>CM024566.1:40846784-42046784 GCA_014182515.1 Eucalyptus microcorys
ACATGTATATATTTATATTTACGTTTCTTTTGCACATGTCCAAAGAAATTGTCTACGCAATATAAATAAAGCCCAAGAAGTCAAACCGGTCGAAGATAAAAGATCAACTTCCTTCGCCCGAGTAATCTAGATTTGCGCAAGATTAAAAGATGCACACCAGATTTTGAACAAATTAAAAACTTCAAATGGATGGAATTTTGTACTTAGCTTGAACTCGAAACATAACTTAAAAAATATCATATTTATTCATCTAATAATGTGCAAGAAAATTCTTTACTCATTTTCCTAAAGGGAAAATCCATATAATATTATTACTATGACATCAATATCTTGAACTGTTATTGACACATAAATTTTGATTATTATATATAATCATATATCGCATAAGAAAATTAGGAGTTGATCCCAACCTCTAAATAAAATATTATTATTAGCTTAGTTAGCATAGACATTGGGAACATCTTTTATTTAGTAATTTTATGTCCACATAAATGGCATTTTAGTTGATCTAGTCATAAATTGTTTTATGACCCATTTGTAACCCTATAACCCACTTATTTCAACCTCTTTATTTTGCAAACCCATTATCCTCTTCCGCAAAGTTTAGTATAACCCTTCTAAATAATGTTGAGTAACTAAATTAATTTCGAACCCATTTTGACAGGTTTACAAACTTGACACCACCTGAATTGGAGATTGTAGCTCGACCAGTAGAGTGCAAGTGATATCGGATGCGGCATTTATCAAGCGAAGTCTTAATTGGACTTTCTCTCCAACCAAATTGGGTGAAGTCCAAAATTTGGTGGAGTCTGATCTTGCATCGAAGAAATGATGCATTCCATGTGTGACATCCCGATTTTCCAATTCTGGTTTCAATTAAATAAGTCGGGCATTCATCTTCGCGCTTATAGCTCTTCTCCGAGTTGGCCACTCACGAGATAACTAGTCTATCGGTGAAGCCGTTAAGGAATCTAAACGCAATAGACTTGAGAATTCGACAGAAGAAACGACCGCTCGACCGTACTAATCTGCAAGGGTCATTACGGCACTGAGACCGATTAGAGATCGGAGATAGGTCGATTCAACGTAACCATGTAATTCAAAGTGTGGGTGATTCCACCTAATTGCACAATTCTTGTTGATCGGCATTAGACCGATTTCTCTGTCGTTTTGGTACCCTGTGTCCGTATTTGAAACCTCGAGATTTCTACGACAATCGAGAGTCGCCAATGTGTCGAAGATGCACTTTGTGGCTTGAAAATAATCAACCACAGGTCAATTGCACAGAAAATTCCTAAAAGCTACCCGGTAGATTAGGACGCGCTAAAGTCGCGCCAGATTGAATTTAACCGTGAAATTGAACCCGATTACAGAAATTGGAAGTTTTGTCATGTCACAATTCATTTTAGGAATGTCGACTCATCTCCAGAAGATTTTTCTACAAACCGAGATTTTTGGCAGAAAAGCAAAGTAAAGCCGTTTTTGTTCGAGATTGTTAGAGGGCCGTTTTTAATCGAATCTTCGAGATGCAAGTTGGATCATTTGATGGGGAAATGTCGTGAGAAGGCCAATGACACATGGGTTAATTTAATTGAGCTTCAATTGGATGGAATTGATTGAGAATTAATTGAATTAAGTGTACAAGATTTTATGCCACGGCGGAAAATGAAATTGAACCCATTGGAATGAGGTTGTGGGAGATAGTGGGGTGTGACATCATCCATGAGGTCATGGTGGGGCCAAAGAGAGAGAGAAAGAGAAAGAAAGAGAGAGAGAGAGAGAGAGAGAGAGAGAGAGAGAGAGAGAGAGAACCGGTCTTCTTCTTCCTCCCCTTCTCTCCCGTCGACGCTCTCTCCTCCATCTCCATCTTCTTCTTCTTCGAAACCCAAGAGCCGAAGAAGATCGACCGGCCAGCTCCTTCACCGTCAGAACCGGCAGCCCGGCAGCGCGCTCGTCTCCGCTCGCCGCCGCGACGCCGTCGCCCTACCCGCGCATCTCCTTCTCTCTCCTCCATCCCCTTGCTGTTTGACGCCTTGCAAGTTGAAGACCGGCGAAGCCAGCTCGCCGTTGAGGCCTCATCGCCGCGCACCGCAGCCGGAGTCGCCACCGCGCACACCGTCGCCTCACCGCTGCTCCGTCCGTCTCGGTCTCCATCTCGCCGGCTCCTCTGTTCCAGCGGCCATTTCAGATCGATGGAGCTCCGCCGGAGCCGCCCAGCTCATCTCCGGCCACCGTGAAGCCCCGCCTAGGTCCGGTTCAGCTCCTCCGCCCATTCCCGACCCCAACCAGCCCCGGATCTCGCTTTTATTTTTCGGCCCCAACCAGCAGCGAACGAGAGCTGGAAAATGGGTATGACAGTGGGGTTTTGGCCCGTTTTGGCCGGCTTCCCGACCTCGGAAGCTAGGCCCGCTTTGGAGACTATCGATCCTCGCGTCGTCCTCGTCGTTTTAAGCCGTTCGGCTCGTTAATCGGGTGGGTTTATCCTCTAATTCTTGCTTAGTGAGTTAATGACGCTTAATGGGATTAGATTAGTCTAATTAGGTTTATGTGATTAAATTAGATTATTTTAATGTAAATTAGATTAGTTGTATGATTAGTTTAAGGGTGTTTAATTAGGGCTAATTGTATGATTAAATTAGTGTAATCTTGTTTAAGCCCTAATTAATTATTCTTAATTAATTAATTATTTCGAATTTATAAATATTATTTTATTAAATTATAATATTATAATATAATATTTAATTATTTAATTTTCGGAATTAAATTTAATTATTTAATAATTTCGAAAATTATGCCGGGATGGTCGGTTGTTAGAATTTCGCGCTGATCGCAGTAGTGCGGTCGGTTTGTGTTAATTGTATGTTTAAATTGAGAAATTGAGTAATTGATGATTATGGTTAATTATTCCAAAAGTGTGGAATTGAGTGATATTGATGAAGTTGTGGTATTTAACTTGAAAATACCCGGTGTTGGCTTTTAGCACCGTAATTGGTTTGTATGACTAGTTTGAATCGATTGGATTGATTGATTGATTGAATTAAGGTATGAGTTGGTTTATTATTGAATTATCAGCTTGTGCGAGCTATCATCTATGTATATATCAGCTTGTGCGAGCTATCATTTATGTATATATCAGCTTGTGCGAGCTACCATCTATATCAGCTTGTGAGAGCATTGCATCCATTTCAGCTTGTGTGAGCCGTGAATGTATTGATGGATGAATAGATGGTATGGTTTAATAGATGATATGAATTGATAGATGTGTGGATCGTATGATATCAATTTGATTGATTGAATTGATAGACCGATATAAGTGTCGGTAGTTTCAGCTTGTGCGAGCATTGCTTGAATATGAATTGTGCGACGTGCGGGAAAGGAACCGAGGCGAGGTAAGTCCTCTATCCTATTTGTGTGGCTAGAGCGCCCGAGGCGTATTTTCTTCCTAATTGAGTCTTAGAGGGTAGGACTCGCGAGACGTAGTCTCATCCCGGTTTGGGGAAATTATTTCAGGTCCCTAGATGACGGTCGTGGAGGACCGGAAGTCCTGGAGTTCGGAAGGTAGAGGCTGAAGAATCGGCGAACGTGTCTGACAAGTTGGTCATAGGACAGTTCCCTAGTTGTTGAGCCTGTCTATTTTGTAGACAATCCAGTGTTGTATATAAACCTATGTGTTTATAAGAAAGCTTGTTTGGTTGTAATTGATTGCCTGCTTTTCTATCCCAAGTTAAATGTTGTCAGGGGATTTGTTTCGCTTCCGCATGCGTAATAAAATTGAATGGGTCGGCGACGTGTCCCGGGAAGTCGCATTTCTATCGACAGTGGGATGTTCGCGCGCTCGGAGGATCGGGGCGTGACACCATGTTTGAGTCGGCAAGGCTTTTGGATTTGTTTTAGTTGCTTAGTCCTTCTTGATTTCAAATTCCAGGCAAGTGAAGTGAACCAGAATAAAAAGCACGCATGTGGGTTATTCTGCTTGGTTATTACACTTCAAAGCAATCAAATAGGAGTGTTAGGATTTTGTCTTCAAGAAATTTTCAAGCAAATCTTGTGAGATATTATGAGATAACACTTCTACATTCGCTTTGGATGTAATCTAAAATTCAAAAACCTTTAAGTGTTTGAGTATTGCAACTTTATAATTCTCTGGACTCATAATGAATTTATTTGTGGCCTGACTCTCCCCATAAAATAATTATCAATACTCAAGCTGAACCAACTAAATTCTGGTGTCATTGATATTCATTGTAAATTTTGTCTAGTAATTTCTCCTCTCGAGTGTTGAATAATAGAATTTGTTTTTCTCCTTGTTATTTGGGGAAAAGTGTTAAAAAAGTCCTAAACCTTTTGCATTTTTGTCAATTTAGTCCTAAACCTTTTATTAGTACAAATTTAGTCCTAAATATTTTCACTTAGTGCCAATTGAGTCATTTTCGACTAATTTTGGCTTGATTTTGCTGAACTGGGTGCTGGTCGGCTGATGTGGTACGATCGATGCTGACGTGGACAACTTTTAATAATATTTTAATATTTTAAATTTTTAATTTCTTTTTCTTTTTTCTTTTTTTCTTCTCCACCTCCTTCCTTCGGTTGGTCACCAGACCTCAACCTCGTTGGCCTTTGGCGATCCTCACCGGCTGTTAGTGAGGCTCGAGCCCTCGGCGGATCCGGCGAGGGTTAAGCCTCGCTTAGCCTCTACCTAAAGCAAGACCGCCCTTGCAGCCCGGGCGGCCTTGTTTGGCCTCGCTAGAGGCTAGGCAAGGCTTGGGTGAGGCTTGACTCTCGCTAGATCCCGCGAGGGTGAGCCTTGTCGCCTTGCGCGAGGCCGCCCTCGCAGCCACTGGCAAGCCTTGCCAGAGACCGATGAGGTTGACCTTGACCTCATTGGTTGTTGCCTTTGGTTGGTCGCCGAGGTCCGATGACCGACTGGAGGAATGAGGAGGAGAAGGAAAAAAAGAAAAAAAAAAAAAGAAAAAAAGGAAAAGGAAAATAAAAAGAAAAGAATAAAAAAATTCAATAATATTAAAATATTATTAAAAGTTGTCAAAGTCAGCATTGATTGTGCCACGTCGCCCGGCCGGTGCCCCATTAGCAAAATCCAGTCAAAATTAGTCCGAAAGGACTGAATAGATATCAAGTGAAAATGTTTAGGACTAAATTTGCATAAATACAAAAAGGTTCATGACTTTTTTTAACACTTTTCCCTTGTTATTTGGCACTACCTACAACCATAAAATGAAAAAAAGAAAAGAAAAAGAATAAGCTGTGCTCATCCACTTAATGATAAAAAGCGGATGAAAAATGAGATATTATTAAGAAGGATAGACTAAAGAAACTAGTTGGTAGAAAAAAAAGATGCCATCTAAAATGAGGATATAATGATAGATTTGTAGACCTGAGCAAGTCCTTACAAGGCTCAAAGGAGAAAAAACAGAGTGAAGAACTGCCGAGGGCTGGGACTCCCAAATGTCACCTCCCGTATTCCCACTCTGCTAGGAAGAAAAAACTAGTGGGGAATTAGGAGACGAGGTTGTGCAGGACATTGCACATAAAATGGTGTAGCATCTAGGGAGAGTGTCGGATTACTGGACTAGCGCTAGTAAAGCCTTGTGGAGTTTAGACTCCTGCTGGTCAACTGATGCTTCGCACAGTGTCTTTCAACCGATGTGTTAACTAGTACCCCTAGTAAAAGATATTGTGTGCACTACCCATAACCATTAAATGGAAAAAAGAAAAGAAAAAGAAGAGGTCATGCTCATGCACATAATCTTTAAAAGCGGACGAAAAGGAAATATTATTTAGAAGGATAGACCAAAGAAACTAGTCCGTAAAATAAAAGTGCCATCTAAGATGCGGGATAAAGACAAGTCCAAGCGGCCAAAGAACATGGACTTAGAATACAAATACACACGCACGACTAATAAAATAGTTCACGAAGAACAAAGCAATAAAGTAAATGCCCTAGAAAAGTAAGGATGGAATCAAGGACAATGTTTTCCATGCTGGTTTTAGCATTTGGTTTCATTAATTAATCCACAAGATCCTCAACGCTTAGTAACTTGGTTGACCTCCCAACTTTCTTCCTTAATTTGCTGACGATCGTCACTGCATCAACTCCTTTCCCTATCACCACCATCTCCTCTTCACGCTCTTCATGAAAACTCACAGATTCCACCCCTACAATGACATAGAGCATGCTAAATTACCTCTACGCAGATCTATTATTTAAAGATGTGGATTCTTATATAGTATTAGAAAATATAATCAATAAAAAATCATGCCCTCTAAAAATCGTTACGATAAAAGCCGTACTTTTATACCAATTTGTGTAAAGAGTACTCCTTGCGAAGTGATATTAAATATCTATGACATGATAAAAATATTTTTCGGGATTAAATTGGGTAATGGGGTATCATGACTATGATATATGATTTCTAGGGTCTGTCGCCATCGGCTGTAGTTGCAATCTGCAGTGCCCTGGTCTTGTATCTCTGGTCCTGCACACCAAGCTTAATCGCAATCTTCCTCTGCAAAATGATGGAGTTGATTAGCAAACAACAAATGCGAACACAAACACAAAATAAATAGATAAAAACTATCGACTATACTAGTGCAAGAAGTTAGTGCAAGTACTTACCTTGGTCATGTCGTCTCTGTTCTCAGTTTCTCTGCCCAAAAGACACGTTGGACGAAATGCTTATGCTCCGATGAACGAGGAAAAACAAAAGGGACCCCTGCAGTGCTTCTTATGTAATACGAACTCGGACGTGCTCCTAAGACTTCGACGCGTTACAGCTAGATAGCTGCTTCCCTAAGGCAAATTTCGTTTATATGAATGTGCAAAATCTTCAATTCGACGTTCTCTACATCGTGGTCATGTGGCCTTTTGATTTTGTCCGATCGAGAGAGGAAGGACTCGGTGGACTTCCGTTACCTAGCTGATTAATTTAAAGTTGACTAAGAAGAAGTCTCCTTAGTGAATGTTTCACGTGCTCCAGCAAGACGTCCATTGCACAATGGTATTGGCTAGAGCATTTCATGGAGATGGGGACTTGCATTTACATCTGGAGATCCTCGAATGCCAAGTCCGAGTAACTTCAGCTAACGTAACTGTTGCGTGATGTTGATAAATTACGCCGATGCTCACTTGGAGCTGGATTTGATGCCAGGAGGACTTGGTTAGAAAATTTGCGAAACTAGGATTCGATTAGACAAATAGAAAGTATATAAAATTAACTAGAAAAAGTTGTGAAAGCACATGGACGAAAAGTAATTCCTTTTGACCCAATCACATATTACGTGGATTCCCCATATGCAATGGATAGTATTGGTGCTACGTGAAATTGTAGTATGATTGAAGCAACCAAGACCTAATTTTATATTTTTAAAAGAGAACTAAGACCTTCAGTAATGCGTTGGCTTAATCAAGCTCATTCACAAGTTGTGAAGACTGCATTCTCAATCCTCGGCCTTCTCGGCTAGAATTCTTGAAAATTCGCGACCTTTTATATGACTATACTTATTCCCATGGAGCAAACTTTCCGGAGCAGGAATTCCTGAAAGACATGCAGTGGAGAGGAGGGAGTGGGTTGTGCCCAGCGAAATATTGTTAGGTGCAATGCAACAGGTGCATGTGGACTCCTAGCCCTTAGATCGTGTGGAAAGACATATGGGTGCACCAGGGGCAGTGAGCCCGAGCTCACATCGGGTGGTCCACATCATCCAATAGGCGTATCGTGCACGAGAAAAATCAAGTCATTGCTTTGGTACAAAAAGTCCAAAAGTAGGGAGAAAGAAAAAATGCATTCGCTTTCGTATGAACTTTTTGGATTGAATCAACTCATGCCTGCAGAAACATAGATATCATGAAATTAACATAAAATTTCTCGAGTTTGAACTTGCATTTAGGTACGTTGGTCAAATGCGTGGGGGCTCAAGCCATATATGACCCGTCCCGACTCGGGATTCACTTTTAGCATTTTTTCCTCCTTAATATTGTTGCCTTTGAAGAATAAATGGATCCATGGACCGACTTATTGAGTTAATGAGTGAGCTTGGGGGTAGGATTAAGGATGGGAGCGTGAAGGTGGTAGTGAAAGTTCGACACAGGCCATCCACATATCATGAAATAGGTACCGCTTTGGTTTTCGGCTAATTATATACCAGATTTTAATATATTGGTTAACGCATGGTTGCTAATACATTATTTGATTTAACGTTTTTCAGTTTCTGATAACTAATTGTGTAGTTTTAATATCCATGAACAAATCATTAAACAAGTATAGGCTTTGGTTTTCAGCTACATATAAACGAGATCTTAATATTTTGTTTAATGCTTGGTTATTAATACATATTTGATGTGAGGTTTTCGATTTGAACTATTAATTGTGCATTTTTAATATCCATATAGCACTAGGGGCCCTATTTCCACCCCTTATATGATTATATCCACCCAATTTTCATCAAAAAAAAAACAAAATCGCCATCAATCATCAATTGTAATTTAAAGTGGTGGCCCCTACTTATTTACATTCCTTCTTCTTCTTTTTTTCTTCTAGTTTTCTATTTCTATGTAGCATCTAATTGCCATAATTAAGATTTCACGTGTTTTTTCTTTTGTGGGTACGCCATGTATATTAAAGGTATTGTGTTTTCGATTTATTGTTAGATTTTACTAATGTAGAGATTAGTTTTGTGAAAAAGAGAAATTTTCAAGAAATCTAATTTTTCCAAAGTTGTTTAACAGATTTGTGGATTAATTCACAAGTAGAATCTAGAAAAATTTTAACATACAATTTTTTAATGTAATAATTTGTTTATAAACTTTCACAAACTCTTTCTTTTAAACTATTTGTTGTACACATATACATATAATGGGATGGTTGATGAAATTAAAAAAAAATAAAGAATTTCTAAAATAAAATCTTAGTTATATTCTTCAATGTGAAATTTTAAAAGATGAAATGTAATTAAATCACAACATTTATTAAATAACAAATTTTTTCTTTAAATGCCAATGAAATCTCATCAATTTGAATTGACAAAAAATTAATATCATTCATGAAGTGTTTTCAAAAAATATCAAGAAAAGGAAGAATTTGATGGTGATATGCACAACATAAGTAAAAGGTTATGAAGATAAGTTTTATTAACAAAATTGTCAATGTTAATTTCTAGATTGTACTTGACAATTAATTCATTAATTTGCTCAACAAGGTAAAAAGAATTGGATTTCTGAGAAATTGTTCTTTTCAACAAAACTTTCTTTTTGGAAGTAAAATCTAAAAAAGGAAAAAGAAAAAAGACAGAAAGCATAATACCTTTAATATACACGAGATAGCCACATTAAACAAATACAAAACATGTGAAATGTTTAATTATGACAATTAGATTCCAAATAAAAATAGAAAAAGAACAGAAAAAGAAGGAAAGTAAATTTGGGTCTACCACTTTAAAATGCAATTGAATGCGTTAAGCCAATTTTGCTTTTTAGTGAAAAAGGGGGTAAATTTAATTATAGAAGGGATGGAACTATGAAGCAAATGTACAAAAAGAAACAACATGACCGTTTGAGTAAAGTTAAGACAAGACCTCTTATAAAAGGAAACAACCTAGTACATATTTCTCTCTCGAATTAATTTCTCAATCTTGCAAGGTGGTCAATTTTTCATTTCAATTTTCCAAAAAATTTACGAAATCCATCATTTCCGCGCCCTTAAACAATAAAAAAGAAGCCACCACCACTCTTACTCGCCCCCACCCAACTCTCTCTCACTCTCTCTCCCCCTCATTCTCTCTCTCCACGTTCTACAATGGAAGAAGAAGACCAGTACAAGGTCGCAGATCTAGTCAAACAGCTCGTCCTCCGACCCCGTCCGACGCTTCCGACTCACTCCGTTTCCAGACCATTCCCAAATATATCAAATGCAAAAATACATGGAATGCGAGGTTTATGTGGTGCAGGGATAATGAATCACCATGTGCTTGAGCAGCGATCTGCAATGCCTCGGTCCCTCACTAGTGCTTAGTTCGAGCTATTAGTGATGAAAGTGATAGCTTTCTTGGCGACTCATTTATACGCCAAGCAGATCACCCAAATGCTCCATTGCTTCAGGACCTCGACGCGTTACAGATCTTCGCTTTGGCGCTATTTCCCCGAACGTGATCGTCACTCTCACGCCATTGCTACGGAGCTGCGATGTGGGATGTACGCCACGTGGAGTGGACTTCAGTCCTGGTCAATGCTTGGTTTTGGGCTGAAATTTATTTAAGGTAATCCCATTATTTTAACTTGAAATGCCTCTAGCCAACAGGTTCTTTTGATCATTGCCTGTCCTCGGATAACTTAGGATTCGCGCAGGTTTGCATTGATGTGTCACACTCTTTAGCTGTCTTTTTCATCGTTTTGACCCAAAATTTCGGTACGTGTCGAAAGTTTTTGCATGTGCCATTTAATTAGTATCTAATAAGAAGGACTATCACATTCATAGAACGCGTTCAATACTTGCTCTAAAGTCATGTAATTAGATTTAGAGGTCTCAAGCTTGATTCCAATTAGAATTGGTCTCAAAATTGTAGTTAATATATCGGATGCAAAATGCGCCCTATGAGTCTCTTATTAAAGTGCACTCAAGGTCAAAGTCAGAAGCATACGCCACAGCAATGTATACATATTTTCATCACTCATTCGTGACGGTCGTTATTTACGTCAGCGATTTGTGGCAAAAAATGAAGCTGTATGAACTTGGAGATATTTGTACAGCTATATAGCTGCTTCCCTATGGCAAATTCGTGTCTAGTAATGCGCAAAATCATTCAATTTGACGTTCTCTACATGATTGTCATGTGCCCTTTTGATTTGGTACGATTGAGAGCGTAAAGACTCGGCGAACTTCCGTTAGTCGGCTGATTAATTTAAAGTTGACTTAAGAAAAAGTCTTCTTAGCGAAAGCTTCACGTGATATAGCTGGAGCATTTCATGAAGATGGAAACCTGGACTCAAATTACGACATCGTATTTATTAAGTCCAACCAAATTCAACTAATGTGGCCGTTGGACAAGGCCAAAATATGACGTAGATGATATATCCGGATGCCTACTTGAACGTGGGTGAGAAAATTATTTTGTAGCTGGAAAACATTTTAATCATAAAGCTTCTTTACATCATTTGGGTTTTAAGTCCTTGGTGAATGCCTAGTTTATGAAGTTATTTTATGGATGATTGTGTTGATCCGAAGCACTGATTAGGTTCTACACACTCCTAACACTCAGGAGTGAGTATGATCCAGGTTATCATGTACTTGGGTCTAGTTCAAGAAAATCTAGAATTAGGCAAAATGGGAATCATTCCGCCTTATTTTCTTCATCTGCAACTCTCTATTTAAATTAGTTTGTAATTCTCAATTTATGTTAGTAACTAGTAACTTTAAGTACCAATCTATCTTGGGTCCGCATCCGAGACGGCAAGAGACCGCACACGGAGAGAGAGAGAGAAGGTTTGGGGGGGAACAGGGGGAAGAAAAGGAAAAAGAAAGGGTGAAGTTAGAGCTAGGAGTTTGACTTTTAAATTTGTATAGTAAATTATATCTTGATTAAAAAGAGATGGATGTGGGCTCAGGCTGTGCATGGGATCTAAATCAGTTGCATATCTCTAGCAGCCTCTTATGATTTTAAATTTGTTAACTTGTTAGAATTTTTTCTAAGAAAAATTTGCTGATCGGTCGAAGATTGGTTTTACCATGAAACCGGTCCGATCAGTTCTGTCCCAAGTAAAATCAGTAGATTTAAGGCTCAACTCCAAAACTAAACCGAACATGGTCAATTCTAAGATTTTCAACCCATGAGCTTACTAGGTTGTTTGGGAATCTGCCTTGAAACGAAATGGCAAGGCCAATTCTGATAAGTTTCCGAATTAAATGGACACATGTTACTCATCCGTACTTTCACTTGATAATTTTTGTGAGTTAATCTATGCCCGGTAACAAGTAATTAATTGATATAGGACAGACAACAGATAATCAATAATCAAACTATGTCACCCAATTATTCAAAGCACGAGGGCAAACTACAAGCACATATGATTTTTAACAGCATACATACATGAATAACAAAATATGTAATTGGCAGTCCAAGAACATATACATCTGACTTCACTTTTTCTACAGGAAGAATGAGAATTTGCATGGAAAGAAGTAATTATGTGAACATCAAGGGCGATATGTGCGTAATAGAAAATCCTGAAATCTTCTGAACTCTGTATGTCCGTCTCGTTCTAAGCTTTAGGCTCCGTCAATTAATCCTCAACGCTTATCAGCCTCGTCTTCCCAACCTTCTTCCTCAATGCTCCCACAACCTTCACAGCATCAACTCCTCTCCCTATCACCACCACTTCGTCCTGACGCTCCTCGTCGAACCCCACAAATTCCGCACCTGCAAGTACAACGAGGAAAGGTCAGGTCAATCCCAGTTCTTTGCATCAGGCACCACAAAACGCACCAAAAGACGGCTGATTCAGTTTGGTTTGCTTCTGTAGTTTGGCAGTAGTGAAAGGAGAGATTCTAGTTACTCAGACTAATTCGAAAAACAACTGGGCAAAAGGCGAATGAGAGTTACGAAGTATATCAACATGCATCGTGTCTATCTACAAAGGAAAACAAAGAGAAAGAGGTGTAGGGATAAGTAATCACCATCTGCTTGAGTAGCGATCTGCAATGCCTTGGTCCTGCACTTCCCGCAATTCATCTCTACCTTCATCACGATCTTCATCTGGAAATGACGGGAAATAAAAGAGGACAAGACCACATTAGACACAAATACAACAGAACAGATCTCACTGCAATAGCAAAGTATGCACAGACCTTCGCGCTGTCTCTCTCGCTGGGATTCTTCAGATCGAATTTGGCTGAGTGAAGACACCCGCGAGAGCTTGGCTCGAGTAGTTATGAGTGATGAAAACGAGAGGTCTTGCGACCCGCTTATTTATACGCGAGCACATCACGCAAATGCTCCATTGCTTCAAGACCTCGACGCGGACAGCTCTTTGTCTTCGTCGTCAAGGCTCTTCTTTTGTTTTTTCCTCTTCTTTGAAAGAACAGTGTGAACGAGATCGTCACTATGATCTCACTCCACTTCGACGCCATTACCGCGAAGTAGCACGAAACGCTCGACGTGGCTGGCTGCACGCTACGTGGAGTTGACTTCAATCCTGGCTATTTAGGATTGGATGCAAAGGTTGACCAAGATTTTCGGTGCGTCTAGGGGGTCTTTGCATGTGCCATTGATCTTAGTATTAATAAGAAGGTCCTAGACTACCATAGAACGCGTCCAATACGTGTTCTAAAACCATGAATTACATAAATTCTCTCTTTGCCCATTTGACATTTTAGCCACTCTTTACATATCAAGACTAAGTGCGCAGGCGCATAACATCAGAATTAAAGGTCTCGAGCTTGATCCAATAAAAATTGATACTGACATTTTAGTTAATATATCGGATAAAATATGTATAGATAAGAATAATGTGTACATATATTTCACAACTCTTTTATTACCATGTACGTACTAGCACAAGAGCACACACATATGCATTTAAAAGAATCATTGAGATAAGCACACAAATTGATAAATTTGTTCTGTTGATTGTCGATGAATCAAATCGTATTTAGGAAAGAGATTTAAATTACAATCGGAATATATGAGTGATTTGAAGGATTATATATATGTTTGATACATAAATTTTCTTAAAAAACAAATCCGTCCATCATTCATTTATTCGCGGACATGGACTTGTAGGGTATGGAATATCTATGTGAAGGTTTGATATTGAAAACGTTGCTGGGGTTTGCTCTAAGTGTGACAGGCAAGAAGGGGACTCATTTATGTATGTGCACCATAAGAAAATGAAAAAATAAATGATAATTTGATTTGAGTTATTTTAGGTAATGAAAGTACATCATCTCAGAATGAGAATAATTCGTTAAAATTGAATCCTAAGATGGCATCTATATTTACGCATCTTTACTACCATTTTATTTACTATTCAGTATCATAGTGTTATAAGACTAACACGGAAAATATCATATCTTGAAATTTAAGTCAATGCGAAATCACCGTAAAATAAGTGAAAATAATAAAAGACACAAATTTATATGATTCGATCGAGTGTCGGTTCTTGTATTGATAGATAGAGCCAATATCAATAAATAATCTACTATAATTAAAAAATTAAAATTATAATTACTTACACGTTCAAGTATTTCACCTAATATGTTTACATATAAATAATTCAATTGAATGTAAAGCTCATCGTACGGCTGTCGAACACAACGCTCGCTTTGTTTGCTTTGCGTTCGTCCTTGTGCGGCTATGTCGAGAGCTCACTGTGCGGCTTCTTCTTCAATGAAGAAAAGAAAACCCACGATTTCTTCTTCTTTTTTTATACGCGGCTACTGCAGGCCTTTCCTCTGACTTCCCTTGGCCCGCACGTACATGTATATATTTATATTTACGTTTCTTTTGCACATGTGCAAAGAAATTGTCTACGCAATATAAATAAAGCCCAAGAAGTCAAACCGGTCGAAGATAAAAGATCAACTTCCTTCGTCCAAGTAATCTAGATTTGCAAGATTAAAAGATGCACACCAGATTTTGTACAAATCGAAAACTTCAAATGGATGGAATTGTACTTAGCTTGAACTCGAAACATAACTTAAAAAAAATATCATATTTATTCATCTAATAATGGGCAATAAAATTCTTTACTCATTTTCCTAAAGGGAAAATCCATATAATATTATCACTATGACATTAATATCCCTGAACTGTTATTGACACATAAATTTTGATTATTATATATAATCATATATCGCATAAGAAAATTAGGAGTTGACCCCAACCTCTAAATAAAATATTATTATTAGCTTAGTTAGCATAGACAATGGGAATGTGATATCCCGATTTTTCAATTCTATTTTCAATAAATTGAGAAGGGCATTTCGTTGGCACGCATATAGTTCTTTCCCGAACCGATCACTCATGGGATAACCTGGTCTATCGGTGAAGCCGTTAAAAATTCTAATGCATTGGACTTGAGAATTTGATCAGGAAACGACTTTTCGACCGAGCTAATCTGCAAGGGTTATTACGGCACAGTTAAAAATCGATTAGAGACCGGAAATAGGTCGACTAGATAGAGACATGTGATCGAGTGTGGGTGATTCCACCAGATCGCACAATTCTTGTCGATCGGCACTGGACCAGCTTTTCTGTCGTTTGGGTACCCTGTGTCCGTATTTGAAACCTTGAGATTACCTCGACAACCGAAAGTCGCCAATGTGTCAAAGATGTACATTGTGGCTTGAATTGATCAACCACGGGTCAAATGCATGAAACTTTCTAGAAGCTACCCGGTAGATCGGGACGCGCAAAGTATCATGCCAAAGTAAAATTAACCGTAAAATTGAGATCGAATTCGAAATTGGAAGTCATGGTGTGTCACAAATCTTATTAGGAACATTTGATTAATTTATGGACTTTAATTGGGACTCAATTGGAAGAGAATCGAGTGGAATTGAAGAAGTCGCTATACAAGATTTTACGCCGGCGGAAAATGAAATTGAACCTATTGGTAAGGTTATGGGAGATTGGAGTTAGTGGAAGATAACATCACCTTATACCTTATGTCGTGGTGGTTGGAGCCAAGTGATGAGAACTTGACAAGTGGAGGTGGAGATTTAATCTCAAAAAGGGCACCAATCAACATCATCTTCAAGCTTGGGAAGAGAGAGAGGGAAAGAGAGGAGGAGGGAGTGCGATCGGACCAGGCCAGCCTGCACACCGCACGCCCCTTCGCCGCTCGCTCGGTCGCTCGACGCCGCCGCCGGTCGCCGTCGTCGGCGCCATCCGTCCGCGCGTGCCGCTCCCCCTTCGCCTGCACAACTGACCAGCCCGCGTGCAGCTCTGCCCTGCTCGTGCGACCCCGAGCCTCTTGCACCTCCGTCCAGCTGCTACTCCTCGTCGCTAGCCACCGTCGGAGACCCGTCGGAGCCGTCGTTTGCTTCACCCAAGCTGCCGTCGTCCTTCTCCGCCCATTCCGACCCGAACCAGCCACCGTCTCCCCCTCCGTTGGCCCCAATCAGCATCTGGAAAAATGGGTATGGCAGCCGGCGTTTGGCCCGTTTTGGCCGGCTTCCCGACCCCGGATGCTTGGCCCGCTTTGAGGAAAGTCGATCCTCGCGTCGATCCCGTGGTTTTGATCCGCTCGGCTTGCTAATCCGATGAGTTTAACTCACTAAATCTTGATTAGATGGTTAATGATGCCCTAAGTGTACTTAGTCTAAGTTAAGTAAGTTTAGGTGGTTAGATTAGTTTATTTGGTTGATGATTAGATTAGGGTGTTTAATTAAGTTAAAGTGTGTTTAGTTTAAAGTTAAGTATGTTTATATTAATATAAGCTTTGATGTGACTTAAAGGAATTTGTTTTTGATTTATTTAAGTATTCCGAAATTATTAAATAATTTAATAATATATATTTATTCGAAATTGTTAAAATATTATTATTTAAATAAATTTCGGAATAAAATTAATTATTTAATAAATTCCGAAAATTATCTCGGGGCCTTATTTCGCTTTCGAATTTCGTCTTTGATCGCTGCTTTGTGTATTCGGATTTTGAAATTGATGGTTGGATATTATAAATTGAGTGTGGACTGCGAAATATATGGATATTATTATTTAATTAATTTTCGGAATAAATTTAATTATTTATTAAATTTCGAAAATTTTGTCGGGATCTTATTCTCTCAGAATTTCGTGCTGATTGTCGCTGTGCATTTAGAATTTAAATTTGATGATTGATTGTGGCAAATGGAGTGTGATTGCGATAAATAGGGATTCTTTTTATAAAATCCCAAGTGTCAAAATTTGATAGAAGAACGACCGTGATTGACCACCTATTAGAGGTTGTCTTTCAATGGGGCCATGATTGACCACCTATTAGAGGTTGTGCCCAATGGGACCTGTGATTGACCACCTATTTAAGGTTGTGCCCGGGCCGAGATCTACCACCTAATTAAAGGTCATGCCGAGTGGGGCCGTGATTGCCACTTTGGTTGTTAAACCTTCCTATAGGGTTGTGATTGGAAGCATCGATTGATTTGCTAGAATGACATGTAATCGGCCGAGTCGATTGATCGCTGAGATGATCCAAGTGGTTGAATTGTTCTGATAATGTGATTGTGCCACAGTTGTTTGGTTATCATAATTGCACGTGGTTGAATTATATAAACTGTGCTAACTTGCAGATGAAGACTAATGCGAGGTAAGTCTTTTGTGTGATGTGGCTAGGCCACCCGGGGTGTATTTTCTTTCTAATAGGGGTTTAGGGGGTTGAACTTGCTGAGACAACGTCTCATCCTGGTTGTGGGATTAAAATTTCAGGTCCCTGGTGGACGGAGCGGCCATATAACTTTGGTTGGCTTTGAGGAGTTGCAGATGTGAAGTCATAAGGATTGGAGAACGTGTCTGACTTGTAGGTCGTAGGACAGTTTCTTTTTAAGAGCCGGTCTTTTGTAGACTTTTGGTAGTAGACCTCTGTTTGTAATTCTGTTGAATTATGAAAGTGTTATGTTGTGGTTTTGCTTCCTGCTTTTCTATTCCGTATTTTATTGTCAGGGGTTTTATAATACGTTCCGCTTGTGCATAATCAAATCAATGGGGTCGGCGACACTACCTAGGAATGTCGCGTTTGCATGACCATGGTGGGATGTTGGCGCGCTCGAGGTTCGGGGCGTGACAGGGAACATCTTTTATTTAGTAATTTTATGTCCACATAAATGGCATTTGAGTCGATCTAGTCATAAATTGTTTTATGACCCATTTGTAACCCTATAATCCACTTATTTTGACCTCTTTATTTTGCAAACTCATTATTCTCTTCCGCAAAGTTTAGTATAACCCTTCTAAATAATGTTGAGTAACTAAATTAATTTCGAACCCATTTTGACAGGTTTACAAACTTGACACAACCTGAATTGAGATTGTAGCTCGACCAGTAGAGTGCAAGTGATATCAGATGCGGCGTTTATCAAGCGAAGTCTTAATTGGACTTTCTCTCCAACCAAATTGGGCGAAGTCCAAAATTTGGTGGAGTCTGATCTTGCATCGAATAAATGATGCATTCCATGTTTGAGTCGGCAAGGCTTTTGGATTTGTTTTAGTTGCTTAATCCTTCTTGATTTCAAATTCTAGGCAAGTGAAGTGAACTAGAATAAAAAGCACGCATGTGGGTTATTCTGCTTGGTTATTACACTTCAAAGCAATCAATAGGAGTGTTAGGATTTTGTCTTCAAGAATTTTTCAAGCAAATCTTGTGAGATATTATGAGATAACACTTCTACATTCGCTTTGGGTGTAATCTAAAATTCAAAAACCTTTAAGTGTTTGAGTATTGCAACTTTATAATTCTCTGGACTCATAATGAATTTATTTGCGGCCCGACTCTCCCCATAAAATAATTAACAATACTCAAGCTGAACCAACTAAATATCCGGTGTCATTGATATTCATTGTAAATTTTGTCTAGTAATTTCTCCTCTCGAGTGTTGAATAATAGAATTTGTTTTTCTCCTTGTTATTTGGGGAAAAGTGTTAAAAAGTCCTAAACCTTTTGCATTTTTGTCAATTTAGTCCTAAACCTTTTATTAGTACCAATTTAGTCCTAAATATTTTTACTTAGTGCCAATTGAGTCATTTTCGACTAATTTTGGCTTGATTTTGCTGAATTGGGTGCTGGTCGGCTAACGTGGTAAGATCGATGCTGATGTGGACAACTTTTAATAATATTTTAATATTTTTTTAATTTTTAATTTTCTTTTTAATTTTCTTTTTTCTTTTTTTCTTCTCCACCTCCTTCCTTCGGTTGGTCACCAGACCTTGACCTCGGCGGCCTCTGGCGATCCTCACCGGCCATTAGCAAGGCTCGAGCCCTCGCTAGTGGCCATGAGGGTAGCCTCACGTGGGGTGGTGAGGCACTTGCCCTCGGCGGATCTGGCGAGGGTCAAGCCTCGCCCAGCCTTTGCCCAAAGCGAGACCACCCTTGTGGCCTGGGTGACCTTGTTTGGCCTCGCTAGAGGCTAGGCAAGGCTTGGGTGAGGCTTGATTCTCACTAGATCCTGCGAGGGTGAGCCTTGCCACCTTGCGCGAGGCCACCCTCGTGGCCATGGGCGAGCCTTGCTAGAGGCCGATGAGGTCGACCTTGACCTCATTGGTTGTTGCCTTTGGTTGGTCGCCGAGGTCCGACGATTGACTGGAGGAACGAGGAGGAGAAGGAAAAAAAAAGAAAAAAAAAGAAAAGAATAAAAAATTTAATAATATTAAAATATTATTAAAAGTTGTCAAAGTCGGGTTGATTGTGCCTCGTTAGCCGGCTGGTGCCCCATTAGCAAAATCCAGTCAAAATTAGTCTAAAAGGATTGAATTGATATTAATTGAAAATGTTTAGGACTAAATTTGCATAAATACAAAAAGGTTCATGACTTTTTTTAACACTTTTCCCTTGTTATTTGGCACTACCTACAACCATAAAATGAAAGAAGGAAAAGAAAAAAGAATAAGCTATGCTCATCCACTTAATGATAAAAAGCGGATGAAAAATGAGATATTATTAAGAAGGATAGACTAAAGAAACTAGTTCGTAGAAAAAAAGATGCCATCTAAAATGAGGATATAATGATAGATTTGTAGACCTGAGCAAGTCCTTACAAGGCTCAAAGGAGAAAAAAACAGAGTGAAGAACCGCCGAGGGCTGGGACTCCCAAATGTCACCTCCCATATTCCCACTCTGCCAGGAAGAAAAAACTAGTGGGGAATTAGGAGACAAGGTTGTGCAGGCCATTGCACATTAAAAGGTGTAGCATCTAGGCAGAGCATCAGATTACTAGACTATCGCTAGTAAAGCCTTGTGGAGTTTAGACTCTTGCTGTTCAACTGATGCTTCGCATAGTATCTTTCAACCGATGTGTTGACTAGTACCCCTAGTAAAAGATATTGTGCGCACTACCCATAACCATTAAATGGAAAAAAGAAAAGAAAAAGAAGAGGTCATGCTCATGCACATAATCTTTAAAAGCTGACGAAAAGGAAATATTATTTAGAAGGATAGACCAAAGAAACTAGTCCGTAAAATAAAAGTGCCATCTAAGATGCGGGATAAAGACAAGTCCAAGCGGCCAAAGAACATGGACTTAGAATACAAATACACACGCACGACTAATAAAATAGTTCACGAAGAACAAAGCAATAAAGTAAATGCCCTAGAAAAGTAAGGATGGAATCTAGGACAATGTCTTCCATGCTGGTTTTAGCATTTGGTTTCATTAATTAATCCACAAGATCCTCAACGCTTAGTAACTTGGTTGACCTCCCAACTTTCTTCCTTAATTTGCTGACGATCGTCACTGCATCAACTCCTTTCCCTATCGCCACCATCTCCTCTTCACGCTCTTCATGAAAACTCACAGATTCCACCCCTACAATGACATAGAGCATGCTAAATTACCTCTACGCAGATCTATTATTTAAAGATGTGGATTCTTATATAGTATTAGAAAAGATAATCAATAAAAAATCATGCCCTCTAAAAATCGTTACAATAAAAGGCGTATTTTTTATACAAATTTGTGTAAAGAGTACTCCTTGCAGAGTGATATTAAATATCTATGACATGATAAAAATATTTTTTGGCATTAAATTGGGTAATGGGGTATCTTGACTAGGATATATGATTTCTAGGGTCTGTCACCATCGGCGGTAGTTGCAATCTGAAGTGCCCTGGGCTTGTATCTCTGGCCCTGCACACCAAGCTTAATCGCAATCTTCCTCTGCAAAATGATGGAGTTGATTAGCAAACAACAAATGCGAACACAAACACAAAATAAATAGATAAAAACTATCGACTATACTAGTTCAAGAAGTTAGTGCAAGTACTTACCTTGGTCATGTCGTCACTGTTATCAGTTTCTCTGCCAAAACGACACGTTGGACGAAATGCTTATGCTCGGATGAACGAGGAAAAACAAAAGGGACCCTTGCAGTGCTTCTTATGTAATACGAACTCGGACGTGCTCCTAAGACTTCGACGCGTTACAGCTAGTTAGCTGCTTCCCTAAGGCAAATTTCGTTTATATGAATGTGCAAAATCTTCAATTCGACGTTCTCTACATCGTGGTCATGTGGCCTTTTGATTTTGTCCGATCGAGAGAGGAAGGACTCGGTGGACTTCCGTTACCTAGCTGATTAATTTAAAGTTGACTAAGAAGACGTCTCCTTAGTGAATGCTTCACGTGCTCCAGCAAGACGTCCATTGCACAATGGTATTGGCTAGAGCATTTAATGGAGATGGGGACTTGCATTTACATCTCGAGATCCTCGAATGCCAAGTCCGAGTAACTTCAGCTAATTGCGTGATGTTGATAAAGTATGCCGATGCTCACTTGGAGCTGGATTTGATGTCAGAAGGACTTGGTTAGAAAATTTGCGAAACTAGGATTCGATTAGACAAATAGAAAGTATATAAAATTAACTAGAAAAAGTTGTGAAAGCACATGGACGAAAAGTAATTCCTTTTGACCCAATCACATATTACGTGGATTCCCCATATGCAATGGATAATATTGGTGCTACGTGAAATTGTAGTATGATTAAAGCAACAAAGACCTAAATTTATTTTTAAAAGAGAACTAAGACCTTCAGTAATGCGTTGGCTTAATCAAGCTCATTCACAAGTTGTGAAGACTGCATTCTCAATCCTCGGCCTTCTCGGCTAGAATTCTTGAAAATTCGCGACCTTTTATATGACTATACTTATTCCCATGGAGCAAACTTTCGGGTGCGGGAATTCCTGAAAGACATGTAGTGGAGAGGAGGGAGTGGGTTGTGCTCAGCGAAATATTGTTAGGTGCAATGCAACAGGTGCATGTGGACTCCTAGCCCTTAGATCGTGTGGAAAGACATATGGGTGCACCAGGGGCAGTGGGCCCGAGCTCACATCGGGTGGTCCACATCATCCAATAGGCGTATCGTGTACGAGCAAAATCAAGCCATTGCTTTGGTACAAAAAGTCCAAAAGTAGGGAGAAAGAAAAAAATGCATTTGCTTTCATATGAACTTTTTGGATTGAATCAACTCATGCCTGCAGAAACATAGATATCATGAAATTAACATTAAATTTCTCGAGTTTGAACTTGCATTCAGGTATGCTGGTCAAATGTGTGGGGGCTCAACCCATATCTGACCCGACCTGACTCGGGATTCACTTTTAGCATTTTTATTTTTCTCCTTAATATTGTTGCCTTTGAAGAATAAATGGATCCATGGACCGACTTATTGAGTTAATGAGAGAGCTCGCGGGTAGGATTAAGGATGGGAGCGTGAAGGTGGTAGTGAAAGTTCGACACTGGCCATCCACATATCATGAAATAGGTACGGCTTTGGTTTTCGGATAATTATATACCAGATCTTAATATATTGGTTAACGCATGGTTGCTAATACATTATTTGATTTAACGTTTTTCGGTTTTTGATAACTAATTGTGTAGTTTTAATATCCATGAACAAATCATTAAACAAGTATAGGCTTTGGTTTTCAGCTACATATAAACGAGATCTTAATATTTTGTTTAATGCTTGGTTATTAATACATATTTGATGTGAGGTTTTCGATTTGAACTATTAATTGTGCATTTTTAATATCCATATAGAACTAGGGGCCCTATTTCCACCCCTTATATGATTATATCTACCCAATTTTCATCAAAAAAACAAAATCGCCATCAATCATCAATTGTAATTTAAAGTGGTGGCCCCTACTTATTTACATTCCTTCTTTTTTTCTAGTTTTCTATTTCTATGTAGCATCTAATTGCCATAATTAAGATTTCACGTGTTTTTTCTTTTGTGGGTACACCATGTATATTAAAGGTATTGTGTTTTCAATTTATTGTTAGATTTTACTAATGTAGAGATTAGTTTTGTGAAAAAGAGAAATTTTCAAGAAATCTAATTTTTCCAAAGTTGTTTAACAGATTTGTAGATTAATTCACAAGTAGAATCTAGAAAAATTTTAACATACAATTTTTTAATGTAATAATTTGTTTATAAACTTTCACAAACTCTTTCTTTTAAACTATTTGTTGTACACATATACATATAATGGGATGGTTGATGAAATTAAAAAAATAAAGAATTTCTAAAATAAAATCTTAGTTATATTCTTCAATGTGAAATTTTAAAAGATGAAATGTAATTAAATCACAACATTTATTAAATAAAAAATGTTTTCTTTAAATTCTAATGAAATCTCATCGATTTGAATTGACAAAAAATTAATATCATTCATGAAGTGTTTTCAAAAAAATATCAAGAAAAGGAAGAATTTGATGGTGATATGCACAACATAAGTAAAAGGTTATGAAGATAAGTTTTATTAACAAAATTGTCAATGTTAATTTCTAGATTCTACTTGACAATTAATTCATTAATTTGCTCAACAAGGTAAAAAGAATTAGATTTCTGAGAAATTGTTCTTTTCAACAAAACTTTCTTTTGGAAGTAAAATCTAAAAAAGGAAAAAGAAAAAGAAAGAAAGCATAATACCTTTAATATACATGAGATAGCCACATTAAACAAATACAAAACATGTGAAATGTTTAATTATGATAATTAGATTCCAAATAAAAATAGGAAAAGAACAGAAAAAGAAGGAAAGTAAATTTGGGTCTACCACTTTAAAATGCAATTGAATACGTTAAGGCAATTTTGCCTTTTTAGTGAAAGATGGGGTAAATTTAATTATACAAGGGATGGAACTATGAAGCAAATGTACAAAAAGAAACAACATGACCGTTTGAGTAAAGTTAAGACAAGACCTATTATAAAAAGGAAACAACCTAGTGTTGGAGAAAACTTCTGTATTTGTTTTGAAGTTGACAAAACGTTTCCATTAGTCTAGTCTGAAGATTTGCAGACTCTTTCGTCAAAGTTTGAAGACCTCCGAACCACCAGAATCAAGATTCAAAGTCTACCCTCATTGACAGTTTCTAGATCATCGAAGAAGACCTATCCAGATTTGAGTTTTTCGTTAAGGATTTGATTCTATCGACTAAAGAAGATCTTTCGGCTGGTTATAGCACTTAAGATTCTTTTATTCGTTTTGATTCAGGTAATTTAGATCCGTTGATTGATGAAGCACACTTGGAAGGTTCTACTTATGGAAACCTAGATTTCGATTGTATGGGCGAGCGGGATTGGTGGGCTATCGTCGATTCCTTAAATAACTCAAAATCTCTCTAATTGATTCTGTCCAACGGGTAGATTGGAAGAGCTCCTTTGGAAAGTGCCAACGGTAATGAATGCATGGAGGAGTATATAAGGGAGATGTTCTAGTTATTCGAGTGTGTGTGCGATAGATAAATTTCAAAGTCTGAAGCTCCTTGTTCCTCGTCAATTCAATTGTTTAGCGTAAACTTGTACTCAAAAGAGAGTTCATACATTTGTGAGACCTTAAGGAAGCGTAGCAGAGTCTCTACACTGTGGAATCAAGGACGTGATACTGTATCGACTCTTTTGTTTCATAGTGAAATCCAGCCGGTAGGCTGTCAGTGTGGGAGAGTGGATGTAGGCTTGGATTAAGCTGAACCACTATAAACCTTGTGTTCTTATTCTCTTCCTAAACTCTTTTACTTTACTTGTAACTTTATTCTTTTGTTAAAGTCTCGTTTCTATTTTAAAGTCTACCGTTAATAGACTCGGGTTAAAAGTAAAGTTTTTCACTATACTTTGCAAAAGTTTGTTTTTGCACCTATTCACCCCCTCTAGGTGCTCGTACTAACATTCACAATTGGTATCGAGCCTATGTACTCATTTAGATTGGAGTATTTTCACTTCGAGTTAACGATCCATGGCTAGTGTGTTGGCTCCAGGTTTGGTTGAAGGGCAAAGCAATACCAGACCACCTTACTTTGATGGGAAGGAATACAATATATGGAAAAACAAGATGAAACCATTCCTAAGATCGGAAGATCCTCTTGAATGGGATGTGGTAAAAAAATAAGTTATTCCTAAAACTCCAATAGTCTCAGAAAGGGGAAAAGAAGCTGTTGAGTCCAGCGAGATGACTCAAGAAAAGATAACCAAGTGACAAACTCTTGATGCAAAGGAAATTTATTCTTTATATTATGCATTATCTCCCACTGAATATAACAGAATATCTTCCTGTGAAATAGCTAAAGAAGTCTGGGATAGATTGCACATCACCCATGAAGGAACTGATCGAGTGAAAGAAAGCAGAATCAATATTCTGCTCGGTCAATATGAAGCATTCAAGATGAAACCAGGAGAATCTATCACTGACATGTTTAGTCGTTTTACAGAAATCGTGAATGGTCTTGAGTATCAAGAACAACCAATCTTTGGACCCATGAAATTTAACAAGTTATTGCATGGACTCTCCAAAGATTGGAATCCCGTGAAGACCTCAATAAGGGAGACACAAAGGATCATGCCACTTTGTTGACGAATTGATTGGCATTCTTCAGTCTTATGAAGTAGAGCAAATCAATGAAGATGAGGATTCCAAAGGTAAAAAATCTATTGCTTTAAAATCTAATGATGATTCTGATGTTACAAATTCAGAGGACGATATGGATGATGAAGAGCTTGCTCTCATGATAAGAAGGTTCAGAAAATTGAACAAAAAGGGAAAAAGATTCAACTGGAGGAAACAAAGTTCTCAAAAGTTCCAAAATAAATCAGCTGAGGATGATGAATCCAATAAAGATGTAATTTGTTTTGAATGCAAGAAAAAGGTACACATTAGATCCAACTGTCCATTATTGAAGAAAAGGAAAGGAAAAGCTGAAAAATACAGAAAAGCTCTCAAAGCAGAAACTTGGAGTGATACCAAGTGTGAAGAGAGTAATGATGATTATGCTAATATTTGTCTAATGGCACAATTAAAATCAGATTCAGACTACGAGAGCAGACTTAGACTCGACAGTAAAATCGAGGTAAGTAATTTAAAAATCCTTACTAAAGTCTCTAAATATATTGATGAACTATGTCTTAGTCTTAAAACCTCTCTCAAAAGGATTTCTGAACTAAAAAGAGAAAATTCTACACTGAAGCAACAGGAGATTGTTTGGAAAGAAAATGTCGAAAATTTAGATAAATGTGTTATTACTTTGAAAGAAAATGCATAATCTCTTTCAAAAGAAAATACACTTTTGAAAATTGATATTTCAAGTATTTCAAAAAAGTTTTCTGTAGGTTCTGAGAAATTAGAAAAGATTCTTTCAGTACAAAAACCTTACTTTAACAAATCAGGTTTAGGAATGATTGCTGAAACCATTCCTCTAATTGATTTCCCAAAAGTAAAGGAAAGAATTAAACAAAGACCTACAAAAGATTTTTATAGAAATCATTTCCAAAAAGTCTTTGTAAAACCCGTTGGTTGCGGTACTCTTAAATGTTCTAAGTGCAACAGCTCTGAACATTTTGAGAAAGAATGTCCTATGATTTGGAAACCTGTTAAGAATGTTTGAGCAAAGACTATATATAACACTAACTCTATTAGACCCAAGAAAGTCTGGGTACCAAAGAAAGCTTGAGATCTTTTTAAATGCAGGTCACTATTAAGAAAAATGTTAAATGGTACTTGGATAGTGGATGCTCAAGACATATGACAGGAGACTCAAGTTATTTCATAAAACTTATACAAGTCAATGGTGGAAAAGTTTCTTTTTGAGGAAATAGTAAAGGCAGAATTGTGGGATATGGAACCATAAAGATTGGAAGTCTCACAATCAATAACATCTCTTTAGTGGAAGGACTCAACTACAACTTGCTGAGTATCGCCCAACCGTGTGACACAGTTACAAAATCAACTTTCAAGAAAGAACATGTTCGGGAACTAGTAAAGACTCCTCTTAGACATTCACGGGACGAAGATATGGGAATATATATCTCTTGGATATCAAATCAGAAAAATCCCAATGTCTAATTTCAATTCAAGAGGAAGCTAATCTCGGCATAGAAAACTTGGCCACATCAACATGAAGCAAATAGCCAAGATCTCGCAAAGAAGCTTGTTCGTGGACTACCCAACCTGACAAATAAAAAATCTGAATTATGCACACCGTGTGTAATGGGAAAACAGGTTAGAAACTCTTTCAAACCAATAAATCAAGTTTCCACTAATCGTGTGCTGCAGCTCTTGCATATGGATCTCTTTGGACCAACCAGAACCCAGAGCATTGGAGGTAAGAAATATTGTCTAGTAATAGTGGATGATTATTCACGATTCACTTGGGTATATTTCCTGACAAATAAGTCTGAAAAATTTTCTTATTTCATAAAATTTGCTAAGAAAGTTCAAAATGAGAAAGGGTATGTTATTTCAAGTATACGGACATACCATGGAGGTGAGTTTGAAAATCAAGACTTTGCTAAATTCTGTGATGAATCTGGTTTTTAGCACGTATTCTCCTCACCATACACCAGAACAGAATGGAGTTGTGGAAAGAAAGAATAGATCGTTGCAAGAAATGGCTAGAATCTTATTAATTGAAAGTAACATTTCCTCTCATTTTTTGGCTGAAGTAGTCTCTACAACATGTTATATTATTAATAGAGTCTTCTTAAGGCCTATTCTGGAGAAAACTTCCTATGAGTTGTTCAAAGGAAAGAAGCCAATTGTTTCTTATTTTCATGTGTTTGGATGCAAATGTTTTATATTGAAAAATGCAAATGATCGAATCGGTAAGTTTGAAGAAAAATCAGATGAATGCATCTTCCTTAGATATTCAACCAACAGCAAAACTTACAGAGTATACAACAAAATGACTCAATCTGTGGAGGAATCAATGAATGTCAAATTTCAAGATTTTATACAAAATCAATCGATTCAAACTCAACCTGAAGAATCTGAATCTACTCCAGACTCTATAAAGTCTAAATCTCCAGAAGCAGTTCAGACTTCAGAAGACCAACAACGAATGATCATTAAAGAATCAAATGAAGAAAAATGTCAACAGTCTGACAATTCAACCAGCAACTAGAAGCACAAGTCTAGTCATCCCAAAGAAGTCATTATTGGTGACATTATTGAAGGAATTCGTACAAGATCCAAAATGCATGAAAAGTCTAGTGCTATGGCTCTTATTTCTGAAATAGAACCTAAGAGCATAGAAGAAGTTTTAACTGATGAAAGCTGGATTGAAGCTATGCAAGAAGAACTCAGGCAATTCAAGTATCAATGATGTCCGGGAATTGACTCCTAAACCAAAACGTAAGTCTATTATTGGAGCTAAATGGGTTTTCAGGAACAAAATGAACGAGAAAAGAAAAGTCATAAGGAACAAAGCAAGACTCGTGGCCAAAAGATATATGCAAGAAGAAGGGATAGACTATGATGAGACTTACGCACCAGTAGCAAGGTTAAAACAAATTAGATTATTACTTACTTTTACCTGTTATAAGAATTTCAGGTTATTCCGAATGGACGTCAAAAGTGCTTTCCTTAATGGATTTATCCAAGAGGAAGTCTATGTGGAACAACCTCCCGGTTTTGAAGACCCAAGGAAACTAGACTCCGTATTGGGACTGAAAAAGGCGTTATACGTTTTAAAGCAAGGACCTCGAGCTTAGTACGATAGATTAAGTAAGTTTTTAATCCAAAATGGC
The DNA here is from genome assembly GCA_014182515.1 of Eucalyptus microcorys. NCBI lineage: Eukaryota > Viridiplantae > Streptophyta > Magnoliopsida > Myrtales > Myrtaceae > Eucalyptus > Eucalyptus microcorys. Next base: position 40,875,516 of record CM024566.1, read on the forward strand.
TTTGTTAAAGGTAGAGTAGATACTACATTGTTTATTAAAAGAGAAAGCAATAACTTTTTATTTATTCAAATTTATGTTGATAATATTATTTTTGGATCACCTAACGAAAATCTGTGTAAGAAATTCTCTAAGTCTATGCGGGATGAGTTTGAATTGAGCATGATAGGTGAACTATCTTTCTTTCTCGGACTACAAGTGAAACAATTGAAAGGATGAGGTCACCAAAAAAAAAAAAAAAAAAAAAACAATTGAAGGAAGGAACTTTCATTCACCAAGAAAAATATGCTAAAGAACTTGTTAAAAAGTTTGGCTTGAAAAATTGCAAAAAGACTGATATACCAATATCAAGTTCCTCGAAGCTAGACAAAGATGAAGGAGGAAAGAAAGTTGACCAGAAACTATACAAGAGTATCATTGGTTTACTTCTTTATCTTACGCCTCTAGACGACATTTTGTTTAATGTTTGCATTTGTGCCAGATTTCAATCAGATCCCAAAGAATCTTATTTAAGTGCCGCAAAACGCATAATCAAATACGTTGCATCTACCACTAATTTTGGTCTTTGGTATCCTAAAAATAGAGACTTTACTCTTCTTGGATACTCGAGCAGACCTAGCGGGATGCGAGTTGATAGAAAGAGCACCTTAGGCATTTGTCAATTGCTTGGTAACAGGACGGTATCCTAGTTTTCAAGGAAGCAAAGCACGTAGCTCTTTCAACGGCTGAAGCAGTATGTGGCGCTTGGAAGTTGTTGTTCTCAAATCTTATGGATAAAACAACGGTAAGAGACTTTGGAATCGAAGACTCATGCACCGAGATCAAATGCGACAACACCAGCACGATTAATCTTACCAAAAATCCAATTCTCCGTTCAAGAGCAAAGCATATAGAGATTCAACATCATTTCATCAGAGACCATGTTCAAAATGGAGAAGTCTTAATTCAATTCATTGACTCAAAGAATCAACTTGCGGACATTTTCACAAAGCCTCTGGAGAAAAGTCAATTCGAGCTTATTCGTACCAGACTCAATATCTTAAAGTCTGAAGAAGTTCGGACTCGGGGATAAAAGTCTAAAGATATTCAAACTAAGAAGATCAAGATTCACAACCGTAAGTGATATCTGTTTTAGAATTTTCTTACGAATGAAATCACGAAAATGTACGTTCGTCTATTAATCTGTAATTGATTGATGTTATCTTCCCAGTTTTCGTGATTATTGCAATCATTCCTTTTCAAAAAGGCAGTTATTTTTTGAAAATGAATTTTCTATTTTTCCTTTTACGTCGTTCGTATACCTCTTTTCGATTGCCTTATATACCGATCATCTTCCTCAACACTTTCTTACTTTTACTCTCTAGTTTAATCTTCAAAGATTTCATCTTTCTCGCGAATCGAGTTTGGAATCTCTCAAAGACTGTGAGAATGGCTTCCCAAAGAAAGTCTTCAAGGATCGCGAACAAGGGATCACAACACATGCGTGCAGGACCTACACATTTTGACCTCTCCAAGGAAGAAGAATCTCCAAGACAGCAGCAGAGCCCACAACATTCTCAACCGCGTCAATCTCCTCAAGCTAGACCTCAGGATGATGATCATAGAGCGGATGAAGAAATCATTGAAGACGCAGAACCAGTAAGAACTCAAAAGCCCGTTTTTATCTTTAAGCTTTACTCTACCTTGAAGAGGGGAGGCACTCTCTTGAAGGATATTGATGAATTTTTGAAAGAGAAAGGGTATCGAAATGAAACCCACTTTTTGCGAACAATGGAATGATTAGGATTGCTCTCGGGTCGGCGAGATCAGGCTTTTGTGAATATCCCTAGTGATCCACGTGTTGGAAGTTTTAATCAACTTGATGGGAATGATGATGACAAAATGTACACTCATTTTAAGCCTATAATGGGTGTTGCGACAAATATTCGATGCAAAAAGACAGATTTGTTTCGCTCGGAGGAACACAAGTGACTTTACTCTAAATTGCTAAAGCGAGGGGTGATCAACCCAAAAAGTGTGGACTTTGATTTTCTTGATTCCTTGAATGTGAAGTTGCGAGAGAAATTCACGCTACTTCAGCTTGAGCGTTTTTTGTTCGAGACGACGAGGCACATCCGTAACTTACTACTTATTTCTATTCTAATATGAGTTTCTTGGATGCGAATAGATTCTCTTTTAGTGTTTGAAACCAGGACTATTTTGTTGACATGGACACATTGGCTAATGTGATTGGAGTAGAAAGAGGGGCATTCCAATCAATTAGTGTTTCTATTGGTCGTGCGACCGTCGAGCTTGTTCGGGATGGAATGGTGGAAGGACGAATCTTGTACTTGAGGATGAATGTCTTAAATATTTTGCTTCACAAGATTGTGATCAATTGCCTGAGACTCAAATCGACTTCAAAGACTGATATCTCCAACTCGGAAGTAAAGCTGATTTATGCTATCAACACTAGTAAGAAATTCTCTCTTCCACACACAATCATGTTTCATATGTACAGGTCGATGGTGAAAGACAAGGGCCAACTTCCTTACTTAGCTCTCGTTACTAAGCTATTCAGACATTTGAATATTCAGCTTCCCAGGATTTTGTGTGTTCGAACTTGTGATCAAATGGTGGTGGGATTGAAAATGGTTTCCAAAATGCGTCTGAAGGAGCTGAACAAGACATTGGAGCAATTCAAGGAGAAAACCCTTGTCAAGACTCACCAAGTTTCTTCGGCTGCAAAACGGAAAGGGAAGGAGCCCTTGACAACTCCATCAAAGAGAAGAAGAGCACTCATCTTGGAGGATGAAGAAGATGAGGATGATATCACCATTTCTGCTTTTGCATTGAGAAACCTACATCGTTCTGTTCCAGAGAAAGAGGGGAGAAATGATCAAGACAGAGAAGAAGAAGAGCAAAGCAGAGGAGAGAGAGAATCAATGAGAAAAGAAATAGAGGAAGGAAGGACTGCAGAAGAAGAAGAGGGCAGAGGTGAACAAGAAGAAACGAGCATGAAGAGTACTTCTCACCGCCCGAAGGCAATGAAACAGGGGAGTTGCGAGAACAGAGGTACCTCTTTAATTGCTTTTACTAGTGAAGATGTTAGCCGTTCATTTGCGGATCCGAAGACATCTATGCCTCTTAATTTCCTGAAGAAGGTCATGAGGTTTCATCGCCAAATCTGAGTACTCATGCTGACTTGCCATCATCTGCCAATGTTCCTACTGATCATGCATAAACAAGCATTCAGACTAATAATTCAGCAGACTTTCGAAGACTGCTTGATATTCTTATGGAGATGTGAGGCCAGATTTATGCCCTGGGATGCGAAGTTCAGAAATTGCAGAATGCAGGTCAAACTTCTTTAGTTTCCTTGCATGATCAAATTCATGCCATTGCTCTTCAAGTTCAAGAAAATGCCAAGGGTGAAGAAGTGGCTCAACTGAAGGAGGATTTGAAAAAGCTAGAAGGGCTTGTCCAGTTGATGGGAGATTTCTAGCTTATTTGCGTTCCAAAGCAATCCTAATTTTATTCTTTTTTCGTCTCTACCTTTTTAATTCTGACAAAAAGGGGGAGATGGTGCAGATTTGAAGAGATTTGACTCTTATTTGATTTGACTTGACTTTTGATTAACTTTTGATTGGATTTGTTTGGTTTGATTGTGACTGGATTTGGATTTGGATTGTGTGCTCGTTTAAATGTTTGCCGTAGTATCTTAAGCATTATTGGTATTTCAGATAGTTGTTTATTTACAAGATTAACTTATTTCCTGTGGATGCAGATTTAATGCTAATCTTTACTAAGTCAATTATCTGTTGTGAAATATCCATGTTTGCTTGAGTATTGTCTTGCAGGTCAAAAATATCCAAATCTGCAGGAAAGTTGTCACCATCAAAAAGGGCAGATTGTTGGAGAAAACTTCCATATTTGTTTTGAAGTTGACAAAACGTTTCCATCAGTCTAGTCTGAAGACTTGCAGACTCTTTTGTCAAAGTCCGAAGACCCATTTGAACTACCAGACTCAAGATTCAAAGTCTACCCTCATTGACAGTTTCTAGACCATCGAAGAAGACCTATCCAGATTTGAGTATTTCGTTAAGGATTTGATTCTATCGACTAAAGAAGATCTTTCGGCTAGTTATAGCACTTCGGAATCTTTTATTCGTTTTGATTCGAGTAATTTAGATCCGTTGATTAGCGAAGCACACTTGGAAGGTTCTACTTATGGAAACCTAGATCCTGATTGTATGGGCGAGCAGGATTGGTGGGCTATCGTCAGATTCCTTAAATAACTCAGAATCTCTCTAATTGATTCTGTCCAACGGGTAGATTGGAAGAGCTCATTTGGAAAGTGCCAACGGTAATGAAGGCATGGATGAGTATATAAGGGAGATGTTCTAGTTATTCGAGTGTGTGCACGATAGATAAATTTCAAAGTCTGAAGCTCCTTGTTCCTCATCAATTCAATTGTTGAGCGTAAACTTGTACTCAAAAGAGAGTTCATACATTTGTGAGACCTTGAAGAAGTGTAGTAGAGCCTCTACACTTTGTGGAATCAATGACGTGATACCGTAACGTATCTTTTGTTTCATAGTGAAATTTAGCCGGTAGGCGTCGGTGCGGGAGAGTGGACGTAGGCTTGGATTAAGCCGAACCATTATAAACCCTGTGTTCTTATTCTCTTCTCTAAACTCTTTTACTTTACTCGTAACTTTATTCTTTTGTTAAAGTCTCGTTTCTATTTTAAAGTCTACTGTTAACAGACTCAGGTTAAAAGTAAAGTTTTTCATTATACTTTGCAAAAGTTTATTTTTGCACCTATTCACCCCCCTCTAGGTGCTCGTGCTAGCATTCACACCTAGTACATATTTCTCTCTCGAATTACTTTCTCAATCTTGCAGGGTAGTCAATTTTCCAAAAAATTTACGAAATCCATCATTTCGGCGCCCTTAAACAATAAAAAAGAAGCCACCACCACTCTTACTCGCCCCCACCCAACTCTCTCTCTCTCTCTCCACGTTCTACAATGGAAGAAGAAGACCAGTACAAGGTCGCAGATCTAGTCAAACAGCTCGTCCTCCGACCCTGTCCGACGCTTCCGACTCACTCCGTTTCCAGACCATTCCCAAATATATCAAATGCAAAAATACATGGAATGCGAGGTTTATGTGGTGCAGGGATAATGAATCACCATGTGCTTGAGCAGCGATCTGCAATGCATTGGTCCTGCACAAGTGCTTAGCTCGATCTATTAGTGATGAAAGTGATAGCTTTCTTGGCGAGTTATTTATACGCCAAGCAGATCACCCAAATGCTCCATTGCTTCAGGACCTCGACGCGTTACAGATCTTCGCTTTGGCGCTATTTCCACGAATGTGATCGTCACTCTCACGCCATTGCTACGAAGCTGCGATGTGGGATGTACGCCACGTGGAGTGGACTTCAGTCTTGGTCAATGCTTGGTTTTGGGCTGAAATTTATTTAAGGTAATCCCATTATTTTAACTTGAAATGCCTCTTCTTTTGATCATTATATCTCCTCTTCGGATAACTTAGGATTGCATGCAGGTTTGCATTGATGTGTCACATTCTTTAGTTGTCCTTTCCATCGTTTTGATCCAAAATTTCGGTGCGCGTCGGGAGTTTTTGCATGTGCCATTTAATTAGTATTTAATAAGAAGGACTATGACATTCATAGAACCATCCAATACGTGCTCTAAAGTCATGGAATTAGATTTAGAGATCTCGAGCTTGATTCCAATTAAAATTGGTCAAATTGTAGTTAATATATCAGATGCAAAATGCATTCTATGAGTCTATTATCAAAGTGCACTCAAGGTCAAAGTCAGAAGCATACGTAAGAGTAATGTATACATATTTTTCATGACTCATTTGTGACGGCCGCTGTTTATGTCAGCGATTTGTGGTAAAAAATGAAGCTCTATGAACTTGGAGATATTCGTACAGCTATTTAGCTACTTCCCTAAGGCAAATTTGTGTCTATTAATACACAAAATCATTCAATTTGACGTTCTCTACATGATCGTCATGGTGCCTTTTGATTTGGTCCGATTGAGAGCGTAAAGACTCGGCGAACTTCCGTTAGTCGGCTGATTAATTTAAAGTTGACTTAAGAAAAAGTCTTCTTAGCGAAAGCCTCACGTGCACCCACAAGACGTCCTTCTCAAAATGATATAGCTGGAGCATTTCATGGGGATGGGAACCTGGACTGAGATTACGACATCGTGTTTATTAAATCCAACCAAATTCAACTATTGTGGCCGTTGGACAAGGCCAAAATATGACGTAGATGATATATCCGGATGCCTACTTGGACGTGGGTGAGAAAATTATTTTGTGGCTGGAAAACATTTTAATCAAAAAACTTCTTTACATCATTTGGGTTTTAAATCCTTGGTGAATGCCTAGTATATGAAGTTATTTTATGGATGATTATGTCGATCTGAAGCACTAATTAGGTTCCACACACTCGTAACACTTAGAAATGAATATGATCTGGGTTATCTTATTCCAGAGGCTGGTTAAAGAAAATCTGGAATCGGACAAATTGGGAATCATCCTGCCTTATTTTTTTCATCTATAACTCCCTATTTAAATTAGTTTGTAATTCTCAATTTATGTTAGTAATTAATAATTTTAAGTGCCAATCTATCTTGAGTCTGCATCCGAGACAGCAAGAGACCGTACACAGAGAGAGAGAGAGAGAGAGAGAGAGAGAGAGAGAGGAGGAAGAAAAAGAAAAAAGAAAGAGTGAAGTTAGAGCTAGGAGTTTGACTTTTAAATTTGTACGGTAAATTATATTTTGACTAAAAAGAGAAGGATGTGAGCTCAGGCTGTGCATGTAATCTAAATCAATTGCATATCTCTAGAGCCTCTTATGATTTTAAAGTTGTTAAACTTGTTAGAATTTTCTCTAAGAAAAACTTGCTAATCGATTCAAGATGGATTTTACCATGAAACCGATCCAATCAATTCTATCCAAGTAAAACCAGTAGATTTAAGGCTCAACTCTAGAACCGAACCGAACCGAATCTGGTCAATTCTAAGGTTTTCAACCCATAAGCTTACTAGGTTGTCTAGAGAATTAGCTTTGAACCGGACTGGCAAGGCCGGTTTCGACCAGTTTCGAATTAAACGGACACATGTTACTCACCCTTACTTTCACTTCATAATTTTTGTGAGTTAATCTATGCCCGGCAACAAGCAATTAATACATATAGGACAGACAACAGGTAATCAATAATCAAACTGCGTTACTCAATTATACAAAGCACGAGGGCAAACTACAAGCACATATAATTTTTAACAGCATACATACATGAATAACAAAATATGTAATTGACAGTCCAAGAACATACATATCTGACTTCACTTTTCTGCAGGAAGAATGAGAATTTGCATGGAAAGAAGTAATCATATCTATGTGAACATCAAGGGCGATATGTGCGTAATAGAAAATCCTGAAATCTTCTGAACTCTATATGTCCTTCTCATTCTAAGCTTTAGGCTCCATCAGTTAATTCTCAACGCTTATCAGGCTCGTCTTCCCAACCTTCTTCCTCAATGCTCCCACAATCTTCACAGCATCAACTCCTCTCCCTATCACGACCACTTCGTCCTGACGCTCCTCGTCGAACCCCACGAATTCCGCACCTGCGAGCACAACGAGGAAAGGTCAGATCAATCCCAGTTCTTTTCATCAGGCACCACAAAATGCACCGAAAGACGGCTGATTCAGTTCGGTTTGTTTCCGTATTTTGGCAGTAGTGAAAAGAGAGATTTTTTAGAAACTCGGACTAATTCACAAAACAACTGGCTGAAGGGCGAATGAGAATTGCGAAGTATATCAACATGCATCGTGTCTATCTACAAATAGAAACAAAGAGAGAGGTGTAGGGATAAGTAATCACCATCTACTTGAGTAGCGATCTGCAATGCCTTGGTCCTGCACTTCCCGCAATTCATCTCTACCTTCATCACGATCTTCATCTGGAAATGACGGGAAATAAAATAGGACAAGACCACATTAGACACAGAATACAACAGAACGGATCTCACTGCAATAGCAAAGTATGCACAGACCTTCGCGCTGTCTCTCTCGCTGGATTCTTTTGATCGAATTTGGCTTGTAAAGACACCTGCGAAAGCTTGGTTCGAGGAGTTATGAGTGACGAAAACGAAAGCTCTTCGGACCTGCTTATTTATACGCGAGCAGATCACGCAAATGCTCCATTGCTTCTAGACCTCGACGCGGACAGCTGTCTTCGTCGTGAAGGCTCTTCTTTTGTTTTTTTCCTCTTCTTCGAAAGTTTAGTGTGAACGAGATCGTCACTATGACTCTACTGCAGCCGTAAGTAGATCGTCATTCCACTTCGCGCCATTGCTGCGAAGTTGCACGTAACGCTCGACGTGGCTGGCAGCACGCTACGTGGAGTTGACTTCTATCCTCGTTATTTAGGATTGATTGCAAAGGTTGACCCAAGATTTTTGGCGCGTGTAGGGGGTCTTTGCATGTGCCATTGATCTTAGTATTAATAAGAAGGAACTAGACTATCATAGAACGCGTCCGATATGTTTTCTAAAGCAATGAATTACATAAATTCTCTCTTGGATATTAAGATTAAGGGCGCGTTTGGCAACATGCCAAAGAGTAAAAATTTATATTTTTTTGTTCACGGGGTAGGTTTGGAACATAAATCCATTTGGTAATTTTTTTTGTTCCTAGGATTTAAATTTGAAGTAGAATCGAGAAGTAAAAAAAAAAATTATTTTTTTTTCTCAGGAACAATTCCAAAATCAAGTCAATTCTTTTTTTTTTTTTTTTTTTTTCTTCTTGTTCTTCTTCCTTCTCCCTCTTTCTTCCACTACCACTGCCGCTGTCATCCACCGACGCTGGTGACTAGTTAGGTGAGACTCAGCGAGCTCGCCAGAGGCTCACCTAGCCACCGGTGGCCTGGGCCTCTCTCGGCCATCAACGAGCCTTGCTTGGCCGGGCAAGGCTTGGCTGAGCCATGGCTGGGCGAGGGTTGACCTCGCCCAGATCTAGCGAGGTCAAGCTCGCCCGGCCGGCGGGGGCTCAACCTCGTAGGGCCATCGCGAGGTTGGCATCACTTGGCCAAGGTGAGAATGACCTTGCGGTGCCAGGTGAGGTCGAGCCCCGTTGGCGGCTGGGCATGCTCGGCCTCGCTAGATTTGGGCGAGGCCACTCGCCCAACCAAGGCTTGTCTAATGAGACGTGGCCTCGGCGAGGGCCAGCAATGCTCCGACAAGGTTGTTGGCCCTCGTCTAGCTGGTCGCCAATCATCCTAAGGTTGGCGACCAACCAAAGTTTGAAGAAGAAGAAGGGAAAGAAAAGAAAAAAAAAAAAAAAGAAGAAGAAAAGAAAAAAAAAATGATACAATTATTAGTAAATTAAAAGCAAATGGTTTGGAGTAGAAATTTTGAGGACGATGTCAAACGCAATTCTATTCTAGGAATAGAAATTTTAGACAGTTACCAAATGCCTTAAAATACTTCGAAATTATTCACAGGAGCATAATAAAAAGGAATTAGTTTTTATCAGAAATTATTTTCGGGAATAGAATAGTTATCAAATGCACCCTAAGTGTGTAGGCACATAACATCAGAATTAAAGGTCTTGAGCTTGATCCAAAAAAATTGATACCCACATTTTAGTTAATATATCGGATAAAATATGTACAGATAAGAATAATGTGTACCTATATTTCACAACTCGTTTATTACCATGTATGTACTAGCACATAATCACACGCATATGCATGTAAAACAATCATAGAGATATGCACACAAAATGATAGATTTTGTTTCGTTCATTGTGGATGAATCCGGTTGTATTTAGGGAAGAGATTTAAATTACAATTGGAATATATGAGTGATTGACGAGATTATATGTGTTTTGTACATGAATTTACCTAAAATGAAATGGTAGATTTGTCTTTTTAGGGAGTACAAAAAATGAAACAAAAACTTATCGATTGGTCTCGGGTTGACCCTGGTGTTGGAGAAAACTTCCTTGTGTATTTTGAAACTAACAAAACGTTTCCATTACTCTAGTTTGAAGACTTGCAGACTCTGTCACCAAAGTCTGAAGACCGCCGGACTGCCAGACTCAAGATTCAGAGTCTATCTTCATTGACAGTATCTAGACCGTCGAAGAAGACTTGTCCAGATCTGAGTATTTTGTTAAGGGTTTGATTCTATCGATTGAAGAAGATCACTTGACTGGAAATAGCATGTCGGAATCCTTTATTCAAATTAAGATTGATTCAGGGATTTTGGATCCGTTGATTGGCAAAGTATACTTGGAAGGTTCTACTTATGGAAACTTAGATCCTGATTGTATGGGCGAGCAGGATTGGTGGGCTATCGTCATATTCCTTAAATAACTCGAAATCTCCCTAATTGATTCTGTCTAATGGGTAGATTGGAAGAACTCCTTTGGTAAGTGCCAACGGGTGTGATGGCATGAAGGAGTATATAAGGAAGACGTTCCAGTTGTTCGAGAGTGTGCGCGATAAAAGAATTCCAAAGTCTGAAGCTCCTTGTTCTTAGTCAATTCAATTATTGAGCGAAAACTTGTACTCAAAAGAAAGTTTATACTTTTGTGTGACCTTGAGGAAGTGTAGCAGAGTCTCTACACTATGGAATCAAGGAAGAGCTATACTATAACAACTCTTTGATTCTTAGTGAAATTTAGCTGGTGGGCTGCCAGTGTGGGAGAGTGGACGTAGGCTTGGACTAAGCTGAACCACTATAAACCTTGTGTTCTTATTCTTTTCCCTAAGCTCTTTACTTTGATCGTAACAATATTTGTTTATTAAAGTCTAATTTTCTTTTCATAATCTATTGCTGAAGAGTCGGTTCAAAAGAAAAATTATTATCTTTACATTGCAAAATTTTTTTCGCACCTATTCACCATCTCTAAGTGCTCGTACTAGCTTTCACAATTGGTATCAAAGCCTGTGTACTCACTTAAGTTGAAGTGTTCTTACTTCAGAGTTAAAGATCCATGGCTAGTATGTTGGCTCCAAGTCTAATTGAAGGGCAAAGCAATACTAGACCACCTTATTTTGATGGAAATGAATACAACATATGGAAAAACAAGATGAAGGCATTCCTAAGATCAAAGGATCCTTTGGAATGGAACGTGGTAGACAAAGGAATCATTCCTAAAGCTGCAACAGTCTCAGAAAGAGGAAAAGAAGCTATTGAGTCTAGTGAAATGACTTAAGAAGAGATAACCAAGGGACAAGCTCTTGATGCAAAAGTAATTTATTCCTTATATTGTGCATTATCTCCTACTGAATATAACAGAATATCTTCTTGTGAAACAACTAAAGAAGTTTGGGATAGATTACACATCACCTATGAAGGAACTGATCGAGTGAAAGAAACCAGAATCAACATTCTACTCGATCAATATGAAGCATTCAAGATGAAACCAGGAGAATCTATCACTGACATGTTTAGTCATTTTACAGAAATCGTAAATGGTCTTGAGTATCAAGGTCAACCAATCTCTGGACCCATGAAGGTTAACAAGTTACTACGAGGACTATCCAAAAATTGGAATCACATAAAGACCTCAATAAGAGAGACACAAAGAATCATACTACTATCTGTTGACGAATTGGTTGGCACTCTTCAATCTTATGAAGTGGAGCAAATCAATGAAGATGAAAATCCTAGAGGTAAGAAATCAATTGCTTTAAAATCTAATGATGATTTTGATGTCACAGATTCTGAAGACGATATGAACGATGAAGAGATTGCTCTCATGATAAGAAGGTTCGAAAAGGCGAACGAAAGGGGAGAAGATTCAATTCAAGGAAACAAAGTTCTCAAAAGCTACAAAATAAATCAGTTGAGGATGATGAATCCAATAAGGATGTTAGTCTGCTTTGAATGCAAGAAAAAGGGACACATCAGACCCAACTGTCCCCCGCTAAAGAAAAAGTAAGGAAAACCGAGAAATATCGAAAAGTACTTAAAGCAGAAACCTGGAGTGACACTGAATGTGAGGAAAGTGATGATGATTATGTCAATATTTGTCTCATGGCACAATCAGACTTAGACAGTGAAATCGAGGTAAGTAATTTAAAAATTCCTATTAAAGTTTCTAAATATATTGATGAATTGTGTCTTAGTCTCAAAACCTCTCTCAAAAGGATTTCCGAACTTAAAAGGGAAAATTCTGCACTAAAGCAACAAGAAATTGTTTGGAAAGAAAATGTCGAAAGTTTAGACAAAAGTATTACTACTTTAAAAGAAAATGCAGATAATCTTTCAAAAGAAAATGCATTCTTAAAAAATGATATCTCAAGCATTTCTAAAAGGTTTTCTATAGGAGATGAGAAACTGGAGAAAATTCTTTCCACTCGAAGACCTTACTTCAACAAATCAGGTTTGGGAATGACTACTGAAACCATCTCTTTAATTGATTTTCCTAAGATAAAAGAAAGAATTAAACAAAGACCTACAAAAGATTCTTACAAAAATCATTTCCAAAAAGTTTTTGTAAAACCTGTAGGCCAAGTGTTCTTAAATGTTCTAAGTGTAATAGCTTAGAACACTTTGAGAAAGAATGCCCTATGGTTTGGAAGCTTATTAAGAATGATTGGGCAAAGACTGTCTATACCACTAACTCGCTAGACCCAAGAAAATATGGGTACCAAAGAAAACTTGAGTTTTCTTTTTAAATGCAAGTCACTATCAAGAAAAATGTGAAATGGTACTTGGATAGTGGATGCTCAAGACATATGACAGGAAACTCAAACTCTTTATAAAGCTTGTGCAAGTTAATGGTGGAAAAATTTCTTTTGGAGGAAATAGCAAAGGAAGAATTGTGGGATACAGAATTGTAAAGATTGGAAGTCTCACTATCGAAATGTTTCCTTAGTAAAAGGACTTAACTACAACTTGCTGAGTATTAGCCAGCCGTGCGACACCGATTTCAAAATCAACTTTCAAGAAAGAATATGTTCGGGAACCAAGTAAAGACTCCTCTCATATTTTTATGGGGTGAAGACATGGGAATATCTATCTCTTGGATATTAAACCAGATAAAACCCAATGTTTAATCTCAATTCAAGAGGAAGCAAATCTATGGCACAAAAAGCTTGGGCACATCAACATGAAGCAAATAGCCAAGATTTCTACAAAGAAACTTGTTCGAGGACTATCCAATTTGACATACCAAAAATCTAACCTATGTACACCATGCGTATTGGGAAAACAGGTAAGAAATTCATTCAAACCAATAAATTAAGTGTCCACTAATCGTGTACTACAGCTATTACACATGGATCTCTTTGGACCAACCAGAACTCAGAGCATTGGAGGTAAGAAATACTGCCTTGTAATTGTGGATAATTATTCACGATTTACTTGGGTATATTTCTTGGCAAGTAAGTCTGAAACCTTTTCTTATTTTATGAAATTTGCTAAGAAAATTCAAAATGAGAAAGGGTATGTTATTTCTAGTATACGGACAGACCATGGAGGTGAGTTTGAAAATCAAGATTTTGCTAAATTCTGTGATGAATCTGGTTTTCAGCATGTATTCTCCTCTCCTTATACTCTAGAGCATAATGGAGTTATGGAAAGGAAGAATAGATGCTTGCAAGAAATGGCTAGAACTCTTCTAATTGAAAATAACATTTCTTCTCGTTTTTTGGCTGAAGCAATTTCTACAGCATGCTATATTATTAATAGAGTTTTCTTAAGGCCTATTTTGGAGAAAACTCCCTATGAGTTATTCAAAGGAAAGAAGCCAATTGTTTCGTATTTTCATGTGTTTGGATGCAAATGCTTTATATTGAAAAATGCAAATGATCGAATTGGTAAGTTTGAAGAAAAATCAAATGAAGGTATTTTCCTTGGATATTCAACCACAAGCAAAGCTTACGAGTATACAACAAAAAGACTCAATCGGTGAAGGAATCGATGAATGTCAAATTTCAAGACTTTATGCAAAATCAATCGATTCAGATTTTAACCTGAAGAATCTGAACTTGCTCCAGACTCTACAAAGTCTAAATCTACAGTAGCAACTCAAACTTCAGAAGACCAGCAACAAATGATCGTTGAAGAATCAAATGAAGAAAATGATCAACAGTCTAACAAATCAACCAGCAATTAGAAGCACAAGTCTAGTCATCCTAAAGATCTCATTATTGGTGACATTAATGAGGGAATTCGTACAAGATCCAAAAGGCGTGAAGAGTCTAGTGTTGTGGCTCTTATTTTGAAATAGAACTCAAGAGCATAGAAGAAGCTTTAAGCGATGAAAGATGGATTGAAGCCATGTAAGAAGAACTCAGGCAATTCAGTATCAATGATGTCTGGGAATTAACTCCTAAATCAAAAGGTAAATCCATTTTGGAGCTAAATGAGTTTTCAGGAACAAAATGAAGGAAAAAGGAAAAGTCGTAAGAAACAAAGCAAGACTCGTGGCCAAAGGATATACGCAAGAAGAAGGGATAGACTATGATGAGACCTACGCACCAGTAGCAAGGTTAGAAGCAATTAGACTATTACTTGCTTTTGGTTGTTATAAGAATTTCAGATTATTCCAAATGGACATCAAAAGTGCATTCCTGAATGGATTTATCCAAGAAGAAGTCTATGTGGAACAACCTCCCGGTTTTGAAGACCCAAGGAAACCAGACTCTATATTCAGACTGAAAAAGACGCTGTACGGTTTGAAGCAAGCACCTCGAGCCTGGTACGACAGGTTAAGTAATTTCCTAATTCAAAATATTTTTGCCAAAGGTAAAGTAGATACAACCTTATTTATCAGAAGAGAAGGTAATAATTTTTTGCTTGTTCAAATTTATGTTGATGATATAATTTTTTGTTCTTCTAACGAAAGTCTTTATAAGAAATTTTCTAAGGCTATGCAGGACGAATTTGAAATGAGTATGATGGGTGAATTATCATTCTTTATTGGACTACAAGTGAAACAATTGAATGAATGAATTTTCATTTACCAAGAGAAATATGCTAAAGAACTTGTTAAAAAGTTCGGTTTAGAAAATTGCAAAAAGGTTGAAGTTCCAATGTCTAGCTCTTTGAAACTGGATAAAGATGAAGGAGGAAAGAAAGTTGACCAGAAACTTTACAGGAGTATTATCGGTTCACTTCTTTATCTCACTGCTTCTAGACCTGATATTCTGTTTAGTGTTTGCATTTGTGCCGGATTTCAATCAAATCCCAAAGAATCTCATTTAAGTGCTGCAAAACGCATCATCAAATATGTCGCATCTACGTCAAATTTAGGTCTCTAGTATCCTAAAGAAGGAGACTTTACTCTTCTTGGATATTCAGACACGAGACCTAGCGCAGGATGCGAGTTGATAGAAAGAGCACCTCGGGCACGTGTCAATTGCTTGGGAACAAGACAAGTATCTTGGTTTTCAAGGAAGCAAAGTACCGTAGCTCTATCTACAGCGAAGCAGAATATGTGGCTCTTGGAAGTTGTTGTTCACAAATTCTGTGGATAAAACAACAACTAAGAGACTTTGGAATTGAAGATTTATGCACTGAGATCAAATGTGACAACACTAGCGCAATAAATCTCTCCAAGAATCCTATTCTCCACTCAAGAGCAAAGCACATTGAGATTCGACATCATTTTATTAGAAATCACGTTCAGAATGGAGAAGTGAAGATCCAGTTCATTGACTCTAAGAATCAACTCGCGGATATATTTACAAAGCCTCTAGAGAAAAATCAGTTTGAGTCTATTCGTACCAGACTTAATATCATATCTCTTGCTCAGTAAAGTCTGGACACTCTCAAGACTCAAAGTTAAAAGTCTTTCAATGCCAAGACTTAGAAGACCTCAAGCCTCATCTGTAAGTTATTCTAATTTTTCAAATTTGAAAAGGTACGATCATCTTTAATCTGATTGGTTGATTGATTTATCTTTCTTAAATTTCAAAAAGGCAGTTATCGATTTTAAAAAGGAATTCAGTTAAAACCATAAAGGGAAATTTTTATTCAAAAAGTCATCTTTTTATTTTCCTTTTACGACGCTTCGTTTACCCCGCTTCACTTGCTTTATATACCATTGTGTTGTCTTTCTCATTTTTACTCCAAAACCCTAGAATACAATATTTCTATTCTCTTTCACTTTTACTCTCGATTTGTTCGAAAGTTTTCATCTTTTCGAACAAGTTAGTGATTCTCTCCATTGGAGTAGTAATGTCTTCAAGAAAGTCATCAAGGATTGCAAGCAGGGGACCACGCCGCATGCCTGAGGGTCTTACCCACTTTGACTTAACTGAAGAAGAGGAATCTCCTTTGCGTCCAAGTCAGTAGCGCCAACCTTCCTCGAATCAAGCAACCGAAGAAGTAATAGAAGGAGTTAATCTTGTAAGAACTCTAACTCCAAAGAACGCCTTCAAACTCTACTCGAATTTGAAGAAAGGAGGTACGCCATTATCATTAATTGATGAGTTCTTAAAAGATAGGGGATTCAAGAATAAAACCTGTTTTTGAGAGATTTGGAGAGGCTAGGAGTTGTGGAAAAAAGATCGGCTGAAAGCATTTCAGAATATTTCAAGTGACCCACACTATAGCACTTTGCGAATCAACCACAATCTCTAGATGATGATGAACGATTGTATTCTCATTTTCAACCTAGGTTTGGGGTGGCTGCAAACATTACTGATGGTTCGAATCTTTTAGATCCAATGATCATAAAAAGGTTTATGCAAGTCTTTTGAAGAGAGGGGTGATGAATCTCAGGACTGTTGATTTTGATTTCTTGGATTCGATAAAAATCAATTTAAGAGAAAAGTTTGCGTATTGCAATTGGAGAAGTTCTCGTTCGATTCTACCGCTGGATTTCCAAAGCTGACTGCTTACTTTTATTCGAATCTATCCTTTTTGGATGCACATAGTTTTATCTTCACTGTGAAGGACAGTGAATTTTTGGTGAACACAGACATTTTGGCTGACATAATCGGGGTGGAAAGAACGAGTTTTCAATCGATTAGTGTGTCCATTGCTCATGCTATTCTGTCTTTGGTAAGAGACAAGGATGTTGAAGGAAAACTTTCTTATTTGAGGATGAGTGCTTCGAATATTCTCTTGCACAAAATTGTGATAAATTGCATGCGTCCTAAATCGACATCCAAGACTCGATGTTTCTCGTTCAAAAGCAAAATTGATGTGTGCAATCAATACTAGTTTTAGATTTTTTCTCGCCTCACACCATTCTGTTCCACATGTTTCAAACTGTGACTAAGGATAAGAGATAGCTCCCTTATTCTGCTCTTATCACTCGACTCTTTAGGCACTTCAAAATTCATATCTTTGCACCATTGATTCTGAAAGCCATCACCCCGATGGTAATTGGATTCAAAATGGTGTCAAAGATGCGCTTAAAAGAACTGAACAAAGTGCTGAAACGAATGAAGAAGAAATCTCCTCTCAAGGCAAAGCAAGACTCTGCTGCGGCTAAAAGGAAAGGCAAGGAGCCCACGATTGCTCCTGTAAAGAAGAAAAGAGCTCTTGTTCTAGAATATGAAGAAAATGAAGATGAGCTTACTATTTCTGTCTTGGAAAATCTGAAGACCTTTGTCAGCTTTCCTGAGAGAAGAGAAGAGTCAGAAGAGGAAAGAGAGAGAGAAGAATCGGAGAATGAAGAAGAACAGAGGGAAACAGAGGAAAGAAGAGAAGAAAAAGAAAGAAGAGAAGAAGAAGAAGAAGAAAAAGAAGAAGCGGAAGAGGAAGTAGGGAAAGAAATGGAAGAAGCTGAAGAAGAAATGGAAGAAGAAGGAGAAGAAGCAGAGAATGAAGGAGACTAGGGTACTCAAGACTCTATCGAGCCAACCTTGGCTATCTCTCTGTCTAGTTATTCTGAGATAAGAGAAAAAAAGTCTACCGGAGTGCATCATTCTGAGGCTGAGGAAGTTTTACCTACTTTCCCGAGGGCATCAAAACATGGGGAGCTATTGGTCAAAAAGGTACTTCTTCACCTTTACTTGCTAGTGATGTAAGTCGATCTATAGCAGACCCAAAAGAAGTGCATGCCTCTCATTATCCAGAAGATCGACCTCCTGTTGAGACTCCATCTTTTCTCAACTTCCCTGAGTTTCACTTTGCCGGTCCAAGCGATACCACTGCTCAAACAGCAGACTTTTCAAGACTGTTGGAAATTCTTTTGGATGTGCGGAGTCAGCAATATGCTATGAGTTTTGAGATGCTGGATCTCAAGAACGCTGTTAAGGCCACTTCAGCGTCTCTTCATGAACAGCTGGATTCTCAGGAATCAAGTTAAGTCTTCTGTGGAGGTGAAGAATTTCAGGTGCTGAAGCAGAGTTTTCACAAGCTTGAACAGACAGTGTACTCAATGAGGGAATTTGAGCTTGTTCGCTTACCCAAGCAGCCTTAACTCATACTCTTTTCCAAATCTATCTTTTTCCGGTCTCCACTTTTTGCTGTTGACAAAAAGGGGGAGATGTTTATGCAGATTTGAAACTTGAATTTGTTTGACTTTGATTTTTGTTTGGTTATGTGGTTGTAATTGGATTTGGATTGTTTGACTGTTTGGTTATTTTAAGTACTATTGGTATTTCATGACAAAAATAGTTGGTTATTTACAGGACTAACCCTTTTTCCTGTGAATGCAGATTCAATGCTGTCTTTACTAAGTCAATTATCTTTATGAGATATCCATGTGTACTTGAGTTCTATTTTGCAGGTCAAAATTATCCAAATCTGGAATAAGGCACTGAATCGACCCTACCTTAGAGCTGGGAACTCCCTATTTATATTAACTTTTAATTCTCAATTTAAGTTAGCAAGTAGTGATTTTAAGTACCGATCTATCTTGGGTCCGCATTCGAGACGGCAAGAGACAGAACCGAGAGGGGAAACCGGAGAATTGAGAGACTGAGAGCAAGAGAACAGAGAGAGATAGGAGAAGCGGAACGGGAGGAAACAGAAGAAAAAGAAAGAGTGAAGCAAGAGCCATGAGTTTGAATTTTTAATCTGTATTATAAATTTTATTTTGATTAGAAAGAGATGGATGTGGGCTCAGATTGTGCATGTGATTTTGTTCAGTTGCATGTCTTTGGGGGCCTCTTAATATTTTTTTTTTTAAGTTGTTAACTTGCTATAGCTTTCGAAGAAAAAAATTGTTTATTTGGTTCAAGACTGGTTCTACCCTGAAACCGACCTTGTAGGTTCAGTTCCTATTAGAACCGGTGGGTTTAAGGCTCAACCATGGAATTTAATTGAACCTGACTGATCCCCAGATTTTCAGCCCATGGAATTATTCGATTGTCCCGGAAACCAATCTTGAACCAAAACGGCAAGGCCAATTCTGATGGATTCCTGAATTGAACGGAGACCGTTGCTCACCCCTATTTTCACTTGATAACTTTTGTGAGTCGATCTTTGACCGATTACAACTAATTAATATGTATACAAAATAATAATAATAATAATAATATGTATACGGCAGATTACAGGTAATCAATGAACAAACTCAGCGTAACTCAATTATTCAAAGTATAAGCATACATGAATAACATAATATGTAATTGACAGTCCAAGAATTAAAGTATCTGGCTTCACTTTTCTACGACAGGAAGAATGACAATATGTATGGAAAGAAGAATCAAATCTATCTATGTGCTTAACAGAAAATTCTGAAATCTTCTAAACTCGATAGGTCCGTCTCAATCTAGCTTTAGGCTTCCTCAATCAATCCTCAACGCTTAGTAGCCTCGTCGTCCCAACCTTCTTCCTCATTGCGCTCACAATCTCCACAGCATCAACTCCTCTCCCTATCACCACCACTTCATCTTGACGCTCTCCGTTGAACCCCACGAATTCCGTACCTGCAGATACAAGGACGACCAACTTAATCCCAGTTATCTGCATCAAAAGCACTGCAGAGTGCACCAAGAAACGACAAGGCCAGAGGCCGGATGAGAATTGTGAAGTACATAGAGAAAACGCATCGTAATGCGAGGTTTATGCAGTGTAGGGACAATGAATCACCATGTGCTTGAGCAGCGATCTGCAATGCCTTGGTCCTGCACTTCCCGCATTTCATCTGGACCTGCATCACAATCTTCATCTGCAGACGTATGAAAACAGTACCATTTTAGTGAGACAAAACACACAAGAACACAGCTCCCTGCAAAAGCAAGTATGCTCAGACCTTCGTACTGTCTCTCTCGTTGAGATTCTTCTGATCTAATTTGGCCGAGTGAAGACAGTCGCAAGAGCTTGTTTCGAGGATGAAAACGAAAGCTCTTGCGACCACTTATTTATACGGGAGCAGATCACTGCCTGCCTGCTCCATTGCTTCAAGACCTTGACGCGTACAGCTCTTTGTCTTCTTCGTTAAGGCTTTTCGCATTATCTTTTGCAAGATAGTACGAATGGGATCTTCACTTTGACGCCATGTTGGTTAGCTTCCATTGCTTTGACCCAGACGTTTCGGTGCGGGAGGTGGGTTTTTGCATGTGCGATTTATTTAGTATTATCGAAGGACCAAGACTTTCATAAAACGCGTCGAATACTGGTTCCAAAGTCATGAACTACATAAGTTCTCTCTTCGCCTACATGACATTCTGGCCTCCCTTTGCATTTTGCTTGCATCCCAAGATCATAAAATTATAAGACTAAATCTAAATAAAACCTGATGATTCTGATTTATCATTCATAGATAAATTTGTACAAAATTCGGAATCAATTTGCGGAAACGTAAAGATCAATATACCTCTAACCATTGATGAAAATTTGCAAATGCGGAAAACCCTAAAACCTTGGACAGATCCACGAAGCATGATCAATTTGCGAATATGGAAACACCAACGTCATGTTCTATTAGCCAATACCCCTCAAATATGATGGTTTGTTTTCTGTAGTGATGGGTTTGGACTAAACGACCTGACATTTTATTCCATTTCTTACATTACCGACATTTTCCATCAAAACCGTTATGGTAACATATTAACATGCAAATATCACGTAATAAATTGGGCAATAAATTGGAATTAATTGAAAAATACAAAATTGGGATTACATTTAGAATAATACATTCTCCCACTTGATCCCAATATTCCATCAAATGAAATATTAATCCAAATTCACATAAACTTCATGCTAAAATAAAACACATGAATCACATTATGAGTCCTCTTAGAATGAGTAGTATCTTCCATGTATCACAATGCATTTCACCAGCCCACATATGATAACATAACTTAATGAATAAACATTATGTTTACTCTAGATCAAACATAATTGTTTTTCTCAAAATAAATGAATGTATACAACTGTATAGAGAAAAACATTGCAAATGGATAAAAGTCTCACAAATTCTTTTATATAAAGAACACGATTGGACCAATGCCCATTCTGAATACATGATCCTTATAACTCATTGGTGGCATGCCTTTAGTTAAATAATTAACTATCATCAATCCAGTGCTCACGTGTTCTATGACCACTTTATTCTCTTTAATACGTTATCTGATGGCTAAATATTTAATGTCGATATGCTTACTTCGACTACCACTTTTTTGGTTCTTAACCATGATAACTCAGTTGAATTGTCGCAAAACATTCTTAATGACCTAGAAATGGAATCCACAACTCTAAGTCTCGATATGAAACTTTTTAACCACATAGCATGCGAGGTGGCCTCAATATAGGAAATGAACTTTGCCTCCATAGTGGAAGTGGTAGCCAAGGTCTGTTTTGCACTCATCCAGGATACAACTCCACTAGCAAACATAAAAATATAACCCGATATTAATTTATGAGAATTAACGTAGCTAGTAAAGTCTGAGTCCGAGTAACCAACTACCTCCAAGTTGTCCGTTTGTCTATACATCAGCATGCGTCCCTTTGTTCCTTGAAGGTACCTCATCACCTTCTTTGCAGCTCTCCAGTGGTCCATACCCAAATTACTCTGGTATATTCCCAACATTCCCACAGTAAAAACAATGTGAAGTTGAGTGCAAACTTGAGCATACATTAAGCTTCGACGACAGAAACATATAGGATGTTCTTCATTTGTTCCCTTTCAATATCGTTCTTCAAGCAATGGTTCAAATTAAACCCGTCACCTTTCACAATGGATGCTATACTTGGTGAATAATCTTTCATCAGAAATCTCTCTAAGACCTTATTGATATAAGTTTCTTGAGATAGTCCTAATATACCTCGAGGTCTATCCATATGGATCTTAATGCCAATGATATAAGACGCTTCACCCATATCCTTCATGTCAAATTCTTAGAGAGAAATTGTTTCACCTCATATAAGAACCCATTATCATTAGTTGCAAGTAAAATGTCATCCACATATAGCATAAGGAAACAAATTTTGCTCCCACTAACCTTCTGATATATACATTGATCCATGACATTTTCTAATGGAACCTTAAGTACCATTGGCAAGATGCTTGTTTCAAGCCATATAGAGATTTTTTGAGCTTGCATACCAAATGCTCACCAGTACTAGAGAAGAATCCTTCTTGTTGTTTAATGTAAGCCACTTATTCTAATTTTCCATTGAGGAATGCCGTTTTCACGTCCATTTGATGTAATTGCATATTAGAGCAACCAATGCCAAAATAATACGAAGAGAATATTTCTTGGATACAAGAGAAAATATCTCCGTATAATTGATTTCCTCATTTTGAGTGAATCGCTTGGCAACGAGTCTGGCTCTATATCTCTTAATATTGCCTAATGAATCCTTCTTAGTTTTAAAGACCCATTTACAACCAATGGCTTTCGCACCATTAGGCAATTCAACTAAATCCTATACCTCATTAGATGTCATAGAATTCATCTATTCTTTCATGGCACTGTACCACAAATTAGATTTAACACAACTCATGGCTTGTAAAAATGTCTTAGGATCATTTTTACCTCCAACATTATAGTTAGATTCTTGCAGATACACAATGTAGTCATTAAGGATTGCTGATTTCTTAATTCTAGTAGACCTCCTTAATGTTGCATCAACATTCTCCTGAGGAGTTTGTTATTCAATTGGAAGCTCAACAGTATCTGGTAATTGATGAACAATTGGGTCTACCAGATCAATATCAGCAGGTTATGGATTTTCAATGATTGGTTATTCAACGGCTAGTTGAATTGAAGGGGCGTTGTAAACAACAATCAATCCCATACCAAAGGTGGAAAGTTGAGTATCTGAATGACTTTTTTGGGAACAAGGTCCTTGAATTGATCGCTCCCACTGATCAGGTCATTCTCAAGAAATTTAGCATTTCTCAATTTCACAAATTTAGTGGTATGAGATGGACAATAAAATCTATATTCTTTAGACTTTTCGGCATATCCATCAAAATACCTACTTATAGTCCTTGCATCTAACTTCTTTTCTTGTGGATTGTAGACCCTTATTTCAGACGGGCATCCATAAACGCGTACATGTCGTAAACTCGGTTTCCAATTTTTTAATAACTCAAAAGGCGTCTTTGGAACGGCCTTGGTTGGAACTCGGTTTAATATATACATTGTCATTTTAAGAGCTTCAGTCCACAAGAGCTTAGGAAGTTTGGAGCTGCTGAGCATACTCCACACCATGTCCAATAATGTTTGATTTCTTCTTTTTGGGACACCATTTTGGTTCGGAGAACCAGGCATAGTGTATTGGGCAATAATCTCATGCTCTTTAAGAAACTTCGTAAATGAACTAGATGCTTGTCCATCTTTAGTGTATATACCATAGTATTCTCCACATCTATTTAATCTCACGATCTTAATTTGCTTGGCACGTTGTTTCTCTACTTTGATTTTAAATACCTTAAAGACATCTAGCGCTTCATGCTTATTACAAAGTAAGTAGAGATAGATGAATTGTAAATAATCATCTATGAAAGAGATGAAGTATCTCTGACCATTTGAGTCCATATCTGAAATTGTGAAAAAGCATGGTATTATGCTTTCTCAAAGAAAGATGAATATTGCTCAGACAAAAATTGAATTTCTTGGTATGCACCTTAACAAATGGACATACTATCCAGGGCCATATATTACTCAGGAATTGCTGAAGTTTCCTTAAGAAAACTTTACAAGAAAGCAAGTTCGGCAATTTCTTGGGATAATTAATTATCTCAGGGATTTTGTTCCACATATTGCAAAACTGCTAATCCCATTGTAGACAATGTTGAAAAAGAATTTCCCACCTTGGGGAAAGTCTCAGACAAATACAGTTGCTGAACTCAAAGAACTCATGCAATCTCTTCCTCCACTGCAAATTCCATCAATAGGAAAATGAATTCTCTAGACTGATGCTAGTGATGAATATTATGCTGCTGTTTTATTCGAAGAAATTGATGGTAAGAGACATTTGTGTGCATATAAAAGTGAAAAATTTTCTCAGGCAGAAATGCATTATCATTCCACTTTTAAAGAAATCCTGGCAGTAAAAAATGGAATAAAAAAGTTCGAATTCCATTTTATTGGCCATCACTTCCTAGTTGAACTGGATATGGCATCTTTCCCTCAGATGACCAAGTTCAAACGAAGCGGAGTTCCAAATTCCCGATTCTTTGAGATGGGCTGAATGGTTTTCAAAATATTCTTTCGAGACCAAGCATATTGCTGGAGACAAAAATATGCTTGCTGACTTCCTCTTAATACCAAAAGCACCAATTGAAATTAACATACATGAGACGTGCTTTTCATATGCGTCAATATGGTGAAAAATATAAGATTGAGAAGATCAAAGATTGGCCAAGTTGGAAGTATCCTCAGGAAATCATTGAATACATCTAGAATGACAATCTCACTGAAAATCTGGATAAACTCATGTGGCAATGCCACGCAGATTTGTTCAGGTTTAATGGAGGTTCGATTCTCTATCCTTTTGGATTAAATGCAGATTATCCATTCATACATCCTCTGATTTGGAAAGAAGATGATTTTCCTGACCAGCTTCGATGGTTATTGTGGTACTTAACTAATAAGTACTTGATAGCTATTGAAATTCCAACCAGAAGATTCATTGCCAACCTCACCAAGATATTTGGACTTCCTAGAGGTAAGATTAAAAATGAAAATGACAAAAGTCTTTTAGATTTCCTTAATTGGTTTTATCCTCCAACTCACTAGAAATGGCTCCTTGAGAAAGAACTGAGAACCACACAGCCAAACCCTGAAGTTCACACTATTATGTTCTTTAGACGTCCGTGACATTTTTTCACCAATAATGGCCACATTATCGATGCCCCTCAGAATATAGGTACCACATCCTATAAACCTCGGCTAGACAACAAGGACGCTTGAGTTCATAAATCTTATCCAGGTCCTGTTGGTTGTTGTGAACACCAATATCGAGAACTCCAGAAAATCCTATGCCAGGAAAACAAGACCATTCCTCCAGATGCATGGAATTATGATGTACTCACAGCATATGATCATTATAGCATCGCACCAGAAGCCAAAGAAGCGCTCGAAGAATTTAGACAAGCTGCATCATCACAAGATCACCAAATGGCAGACAAAGATGACATTGCACAATCCTCTCAAGACCCCTACGCTACGTGGGGAAGTCCTCTTTCCCTAGACCCCTATGATCAAGGACCTTTGTCCTTATCTTAAGGCATAGACACATCCTTCTATGCACAGCCATCCAATTGACCCCAGCCAAGTCTTCTTGCCAACACAACATATGACGACACAGATTGTGAACAAGAACTGGCATCTACAACATATCCTCAAGAAGAAGCATCCTCATCCCATCGGCTGAACCAGATTCTCACACTAGAAGATCTTGAAGCACTTGAACAAAAATATGATGCACATTTTCTAGCAATAGAACACAGCTCATATGACTCAGACTACAGTTATAATGCTCGTGATGGACGAGACCGCTGAAAAATCAATGTCCGTACAAGTTACTGTAGCAAGTTATTGTTCACTTTTACTGTAACAGTAGGCTAGGGAAATCACTGTTTACAGTCACTATTCATACTGTGCAAATAATTCACAACTGAAATTTTTAGAAGCCTCCGTCTGTTCAAGACCCGTGTGTTTTAGTCCTTGCTTGTTAGTAACCTCTATTTGCCTATAAAAGGCAAGTCTGTTGTATCGTGTTGGGCAGAGTCCCTTGAAGTAAAGTGAGTGCTTTGTGTAATTCTCTTTATGACTTTCTAAACTTCTCTTCTTCTCCAGCCTAGTAGGATCCTCTGAGAAATGCAGTTCGAATAGTTAGAAATGTTACCATCCCGGTTTTATTTGAGTGTCTCTAGGCTCTGAACTAAAGGGCAGAATGATTTACTGCTAAAAGGTTGTCCCTGAAGGGCTTGATAGTTGTTCGCCCAGTGTGGGAAGGCATATCTGCAGAAAATTGATTTTGTCCTCCCTGGTTCTAAGTTTAGGTCCATTAAGTGGTGGATCGCATAATTCTTGTCGATCGGCACTAGACCGACTTTTCTGTCGATTGGGTACCCTGTGTCCGTATTTGAAACCTTGAGATTACCCCCGACAACCGAGAGTGGCCAATGTGTCAAAGATGTACATTGTGGCTTGATCAACCACAGGTCAAATGCACGAAAATTTCTAAAAGCTACCCGGTAGATCAGGACGCGCTAATATCGCGCCAGAGTGAAATTAACCGTGAAATTGAGACTGAATTCAGAAATTGGAAGTCTTGGTGTATCACAAATCATTTTAGGAACATTGACTCATCTTTGGAAGATTTTTTATGCAAGCCGAGTTTTCTTTCAGCAAAATAATCAAAATATGGTTAATTTGGTTCGAAAAATTGATAAGCCCGCTTTTGGTAGTATTTTTGAGATCAAGATGGTTCTATGGTCAAGTAAATATGTGAATTGAAGTGTGGTGGCAATAGATTAATTTTATGGACTTCAATTGGAATCAATTAGAAGAGAATTGAATGGAATTGAAGAAATTAACGTACAAGATTTTATGCCTCGGCGGAAAAAGAAATTGGACCTATTGAAGATAGTTGTGGAGGATTTGAAATTAGTGGAAGATGACATCACCTTAGGTCATGGTAGTTGGACCAAAGTTAAGAAGAAATTGACAAGTGTAAAGTGTAGATTTAATCTCAAAAAGGGCCCATCACTTCCACCAATCACACTT
The DNA here is from genome assembly GCA_014182515.1 of Eucalyptus microcorys. NCBI lineage: Eukaryota > Viridiplantae > Streptophyta > Magnoliopsida > Myrtales > Myrtaceae > Eucalyptus > Eucalyptus microcorys. Next base: position 40,902,655 of record CM024566.1, read on the forward strand.
CATCTTCAAGCTTGGGAAGAGGGAGAGAGAGGAGAGAAGAAAGCTGCATGCAGAACCAGGCCAGCCCTGATGCTGCCCCATTCGCCTGCTCGCTGCCGCACGTCGCCGTCGCCAGCGCCGCTCATCCGCGCACGCCCGCGCGCGCACTCGCCGGCCTCAAGCTTCCAGCACCTTCGTCCAGTTGTTGTCGCCGTCACCAGAGTTGCCGGAAGTCTCGCTTGACCGCCGCCTCGCTTGCACGAGCTGCCGATGTTTGTTCCCACCGGTCCCGCACTCATCCGACCGCCGAACCGCCTCCATCCGACCCCAAGCAGTAGCCGGAGTTCCAGCTCAAGTCCGAATCTTTGAGGGCCGTTTTGGGTGCCTTCCGGTCCTCCTTTGGCATCGCTCCGAGGAGATTTGTCGTCGGCATCGTCGTGCTCTTCGCCGAAGACTCGTCGGAAAGTGATTCGGGTGAGTTTAATTCACTAAATCTTGATTAGAGGGTTAATGATGCCCTAAGTGTGCTTAGTCTAAGTTAAGTAAGTTTAGGTGGTTAGTTTAGTTTATTTAATTGTGATTTAGATTAAGGGGTTTGTTTAATTTAAAGCATGTTTAATTAAGGCTAAGAGAGTTTATTTAATAATAAACCTTGATGGGACATAATAGGGTTTTATTTTTTATTTACTTAAATGTTTCAAAATTCTGGAATTTTTAATAATAATTATATTACGAAATTATTAAAATATTATTATTTAAAAAAACTGAAAAATTATTTTTGACCTCAATTACTCAAAATTTCGTGCTGATCGCTACTGTGCATTTAGAATTTTAATTTGATGAATGGATGTGGCAAATTGAGTGTTGATTGTGATAAATAAGGATTTTATTCATAAAAACCCAAGTGTCGAGTTTTGATGCAAAAATTGGATTTTAAGTATTATATTAAATAGTTGGGTTTGAAAAAGTGAGATATTGATTTTCTGGATCGAAATTAACACGTCCCCACACGCGTGATTAATTTCTAGAATATTTTTAATATGAAAAAAAGAGGTCGGGATCACTATTTTAATTGAAGGCACTAATTGAAAGGCAAAGTGTCCTGGGCCGAGTATGAATTGGTTGTGTGATAATTAAGAGGAATTTGTCATGGACTGTTGAGCCGGACTTACCCCTATATGGGATGCCCACGTAGTGGTTGCGGGTCGCAGTTGATTTTGGGCCTATGCTCATTCAGGAATGCTGTCGAGGTACTGACAAAGCCATGCTCCAAGGTGGGGAGACGATGCCTGGCTATATGTCAGTAGATAGCCGAACTACGAGTAGGCTATGCCTTTGTGTGGCAGTGAGTAACAATTGGAATGCATGTTGAATGTTGTTGATGTGTCGGATTATGGGACAGAATTGTGTGGTACGGAATGGGATGTGTCATAACGATTTAGTCTTATAATCAGGACCCCCGTGGTTGTCGATTATATGAAAGTGAATGCGTTCTGGTTGTTTAAGTTCGTATTACTGTATGTGGTTGGGTGATATGAACATGTGATTGAGTGATATGAATTGTACTAACCTGTAGGAAGGAACTGAGGCGAGGTAAGTTTTCTATGTGGTGTGGCTAGGCCACTCTTGGGTGTATTTTCTTTCTAATAGGGGTTTAGGGGGTTGAACTTGCTGAGACAATATCTCACCCCATTGTGGGCCAACATTTTCAGGTCCCTTGTGGACGAAGCGACCAGATCACTTTGGTTGGCCTTGAGGAGTTACAGAGGTGAAGTCAGGAGGATTGGAGAACGTGTCCGACTTGTAGGTCGTAGGACAGTTCCTTTTTAAGAGCCGGTTTTTTGTAGACTTTTGGCTGTAGGCCTTCGTTTGTAACTCCATTGATTTATGAAAGTGTATTGTTGTGAAATTGCTTCCTGCTTTTCTATATCATATTTTATTGTCGGGGGTTTTATAATATGCTTCCGCATGTGCATTAAAGAATTGATTGGGTCGGCGACTTAACCTGGGAACGTCGCATTTGAATGACCATGGTGGGATGTTGGCGCGCTTGAGGTTCGAGGTGTGACACCACTCCTAACAATTTCAGAGTTATATGATAAACTGAATATTGAATCTGCAAATTCAAAGGAGTATCCCAAAGGCACAAGTCTTGAAATTGAAATTAAATTCCTAGATAAACTAGGAATATAAAAGGTCATTTCTAAAATTAAAATAAAACCACTATTGAGAACTAATATACAAGAAATGATTCTGATATCCCAAACCTCAAGATTCTTCAACTAAGCTGCAACGTCCTTCATCTTCATGATGTGCTCACGCACACCTGTTATATTGGTAAGCTTCAATGATGAAAACTTCATAATCACGGTCATCGCATGCGTCTTCTCTGAAGACTCAAATTGTGCATCAATAGCCTCCATCAATTCTTTGGTATTGTTATGCTGAATGATTGAACTATGAATACTAGCAGAGAGTTTTGTCTTTATGTACATCACACTGATACGGCTGGACTGCTCCCATTGTGCATAAAGAGTATATTCAACTTGAGTGCTATTCTCAATAGATTCATATGGTTCGTATGACCGTAGAGCATAATCAAGATTCATGCACCCCAATTGGAGAAGAACTAATTCCCTCAATTCTTTATAGTTATTTTCATTAAGCTCGGGAACAATTATAGAAGGTGATAAGACTGCATCATAATTAAAGAAAAACTTATGTATCAATATATTTGAGGCAAATAAACTTAAATCATATTTTACCAATGTAGAACATGTTATAAAATATGAATAGCATAATATCAAAAATTGTTGTGGGCTAAATTTCTAATTTAAATAGATTCATAATTATTCATGATGAAACTATCAAATTATATTCCCTTGCTTAATCATTGTGGGTAAATTAAGAAAGATAAAATAATATTTCATCCTAATTAATCTCATTAATATATTGAAAATTCCTGTGAGATAAAATTTATAATATTAATGTGACTAATCACAATTATTGTCTTTGACTATATGTGATCCAAAGGCTCTTAATGTATATAATTTAATATAATCAACGATGCTATGGCTAATCTTTAATTAATTAAATATATACGGATCACTAGACATTTAATTTCACGATAAAATATTCACAAAATTAAACGTAAGGGCAAAACAGTAAAATCACGTGCAAAAGGGGCTAAAATTGGAATTTTACATGCAAGCGCAGAATTAGAATTTCACTTGTTAAGGGGTAAAACAGGAATTTTATGTCCAAAATGGCAAAAAAGTAAATTTTCATGCCTAGAGGGGGCAAAATCGGAATTTTATGTGACTAGGGTAGATTCACAATTTTCCTTAAGGGCAAAAAAGTAAATTTTCATGCCTAGAGGGGGTAAAATTGGAATTTTATGTGACCAAGGCAGATTCACAATTTTTCTTAATGCGAAGGGTCAAGATAGTAATTTTAATTGATAGATGGCAGAACCGCAATTCAGCAAAAAGCAGAGGGGCAAGACTGAGAAAACATCATGGCCCACGTGCAACAAACGTGTGCTGTTCCCCATTGCATGCGCCCACTACAGTCCCTCGGGTGCGGACAACACATGCCCTCGCTCCATGCGCTCAGGCGAGCCTTCTCTTTGGGCTTCTCTTTTTCCGTCACGACCAGCTCTGTTCCACCACTTGGGTCTCTTTCCACAGTCCATGTTTGACCAAATTGATCAATGGGTTTCGAAGAGAACACCGGGATGAGCATATAGTTTCAAAATCTGGTGTGTTGACACCTAAATTTTGACTATTTTATTTACTTGTTTGTCATATAAAAACTATTAAGCATTTCATAACATTTATATTTAGGTAACATTAATATTTAAACTTATCTTTAAAAAGAATTGTTCTAAAAAAAAACTGAAAAAAGAGCGGATAAGAAATAATCTATAAAATAAAACATTTGGTTGTGGAGGGAAATTTTGAAAGATTTTAGATTTTGGATAATGGAGCCTTTTCAGAATATGATCTTCAACGGTTGAGTGAATTATCTTGGAAAATCTTCACAAAAGATTTTAGATTTTGGAACCATTTTCTTGTTGAGCATATCCCTTCTTTTTGATAGATAATCGTCGGTGATTAAGTGGATATATGCAATTATCTTGGAAAATCTTCACTTACGAAATAATTTTTTTTTTTCTATAAATAAGGACTGAAAGGTTTTCATTTGACAGGGGGAGAAATAGGCAAAGTGTTGGTGAGGCTTCGTTGAAGGTGGGGTTTGGTTGAAGGGAAAGAGGATAGAAATTGGCAGGGTGCGTGAGAGTAACATGGAGGAGCAGAAAAAAGAAAACACAATAGAGAGATAGAGGGAGAGAGTAAAGCTGCCACGGCCGAGCCTTGTCACGGCTGTGACCTCGCTTCCGTTAGCTTGTGGCGCCCCACCTCCTACGCTTGAGCCCTTCGCCTTCTCTACACCCAAGAAGACACGGCTGCTCCTTGATCCTGGCTATGACTAGGTCACCACACTCTTCAGTGACGACAACCATTTGTTGTAGCTACTTTGCCGGACTGTGTCCCACCCACGATGAGGCCATTGCGCTGATCTCCCTTGCTGGTTATCGCCTCATTGTCGCAAGCACTTGCACCACGTCTTGCCGTGTTGTCTAGGTGGCTAGCATATTTCTAAAGAGTTCCCCCTGTAACTTCCAACACGTTCACATGGAGGATAATCAAAAGAAGGCGGAGGGTTGGAGGATATAATTCATTCTTTCATCACGCAAGTAGAGAGGACGTTCAGCCACCGTTCCTCCAGATCACTTAGTATGATTTGCAAGCCTCGCCACCGCCCCCTCGAGAAAATCGTGCCTTGGACCAGGTAATCTCTTTAGATGAAATTCAGTTCAAATATTTGAATTCTTAGCTTGTGATTCCGACTTGATTTGTTTTGTCATATTTAATCGTTATCTGATTAGGAAATGTCATATTAAGTCATAATAATAAAAAAATATTGAGCCGCGAGACATCGGGTTAGATTTTTGATTATTTCGACTTTCCATGGCAAATTTACGGATTGTGTAATTGGTTCACATTAAGATAATATGTCATTAATTTGTATTGGTAGATTGTCAATAGGACATTGTTGACACCGATTTTTTTTTTAAAAAAAAAAACAACAAAACAACAAAAAAGAAAAACAAAAAGAAGAAGAAGAAAAACGCTTAGGGGTTGGGTCGGGCCGGATCCAGCCTTGACTCGGCCCGCCTCCTTTTCTTTTTCCCCTGCGCTAGGCCTAGCCCATCATTTTTTTTTTTTTCTCCTTTGGGCCGGTCCACCCTAACCGGTCTTCCTCCTCTGGCTCCAGCTTGCGCGTGAACCTGCAGGAAAAAGAAGAGAAAAAATAGGAGCAGAAAGGAAGAGCAGGGCAACAGAGGAGAAGAGATAGGAGCAAAAAGGAAGAGCAGAGGAGAGGATAGGAGCAAGAGAGCAAAGAGGGCCGCAGGGGAGTAGCAGGGGAAAAACGTAGAGGGGAGAGCGAGGAAGAGGCGACTAGGAAACAAGTGGGAGAACAGCAAGGGAGAAGGGGAGAGATAGAAAAGAGGAGGGAAACGCGAGAAAAGAAGGTTCATGGAGGTTAGCCAAGGAGTCGAGAGCCCCTAGGACACCTCGCCACCGCTGGTGAACCACCCGACCGACGCTGGCCGTTGCAATCTCTCCGGAACCGAGGTAGGCATTTCGCCTGGTGTGCCTAGTGTAGTATCGAGCTGGTCGGAGCTCCTTCAACCATTTCGAGCTCGCTCCAGCCCCCTATCTATTCCCCTTGCTTTTCCTGTTGCTCTGGCATGCCTCACCGGCGGTTTGGATTCGTGCTCGAGCCTCGGTCGAGCTCGAAGTCCCTACTTCTCTAAACGCCCTCCACCTGTTCAATGCAACGCCTAGCCAATGCCCATGCTCAGCTTCGTCGTTTAAAGCCCCGACCAGGATGAACGCCACCCTTGACCAACGCCTTGCCGCTTCCAGCGGCCCCCCTTGACCGACGTTGACCACCACCATCCTCCGCCTGACGGGCTCCCTGGCCTAAATGGGCTCCTCTCAATTGCAGGCCTAAGTGGGGTTGTTTTCCAGCAGGGGAGATTGGGCTCGTCGGTTAGGGCCCAATTCGAACAAAGCAAAGGCCCAACCAACCATGGTCGGGCCTTGTCCTTATGAGTGGGTTGCCTAGGCTGTCCCCAACCGGGTCGGACCCAGGCGGGTTTGACCAACCCGCCTTGATAGGGTCAGACCCGAATTGGGTCAGACCAGACTCGACCTGGCCCGACCGAGAAAAATAAAATATTTTTAAAAAAATTAAAAATTAAAAAATTTCGAAATCTAAAAATGCAAGGTTTGGTTGGGATTTGCCATGTCTTGCTTTCTTAGTGTAATTAGGCCTTTATTTGCTCGTATATTGATTATATTGCATGTTTAATTTGCATATTTAATTATGTTTGCGAATATTTAATTACACGTGCTAAAGTTTACTACAATTAGAATTTTGGTTGCAAATTGTTACTTTACTGATTGCGTACCTGCATGATCACCTCATATGTTAGTGGATAAGTATAAAATCAATCCAAACTGCCTGACAAAAATCTTTTCTTTTAAAATGAACAATATTAGGTATCGAAAGGGTATTAGTTGGTTAATTAGTGTAATTAAGTCCCCGATCCGAGATTTTCTGGTTGCGTAGGAAGTGAGGTACACTCCCATATCTCACTTGGTTTCTAGCCGACCCCAATAGGCTAGTGGCGACTCATTTTTGCAAAATTCTTGAGAACACCCTAATGTTACGCGAGGTATAGGCTTGGGAGAGCCCAAGCCTAATCATGGACCATAGGCCCGTCTTTTAGGCAATACCCCTAAACCTATTCCTTCCCCTCGAGGGGTAGGTCGCGACAGACATATATTTCGGTGCGTCATTATCATGTGCGCATCACATATCATGCATCATATGTGATATCTAGAATTTAGGTCCATACACATTTCATGTTTAAAGCAACGCACCTTGATTTTTAAGATTCATATAATGTCAAGATAATTTTCCTTTAATAAAACCAATAAAGGAACAAAAAAAAAAAAAGTTATTTAGGTCATATAGATCTCATAATATGCATATCATATGTTGCGCTTTAGTTAGTGAGTCATACGTTTTAGGTTTAATGTTTTAGTATTCCCATCATGTAGTTTTTTTTTTTTTTTTTTTTTTTTTTTTTTTTTTTTTTTTATAAAAAAAATGCCAAAAGATGAGCGTTGCATCATTATGTTACTTTCTTTTCAATAAAAATTATTAAGTCATTTTTTAAAAAAAGAAAACACAAAGGTCATTTACTTGGTTAGTTAATAGGTTGATTCATAATTAATCCCATTTTATGTCATTTTTATTAAGTGTAGGGCTGCATATATATAAGGAGAAAAGAGAATTTATTGGAGTTACATTATTTTAAAAAAATCATAGAAAGAACATGCATGCTTATAGAATTACCACGCCGTACATTATGTAGCACATGCATATTTAGGATCATGTAAATTAGATTGCACACATATTGTGATGGTTCAATTTATGTCATATGAATTGCATCTCACTTGTCATTAAAGTAAAACTCATGCATATTAAATTTAGATTAAGATTGCATATAACTAACATTTAAAAATAATATATATATAGGTGTCATGTCATTTAGAAATCATGTTTAGGGCATGCATTTTTAATCAGCATTTTTTGTAAGTTTTGAGAGAGTAAACCTTAATAAAGTTTAGTTTATTCTGTTTAATGTTAGTTATAATTTCTTATATCTATCACTTTGGTTTATTGAATGTTATTTTGTTGATTATGCAACCACATGACCACCATTTGCATGTTAATAGCTTAGGTTAAAATTAATCAAGACTGCTTGCAAAATTTGTTGAAATTAAAATGAAAATGTATCAAAAGGGCGTTAGATTAATTTAGCATAGCCATGTCCCCAGTCCTATTGAATCTTTGGTTTGCAGAAGTAAAGTATTCTCCCATACTTTACTTGAGTTTCTAATCACCTTTAATTGGTTAGTGGTGGCTCCAAATTGAGTAAAATTGCATGTTTAAATTGATTAATTTTTTAGCAAGTTGTGATTGGTAGGACTTGGGAGGGTCCGTGCTAAGTCTTTGGACTTAGTAATCCATTAGCCTTCTTTGGGTAATTCACCTTCGAGAAGGTCGCAACACGGCAAATGCAACCAACAAATTGATTGGAATTAAGCCTAAAACGATCTGCCCAAAACCCTAACCACCAAAAGTTTTATCACTCAATTAACCTCCAACGATTAGTAATATGCCGAATAGTCTTAAGGATTTTTCTTCCTAATAGCGGTGTAACCATGCAAATCCGTTATGGCGTGGTGGGTCACCCAAATTTGGCCGGAATTTGAAATTCCGTTCCAAGCCACAAAAGATCCGAATTTCACCCATACATAATTGAGTGAAAACATACAAAAATTCCAAAATTTTCATCAAGGTAGAGATTATAAACGTGCTTTGATATTAACTGTAAAACTAAATCTAAATAAAATCTGACGATCCCAATTTATTGTTCACGGATAAATTCGTATAAAATTGGGGATCGATTTGTGAAAATGTAAAGATCAACATATCTCTAGCCATTTATAAAAATTTACAAATGCGGACAACCCTAAAATCTTGGACGGATCCACAAAGCATGATCAATCTGCAAGTATGGAAACACCAACGTCTTGTTCCATTAGTCAATACTCCTCAAATGTGATGGTGTGTTTTCTGTAGTGATGGATTTGGACTAGACGATGTGAAGTTTTATTCCATTTCTTATATTATCGACATATTTAATCAAAACCGTTATGATAACATACTAATGGGTAAATATCTAGTAATAAACGCAGGTAATAAATTAAGCAATAAATCGAAATTAATTAGAAAATACAAGATTGGGATCGCATTTAGAATAATAAAATATATTATAACAGGAATAAGGTCCCGCAAAGGGCCGAACCAACCTCACTTTCTACGGCCATTAAGGACCAAGAATTTCGATTTGGTTGCAGGCGAGATAAATAATTTAAATTTTGCAAAAGAGATATTGCACATTTATCTGACATGGCAGTGAGTTTTTGTCGGTTGTCCTGTGTATAAAGGTGACAGCGTGAGGTGGACAAAACGACGCCATTCTTCTTCTGACCTTTCAGTGTTTTTTCCCTTTATTTTTTCTGTTCTTTCCTTCTTTCCACTATGAGAACTCCTCTTGCTGCTCATCATCTTCAGCCTCTCGATTGCCAAAAAGTTGGGTCTCAAGCCTACCCTCAAGCCTTTGGGCCCCTCAATTTCTGATGCTCCTACTATGTATCCTGCTCATGACACTCTAATGAAATGAAATGCTTCTTTTGCACGGACTTTATGGATTTTTTGGCAAAAGTTTGGTGGATGTTTTTAAGTTTACTTCTCAAGGAGAAAGCTCATATTTGTAATGTTTGGATTACTTTTACGAAACTATAAAAGAAAATTGTAAGGCTACTTGACAATGGCTGAGCGTCTTCTCGAGAACTAGTGAAAATAGATTCCAAAAGTCTCCGAACTAGTATTGTTATGACTTATGTATGACAACATGTAGCAAGTCCCCACTTGCAAGCAGCTATTCCAATTTAGAAAGGGTAAGAGTTATGTTTGTTTCACGAAAATTGATGATTTAAAAAAAAAATTTCAAAAAATGTTTGTTTATTTCGTTTGAAATAATTAGTTGAAAAAATAATATTTTCATAATCGACAACAATTTATATCTTAATATTTTAATGAACGATGAAAATATTTTTCGTTCATTCATTTTTCTGAGCGATACAAACGATCATTTTTATAAAAATAGTTTTCGAATCATTCAATTTTCCACGAAACAATCTTATCCAAAGTCCATGAAGCCAATCCATTTTTGGAGAAACAAGGGCCGACAAAGAATTGACCGATCCCTAAAATGATTGAAGCAAGAGCTACCAATAGTGACTACTGTCCACCACCATAGAAAATAAATTAGACTTAGACACAATCTTAATCTTGGATTGGAACAAAATTGAGTCCTCCTATTTTGATACATGAGTACCAAAAATTTTCATTGGAGAAGGAAAATTCATTCACAATTAATTTTGAAATAAAAACAACCTTCATTATATTTATTTAAATTACCATATCAAAAACGCGATGAGTAAGCACAACACATTAATCTTAGATAAGAGCTGCACGTAATGCTACCTTGATGCCATATTTGTAGATTCCTTTTACACGGTCGGTCCCGAAATGGGAAAGATATCTCTCACTTGGAATCAAGACCTAATATCACATGGAAAGCCTGAAAGCCAGGGTCCACATAAGACCACCCTGCATTACACGTCTGTCTTCTCTTCCACTTATTATCACCATCTTATTCAGAAATCCTGCAAAGAATTTGACCTTTAGCGTAAATAAAAAGGCAACTTTATTGTATGAACTGATAATTATATTGTCATGGACCGATCCCAGATAATTTATTAAGATCAATATATATCTCGTATCATGCATTTTTGGCTCTTGGAGTATGGAAATCAACGTCTCCGGAGTAAATATATTTTTTATTTTATGTTTTGGTCTTAGAAAACGACAGGAGCACAAAATTCCATCAAATAATGTAGCTGACAATATTGTACACGACATCACTGTACGTACCGTCCAATTTTAACATGAATATGACCTGAAAGATGAAAATTGGAACCTGGAGGTAGGGCAAAGCATCTAGTCCGGTTCTGTATCATCCATACGAAACATCAAATCAATCGCACATCTCCATTATGTGGAAGCAATCTGTCAAAAAAGAGTTTCCAGAGCGATCAAGAAAGATCGGAACGTGTGGAAAAGAATTTTGTAATTATTGCGTATTTCAGAATAAAAATTGCATGAGATATTTACTAATTTTTTTAAATGATTATTTATGGAAAATATCAATTATAATCAATCTAAAATTTGCATAATCAAGAAAGGTATATGAAAATTGAAATAAGGAAAATCAAGGAAGATATGGAAAATCTTCTAATTATATCTAATATTCTTTTGAACTCATTGAGACGTAAGAGAAGTCAAATGACAATTGGAGAAAAGATTTAAAGTGCCATATGTGCTTTAGTAAAAACACAAGAAGTCTGATCAATCAATGAAATGAAAACAAGATAGACAGTGTCATGAAATACGTAATATCATATAAGATGACGGTCCAATAAGCAAGGTTGCAATGGAAAATTGAGCAACATTATTTTGAGGGCATAATTACCTCTCATCAATTCAAGTGGAAATTCATGGCCCTACTGGTTTCTTTATCATTTAAAGCTAGATTATATTGCTAGGTTAGAATTAGTTCAACATGCATGCAGGGAGTTGCAAGTTCTGATTCTAAATTCTCTGGAACTGGCCCCTTTAGGGTTCACTTAGAAGTTTTATCCTTCGATTTGTATCACCGGCCTATGTTATCCCTTAAGTGGGAAGAAGTAAAAGAGTATTGGAAATATAAAAATAGAGAGGGAGAGAGAGGACCAATCTAAGGGCGAGGCCGCAATGTGGTAAGGTCTTAAAGCCCCACCACGCTTCTCTAAAGTTTATGTGGACCGTTTTGCAAAGATTTTCAATCTGAACTGTCACATCTAATGGAGGGATCCATATGACACCGCATCGGCTCGTGGAAGTAAATGTATGTTGTTGAGAAAAGCTTAACTCATCCACAAATAACAAGAAAGAAGCGTACACACAAACCTGGAAATGTCGTGCATATCCTCTTAATGAAGACCAGCATGTCAAAGGAAGCAAGCTAGGATAAGTCGTCTTGGCTAATGAGCAGTAAAAGAGAAATTAAGTCAGTGAAATTAACGACTTATCCTAGCTTGCTTCCATTGACATGCTGCTCTTGCCTAATGAGGAGTGAACGAGAAATTAAGCCAGTGAAATTAACGACTTATCTGAGGATGTTGATGACCGGGGCTTGCCTGCTTGTAATGGGTTATGTATGCATTAGGGCCTGCATGGCTCCCCTCATGCCAACTAAGGAAGTTGCCAACTCTGTCTTTGGCAAAAGCTGCTTCTTAGATGGCATTCAGGGAGCCAGGCAAGTCCAATTTCAGATTACCCAACCCAAACATGACATTTCTTTGAGATTGATAGTCAAAACCTGCAAAGCCATGGGTCATCTTGTCACGTTTATTCTTTTTTCCTTTGATCCTTTACCTATTTCTGAAATAACCATAGCATACATCACACATGACTCGAGTTCTTAGGAAATGGAAACTTGGGATGATACTAAAGCTCGATGCACTTACCTTTGCCCTTGGAGATTACTAGCTTCCTCGGTTGGGAGCTTGGTCCATCGAAGAGTCTCTTTAACCTTTTCGCTGCTCTCTCTCTCTCTCTCTCTCGCTGTGCTTGGGAACAAAGAGGAGGAGTAATTAATTTAAAGGGAATGGAAGAAGGCAAGGACAAGAGAAAATCCATGGAGGAGAGGGCATACAGGTCATATATACAAGGCCGCAGTGCGGGGGCTTTTTCCTTTTTTTTATTCTTGTTTTCTTTTTATATCTTGGGCCAAATAATAATTCCATAGATAGAGTCAAAAAGTGCTTGGTTTTGGCAGGTACCTATTTTGGATTATCTTTACTTGCCGCAGGGGATTATAGAATCACACTCTTATTTAATTGCTAATTATATTACACAAGAAAACGGATTAATCGTAATTTGTACATGATAAAACATCTATATTAATAGCGAAAACTTGCATGAATGTTGCATAATTCCATGTCATGTAAGAGTCCGCGACCCACAAAAATTTCTTCTTTTTGTTGTTTATTTGTGGTTGGGTATAACTTTCTTAGTGTTAGAGGTGTACTTATCCTTTTCTTTTAAGTTTTGTGGTTGTGTATTTTCCATTGGTCCCATCAATCATGCTTAATAAGAAATTCGATTTTCAAATCACTATTCTTATTTGATACGGCAGTGATGCAATGAAATTTTCCTTATTTATTTAATTAACAAGCACTCCTACAACACTTATTGCAATTTTTTTTAATCAGGATGCCAATTAACAGAAGAATATTAGTTAAATTAACGGCATTTGATGACTTCAAGATGGAACCAAAGACCAGTTAATAGGACAACGCCAGCTCTATAAGGGGAGGCATGGATTCTTATTTTTCAATAAACTTTTTAGGTTGACCACTCAACAGTGTCTTATCTCTTGTTTTATTTCCTTCATGACAGTCCATGCATGTTCTATGTGATTTCTTTTCTGAAGCACATCAAACCCCTGCTAATACAAAAACCAAAAAAGGGTCAAGACTGTCTTCATCTGTTGAAGTGATTTGAGAAAGTTATATCCTGATTTATTCCTTCATCTGCATGTTACAAAGGATATGGTGCGATAAGATACTTGAAACTCCCACTTTTGATTGTATCTTTCGTTTGTTAGGGAAGTTTTACTTCTAGGATTAAGTTTATGCTTTGTGCTTCTAGGGTTTCAGAATTTAATTTATAGTGGACACCCTCAAATTTTCACAATCATAATATTGACAAGAAGGTAATTTGAATAATGTAGAATTTCATTATAATTTTTGTAAAAGAGTTTTTATTTAGACGGAAAAGCCAATAAGTGTTTATCTTTCATTTAAAAAATTGGGCTATGCTTTTCATACTCTAGGTAGGTAGGTGTCCACTCGGGCACGAATTTGTTACCATGGAGGAAAATTTCTAATAAAGCATGGCATAATAACACGACAAGATCCAAACTTCTATGCCAATGATACATTAACAGTAAACTAATTTTTATGTCACAAAAAATTTTAAACTGGTCTATCAAGTGACACATTTACCTCAAATGGCTTTTTAAACAATGTCGTTGTGGGAAAGTTAGATCCAAAGAAAATGAACTGACATGGAGAATAGGGTGAAATTGAATCTGCTTCTTCTATCTCTTCCAAATGACCTAATTTATTAGAGCGTGCAATGTAAACTGGGCCTAAGTTTTCCCAGCTGAAACCCCACTTTTTTTACAAACTTGTCCTTAAGCCCAGTTACAGAATTGGGGCAGCATGTTACATACCAGTCCTTTTTTTTTTTTCGCTTCTTTCAATGTTCTGGTTTTATTCTCTTCATGTTTGTTTATCCTTGGCAATAAATTGTGATTTTTGTTGCTATTTCCGTCATCGATAGTTGCTGGGAGTCAATGACATGTATGGTTTGGGCAAATGATCCAGATGTTTGAGATGCGAAGCCATTATTGATGAGCCCGAAAACTAGCAAACTGATTCAGATGAGCCCATCGTTCATGTCCCTCAGAAGGATCTCTCTATTGACGAGTGCATCTGATAAGGAAAATCGTTATGTTCTTAGTAGGTTGTTTTCTAATTTGTGATGTACTAATGGATTTTGTCGAATAAAAATCACTTGTTTTTTAAGTGACAAGCTTTCTTCGAAGAATGTACTGTTTTCTGCTTGAGTCGAATATTGAGATTGCAAAAATTTGAATATTAATCTCTAATTCCACTGTATAATTATGTTACTCATTCATAGTTTTTTCTTAGGATCTAGCTAACAAGTGACAAGAAAAATAGTTAGATTCTTAGGGATTTGACAATACACAACTGATAAGGTTAGTAAGAACACCTAGAGGGGGGTGAATAAGTGATCAAAGAAGTTTTTGCAAAACATAACAAACTAATTCGTCTTCTGAAAATAATAAACTGAAGATATAAAAGACTATAAACAGTAATATAATGTTACGAATTAAAGTAAAGAGATTAGGGAAAGAGAATTGAGACACAATGTTTATAGTGGTTTGGCTTAGACCAAGCCTACGTCCATTCTCCCGCACTGACAACCCACTGGCTGGATTTTACTAAGAACCAAAAGAGATTTTACAGTCTCACGTTATTGATTCCACAGTGTAGAGACTCTGCTACACTTCCTCAAGGTCTCACAAGTATTTAATCTCTCTTTTGAGTACAATTTGAGCTCGACAAATGAAACAGTAAAGACTAAGAGCTTCAGACTTTGAAATTTTTCTTTCACGCATACACTCGAATAACTTAAGCGTCTTCTTTATATACTCCTACAAGCCTTCATAACCGTTGGCACCTTCTAAAGAAATTCTTCCAATCTACCCATTGGACAGAATTAATTAAGGAGATCTCTAGTTATTTAAGAAATGTGATGATAGCTGACCAATCCTATTTGCCCATACAATCAAGATCTAGGTTTCCATAAGTAGAACCTTCCAAGTATACTTCGCCAATCAATAGATCTAATTATCCGAATTGATATCAATAAGAATAATTGATCATGAGATGCTTTCTTCAGCCGTGAGATCTTCTTCAACCGTACGAATCAAATTCTTAAAAATATACTTGCATCTGGATAAGTCTTCTTCAACAAATAAAACCTTTCTTCGACGGTCTGGAAACTATCAGTGAGGGCAAACTTTAAATCTTGAGTCTTGAGTTTTCAGACTTTGACAAAAGAGTCTGAAGTTCGTCAGGCTTTTAACACTTGAGTCTACAAGTCTTCAAATTAGACTAATAGAAACGTTTTGTCAACTTTAAAACAAATAAGGAAGTTTTCTCCAACAACAACAATGATAATGGGAAAGTTGAAAGTGCTATATCATCCTTGATCTGAAGTGGTGCAAGGGAGATTGACAACACCGTGACGACTGTGTAGTGACAACAGACATTGATGGAGGGGGTGTTTGTGTAGTAAGAATTCTAGTGTTCTTGTGAGTGGGTATGCAACAATAGAAGAAGTATTAAGTCACTTTTGTACATCTAGGGAGGCCCATATCTATACACAAGAAAATTTAGGAAAACTTCAAATAAGAGCCAGAAGTGTTTTTATTTTTTCAAATAAAGATCTAAAATGAACCTTTTTAAAAATAAAAAAATAAAAGAATGAAGTGCCTTCATTTTTTCAAATAAAGATTTGAAATAAAACTTGTTTCAAATAAGAGTTTGAAGTGATCATATAAATCTCAAAGAATAGCCTAACCTCACCGGTCAAATCACATTTTTATCATTTATTTTTTAATTTTTTTCCTTATTTTCCTTATTTTCTTATTCTTTTCTTTTTTCTTTTTTCCTCTTTCCTTCGCCAACCATGGCAAAGACTACTAGACTCAGGCAAGGGTTGCCCATGCCGAATCTAGTGAGGGTCGCCCTTGCCCACCCAGCCTAAGCGAGGCGACCCTTGCTTGACACTAGTGAGGGCAACCCTCGTTGGATTCAATGAGGAATGCCTTCACCCTCGCCCTCGTATGTGCTACCCTCACTTGATATTGGCGAGGGCAACCCTCACTTGAGGTCGGCAACCTTTGTCAACCATCAACAAGGCGCAATGATGGCCAGGGGAGGGAAGAGGAAAAAAGAAAAAGAAAGGAAAGAAAAGAAAAAAAAATTTAAAAATTTAAAAATATACTTAGAATTTTTTTGACTAAAATTCCCCTTCTTTGATGGTCGGAATAATTTAGATGATTTTGCCACTTTACATCTTCACTTGAAATAATATTCACTTTGAGCTCTTATTTGAGAAAATGATAGTATATCAAGCCATTATTTGAGATTTTCCCAAAAATTTATGCAAAAGGAAAAATTGAAATTTTTTTGTATATTTCGATGATCTTTGTTGACACCTAAATTTTGAACACCCATTTAGTTATTTATGGCACAAAAATTAGGGATTAATTTTTAACCCCTAAAAAAAAAAAAAAAAAAAAAAAAAAAAAAGGGCTAGGTCAGTGTGGTGTTTTGGTGCTATTTGATGCAAGACCACTAGATGTGTTTGGATAGAAGCGTAAATAGCTCACATGCTAAACTGTGGAAATATCGTCAGGACAGAGTCGAAACTGACTAGTTCCAAGCTGATTTAGGAAATTCATAGTTCAATGTGTCAGATTGCATACATGTATAAAAGCTCGTGATGATTGTCACATGGTGTTATCATCAGTCAACTCACTATTATCATTGACTTTTCATCCCTTTTCGGTTTGGAATTTACTGGCGCCCTTAAGTCTATTTCTTTTTTCAAAGCATGAGTGCTGAATCTTATATTTGTGCAGCCATCTTTCCTTATGCTCATGTATCAGGAAAAATAGGAAAAGCCCAATTTTGCAAGGGAGTTGAATCGCGATGGCCCTACACTGTTACACGTTGTGTCGGCCATGGGGGATTTGGAAGTCACGACGAAACTTCTAATAGTAGGCCCTGATTTTGGTATCATTTTCACCCCTACTGATGAGTAATGCTTTTATCGAGAATCATCTTCGTAGAATGCTTTGGATCAATCTTTTTGAGCCACGTGCATAGAGGAGCTCCATTCTTGAAAGTATAGTAATTGGAAATACCGCCCTGAAAATGTAACGTGAAGGATTCAAAGAAGAACATTTTGTTAGCACAAGTCGATCTATAATGCACGGACGGTTCCTTGTCTCAGTGTATGCTGGCTATGAAGGCCGTGTCGTGCAGTGAAGGCGAGGAGCAACAGAAGGCCGTGTTAGAAGCTCGAGAGACCCTGAAGACCCTGGAGAGTGGACTGGAGGGGAAGCGGTTCTTTGGAGGTGAGACGATCAACTTTGCGGATGTCGCTACAGGCTGTATTGGTTGTTGGGCTCGAATTGCCGAGGAAATCACCGGCACCACTCTCATTGATGCTAATAGCATGCCTTCACTAGATGCTTGGTCCAAGAGGACTGCATTAGAGGAACTGCTGACTATTGTGTTGTGTCTCCAGCTCATTGCACCGCTCACGACGAGACCGCACTTCACCTGGCAGTGAAGAATGATAAGTCCGATCCGCTCAAGAAGTTGACGAAGATGGAGATGCAGACTACCTTGTAACTGCCAAAAATAACGATGGGAATACAATCTCACAGCTAGTTGCGGCTTTGAAACAGCTCCAGACCACTGGACAGCAAAATGGGGCCAAGCTCATCAAAAGGCTATGATGACCGCACCCTTTAAATGCCGGAGTTCTAATTCTGTTAAGTGAAAGTTTTGACCCATTGACCCATGCAGAAATTCTTTCAATTTTGTGGGCACAAGATCTTCAGTAATTAGGGAAAGAAAACAATAGAGTATGGTTGATTTGGTGAGTCACAAGGAAACAAAATAAAAAGGGCCGATTGGCAAAGAGCAGAAGGCGTGCGCATCATGAAATAAAATAAAAATGAAACTCGATTCTCACGATTCGAAGTTGGAGCAATATTCAGTTAATAAAAGAAACAGGAAATAAAGAGGAATCGGCTTATATATGCATGATACGCGAGGATCAGAAGAAGGAAAGTGGATTTTGTGCTTTCCTTTTATCAGCCCTAGCCGTTCCCTATAAAAGGAGAAGACCCTGTTGATCAGAGGTGGGATTCCGAAATATACAGAGAACACACGAGAGAGAGAGTTGCGGTTTTCTTCCTTGAGAGTGAGTCTTCGTAGCCGCGATTGGGGTCTACCAGCTTCACGATTCAGCGTTGCTAAGGCCGCTGCTGACTTTTACTGGCGTCGCCCTCCATTGATCCGAGTGGTGCTGAGACTCATCCTTTTGAGCCATCATCTTCAGCTTCATCTGTGACGCCGAAGCTTCTGTCCCGACGTTGTTGCTGATTTCGTTGCGACGTTGAGGCCATTCCGTGACACCCCGGCTACTGTTCAGAACCGTTCCTTAGTCGAAGCAACCACCACAGCAAGCTGTCCTTGTGCCATCACATCGAGCCTCAATTGTGATTCACGAGCCGCCGTTCGAAAGCCAAATTTGGAAGCAAATATTTGGGATAGGTAAGAATTCTATGTTAATTTCCGAAAATTTTGTTTCCTTATTTGATATACTCATCAGTGCACGTGATGGAAATTCCCAATATGCCATGATATTCGCAACATGATTGGCCTTTTAAATTGGGAAATCTTCTTAATTTCGTAACGTACATATGATTGACAGTCTGATTTCATGCTCAAAATACGACCCGCAATCGTACGGAAAAATCACCAATTCAATCTCATGCTCGAAATACGATTCGTGATTTTATTTAAAAATTGGTCAATCCGATCTCATGCGCGAGATACGATTCGTCAATTTATTTCCCAAAATTAAATGAACATGGATGATGTCTTGCTTGATATGGTGCTGTGTTGTTCATGATGCCTTATTTGTTTGCTCTCGTAAAAGAAAAAATATTTGAGTTAGATTAGATGCATGTTAGGATGTTACTTGTTTTAGGTTATTTTGCATGTCTAGAATAGGAAATTTATTTATTTCGAATTTCTTAAATAAAAAATACCAAAAACATAAATTTAGGATGTTAGATTTTTGTTTCACTAGTTTAAATGGCATGTTTAATTATTTGGCAATTATTAATTTCGAAAATTAAAAAATAAAAAGGAAAAAAGTAAAAAATAAAAAAATCATCATGCATATGTCATATGGAATTAGGGTATCTTTTGCATATTAGGGTAAGATTGCATGTTTAATTTTACTTTCTAACTAATTTTAAGTTTAGATAGATTTTTTAGATAGATTGCATTTTAGGATTATTTGGGTTAAGATAATATTTTAGTTTAAGTTAGGATTTGACTCAACCTAATTCCTAATATAAATTGAATAGGATCTTAATCTAGCTAGGTAATTTTCACATTTTACCTAATTTCGAATTTTATAAAAAATACAAAAAACGTCTTAGAATAAATTAGTTTTATTCTCTAGGATAGATTGCATTCTTTTAGGAAAAAGAAAAGAAAAAAAAAAAAAAAAAATGCCATATGCACGTCATTAGGGTTAGATTCATTGAGATGCATGTCATTTAGTATTTTTGCTAGGCCCATTTAATTAGAAATTACATGTCATTAGAATTAGGTCATTTAGTTAATATTGCATTGCATATTGCATGAATTTCATTAATTAAGTGAAAATAAAAAAAAGAAAATGTGTGTTAATTATAAACCATATCTAGGGTTGTTGATGTGGATTTTAATTTAACATTGCAGATGCTTTCGTTACTTTGAGGTAAGTTTTTGCAATTTATTTATTGTTTATTTGGGTGTTAAATTGGTGGATTGTGCACCCGCATGATCACCTAACGTGTTAGGGAGATAGATTTAAAATCAATTTAAGCTGCCTGCAAAAAATATTTTTTGAAAATAAAAGAATGATACCGAAAGGGCATTAGAGAAATCTAGTGTAACCAAGTCCCCGTACCTAGAGTCTCTGGTTCGTAGGAGTAAAGTAAATCTCTCGTTACTTTACTTGGGTTTCTAATCGACACACCAAAAATAGATTAGTAGCGACTCCTAATTGAAAATCAATTGCATGTTAAGAATTTGAACCTAAGTCATGAATTGGTATGGGCTTGGGAGAGCCCGAGTTAAGTCTAGGCTTAACAATCTATTAGCCAAACCCTAGGTGGTTCACCCGAAAAATTAGTCGCGACAGATACTAATGAAAAATATATGAGTCTATTTATATGCTTTATTAAATTTATACATAATGTAATCAAATCAAGTACAATCAATCAAGATAAGGACAATCGGGGATATGGAAAATCTTTAAATCTATGCACAATCACAAAAAGTTTGAAAAATATCGTCAATAAAATAAAGTTGACAATTTTTTTTTTTTAAATGTTTAGAACTGAATTAACATCCATATAATAGGTTGGGACTGATTGGATAATTTTTCCAAATTATAGTATTCATTTGATAAGATGATCTGGTCTCGCACATATACTCTCCGCTCGATACCTTATGTAGAACCTGTGGATCCGAAAAATTCTGAGACCTGACAGCCTTATATGTTAATTAATGGCGTATGAAGACTAAGCAATCCTGTTTGGACATTCGAGACAAGGGCCGTAGACATGAAAGAGTATACTTGCCTTAAATCTCAATTGCTTCTCATTTTGGACCCCTTATCGCAAAATATAGGAATGTAAAAGCCAACATTGGAATGATTTAAGTTGTTATTTCCAATGTAAAATAATGGCTTGCAGTCATGGCAACTCTACCAAATTTCCGTGAGGTATATACTTGTCTCAAGTTGTCTCAATTCCTCTGCCAAACATGAGCGTGCAGAAAATATCTTTGTCTGTTCTTACTCGTGACATAAAAACAAACAAAATCCAAATCAGAGACTATTACGAAAGCCCTAAGTAAAACATGTTCAAGTAGCTAATT
Organism: Eucalyptus microcorys; assembly: GCA_014182515.1. Taxonomy (NCBI): domain Eukaryota; kingdom Viridiplantae; phylum Streptophyta; class Magnoliopsida; order Myrtales; family Myrtaceae; genus Eucalyptus; species Eucalyptus microcorys. Next base: position 40,923,852 of record CM024566.1, read on the forward strand.
AAAGGATTTGATAAGCACCTGGTCTGAGTCTTTTTTTGGCTAGCAAAAAAGGTATTAGTGGGTGTTTTTATGATTTGTTTGGCAAGTTGCACAAGCCCTACAATATGATTTATTTGGCAAGTTGCACAAGCCCTATAATATGATTTGTTTGGCAAGTGGCTTTTGGCCCAGGGAACTCGGCCCCCGCCCCATTTGAGGGGGGAGTGGTTTTGAATAAGTGATTTAGAACAAACTTGACAAACAAATGCGGAATAGAAAAAGTCAAGGACAAAAGTGTAACTATGAGAAACAAAGTATTATCGTGACCAAATTTCTAGTAATATGCAGTGGTGCGAGAGCTATCATAAAGTAATAAGTGAATATGAGGAGAGAGATAGAAGATTTTGCATAAAAGAAAATTTATAGTGGTTTGGCTAAAAATAAGTCTACATCTATTCTCCTTTGGTGACAGCCTACCGCTTGGATTTCATAGTAAGTCAAAGAGAAATTATAGTAATGAGTGCTGCTTATTCACAAGCACTTCTTCTCAAAGTTGGTAATGCTCACACACAAGCTAATAGGGGTCACTATCTTGCATTAATACTCTACTAACACTTCTTAAATGATTACAATGGTAAGCTCTCTTAAGACAATAAAAGATTGTGAAGCTATCTTGAATTTTAGAATTGTTTTCTCTTGATAAATCTCTCTTGAGCACCTTGGTCTTCTTTTCTACTTCTCGGAATCCAAAACTTCCCATTGATTGGACAAACTCCGTTAGAATCAATCTCCATACTTAGCCATTGGACAATTGATGAGAAGATTAAGGTAGCCGTTAAAATAAAACAATCAGAGATCTTGTTGATTTGGTCATCCATACAAGCAAATCTTGTTTTCTATAAGTGGAGTTATTCAATTAAGAAAATGACTTTTTCTTCAGGAAAATCTTCCAATGCACCAATCAAATAAAAATCGTTTAATTTTTACTTTTTGCTTACTCTTTAAATGACATCAACAATCATCCAAATTAATCATTACAAATTAAGTACAATTGTATTTTCTCGTTTTTCTCCCAAACTAATGAATTTCAACACAATTATTAGTTTGGGAGGACAGGAAATGTCTTACGTTGCATCCAAAAAAATCTCCGTCGTTACAGATCTATTTTTGGAATTGACGAAAAAATGTAGGAAGAATGAAACAGAAAGTATCAAATTGAGGTGTGTAGACGCTTTCCTTAAATTGATGCTATTCCCACCATATTGCCTCCTAACCGGAGAAGATCCCCAGCGTATGGGAATTTTCTAATGTATTTCGACACCATGTCATTGGCACGTAATTCATTCCTCAAGCAGTCATTTTTTCAATTGACATGTTCCCTCCACAACACAAGGCATCCTTTTAATTGACCGTGCCAGTGAAGACAAAAAACAAAGTTAGTTGGAACGAGCTCAAGTTGTCGCATCGGTCAAGGTGCTTTAGTGGAATTATGTTGTGTGTGTAATCCCCGATTAAATCATTGAACAAGTTCATGTGGGCTATTTGTAAATCATGGCAATGACCTTGGTCTTTAGTTTACTGTAATATCCCGTGGGCTGATTGGGTACACTGACCCTGTTCTATTTCACGTAACATGAATGAGATCATGTCGGTGAAAGAGAAGCCGGTGATTCAGCCGATGGTTTTACTGGCCGAAAAGAAAACAACGTACCTCAAGGTTCCCGGCAATTAACCTAAAGAGACGACATATTCGAATAAAAGAGATAAATGACTTATACACAGACCATGTAAACCAAATTATCGCTACCATTGTTCATGTGAGTTCCAGAATTAATGATTGAGATAATATTGGTTATGTGTTCTATAGAAATATGCGTGCGGTGATTTCTCTAACATTACTACTAATGATGACGTGTAATATAACATGGTAAAATTGTATTCAACTTTTCTGAGCAGTGGACTAAGCTGGTGTTGACGCCTTAATTTTATTTAGGCTTATTTTATTTTATTAATTAAGTTTTTAATTTTGTCTTTTCGGATAAATAGATAATAAAAAAGAAAAAACAACAAAAAAAACAAAAAAGAGAAGCAGCCCATCGGGGCTGGGCCTTCGCGCCCAGCTTCCTTTTCTTCTTCTTTCCACCCAGGCCCAGGACCCAACCTTTTCCCTCAAAGCCCGGCCCCCTTCTCCTCTTCTTCTTCCTTCTTCTCCCTTCTTCCCCCTACGCCCGCAACTCACGCGCTCGAAGACAACCTATGGCCGAGGAGGGTAGGCCGACGTCGGTCGGAGATAATAGATCTTAGGCGCCATTAATGGCTACCTTCAATGCCGAGCATGCTTTGTTGGAGGAGCGAGGATGGGACACCGGTTCGGCCGCGGGTGTTCGTTCGGCGTGCGAAGACCGGCGGCCGAATCCCCGTCGACCGGCCGCCCCCCTCGCCTATAAATAGCAGGCCACAAGCTCCGTCGAGGGAGGTGGCGAACTCGGAGATCCTTCACTGAGAGACATCGGGAAGGATCGAAGGGCGAGCGCAGGAGAGAGCTCGAGTCGCGAGCTCAGCCCACCCTCCACCGAGAGACTTCGGGGAAGGCAGGCGGCAAGCGCCTCGAGAAGGTTAGATCCGGCCGGTGGAGGCTCGGATCTGGCCTGAGTGAGAGAAGATCGAGGCCGAGGAAGGTCCGGCCGAGATCTGCGCCTCAGATCTAGTTCTTTTTTGCTGCTGTTGTTGCCGCCGGACGCCGTGCCGCAGCCATTCGCCTCGACCAAGTCCCGACGCCGTTACTTCGAAGGCTTGTTGTCGTGCCCCACCCGCGAAGCCGTTGCCGTGATCGATCCGCCGACGCCGCGCCAGATCGGGAAGCCGAGTTGCCCCTGTCATCGCCACCGTTTGCCACCCCGTCACGGACAGGTAACAGTAACCGTCACCGCCGCCGATCGTGTTATCGCCGTCGCATTCCCCCTCTCGGACCATGTCACCACCAATCACACCAACGCAACCGTGTTGTCGCTCGTCCTCGCCGTCCCCGTAGGCGGTTTGTCACCGTCGCCGCCGCCGTCGCCGCCGTAATGCCTCGGTTTTCCTCCCTCGGCGCCGCGGATTTGCAAACCCTAGGGTTTGCGATTTTCCGGGTCGTCGAATCGGAGCCGGGTCGACGAGTCGGGTAGGGTTTCGCGAGGCCAAGGGAAGTTGGGAACCGGGTCGTGGAGTCGGAGCCGGGTCGACGAGTCGGGTAGGGTTTCCACGGTTTTTGGGCGGCGGAAATCCGGGTTGGCGAGTCGGGTAGGGTTTCGCCGAACCAAGTCGGCGGGTCGGCCCGGTTCTTTTCGAAAACGGGCCTTGGGCCACGACGCCGTTTCAAATAAATAAAAAAAAAAAAAAAAAAAAATCTGAGTCGGGCGCAACGCGGGCCCGTCCGCATTTTGGGTCGTCGACCCGGGTCGAACCCAACCCGCGGATCCGACCCGGGTCAGTTTTTATATTATTTTAATATAAAATAATATTTTAAATAAATAAAAAAAATAAATATTTTATTTCAAAAAAAAAAAAAATCAAAAAAATCAAAAATGTTTTATTTTCAAAAAGTAATTAAAAAATGTTGAAAAATGTTTTATTTTCTAAAAAATCAAGAAAAATCAAAAATAATTTATTTTCTAAAAAAAAAACATTAAAAAATATTTAAAAAATGTTTTATTTTCCGAAAAATCAAAAAAAAAAATAAAAAATATTTCATATTTTCAAAAATGCCAAAAATCCAAAAAAAGCAAAAAATTCATAAAAAAAAAAGCCAAAAATAAAATTCAGAAAAAGCCAAAAAAAAAAAGCTTGTATTTTCCAAAAATACCAAAAAAGGCCAAAAACTCCCTTTTATGTCAAAAAATTAGAAAAAGACTCAAAAAATGTTTTTCCTCCAAAAATGCATGGAAAATCCCTCGAGCATCCAAAAAAACCTCAGGGTTTAAGCAAGATTAGGTACCGAAAGGGCATTAGTGATTAACTAGTGTAATCAAGTCCTCGATCCTAATTTCTCTCGGTTGCGCAGAGCGAGTATTTCTCCCGATACTTCGCTTGGGTTTCTAATCGACCCACCCCAAACCGATTAGTGGCGACTCCGTTTTAAAATTAATTTGCAGGTTAAAAACTTGAACCATTAAGTCGTGAATTGGTGGACTTGGGAGAGTCCGGGCTTAACTAATTTCAGCCGAGCCATTAGCCTCTTTAGGCGCCCGTACCCGATTGCGGGCGCCGAAAAAAAGAGGTCGCGACAGCTTGGCGACTCCGCTGGGGACGATTTGAGGACTTAGGCCATTTTATCTTGTTTAAACCCTTTACTGACTTGTTTTTGTTTTTTCTTTATGCAGGTTAGTAGCTTAGAAATTTATTTTAATTTTGCTTAAAATAGATTATCTTGTGATTATAAACTATTGTGCATGCTTTACTGTTTTAAACACTACACATGACACACACAACCCGGCCGCCGGACCTGGGCCGCCATAGGATTTCTAGGATGGTGTTAAGAAAGATACGACCTCGAACGCGAGACTGCGATGTAGAGGTTGCCTTTCTTTTCCCGAATTTCTTAGCCGAGGTTAGGAGGGTATGCTGCTAACGCGAGACTGCGACGGGCGGATATCCTTTTAATCTCATCAATCCTTCTCAATTAGAAATCGAGCCGCACGTCCCATGCGCATGTCTTTGTGCTTGCCATTTTTCTTTAAAAAGCAAAAATAATTTCTTTACTTTTACTCAGTCTTTTATGGCTTATGGCAAAATAGGGTCAGGTTGTGTATTTCCCTTTCTTATATGCGATGGGAAGATTTGATATCCAGTTCATTCCTACCCCAAAAGGAGAACTTCTCGGATGGTGGAAGCAAGTTAGATCAACTCGGCCAAGAGTGCGTCAAATCAAGAATCGGTCATCTCCTCCCATTGCTCCAAATCAATATCCACTATGGGGTCATGCAAGCACTACCACATTTCTGGTGCCCTGAAACATCCACCTTCATTTTCGGCAAATTTGAACTAACTCCGACTTTAGAAGAGTACAGTCTCGCCATAGGAATGCCCCTGGGAAGCGAGCTTGCCAAGCCAATCGGCATTGACCCTGTGGTTATTCTATCACGGTTTCTAAAAAATCATTCGGTAAGAGAAATTGTTCAAGCCAACAACAATGCTTTTCCGCTATCATCTTTAATCGAATGCTTTGAAAAACAGTCAATGACCCAAAAAGCCAAGATCTTCCTCTTAGCATTCTTTGGTTTTATTATCTTTCCCCATCGAAAGAATGCTATAGATCCTTCAATCACATGGGTGATAAATCAAGTCATTTTTGGAGCAGGATATGTGAATATGGTTTTAGCCGAAACGTTTTTATCCCTTAATCGTTTCAAGGACCAAAAAGAAAAAATCATGAGGGCCGCTCCAGAAATTTTACAAATGTGGTTCTTTTCCCATATCAAAGGATTTGGGCACCTCATGCAAATATTTGAAATCAACGAGTTTAAACACCCATTGCAAAAGTTTCAAACCTTGGAAAAATATTCTCCCAATGAAGAGTATTCTCGGTGGATTAACTTGCTAAAAACCCGGTCCCCGAGACATTCCTATGGCGAGCTAAATGGTTCATTGCGGGAGAGGCGCGCTTTGCGCTTAATTCTAACAACCCCATCCCGTTCTTTGGGCCTCTCCGGAGCTACCTCATATTATCCATATAGGGTGGCTCGTCGCATGGGGTCCTTCAAGAAATCCCGCCACCGCTCAAATCGGGATTGTTCCGAATCTTTTCACCCGTACAGACTACAACTATTTGGAGGAGATCCGCATAATTCAGAACGCATGGAGTAAATGTCACACTGAAAAGATCGTCGTGCCCAGAAGGTTAAAGGAACAAGAAAAAGTTCATCATGCATCAACATTCTACATCCTCAACCATATAATTCCCAAGGAGCTACAACCAGTAATCCCCGATGTAGTTGATAAACTTACCCGCAAGGGCGAATCGAATCTCTTGAAAAGAGCTTGGAGACGAGCGGGAGACACGTATCAAAGCTAGTACGAAGAAGCAAGCGACTTCACAAGACGGAACTTCCCATCGCATATAAAAATGGGCAGCAGGACTTTTGATGTGAATATTTCTAATGTGAATATCTAGGGTCATTCTAACGGTGTAAAAAGCCCTTTTTAGCATTGTATAAATCTCTGTTAAATAAGAATGACTCGACCCTTGCCATAAGCCAGTTTTTCATATGTTTCCCTCATTTGCGTTTTCTCCATTTTCTGTGCTACCAGGTAATCACGTCATAATCGTATTCACCAAATCCAAAAGCTAGAATGGCCGAAGAAAATGTACCAAGCCGTGTCGAGATTATGGAAAGTGAAATGAAGCAAGTCTTCAATGTGCTTCAGCAACTCTCAAAGCAGATAGATTCCATCCAAGGCAAATTGGCTCCCGCCCCAGCCTCAATCGAAGTATTGTTACCGCAATCGTCTACCCGAGGTGATCAAGGAAGAGATACCGATGATAACATGCCCGAATTGGAGGATGATACACACCAAATCGTAGTCGAGAAAGCAAAGCCTAACAGTTTGTCTAAGACTGAACATGACAAACGCCTTGAGAAGCTTGAAGAGAGGCTAAAGCAATTGCAGGGCCTTCAAGACTCTACTCCAACAGACCTCTCCATCTACTCTAAGGTCAAAATGCCGGAAAAATTCAAAATGCCTGAGTTCGAGAAGTACGATGGCACGACCTGCCCAAGAGCTCACTTGCAGATGTACTTGGTTCGAATGACCCAGTACGTTAGTAATGAACCTTTAATGATCCAGTTGGTCCAGTCAAGCCTGATAGGTCCCGCCCGAGGTGGTACATCAAAAAGAACATAAACCTCATCGAGACATGGAGTGAAGCAAGTGAAGCATTCCTCAAACAAGTACAAATTCATAATGGACATTACCCCTTCTCGTGAGGATCTTGATCGCACGGAAAAGAAAAAGCAGGAATCTTTCAAAGAATATGCTATTAGATGGAGGAATCTCGCCGCCCGATCGCCCCGAGCCAACCGACTTTGAATTGAGAAAAATGTTCATCAAAACCCTCCCTTTTGAATACCGCAATCGGATGGTGACTACGATCGTTGAATCATTCAATCAACTCATTCCGGTGGGAGAGCGAGATTGAGACAGGTTTAAGGGACGGCTGGTTCACCGAGCCTCGCACTGTCGGCAGAAGGCTCAACATGAAAAAGATAAAGAATCCTTGATTGATGTCAATGCCACCTACACCGCAAACACCGGTCACCCCCAACTGTTCAGACGAGCACAAGCCAACAACAGACTAATAACCGTCCACCACAGCGCTACAACAACCGAAGACAATTCACTCCGCTTCCTGGATCTCCCTCCCAGGTTTTGGCAATCCTTCGCAACAAGAGCCTCCTTTCAACTGAACCAAGACGACCCAACGCTGAAAGCTTCTCCAGCTATGACCCGTCCAAAAAATGTGACTATCACATGGGAGAAGTAGGCCATTCAACTGATGAGTGTTTCGTCCTTAAGCATCGAATCCAGAACCCGCTGGATACTAAGGCCTTCTCATTCCAAACCGCGAAGCCGAATGTCCAAAGCAATCCGCTCCCGATCATGCGACAAAGTAAACATGATATTCGGTTCGAAGCCGTCGGATCGAAATGTCAATGCACATATGGTTGACATCTATCGAGGGCTAGTAGAAACCGGGTATTATCCGGATGATGAAATACCACCCTTTGCAATAATGGAGGAAAGGGTATTAAGAATGATAGAGGCCGGAATAATCGTGTACACTGGCCACGCCAGCATAGTTTCTACCATATCGCAAGTCCTCATCAACTGGGAGGAAGAATTTGCTGCGCTAAATGCGGAAAAGGAGAAGAAGGACTCAACCTCACCTGAGAGCGTCTTTGAAAGGAAGAAAGCCATTGTTCAACCATCAACAGCAGAAACAGCTATAGTCATCGAGATTCCCCAGCCTTACAAATACGAGTACAACAAAGCGGTACCATGGTCTTATGACCTTGATGTTGGTTTAGTCACGAGATCGGGCGAACCTATGCTCAAGCAAATACTCGACCGCTAAGCCCGTCACCGATGAAGAAGCCAAGGAGTTTTTGGCCGTAGTTAAGGCTAGCGAATATAATGTGGTGGAACAATTACGAAAGTCACCAGCACAAATCTCTCTCGCTGGAATTGCTTGGACATCGTCAAACACCAGAAATCCCTCATGAAAGTATTAAGTGAAGTACATGTTCTGAAACGATTGAGCATGACAAACTCGAGGAATTTGTCGGTACCATCCTTCTAAAGGATCAAATGGCATTTTCGATGAAGAAATTCTCGAGGAGGGTAGGGAACACACCAAGGGTCTCCACATATCAGTCAAGTGCAACGCATCTCATGTCGCTCGAGTACTGATTGACAATGGATCTGCTCTTAACACATGTCCACTAACAACACTCTGTAGTCTTAAAATAGAGACATCACGGATCCAAATACCCAAGACTTTCGTTCGAGCATTCGATGGAACGAAGAAGGAAACAGTGGGAGAGATTGAGCTCGACATTCAAATAGGACCAACCATATTCAAAATTTTGTTCCAGGTTGTGGATATCCCCACACTGCTCAATTTCCTCTTAGGCCGCCCATGGATCCACATTGCGGGAGCACCTTCGAGTCTCCACCAAAGTGTGAAGTTTGTGGTTGGAGGAAAACTGATCACGGTTCGAGGAGAAGAAGATCACCGCATCTACCACGAGACGGCCATCCCTTATGTTGAACCTAGTGACAAAAGCGAAGCCAGCTATCAATCGTTCGAGCTCGTGTCTACTATACACGAAACTCGAGGGACTTTGCCCCTCATCCCCGAGATATCAAGCACTGCAATCATGGTAGGAAAAATCATGGTTGGACACGGTTTTCTTCCAGGACAAGGGCTTGGTAGGAGAGGCCAGGGCATCCGTCAGCCCATTGAAGCCTTGAGGAGACCTTATACTATCGGTTTAGGATATTCCCCGGATAGAAAAGCAAAGAAAAAAGTTGGCCTTGTATACCCCCGTCTCGAGGAAACTTTCCCAGGCCCAGCCAGGATGATGCATGAGGAAGAGGAAGTGAATACTCCAAAATGGCTCAACCCCGAAAGCGTGAAATTACCCATAATCCAGGAAGACACAACTTGGCCCTCACTTATAAAGAAGGAGGGGTCAGATGACATGACCACCATGTTCGGGGACATTTTCATAGGTGCCATTGAGGAGGAGCAGTTAGAAGAGACAGGCGATAACTTCTCGTTTATCCAGCTTCAACACCAAGTCGAAGAATTACGCAAGACTGTACACCATTTGACAGAAAACTTCGCTCAAGCTACCCGTGCATTCCGTTCTCGTCACAATGAGGAGTTAGTAGTAAATGAAGAAGACCCTACTGACATGATCTGGCAAGGGGCTCGGCTCCCCCAGTCCTCAAGAAACACCCGGCCATATTCACCTCTTCCTAAATCAATGGCCATTATTTTCCCCATCCTCCTAGAGCAGGGGATAATCGGCAGGGAACTGAGCCATCCTACTCCCGAGTACTTCCTTGATTACGATCCATCCAAGCAATGTGATTATCATTCGGGGAATTGGGACACTCGCTAGATGACTGCACCATCCTAAGAAGCAAGGTTCAGGACCTTTTGGATGCTGGGGTATTCACGTTCCGCTCTCCGTGGCTGTGCTTTGGCAAGGATCACCTCCTCGTGGTACCAAGCACCCGTACCATGTTCCCTGAGCACGCTAAGGAAGCACGTAGAGGAGAGGCAATCATGGACACTTTGGGCCAATCAAGTGGTAAATTTGACTACTATGTCAATTATTCAATTCCCCAAAGTTTCTATGATCGTCATTGCAACATCGTCCCTGATGGATGGGAAGGCATGGATGATCTGAAATCCGCAAGGCCGAGAGCACAGGAAGACGTGGCTGGTGACTGGTATAAAGACTTCTTCGTGTGCGCTATCAACGAAGGACCGTCAGGGGAAATGGGTGCAGACCCGCTCGAGTAGAATCCTTTTTAATTCCTCTGCATACTTCCCTACGTGGGAGCCTGTACATATTTTTTAAAGTCTGGCTTGTTTCGTTTTCAACATCAGTTCCACTTAAGGAACTTTTTTTTGAAATCACCCTGTAAATCCGTCTACTAATAAATAAAGCTGAAAAATTTTGAGGGCATGAGGAGACACACCAAACCGGCCCGTTGATGATAGCTAGCCGTCAAATGAAAGAAGAAATCTGAGGCCCGGGTCTCCTCATGTTTCCTTATCCTAAATCTTCAAGAACAATTTATTACGTTTTTAAAAGAAAAAAGCATGCATGCTACTAACCTTATTTGTTCCCTTAGCCTATCTACTCTATGACACAGGAATAATCTAGCGGCGGGCAAGGGTATGGGAACGGTCCAGACCAACACCGTAAGTAGCCATTCTGATGACTCAGATGATGATTTTGATGATTCCGACGAAATTCAACGGAATTGGAAGCGCCACGAAGAAGCAAGGCCCCCTACTACTGAAGACACCGTCATTGTCAATTTAGGCAGCACAGAAGGTCCAAGGGAGATAAAAATTGGCGCGAACCTTCCTAAAGAAGAAGCTGCAAGCTTAATTGCCCTCCTAAAGAGGTATCAAGACGTGTTTGCATGGTCATATGCCGATATGCCAGGCCTCGATCCAATGATCGTGGAGCATAGCTTGCCAACCAACCCTGATGTAGCCCCCAAGAAGCAGCGGCTAAGAAGAACTAAGCCTGAGTTGTCAAAAAAGATTGAAGAAGAAGTAATGAAGCTCTTGGAAGTAGGCTTCCTCGAAGTCTCACAATATCCTAGTTGGGTAGCAAACGTTGTACCGGTGAAGAAGAAAGATGGTCGAATCCGAATTTGTGTCGACTACCGTGATTTGAACAAAGCAAGCCCAAAGGATGATTTCCCACTACCTCACATAGACGTTCTTGTGGATATACTGCTGGATTTAAACTTTTCTCTTTCATGGATGGATTCTCGGGATACAACCAAATAAAAATGAAGGAGGAAGACAAGGAGAAGACTGCATTCATTACTCCATGGGGAACTTTTCACTATAAGGTCATGCCTTTTGGCCTGAAAAACGCCGGAGCAACTTACCAACGTGCCATGGTCACCATTTTTCATGACATGATGCACAAAGAAATTGAAGTATATGTCGATGACATGATCGCCAAAACCAGACATGGAGAAGACCATGTGAAGACCCTGGAGAAATTATTCGATCGGCTTCGCCAGCTCAAGTTACGCTTGAACCCGGCAAAATGTGTGTTTGGGGCAACTTCCGGCAAATTACTTGGGTTCATTGTGAGTTGTAAAGGGATAGAAGTAGACCCGTCAAAAACCAAGGCGATATTTGAGATGTCTCTTCCCTCGACCGTAAAAGAAGTCCGGGGCCTCTGGGAAGATTAAATTACATTGCGCGATTCATTTCCCAGCTTTTCGAAACTGCAAAACCTTTCTTTAAACTTCTCGGGAAGAATGCACAAATCAAATGGGATGACGACTTGCGACGGCGGCGTTTGAAAATCTAAAACAAGACTGATGAAGCCCCGGTTTTAGTACCCCGACTCAGGGCACCCTTTGACCCTCTACCTTACCATCAACAAGTGAATCCCTAGGTGCAATGTTGGCACGTAAAAGGCCCCATGATGGAAAGGAGCGAGCCATTTACTATTTGAGTAAAAAGTTCACTACGTCAGAACAAAACTACTCCAAATCAGAAAAAACATGCGCTGCATTGGTATGGGTGTTGCACAGACTCCGGCAGTATACCTTACATTACCAAACATTCCTTGTGGCGAGAGTGACCCAATCAAGTATTTGCTCGGTTGCCCGGCCTTAGTGGGAAAATTGGCCAAATGGCAAATCTTGATCTCAGAATTCGACATCCAAGTGATGTCGCAAAAATCAGTTAAAGGTCGGGTGATTGCTGATATGTTAGCAGATTGCCCTAAAGAAGTACGTGAGAATCATTCCCAGGACAACCGAATTTCAACGGTAGAAGAGGACACATGGACTATGTTCTTTGACGGAGCTGTAAATTTGTCGGTTCGAGCACCAGGGGCAGTCTTGATATCCCCAAATGGGCAACATTATCCTGTGGCTGCAAAATTGATGTTTCCATGCACCAATAATATAGCCGAATATGAAGCATGCATCCTCGGTCTACAAGCAGCTATTGGAATGGAAGTGTCAAAACTCAAAGTATTCGGTGACTCGCCTTAATTATCCTCCGGATCGTGGGCGAGTGGAAGACAAGAGACGCCAAACTAGTGCCTTATCACGACTACTTGGAAAAATTGGTAGGGGAATTCCAGGACGTCTCGTTTGAATACCTACCTAGAATTCATAACCAGTTTGCTGATGCACTAGCAACACTATCATCTATGTTACAAGTAACGAAAGGGTTAGAAGTAGAGCCTTTGAAGATTGAAGTCCTAACAAAACAGCCCTTTGTATGACTATAATCGAAGAACCCGACGGGAAACCCGGTATTACGACATCATGAGATACATCCGAAGCGAGGAATTCCCTAAAGAAAGCACTCCCCCGATCGAAAATACCTAATGAAAATGGCTTCGAGGTTCTTCGTTAGCGGTGAAAATTTGTACAAAAGATCGTATAACTCGGTCCCGCTAAGGTGTGTGGATGCAAATGAAGCCACACGAATAATGCAAGAAATACATGGGGAGTATGTGGCCCTCACATGAATGGACGTATGTTGGCCAAAAAAATAATGAGATTGGGTTATTCTGGTTCCCTTTAGAGAGTGATTGTGCTCAACATGTGAGAAGCTGTCATCGTTGTCGATTCACGGGGACAAGATAAATGTCCCTCCAACCGAATTGCATCGTTATCGAGCCATGGCCATTCTCAATGTGGGGCATCGATGTAATTGGCCCAATCAATCCGAAGGCGTCAAATGGGCACCGGTTCATTTTGGTCGCGATCGACTACTTCTCAAAATGGATCGAGGCCGCATCCTATGCAAGCGTAACTGCACGAAACGTTATGAAGTTCATCAGACGTGACATAATCACCCGTTATGGCGTACCGGAAGCTATCGTAACCGACAATGGGTCAAACCTGAACAATAAGTTGATTGATAAATTGTTTTCTGAGTTCAAAATCCAACATCTAAACTCATCCCCTTATCGTCCACAAATGAATGGAGCCGTGGAAGCCGCCAACAAGAACATCAAGAGAATCCTATCCAAGACAGCTGAAAACTACCGCGGCGGCATGAGAGGTTACCTTTTGCACTAATAGCATATCGAACTTCGATTCGAACTTCCACTTTGGGGCAACACCTTTTTCCCTGGTTTACGGCATGGAGGCGGTTTTACCTATAGAAGTAGAAATCCCTTCCCTGCGAATTTTATCCCAGGCAGGGTTATCCAAGGAAGAATGGACACAACAAAGGCTTGAGCAACTGAATATGATCGACGAAAACGATCGAAAGCCCTCTGTCATGGTCGGTGTTACCAGCAGAGGGTAGCTCGATCGTTCAATCAAAAGGTGCGACCCAAGCACTTCGAGGTAAATGAGCTAGTCTTGAGAAAGACACGCCAATCTTTCCGAACCCGGAGGCAAGTTCGCCCCAAATTACAAGGGTCCTTATGTAATAAAGAAGATATTCCCGGAGGAGCCTTGATCCTAACTGAGATGGATGGGCGAGAATTCTCTAAACCGGTTAATTCCGATGCTGTAAAAAAGTACTACCCTTGAAAGATGCTCATTGTCCGGCCTTGCCAAGTACTTCTCTATCAGAATGAAAATGCCTATGCACCTTTATATATGAGTGATGTATTTACACCATCATAAAAATCCATTTGAATGATCCAACAAAGAAGAATGAATGATAATCACCAGCATTTAAGGAAGTGTCGAAAATCAAGTAACAAACTCGATGGCATAACTTGAGCAAATCGACATTACCCAGGCAGGCGCATGAGAGTAATCCACGTCAATTTTGCCCAGCTCAGTGTAAAGGACCCGTCATTCAAGAAGCAGCCTGGTTAGAAGGAACCTTTTGTCTCAGTCAACAATCTTAGAATTTGAAAGCCTCACTTCTTGTTCCAGACACATGCTTTTGCAAGAAAAAGAAAATTCCACAGAAGGGAGGCGTTGAAGATGAATCAATGACCATCAATCATGCATACATGGCCACGAATGAGGAAGGCCAATTAAAAGAAATGTCAAACTGTGTCAAGACGAGGAGGCTGTCATCAACATTAAGAGATCCCTAGAAGTCAGCAAATATAAACTCTGGGGAAGGGTAATTTGGTATCATTTCCAATACTCCCACTATTTGAACTCACTTTTGACATATTTTCTCTTATTCACAGGAAGCATAGGGTTCAAGAAATAAGCTTAATGGTTAAATTGGGCAAATCAAGTGACTCATATCGATTTACCTAACTTGGTATAAAAGGACGTGTCGTCCAAGAGCCGGTTCGGTTAAATAAAAAAGCAGTGCCCTACGGACACCATCGGCACCTCTAGCCGAGTGGTACCCGGGAAGGAGCGAAATGGTCCGAAGTTGGGGGTTCGAATCCCCGACGCGGCAGTTAGCCGCTTGGTAGAAAAAAAAGAAGAAAAGAAAACTAATAAAAATTTTTGCTTCTCTTGCACTTGCAAATTCCGAGAGAGCAGGTGACCTATCGGAGTGAAAAGTGCAGGACTTCGTGTCCCACTCGCACTCCAGGTTCATCCAATCATCTGCAAACCAATGAAGGGTAATGTTGTATCGCTCCCAGTTGTCCAACTCCTGAGAGAGTTCGTGACTAATACATTCCCTTTTGTCTATTGCAGGATCACCTGGCCGTAAAAAATGCGGATAACAAATCAAGGAAAGACATGTCAAACTCTGATAAGCTCTCCTAAGAGAAATGGCAGCCTGAATAATCACCAAAGCAAATGGCAGAAAATCTTCAGGCCTCAACTTGCCAGACTAATTGAGCTATTTGTACATCTTCTCTTCTGCAGGGGCAAAAGCAGAGATGCCCGATCAGATTCCCAACCCCGACTGATCATTCATGTGTCATATTCCTAATCAATAGGGACAACCATCGACGTCCATTTGCGAATAACCCTTTTGATGTTCAAAATCTAACATATTTGGAAACACCATTATGTTAGCCCCTAAAGTTGTCAATAGGGTATTTTTTTGAGTCAAAACCATTCACTTGTTTTGAAAAGTTCAAACTCCATCATATTCGAAATGTTGCATGTCGTTTCCAGATGAATTCTGCATGATGATTTTGCCTATCTAAGTCACTGATTCCACTGAAGATTATTAGAATAGACAGCTAAGTGAAGAATACAAGATCAATTGAGCATGCTGGATGAGGCACGTCAGAATGATGACAGGCAAGCTATATCCTACACACAGTCCCCCATCTATACACTTGTGAGATGAGTGCAGAAGATTCCATGGCTGCAGGGTAAAAAGTTCTCTCGCGAATGGTACGATAACCAAAACAGTGAGAGGCATTTCATTGCTCACCCCATTGAGCCCCATACACTGATGAAATTTCTGTCCTATCCCCGTCAAGAACAACCCCTACACCGGGGCAGATTAGAAGCGAAGCAGCATCACAAGGTGAGAAGAGAGATAGAAATTTTCTTGTTCGCACTTGCATCAATCTTTGGGTGTCTTTATTGCATATGAACACTCACATTAATTTAAGTGCCCTAGAGTCATGAAGAGCAATTCTTTCTTTACGCACTTGTATCTATTGTACAACTCAATTGAGTCGTAAATTCACCCTCACATGGAGGCAAAGCAGAAGCTACTGCCGTTTGAGCAGCATAATCAAAAGCGCCGGCAAAAGATGAAGACTCAATAGTCTAACAAAGGCGTTTGCTTGAACTTGTCAAGATCAGATCTCAAGCAACAAAAAAAAAAAAAAAAAAAAAAAAACAGGGGCATAAAAAGCAAGTGTACTGGTAAAAGCAAGGTCAATGCCCATGAATGAAGAACTGGAATAGAAATAGGGGCATGAAAAAAGCAGTGTGCCTAGTAAAAGCAAGGCCAATGCCCCCCAGTAAAAAATGCAGCCAAGAAAATGTTGCTGTTATGGTCCATAGAACCTCCATTTGACAGTAAGAAGAAGAAAGCGGTGACAAATGCTAAGGCAATCACCAACTCTCACCCTTTTACACATGAATTAAGCCTATATTACATCCCATTGTAAAAGTCTCTTCAGACTAGGGGCACTTCAATTAACGTAGGATTTCATATGTCTATAAGTATCGCTCGAAGAAGTACGAGCAAGACTATTCTATCTCTTTTCGCAAGACTCTTGACTTGCAAACCTGGAGATGATCGTGTGGCACTTCGTTCATGAGCCTTGACCTCGACGGTCCCATTTGATGAGCTATTGACCAAGTCTTCATCACAATTTCAACAAAGACCTCTCACATTGGTAAAGTCGTACCATTTGCGAGAATACTCGGATCTCGCCGACATGATGACGGTGAGACGGTGTGGTCCTTATAAATCCTGCATCAATGGTCAGGATAAAACAGTCTTTCCCATGAGAACGAGTGAAAAGTCCTTTCAGACTGAAAGTCCCTCGTCTGGCATGCTCAAGACATCTACATTCTAAAAGAAGGTTGTCTTTCAAAATCTTCCCCAGTGGAAATCAAATGATGCAAAATTGACAAAATTATCATGCATGAATCTCATTTGAAAGACAACCATTTACTGCATATACAATCATGTGTGCATATTGTGCAAGTAGCAGACATACTCTCAGAGATCAGGGATATTGCCAGGTAAGCATACCCCTGTCCCCATTTGTCTTAAAGTACCTATCACTGTCCAGGTACTCTCTTCTTGACACTCGACCTATTCGAGTCATCCCTTGAGTTTAGGTGCTTGCAATTGTCTAAGTATCCCATTGTCTTTGAGTAACCCACCACTTGCCGGGTACTCCCTCTTAACGACACTCGACCAGTCCGAGTTGTCCTCAGAGTATAGATACTTGCGACTGTCCAGGTATCCATTTATTTTTAGGTACCTACCACTGTCTAGGTACTCTCTTCTTGACACTCGACATATTCGAGTTGTCCCTTGAGTTTCGATGCTTACTGCTATCTTAGCATCCCATTGTCTTTGAGTACCGGCCACCTTTCAGATACTCCCTTTTCTTGACACTCGACCTATTCGAGTTGTCCCCAGGGTATTGATACTTGTGACTGACCAAGTATCCCTTTTATCATTAAATACCTACTGCTGTCTAGGTATCCCCATATCGTCAAGTACCCACCGTTGTCCAGGTACTTCCTTTTCATGACACTCAGCTTGCCCAAGTTGTCCCCAAATAATAGCAGCTGTTCAAGCATTCCACTGCTTTGTGTGCCTGCGCCTACCCAGGTATGCTTTCTTACACTTGGACCAATTGAGTGGTCTCAGGTTGTATCATTAAATACTTGTGTTCATCAAAGTATTCCAGTACTTTGTACACCTGTGGCTATCCAGGTGTTCCACCCCTTTTAAACGCCTGCGGCCATCCAGGTAAGCCTCGTGCTACATTCAAGTTTATGTTACCAGGAGATGAGAAACCTTCACGAATATGTGGGGCACACCCTCGATATTCCCATTACCAGGAGGTGAGAGACCTTCATGAATATTCAAGGTACGTCCTCGGTATTCCAACTACCAGGAGGTGGGAGACCTTCACGAATATAGAAGGTACGTCCTCGATATTCCCTTTACCAGGAGGTGAGAGACCTTCATGAATATTCAAGGTACGTCCTCGGTATTCCAACTACCAGGAGGTGGGAGACCTTCACGAATATACAAGGTACGTCCTCGATATTCCCTTTACCAGGAGGTGAGAGACCTTCATGAATATCCAAGGTACGTCCTTGATATTCCAACTACCAGGAGGTGAGAAACCTTCACGAATATGCGAGGTACGTCCTTGATATTCCAATTACTAGGAGGTGAGAGACCTTCATACCTCGATATTCCCAATTACCTGGAGGTGAGAGACCTTCACGAATATGCGAGGTACGTCCTTGATATTCCAATTACTAGGAGGTGAGAGACCTTCATGAATATGCAAGGTACGCCCTCGATATTCCCAATTACCAGGAGGTGAGAGACCTTCATGAATATGCAAGGTACGCCCTCGATATTCCCAATTGCCAGAAGGCAGGAGGTCTTCACGAATATCTCAGGTACGCCCTCGATGTTCTCAATTACCTGGAGGTGAGAGACCTTCACGAATATCCCAGGTACGTCCTCGATATTCTCATTACCAGAAGGTGGGAGACCTTCACGAATATGCGAGGTACGTCCTTGATATTCCAATTACCAGGAGGTGAGAGACCTTCATGAATATGCAAGGCACGTCCTCGATATTCCCACATACCAGGAGATGAGAGACCTTCACGAATATCTCAGGTATCCTCCACAAATCGATGCCTTGAGAAAGGTCGGCGCATCCTCTCGAGAAAGGTCCAAGTTAGTTCTTACCGGTGTCTTTGACTGTGAATGTCGGACACCCCACAAATCGATGTCTTGAGAAAGGTCGGCGCATCTCCCGAGAAAGGTCGGGTTCCAACCGGTGTCTTCGACAAAGTCGGACACCCCACAAATCGATGCCCCGAGAAAGGTCGGCGCATCCTCCCGAGAAAGGTCGGGTTCCTAACCGGTGTCTTCGACAAAGTCGACACTCCACAAATCGATGCCCTGAGAAAGGTCGGCGCATCTCCCGAGAAAGGTCGGGTTCCAACTGGTGTCTTCGACAAAAGTCAGACACTCCACAAATCGATGCCCTGAGAAAGGTCGGCGCATCCTCCCGAGAAAGGTCGGGTTCCAACTGATGTCTTCGACAGAAGTCAGACACTCCACAAATCAATGCCCTGAGAAAGGTCGGCGCATCTCCCGAGAAAGGTCGGGTACCACCGGTGTCTTCGACAAAAGTCAGACACCCCACAAATCGATGCCCTGAGAAAGGTCGGCGCATCCTCTCGAGAAAGGTCGAGTTCCTACCAGTGTCTTTGACAGAAGTCAGACGCCCCCACAAAACAGATGCCCCGAGAAAGGTCGGCGCATCCTCCCGAAAAGGTCGGGTACCAAGCGGTGTTTTTGACAAAGATCGGACACCCTCACAAAACAGATGCCCCGAGAAAGGTCGGCGCATCTCCCGTCAAGGCGGCGAAGAAAGGTTCGGGTCCTAGACAAACTATTGATTGTTTTAAGCGACCGAAGAATGGTTCGGGTCCTGGAAAAGCAATTTCCCGTCACGGCAACCGAAGAATGGTTCGGACAAACCACTAATTGCTCCAATAGACGAGAAGAATTTGGAGGAGCCCGTCAAGGCGACCGAAGAAAGGTTCGGGTCCTAGACAAATCATTGATTGTTTTAACAGGCGATCGAAGAATGGTTCGAACCCTAGAAAAACAACCTCCTCATATCACCAGGTAAGATGACGCCTTGATACTTGCCAAACTCGGGGTTCACATCCTATCTCACTCATTCTCGGTAAGTAACTACAAGTATCTTCTTATCTGTCTTAGTATATCTTTTTTTTGCATAGCACAATAAGTCCCAAATAAAATACAATCTGCTACGCATGCATGGATAAAATTTAGGCATCAGTTTGTCTTTGAATGCAACCTCTGCGAGCTCACCTTCAAAGAGGGGCAGCTGTTGACGCCTTAATTTTATTTAGGCTTATTTTATTTTATTAATTAAGTTTTTAATTTATTTTATTTTGTCTTTTCGGATAAATAGATAATAAAAAGAAAAAAACAAAAAAAAAAAAAAAAAAAAAAAAAAAGAGAAGCAGCCCATCGGGGCCGGGCCTTCGCGCCTTGACTTCCTTTTCTTCTTCTTTCCACCCAGGCCCAGGACCCAACCTTTTCCCTCAAAGCCCGGCCCCCTTCTCCTCTTCTTCTTCCTTCTTCTCCCTTCTTCCCCCTACGCCTCTGCAACTCACGCGCTCGAAGACAACCTATGGCCGAGGAGGGTAGGCCGACGTCGGCCGGAGATGACAGATCTCAGGCGCCATTAATGGCTGCCTTCAATGCCGAGCATGCTTTGTTGGAGGAGCGAGGATGGGACACCGGTTCGGCCGCGGGCGTTCGTTCGGCGTGCGAAGACCGGCGGCCGAATCCCCGTCGCCGGCCGCCCCCTCGCCTATAAATAGCAAGCCACAAGCTCCGTCGAGGGAGGTGGCGAACTCGGAGATCCTTCACTGAGAGACATCGGGAAGGATCGAAGGGCGAGCGCAGGAGAGAGCTCGAGTCGCGAGCTCGGCCCACCCTCCACCAGAGACTTCGGGAAGGCGGGCGGCAAGCGCCTCGAGAAGGTTAGATCCGGCCGGTGGAGGCTCGGATCGGCCCGAGTGAGAGAAGATCGAGGCCGAGGAAGGTCCGGCCGAGATCCGCGCCTCGATCTAGTTCTTTTTCTTCTTGCTGTTGTTGCCGCCGGACGCCGTGCCGCAGCCATTCGCCTCGACCAAGTCCCGACGCCGTTACTTCGAAGGCTTGTTGTCGTGCCCCACCCGCGAAGCCGTTGCCGTGATCGATCCGCCGACGCCGCGCCAGATCGGGAAGCTGAGTTGCCCTGTCACCGCCACCGTTTGCCACCCCGTCACGGACGGGTGAAGAACCGTCACCGCCGCCGATCGTGTTATCGCCGTCGCATTCCCCCTCTCGGACCATGTCACCACCAATCACACCAACGCAACCGTGTTGTCGCTCGTCCTCGCCGTCCCCGTAGGCGGTTTGTCACCGTCGCCGCCGCCGCCGCCGTAATGCCTCGGTTTTCCTCCTCGGCGCCACGGATTTGCAAACCCTAGGGTTTGCGATTTTCCGGGTCGTCGAATCGGAGCCGGGTCGACGAGTCGAGTAGGGTTTCGCGAGGCCAAGGGAAGTTGGGAACCGGGTCGTGGAGTCGGAGCCGGGTCGACGAGTCGGGTAGGGTTTCCACGGTTTTTGGGCGGCGGAAATCCGGGTTGGCGAGTCGGGTAGGGTTTCGCCGAACCAAGTCGGCGGGTCGGCCCGGTTCTTTTCGAAAACGGGCCTTGGGCCATGACGCCGTTTCAAATAAATAAAAAAAAAAAGAAAAAAAAATCTGAGTCGGGCCCGCAACCCGGGTCGGACCCAACCCGCGGATCCGACCCGGGTCAGTTTTTATATTATTTTAATATAAAATAATATTTTAAATAAATAAAAAAAATAAATATTTTATTTCAAAAAAAAAAAAAAATCAAAAAAATCAAAAAATGTTTTATTTTCAAAAAGTAATTAAAAAATGTTGAAAATTTTTTTATTTTCTAAAAAATCAAGAAAAATCAAAAATAATTTATTTTCTAAAAAAAACATTAAAAAATATTTAAAAAATGTTTTATTTTCCGAAAAATCAAAAAAAAAAAATCAAAAATATTTCATATTTTCAAAAATGCCAAAAATCCAAAAAAAGCAAAAAAATTCATAAAAAAAAAGCCAAAAATAAAATTCAGAAAAAGCCAAAAAAAAAGCTTGTATTTTCCAAAAATACCAAAAAAGGCCAAAAACTCCCTTTTATGTCCAAAAATTAGAAAAAGACTCAAAAAATGTTTTTCCTCCAAAAATGCATGGAAAATCCCTTGAGCATCCAAAAAAACCTCAGGGTTTAAGCAAGATTAGGTAACGAAAGGGCATTAGTGATTAACTAGTGTAATCAAGTCCCCGATCCTAATTTCTCTGGTTGCGCAGGAGCGAGTATTTCTCCCGATACTTCGCTTGGGTTTCTAATCGACCCACCCCAAACCGATTAGTGGCGACTCCGTTTTAAAATTAATTTGCAGGTTAAAAACTTGAACCATTAAGTCGTGAATTGGTGGACTTGGGAGAGTCCGGGCTTAACTAATTTCAGCCGAGCCATTAGCCTCTTTAGGCGCCCGTACCCGATTGCGGGCGCCGAAAAAAAGAGGTCGCGACAGCTGGAAAGTGATTCCTCGTATTACGGTTATGCACCAACGATATAGTAGAAGAGGTGGTGCAGAGGTTAAAAATATTGCTGTTTCCCATCAGGTTAAAAATACACCTGGGGAACGTGCATCAATTAGCTCTGGTTGTAGATTGATCAAGAGGAATCTAGCTCTAGCACTCTAAACGAAGGCTCCCTCTAACCATTCTCAGTTGATTCCAGATATATAAATCCAAACAAAAATCAGTAATACAAATAATTAAGTAAGAAGGATTAATTAATTCTTCAAATCCTCCTTTTTCAAGCCACAAGGATATCCTCGATCTTAGCTGGTCATGGACCATCTTTATCTTATCTCCAAATTATTTAGTGCACAAACTGCAGCAAAATGTTGAGCACCCTTTACTTTATTATGTGGGCACGTGGTATATCTGATTGTGTATTGCCCCTATATGTAACACAATTTTCAATTCAGACAATCCTACAGTTGAGTAAATGATTTCTTGCTCAACAAAAGGGACTGCACGGGAAAAAATAACTCGCATGGAGATCTTGGAACAAGGAATAATATGCACATGTTCAGGGCAGTACAAAATGTTAATACATAGTGGTAAGAGGTAGGTTTCTGTACGCCCAAAATGAAAGAAAGACAAAGGGATAGATTGAAAATATGAAGGGAAAGGTTGGTGCAAAGTGGTAAGAGGTAAATTTCTGTGTGCCCGATTATCTTGAGAGTGTTTGTGTGGGGAACTTATGAATCGGCGTGCATCCTATTCATATCTCAATCAAAATTCAAATTTTGCGGGCTCTACATCAGACTTACATGATATGGCAAGGCAGAATCACCAGTACGCAATCTGATTCATGCAGTAATAGCTTGTTGGGGTGGAGGGTGGGCAAGTTCTATTATTTGTGCATATGCGTTCTCTGAGTGTGCGAGTGAGTTAAGGATGTATTGACTACAGCGCGACATGAATAATTGAGACGGAGAAGCTTGAGAAATTGAACTTGTGGAAAACAAGACAAAAAAGCTTACCTCCCAATACCATAACATACAAAACAGTTGATAGATATGAGCCAGCTCGAGATCTCATTTAAATGAGAAAGGGAGGTTATTGAGAAGCATAATGTGTCATGACAAAAGCAAGAGAAGAAGAGTATTAAGAAGATCACTTCATCACATTTAATCTCCAACAAGAAGACTAAGCAGTACATGTACACATCTTTAGGAGCATAAGATGGTACTAGAAAGTACCGTGTACTTTCCCTCACCGTCAATTTCAGTCCCCAAGATTCTTTTGTTAATTTATCAATCGTAATTACCTTAATGGTGAACAAACCCCAAATTTAGGGTTTGTCTTCTAGGTCTATTTTCCTTCTATGGTTGCTACCGCTTTAGAAAAAATAATAATAATATATATATGCTGTACACGAATCTATTTTCTTATGGAAGCAAGACGTTACCGAAAGGAGAAAGAGAATCATTTAAAAAGTAAGAGAAAGGGGCTTTGAAAAGGGAGGAGAGGAGAGAAAGATAATTTAAAACATTTTTTATTGCATGAAGACCGGTTGATTGATAGGACTTTAGATTGTAATACATTCTTTGAGGTAATAGAATTAACGATTATTAATTTCGTACTCTGAATTTTATGGTTTATGATATATATATCTTCCGTGCTAATAAGCTTCAATAAATATTGATAAATTTAAAGAAAGATCGTTGCTTTAAAAAAATGATAGGTAATTTTTTTTTCAAGTAACTTCTTGGTAACTTAACTACAATTTTATGAAAATTACAATTTTTGTGCTAACTTATTGAATTTCATTTAGGTAACTTACCGATCGTTAAATTTACTAATTATAACATTAAATTATTAACATAATTAAAATGAATTACCAACTATTGTCAAATTAAATTACTAACCACTTTTTCATCATGACGTCTCTTTTGAATTACTTACCAACATCTAATAGTTTTTTACAACGTACAAACTTTTTTGTTGAGCCATCAAGTTTTATTGACTTGGTTAACAATCCCTTAAATTTATAAATGGTTTTAGAGATTACCAACCTAAATTAGTGCAACTCACTCAATTTTCTCTCTTTAAATTACCATCTAGTATTTATTGACGTATTTCATTTGAATGACGTTTATTTGTTACATTTTAATATGCCAAGTTTCCTTATCATTTACAAGCTTTATTTGCCTTTCTTAACAACACATTAGATTTACCAAATCTTTTTAGAAATTGCCAAGCTTATTAGAGTGACTTACAAAATCTTCTCCAATCAAATCACCAACTAGTTTTAGATTGTCGTGACCTCTTTTTTTTTTGCGCCCGCAATCGGGTACAAGTGTCTAAGGAGGCTACTGGCTCGGCTGAAATTAGTTATGCCCGGACTCTCCCAAGTCCACCAATTCACGACTTTAAAAGTTTAAGCTTTTAACCTATAAATCAATTTTTAAAATGGAGTCGCCACTAATCGATTTGGGGTGGGTCGATTAGAAACCCAAGCGAAGTATCGGGAGAAATACTCGCTCTGCGCAACTGAGATAAATTAGGATCGGGGACTTGATTACACTAGTTAATCACTAATGCCCTTTCGGTACCTAATCTTGTTTAAATCCTAAGGTTTTTGGATGTTTGAGGGATTTTCCATGCAATTTGGGGAGGAAAAACATTTTTTTTGGATCTTTTTCTATTTTTTTACACAAAATGGATTTTTTGGGATTTTTTGGTATTTTTGGAAAATACAAGTCTTTTAGGCTTTTTATGAATTTTTGGCTTTTTTGGCTTTTGGCATTTATTGGAAAATATGAAATATTTTTGATTTTTTTATTTTTCCGGAAAATAATTATTTTAATATTTTAAATATTTTTGTAAAATAAATTATTTTTGATTTTTCTTGATTTTTTTGGAAAATAAAACCTTTTTTTATCATTTTTTAATATTTTTCGGTTTTCTGGAAATTTAAATATTTTTTAATATTTTTGAAAATAAATTATTTTTCTTTTTTTTTTATTAAAATATTATTTTATTTTTATTTATTTATTGAAATATTTTTTAAAATAAAAGAAAAGCCGACGCGGGGTGGGTCTACGGGTTGGGTTCGACCCGAGTCGGCGACCCGAACGCGGATGGGCCCGCAACGCAGGCCCGACTCGGATTTTTTCCCCTTTTTATTTATTTTTTTATTTATGAAACGACGCCGTGGCCGGGCGTTTTGAGAGGCCCGGCCCGACCTGACGACCCGGGTTCTTGGCGAAACCCTACCCGACTCGGTGACCCGGATTCCCGCCGCCCCAAAAATCGCGGAAACCCTACCCGAATCGATCCGCGCCCGACCCGGCTCCGACCTCACGACCCGGTTTCCAACCGCCCTTGATCTCACGAAACCCTACCCACCCCGAGACCCGGCTCCGATTCGATGACCCGGAAAATCGCAAACCCTAGGGTTTGCGAATCCGCGGCGCCGAAGGGGGAAACCGAGGCGTTACGGCGGCGATGGCAGCGGTGACGGACAACGGTGACAAACCGCTTACGAGGATGGCGAGGACGAGCGACAACGCGGCTGTGTTTGATGTGGTGGGTGGCGACACGGTTCGAGAGGGGGAATGCGACGGCGACAACGCGACCGGTGGCGGCGACGGCTACTATTTACCTGTCTGTGACGAGGCGGCGAACGGTGGCGGTGATAGGGCAACGACGGCGGTCACTCGGCTTCCCGGATCTGGCGTGGCGTTGGCGGATTGGCAACGGCCGGGGGAACGACAGTGAGCCTTCGAGGCAACGACGTCGGGGCTTGGTCAAGGCGACGGCGTTGGCACAGCGTCCGGTGGCAACGGCAGCAACCAGAACCCCCGATTTGAGGGGCAGATCTCGGCCGGAGTTCGGCCTCGATTCTCTCTCACTCCGGCTAGATCCGAGCCTCCACCGCCCAGATCTGACCTTCTCGAAGTCGCTCGCCGCCGGCCTTCCCCGAAGTCTCTCGATGGAGGGTGGGCTGAGCTCGCGACTCGAGTTCTCCCCTGTGTTCGCCCTTCGATCTTTCCCGATGTCTCTCAGTGAAAGATCTCCGAGCTCACCACGGTCGTCGACGGAGCTGGTGGCCACCTATTTATAGGCGAGGGGGAGTCCGGTCGACGGAGGGCCTCGATCGCCGGCCTTCGGCTTGCCGACCGGTTTTTCTCGGCTGAACCGGCGTCCCATCCGAGCTTATCCAGCGAGGCGTGCTTGGCATTGAAGGCAGCCATTAATGGCGCCTGAGATCTGTCATCTCCGAGCGACGTCGGCCTACCCTCCTTGGTCGTAGGCTGTCCTTTGCGTGTTGGCGATGACGCGCGTGAAATACAGAGGCGGAGAAAGGAGGAGCGAGGAAGAAAAAGAAGGAAGAAGAAGAAAGAGGAAGAAGGAAGAAGGAGGGGGAAGGGGTTAGGTCGCGCGGGCTGGGCCATAAGGCCCGCGCGAGGGAAAAAAAGAAATAAAGAAAAAAGAGGCTGCTTCTTTTTTTGTTTTTTTTTTCTTTTGCTTGTTTTTATATGGTTCTTTTTATTTATTTATCCGAAAAGACAAAAAAAAACTTAATTAATAAAATAAAATAAACCTAAATAAAATTAAGGCGTCAACAACTGCCCCTCTTTAAAGGTGAGTTCGCAGAGGTTGCATTCAAAGAAAAACTGATGCCTAAATTTTATCCATGCATACGTAGCAGATTATATTTTATTTGGGACTTATTATTCTATGCGAAAAAAAGAGCAATATAACTTTACATATACTAAGACAAATAAGAAGATACCTGTAGTTACTTATCGGGAGTGAGTGAGATAGGGTGTGAACCCCGAGTTTGGCAAGTATCAAGGCGTCATCTTACTTGGTGATATGAGGAGGTTGTTTTTCCAGGACTCGAACCATTCTTCGGTCGCCTGTTAAAACGATTGATAATTTGTCTAGGACCCGAATCTTTCTTCGGTCGCCTTGACGCAGGACTCGAACCATTCTTTGGTCGCCTGTTAAAACAATCAATAGTTTGTCTAGGACCCGAACCTTTCTTCGGTCGCCTTGACGGGAGATGCGCCGATCTTTCTCAGGACATCTGTTTTGTGAGGGTGTCTGACCTTTGTCAAAGATACTAGTTGGTACCCGACCTTTCTCGGGAGGATGTGCCGACCTTTCTCAGGGCATCCATTTGTGGAGTGTCTAACTTCTGTCGAAGACACCAGTAGGAACACGACCTTTCTCGAGAGGATGCGCCAACCTTTCTCAGGGCATCAATTTGTGGGGTGTCTGACTTTTGTCGAAGACACTAGTAGGAACCCGACCTTTCTCGGGAGGATGCGCCGACCTTTCTCAGGGCATCGATTTGTGGGGTGTCTGACTTTTGTTGAAGACACCAGTAGGAACCCGACCTTTCTCGAGAGGATGCGCCGACCTTTCTCAGGGCATCGATTCTGGAAGATACCTGGACATTCACAGGCATATCAAAGAGTACCTGGATATTCACAAGTACTAACTTGAAGGATATTTGGGCCTTTGCAGGCGTCGAAAGGGTACTTGGATGATCACAAGTACAAACTTTTAGAGGATACCTGGACGTTTACAGGTATTGAATGACTACAGGTATCGAAAGGGGTACCTGGATGACTACAGGTATTGAATGGGTACTTTGAATTATCATAAGTACGAACTCTTGGAGGGTGCCTAAGATATTCGTGAAGGTCTCTCACCTCCTGGTATGTGGGAATATCGAGGACGTGCCTTCATGAAGGTCTCTCGCCTCCTGGTAATTGGGAATATCGAGAACGTACCTAAGATATTCGTGAAGACCTCCTGCCTTATGGCAATGAGAATATCGAGGACGTACCTTGGATATTCGTGAAGGTCTTTTACCTTCTGGAAATTAGAATATTGAGGACGTACCTGAGATATTCGTGAAGGTCTCCCACCTTCTGGAAATGAGAATATCGAGGACGTACCTGAGATATTCATGAAGGTCTCTCACCTCCTGGTAAAGGAAATATCGAGGACGTGCCCCGCATATTCGTGAAGGTCTCTCACCTCCTGGTACTATAAACTTGAATGTGGTATGAGGCTTACGGATTTGATTGTAGCATTTAAAAGGGGTGGAACACCTGGGTAGAGGCAAGTGTACAAAGTACTCGAAATACTTGGATAAACACAAGTATTTAATGATATGATTTGGGACCATTCAGGCTGGTCCAAGTGCTAGAAAGCATACCTGGACGGTGGTGGGTACTTGATGATATGGGGATACCTAGACAGCAGTAGGTATTCAAAGATAAAGGGATACTTGATCAGTCACAAGTATCAATACTCTGGGGACAACTCGAATAGGACGAGTGTTAGGAAAAAGGAGTATCCGAACGGTGGCCGGTACTCAAAGACAATGGGGATACCTAGACAGCAATAAGCACCCAAACTCAAAGGACGACTCAAATATGTTGAGTGTCAATAAGAGAGTACCTGGACAGTGGTAGGTACTTTAAGACAAATGGGGATAGAGATATGCTTTTTGGGTGCAATATCTTCGATCTCGAGAGTATGTTCGCTATTTGCACAATATGCATACATGATTGTATATGCTATAAATTCATGAGTTTAAATGTGATTTATGCATCACAATTTTGTCAGTTTTGCATCTTTGTTCCACTGGGGAAAATTTTGAAAGACAACCTTTATTCGGAATATAGATGTCTTGAGCATGCCAGATGAGGGACTTTCAGTCTGAAAGGACTTTCTGCTCACTCTCATGGAAAAGGCTATCCTGACCATTGATGCAGGATTTATAAGGACCACACTATCTCACTGTCATCATGTCAACATGGGTTCTAGTATTCTCACAACCGGTATGACTTTACCAGTGTGAGAGGTTTTTGTTGAAATTGTGATGAAGACTTGGTCAGCGGCTCATCAAAGGGGACCATCAAGGTTGAAGTCGATGGACGAAATGTTGCATGATCATCTCCGGGTTTGCAAGTCAGGAATCCTACGAAAAGAGATAGAGTAATCTTGCTTGTACTTCTTCGAGCGATGCTTATGAACATATGAAATCCTATGTTAATTGAAGTGCCCCTAGTCTGAAAAGATTTTTACCATGGGAATGTAACGTAGACTTGGCTCACATGTAAGAGGGTGAGAGTTGGTGACTGTCTTGACATTTGTCACTCGTCTTTCTTGTCAGATGGAGGTTCTATGGACCACAACATCAACTTTTTCTTGGCTGTATTTTTGACTGGGGGGCATTGGCTTTGCTTTTACCAGGTACACTGCTTTTCTATGTCCCTATTTCTCTTTTCAATTTTTCATTCATGGGCACCGACCTTGTTTTTACCAGGTACGCTGCTTTTTATGCCCCAATTTTGTTCTTGTTGCTTGAGGAACTGACCTTAGTAAGTTCAAGCAAACACCTTTGTTAGACTATTGAGTCTTCGTCTTTTGCTGGCGCTTCTGATTATGCTGCTCGAGTGGCAACAGCTCCTGCTTTTCCTCCATGTGAGGGTGAATTTACAGACTCAATTGGGTCGTACAATGGATACAAGTGCGTAAAGAAAGAATTGCTCTTCATGACTCTAGGGCACTTAAATTAACGCTAGGAGTGTTCGTGAATGTATGCAATAAAGACACTCAAAGATTGATGCAAGTGCAAGCAAGAGAATTTCTATCCCTTTTCTCATCTCGTGATGCTGACTTGCCTTCAACTTGCCCCAGTGTGGGGTGGTTCTTCGACGGGGGGTAAGGCAGAAATTTGGCAAGTGTATGGGGCTCAAAGTGAGCAATGGAATGTCTCCCACTATTTTGGTCATCATACCATTCGCGAGAGAACTCTTTATCCTGTAGCTATGGAATCTTCTGCACTCGTCTCACAAGTGTATAGTTGGGGAACTGTGTGTGGGATATGGTTTGCCTGTCATCATTTCGACACGCCTCATCCAGCATGCTCAATTAATCTTGTATTCTTCACTTAGCTGTCTATTCTAATAGTCCTTAATAGAATCCAAGATTTAGATAGACAAAATCATCATGCAAAATCTGCCTGGAAAAAGGCATGCAGTATATGATGTGAAAAAGTTTGTACATTTCAAAATAAATGAATGGCTTTTTACTCAAGAAAAACCTATTAACAGCTTTAGGGGTGCTTACTTGGTGGAATGGTATTCACAGGTGTGTTGTATTTAGAATATCAAAAGAGTTATTCACAAACAGCTATTTACAAATGGGTGTCAATAGATTGCTCATATTGGATAGGGAGATGTCATCAGCTAGGGGTTGATAATTTGATCAAACGTCTTTATTTTTGGCCCGGGGTTGGATCACTTGGTTTGCCCTATTTAACCATTTGATCTGGCTCTTGAATCCCAATGCTTCCTGTCTATATGAGTTCAGAGAGTGAATGTTAGAAATGATGCCAAGTTACCTTCCCCCCAGAGTTTATTTGTGATGGCCTTCAGGGAATTTGCTAACGGCTTCTTTTACATTTTGATGCTCCTTTCGATTGGCCTTTCCTACTTGTGGCCATGTATGCATGATTGCTGGTTGTTGATTGATTTTCAACGCTTTCCTTCTGTGGAATTTTTTTTTTCTTCTGCCTTTGATCAAGCAAAGTCATGTACCTCAAGCTTTATGGAATTTGAGATGGACAATAAAAATTTCTAGTTTTCTAAAAGCAATTACTTCTTGCAAGAGCATGTGTCTGGAACAAGAAGTGAGGCTTTTAGATTCTAAGATTGTTTACTGAGACAGAAGGCTCTTTCTAACCAGGCTGGTTCCTAAATGACGCGTCCTTTACACTGAGCTGGGCGAAATTGACATAGATTACTCTTACACGTCTACTTGGGTAATGTCGATTTGCTCAAGTTATGCCATCGAGTTTGCTACTTGATTTTCGACATTTCCTTAAATGCTGGTGATTATCATTCATTCTTCTTTGTTGGATCATCCAAACGGGTTTTTATGATGGTGTAAATACATCACTCATATATAAAGGTGCATAGGCATTTTCATTCTGATAGAGAAGTGCTTGGCAATGCCGGACAATGAACATCTTTCAAGGGTAGTACTTTTTACAGCATCGGAATTAACCGGTTTAGAGAATTCTCGCCCATCCATCTCAGTTAGGATCAAGGCTCCTCCTGGGAGTATCTTCTTTATTACATAAGGACCCTTGTAATTTGGGGTGAACTTGCCTTCGGGCTCTGGAAAGATTGGCAGCGTCTTTCTCAAGACTAGCTCGTTTACCTCGAAGTGCTTGGGTCGCACCTTTTGATTGAACGATCGAGCTACCCTCTGCTGGTAACACTGACCATGATAGAGGGCTTTCAGTCGTTTTTCGTTGATCATATTTAGTTGCTCAAGCCTTTGTTGTGTCCATTCTTCCTTGGACAATTCTGCTTGGGATAAAATTCGCAGGGAAGGGAGTTCTACTTCTACAGGTAAAACCGCTTCCATGCCGTAAACCAGGAAAAAAGGCGTTGCCCTAGTGGAAGCTCGAATCGAAGTTCGATATGCTGTTAGTGCAAAGGGTAACCTCTCATGCCAGTCGCGGTAGTTTTCAGCTGTCTTGGATAGGATCCTCTTGATGTTCTTGTTGGGGGCTTCCACGGCTCCATTCATTTGTGGACGATAAGGGGATGAGTTCAAATGTTGGATTTTGAACTCAGAAAATAATTGATCAATCAACTTATTGTCCAGGTTTGACCCATTGTTGATGACGATAGCTTCCGATACGCCATAACGGGCGATTATGTCACGTCTGATGAACTTCATAACGTTTCGTGCAATTACGCTTGCATAGGATGCGGCCTCAATCCATTTTGAGAAGTAGTTAATCGCAACCAAAATGAACCGGTGTCCATTTGACGCCTTCGGATTGATTGGGCCAATTACATCGATGCCCCACATTGAAAATGGCCATGGCTCAGATAACTGATGCAATTCAGTTGGAGGGACATTTATCTTGTCCCCATGAATTTGACAACGATGACAGCTTCTCACATGCTGAGCACCATCGCTCTCTAAAGGAAACCAGTAATAACCCAATCTCATTATTTTCTTGGCCAACATACGTCCATTCATGTGAGGGCCACATACTCCCCCATGTATTTCTTGCATTATTTGTGTAGCTTCATTTGCATCCACACACCTTAGCAGGATTGAATTATATGATCTTTTGTACAAATTTTCACTGCTGACGAAGAACCTCAAAGCCATTTTCATTAGGTATTTTCGATTAGAGGGAGTGCTTTCTTTAGGGAATTCCTGTTTTTGGACGTATTTCATGATATCGCAATACAAGGGTTTTCCGTCGGGTTCTTCAGTTATAGTCATGCAGTGGGCCTGTCTTGCCAGGACTTCAATCTTCAAAGGCTCTACTTCTAACCCTTTCGTTACTTGCAACATAGATGATAGTGTTGCTAGTGCATCGGCAAGCGGTTACGAATTCTAGGTAGGTATTCAAACGAGACGTCCTGGAATTCCCCTACCAGTTCTTCCAAGTAGTCGTGATAAGGCACTAGTTTGGTGTCTCTTGTCTTCCACTCGCCCACAGTCTGGAGGTAATTAAGGCAGAGTCACCGAACACTTTGAGTTTTGACACTTCCATTCCAATAGCTGCTTGTAGGCCGAGGATGCATGCTTCATATTCGGCTATATTGTTGGTGCATGGAAACATCAATTTTGCAGCCATAGGATAATGTTGCCCATTTGGGGATATCAAGACTGCCCCGGTGCCTGAACCTGACAAATTTACAACTCCGTCAAAGAACATAGTCCATGTGTCCTCTTCCACTGTTGAAATTCGTTCTTCTGGGGAATGATTCTCGCGTACTTCTTTAGGGAAATCTGCTAACATATCAGCAATCACCCGACCTTTAACTGATTTTTGTGACATCACCTGGATGTCGAATTCTGAGATCAGGATTTGCCATTTGGCCAATTTTCCCACCAAGGCTGGGCAACCGAGCAAATACTTGATTGGGTCACTCTCAGTTACAAGGAATGTTTGGTAATGCAAGGTATATTGCCGGAGTTTGTGCAACACCCACACCAATGCAACGCATGTTTTTTTTTTCTGATTTTGAGTAGTTTTGTTCTGACGTGGTGAACTTTTTACTCAGATAGTAAATGGCTCGCTCCTTTCCATCATGGGGCCCTTTTTGTGCCAACATTGCACCTAGGGATTCACTGTTGATGGTAAGGTAGAGAGTCAAAGGGTGCCTTGGAGTCGGGGGTACCAAAACCGGGGGCTTTATCAGGTACTGTTTTAGATTTTCAAACACCAGTCGGCAGTCGTCATCCCATTTGATTTTTGCATCCTTCCTGAGAAGTTTAAAGAAAGGTTTTGCAGTTTCGGAAAGCTGTGAAATGAATCGCGCAATGTAATTTAATCTTCCCAGGAGGCCTCGGACTTCTTTTATAGTCGAGGGAGGAGACATCTCAAATATCGCCTTGGTTTTTGACGGGTCTACTTCTATCCCTTTACAGCTCACAATGAACCCAAGTAATTTGCCGGAAGTTGCCCTGAACACACATTTCTTGGGTTCAAGCGCAACTTGAATCGGCGAAGCCGATCGAATAATTTCTCCAAGGTCTTCACATGGTCTTCACCATGTCTGGTTTTGGTGATCATGTCATCGACATATACTTCAATTTCTTTGTGCATCATGTCATGAAAAAGGGTGACCATGGCACGTTGGTAAGTTGCTCCGGCGTTTTCAGGCCAAAAGGCATGACCTTATAGTGAAAATTTCCCTATGGAGTAATGAATGCAGTCTTTTCTTTGTCTTCCTCCTTCATTTTTATTTGGTTATATCCCGAGAATCCATCCATGAAAGAGAAAAGTTCAAATCCAGCAGTACTATCCACAAGAACGTCTATGTGAGGTAGTGGGAAATCATCCTTTGGGCTTGCTTTGTTCAAATCACGGTAGTCGACACAAATTCGGATTCGACCATCTTTCTTCTTCACCGGTACAACGTTTGCTACCCAACTAGGATATTGCGAGA
Source organism: Eucalyptus microcorys (assembly GCA_014182515.1). NCBI lineage: Eukaryota > Viridiplantae > Streptophyta > Magnoliopsida > Myrtales > Myrtaceae > Eucalyptus > Eucalyptus microcorys. The sequence goes on from CM024566.1 coordinate 40,957,875, forward strand.
CTTCGAGGAAGCCTACTTCCGAAGCTTCATTACTTCTTCTTCAATCTTTTTTGACAACTCAGGCTTAGTTCTTCTTAGCCGCTGCTTCTTGGGGGCTACATCAGGGTTGGTTGGCAAGCTATGCTCCACGATCATTGGATCGAGGCATGGCATATCGGCATATGACCATGTGAATACGTCTTGATACCTCTTTAGGAGGGCAATTAAAATTGCAGCTTCTTCTTTAGGAAGGTTCGCGCCAATCTTTATCTCCCTTGGACCTTCTGTGCTGCCTAAATTGACAATGACAGTGTCTTCAGTAGTAGGGGGCATTGCTTCTTCGTGGCGCTTCCAATTCCGTTGAATTTCGTCGGAATTATCAAAATCATCATCTGAGTCGTCAGAATTGCTGTCATGGTTACTTACGGTGTTGGTCTGAACCGTTCCCATATCCTCACCTGCCGCTAGATTATTCCTGTGTCATAGAGTAGATAGGCTAAGGGAACAAATAAGGTTAGTAGCATGCATGCTTCTTTCTTTTGAAAAGGTGATAAATTGTTCTTGAAGATTTAGGATAAGGAAACATGAGGAGACCCGGGCCTCAGATTTCTTCTTTCATTTGACGGCTGGCTATCATCAACGGGCCGGTTTGGTGTGTCTCCTCATGCCCTCAAAATGTTTTCAACTTTATTTATTAGTAGACGGATTTACAGGGTGATTTTAAAAAAAAGTTCATTGAGTGGAACTGATGTTGAAAACAAAACAAGCCAGACTTTAAAAAATATGTACAGGTTCCCATGTAGGGGAGTATGCAAAGGAATTAAAAAGGATTCTACTCGAGCGGGTTTGCACCCATTTCCCCTGACGGTCCTTCGTCGATAGTGCCCACGAAGAAGTCTTTATACCAGTCGCCAGCCACGTCTTCCTGTGCTCCCGGCCTTGCGGATTTCAAATCATCCATGCCTTCCCATCCATCAGGGACGATGTTGTGATGACGATCATAGAAACTTTGGGGGATTGAATAATTGACGTAGTAGTCAAATTTACCACTTGGTTGGCCCAAAGTGTCCATGATTGCCTCTCCTCTACGTGCTTCCTTAGCGTGCTCGGGAACATGGTACGGGTCTTTGGGTACCACGAGGAGGTGATCCTTGCCAAAGCACGGCCACGGAGAGCGGAACGTGAATACCCCGGCATCCAAAAGGTCTGAACCTTGTCTCTTAGAATGGTGCGAGTCATCTAGCGAGAGTCCTAATTCCCCGAATGATAATCACATTGCTTGGATGGATCGTAATCAAGGAAGTACTCGGGAGTAGGATGGCTAGTTCCCGCCGATTATCCCCGCTCTAGGAGGATGGGGAAAATAATGGCCATTGATTTAGGAAGAGGTGAATATGGCTGGGTGTTTCTTGAGGACTGGGGTAGCCGAGCCCCTTGCCAGATCGTGTCAGTAGGGTCTTCTTCATTTACTACCAGCTCCTCATTGTGACGAGAGCGGAATGCACGAGTAGCTTGAGCGAAGTTTTCTGTCAAATGGTGTACAGTCTTGCGTAATTCTTCGACTTGGTGTTGAAGCTGGATAAACGAGAAGCTATCGCCTATCTCTTCTAACTGCTCCTCCTCAATGGCACCTATGAAAATGTCCCCGAACATGGTGGTCATGTCATTTGACCCCTCTTTCTTTATAAGTGAGGGCCAAGTTGTGTCTTGCTGGATTATGGGCAATTTTGCGCTTCCGGGTTGAACCATTTTGAAGTATTCACTTCCTCTTCCTCATACATCATCATGGCTGGGCCTGGGAAAGTTTCCTCGAGATGGGGATATACAAGGCCGACTTTTTTCTTTGCTTTTCTATCCGGGGAATATCCTAAACCGATAGTATAAGGTCTCCTCAGGGCTTCAATAGGCTGACGGATGCCTTGGCCTCTCCTACCAAGCCCTTGTCCTGGAAGAAAACCGTGTCCAACCATGATTTTTCCTACCATGATTGCAGTGCTTGATATCTCGAGGACGAGGGGCAAAGTCCCTCAAGTTTTGTGTATAGTAGACACGAGTTCGAACGATTGATAGCTAGCTTCGCTTTTGTCACTAGGTTCAACATAAGGGATGGCCATCTCATGGTAGATGCGGTGATCTTCTTCTCCTCGGACTGTGATCAGTTTTCCTCCAACCACGAACTTTACACTTTGGTGAAGGCTCGAAGGTACTGCTCCTGCGATGTGGATCCATGGGCGCCCTAAGAGGAAATTGAATGCAGTGGGGATATCCATCACTTGGAACAAAATTTTGAATATGGTTGGGCCAATTTGAATGTCAAGCTCGATCTCTCCCACTGTTTCCTTCTTTGTTCTATCGAATGCCCGAACAGAAGTCTTGGGTACCTGGATCCATGATCTCTCTATTTTAAGGCGACAGAGTGTCGCTAGTGGACATATGTTAAGAGCAGATCCATTGTCAATCAGTACTCGAGCGACGTGAGATGCGTTGCACTTGACTGATATATAGAGGCCCTTGGTGTGTCCTCTACCCTCCTCATGAATTTCTTCATCAGAAAATGCCATTTGATCATTTAGAAGGATGGTACTGACAAATTCCTCTTGAGTTTGTCATGCTTAATCATTTCAAGGACATGTACTTCACTTAATACTTTCATGAGAGATTTCTGGTGCTTGACAGATGTCTGAAGCAATTCCAGTAGAGAGATATGTGCTGGTGATTTTCGTAACTGTTCCACCACATTATATTCGCTGGCCTTAACTACGGCCAAAAACTCCTTGGCTTCTTCGTCAGTGACGGGCTTAGTAGACTGAGTATTTGCTTGAGCATAGGTTCACCCAGATCTCGTGACTAAACCAACATCAAAGTCATAAGACCATGGTACTGCATTGTTGCATTCGTATTTGTAAGGTTGGGGGATCTCGATGACTATAGCTGTTTCTGCTGTTGATGCTTGAACAATGGCTCCCTTCCTTTCAAAGACACTTTCAGGTGAGGTGAAATCCTTCTTCTCCTTTTCCGCATTTAGCGCGGCAAATTCTTCCTCCCAGTCGATGAGGACTTGCGATATGGTAGAAACTATGCTGGCGTGGCCGGTGTACACGATTATTCCGGCCTCTATCATTCTTAATACCCTTTCCTCCATTATTGCAAAGGGTGGTATTTCATCATCCGGATAATACCCGGTTTCTACTAGCCCTCGATAGATGTCAACAATATGTGCATTGACATTTCTGATTTGACCGGCTTTAGAACTGAATATCATGTTTACTTTGTCAGCATGATCAGGGAGCGGATTGCTTTGGACATTGGTTTTGCAGTTTGGAATGAGAAGGCCTTAGTATCCAGCAGGTTTTGGATCCGATGCTTAAGGACGAAACACTCATTAGTTGAATGGCCTACTTCTCCCATGTGATAGTCACATTTTTTGGACGGGTCATAGCTGGAGAAGTTTTCTGCGTTGGGTCATCTTGGCTCAGTTGAAAGGAGGCTCTTGTTTCGGAGGATTGCCAAAACCTGGGAGGGAGATCCAGGAAGCGGAGTGAATTGTCTTCGGTTGTTGTAGCGCTAGGGTGGACGGCTATTAGTCTGCTGTTGGCCCGTGCTTGTCTGAACGGTCGGGAGGTGACCGGTGTTTGCAGTGTAGGTGGCATTGACATCAATCAGGGGTTCTTTATCTTTTTTCATGTTGAGCCTTCTGCTAATAGGTGCAGGCTCAGTGAACCAGCCGTCCCTTAGACCTATCTCAATCTGCTCTCCCACTGGAATGAGTTGATTGAATGATTCAGCAATCGTAGTCACCATCCGATTGCGGTATTCATAAGGGAGGGTTTTGATGAACATTTTCTCAATTCAAAGTCGGTTGGCTCGGGACGATCGGGCGGCGAGATTCCTCCATCTAATAGCATATTCTTTGAAAGATTCCTGTTTTTTCTTTTCCGTGCGATCGAGATCCTCACAAGAAGGGGTAATGTCCATTATGAATTTGTACTGCTTGAGGAATGCCTCGCTTGCTTCACTCCATGTCTCGATGAGGTTTATGTTCTTTTTGATGTACCACCTCAGGGCGGGACCTACTAGGCTTGACTGGAACAACTGGATCATTAAAGGTACATTATTAACGTACTGGGTCATTCAAACTAAATACATTTGCAAGTGAGCCCTTGGGCAGGTCGTACCATCGTACTTCTCAAACTCAGGCATTTTGAATTTTTCTGGCATTTTGACCTTAGAGTAGATGGAGAGGTCTGTTGGAGTAGGATCTTGAAGGCCCTGCAGTTGTTTTAGCCTCTCTTCAAGTTTCTCAAGGCATTTGTCATGTTCAGTCTTAGACAAACTATTGGGCTTTGCTTTCTCAACTATGATTTGGTGCGTATCATCTTCCAATTCGAGCATGTTATCATTGGTATCTCTTCCTTGATCACCTCGGATAGATGATTGCGGTAACAATACTTCGATTGAGGCTGGGGCAGGAGCCAATTTGCCTTGGATGGAATCTATCTGCTTTGAGAGTTGTTGAAGCACATTGAAGACTTGCTTCATTTCGCTTTCCATAATCTCAACACGGCTTGGTACATTTTCTTCAGCCATTCTAGCTTTTGGATTTAGCGAATACGACTATGATGCGATTATATGTCAGCACAAAAAATGGAGAAACGTAAACAAGGGAAACACATGGAAAACTGGCTCATGGCAAGGGTTGAGTCATTCTTATTTATTAACAGGAGATTTATACAATGCCAAAAGGGCTTTTTACACAAGTCAGAACAACCCTAGATATTCACATTAGAAATATTTACATCAAAAGTCCCGCTGCCCATTTTTATATGCGATGGGAAGCTCCAGTCTTATGAAGATGCTTGCTTCTTCGTACTAGCTTCGATACGTGTCTCCTGCTTGTCTCCAAACTCTTTTCAAGAGATTCAATTCGCCGTTGCAAGGTAAGTTTATCAACTACATCAGGGATTACTGGTTGCAGCTCATCGGGAATTACATGGTTGAGGATGTAGAATGTGGATGCATAATGAGCTTTTTCCTGCCCCTTCAACCTTCTGGGTATAACAATCTTTTCAGTGTGACATCTACTCTATGCATTCTGAATTATGCGGATCTCCTCCAAGTAGTTGTAGTCTGTACGGGTGAAAAGGATTCGAAACAATCCTGATTTGAGCGGTGGCGGGATTTCTTGGAGGACCTTGTATTGATGAGCCACCTTATATGGATAATATGAGGTAGCTCTGGAGAGGCCCAGCAATGGGATGGGGTCTTAATAATTAAGCGCAAAGCGCACCTCTCCTGCCATGAACTACTTAGCTCGCCATAGGAATGTCTCGGGGACAGGGTTTCTTAATAAGTTAATCCATCGAGAATATTCCTCATTGGGAGAGTATTTTTCCAAGCTTTGAAACTTTTGCAATGGGTGTTTGAATTCATTGATTTCAAATATTTGCATGAGGTGCCCAAATCCTTTGATATGGGAAAAGAACCACATTTGTAAAATTTCTGGGGCGGCCCTCATGATTTTTTCTTTTTTTTTCTTGAAAACGATTAAGGGATAAAAACGTTTCGGCTAAAACCATGTTCACATATCCCGCTCCAAAAATGACTTGATTTATCACCCATGTGATTGAAGGATTTATAGGATTCTTTCGATGGGGAAAGATAATAAATCCAAAGAATGCGATGGAAGATCTTGGCTTTTTGGGTCATTGATTGTTTTTCAAAGCATTCAGTTAAAGATGATAGCGGAAAAGCATTGTTGTTGGCTTGAACAATTTCTCTTACCGAATGATTTTTTAGAAACCGCGATAGACTAACCACAGGGTCAATGCCGATTGGTGGCTTGGCAAGCTCGCTTCCCAGAGGCATTCTTATGGCGAGACTGTACTCTTCTAAAGTTGGAGTCAGTTCAAATTTGCCGAACATGAAGGTGGATGCTTCATGGCACCAGAAATGTGGTAGTGCTTGCATGACCCTAGAGTGGATATTGATTTGGAGCAATGGGAGGAGGTGACCGATTCTTGCTTTGACGCACTCTTGGCCGAGCTGATCTAACTGCTTCCACCATCTGAGAAGCTCTCCCTTTGGGGTAGGAATGAACTGGATATCAAATCTTCCCATCGCATATAAGAAAGGGAAATACACAACCTGACCCTATTTTGCCATGAGCCAAAAAAGACTGAGTAAAAGTAAATAAATTACTTTGCTTTTAAAGAAAATGGCAAGCACAGGGACATACATATGGGACGTATGGCTCGATTTCTAACTGAGAAGGTTTGTTGAAATTAAAAGGGTATCCGTTCATCGCAGTCTCGCGTTAGCAGCATATCCTCCTAACCTCGGCTGAGAAATTCGGGGAAAAGAAAGGCAACCTCTACATCGCAGTCTCGCGTTCGAGGTCGTATCTTTCTTAACACCATCCTAGAAATCCTATGGCGGCCCAGGTCCGGCGGCTGGGTTGTGTGTGCCATGTGTAGTGCTAAAACAGTAAATCATGCACAATAGTTTATAATCACAAAAACAGTCTATTTTAACCAAAATTAAAATAAACATTTAGGCTATTGACCTGCATAAAGAAAAAAATAAAACAAGTCAGTAAAGTGCTTAAACAAAATAAAATGGCCTAAGTCCTCAAATGTCCCCAGCGGAGTCGCCAAGCTGTCGCGACCTCCTTTTTTTGGGCGCCCGCAATCGGGTACGAGTGCTTAAGGAGGTTAATGGCTCGGCTAAAATTAGTTATGCCCGGACTCTCCCAAGTCCACAAATTCACGACTTTAATAGTTTAAGTTTTTAACCTATAAATCAATTTTTAAAATGGAGTCGCCACTAATCGATTTGGGGTGGGTCGATTAGAAACCCAAGCGAAGTATCGGGGGAAATACTCACTCCTGCGCAACCAGAGAAATTAGGATCGGGGACTTGATTACACTAGTTAATCACTAATGCCCTTTCGGTACCTAATCTTGTTTAAATCCTGAGATGTTTTGGATGTTTGAGGGATTTTCCATGCAATTTGGGGAGGAAAAACATTTTTTTTGGATCTTTTTCTAATTTTTTTACACAAAAGGGATTTTTTGGGATTTTTTGGTATTTTTTGGAAAATACAAGTCTTTTAGGCTTTTTATGAATTTTTGGCTTTTTCATGAATTTTTGGCTTTTTTGGATTTTTGGCATTTTTTGGAAAATATGAAATATTTTTGATTTTTTGATTTTTCCGGAAAATAATTTTTTTAATATTTTAAATATTTTTTGGAAAATAAATTATTTTTGATTTTTCTTGATTTTTTTGGAAAATAAAACATTTTTTTAACATTTTTTAATATTTTTCGGTTTTTGGAAATTAAAATATTTTTTAATATTTTTCGAAAATAAATTAATTTTGTTTTTTATTAAAATATTATTTATTTATTGAAATTTTTTTAAAATAAAAAAAAGCCGACCCGGGTCGGGTCCGCGAGTTGGGTCCAACCCGAGTCGGCGACCCGAACGCGGGCCCAACTATTTTTTTTCCCTTTTTTTTTTTTATTTTTATTTATGAAACGACATCATGGCCGGGCGTTTTGAGACACCCGGCCTGACCCGACGAGCCGGGTTCCTGGCGAAACCCTACCCGACTCGTTGACCCGGATTCCCGCCGCCCCAAAAATCGCGGAAACCCTACCCGAATCGATCCGCGCCCGACCCGGCTCCGACCTCACGACTCGGTTTCCAGCCGCCCTTGATCTCGCGAAACCCTACCCGATTCCGAGACCCGGCTCCAATTCGATGACCCGGAAAATCGCAAACCCTAGGGTTTACGAATCCACGGTGCCGAAGGGGGGAAACCGAGGCGTTACGGCGGCGACGGCAGCGACAACGGTGACAAACCGCTTACGAGGACGGCGAGGACGAGCGACAACACGGCTGTGTTTGATGTGGTGTGTGGCGACACAGTTCGAGAGGGGGAATGCGATGGCGACAACGCGACCGGTGGCGGCGACGGCTACTGTTTACCTGTCTGTGACGAGGCGGCGAACGGTGGCGGTGACAAGGCAACGACGGCGGTCACTCAGCTTCCAGATTTGGCGTGGCGTTGGCGGATTGGCAACGGCTTCGGGGGGGAACGACAGCGAGCCTTCGAGGCAACGACGTCGGGGCTTGGTCAAGGCGACGGCGTTGGCACAACGTCCGGTGGCAACGACAGCAACCAGAACCCCCGATCTGAGGCGCAGATCTCGGCCAGAGTCCGGCCTCGATTCTCTCTGACTCCAGCTAGATCCGAGCTTCCACCGGCCAGATCTGACCTTCTCGAAGTCGCTTGCCGCCGGCCTTCCCCGAAGTCTCTCGGTGGAGGGTGGGCTGAGCTCGCGACTCGAGTTCTCCCCTGCGCTCGCCCTTCGATCTTTCCCGATGTCTCTTAGTGAAAGATCTCCAAGCTCGCCACGGTCGTCGATGGAGCTGGTGGCCACCTATTTATAGGCGAGGGGGAGTCCGGTCGACGGAGGGCCTCGATCGCCGGCCTTTGGCTTGCCGACCAGTTTTTCTCGGCTGAACCGGCGTCCCATCCGAGCTTATCCAGCGAGGCGTGCTCGGCATTGAAGGCAGCCATTAATGGCGCCTGAGATCTGTCATCTCCGGGCGACGTCAGCCTACCCTTCTTGGTCGTAGGCTGTCCTTCGCGCGTCGGCGATGACGCGCGTGAAATACAGAGGCGGAGAAGGGAGGAGTGAGGAAGAAGAAGAAGGAAGAAGAAGAAGGAGGAAGAAGGAAGAAGGAGGGGGAAGGGGTTAGGTCGCGCGGGCTGGGCCATAGGGCCCCCGCGAGGGAAAAAAAGAAATAAAGAAAAAAGGGGCTGCTTCTTTTTTTGTTTTTTTTTTCTTTTGCTTGTTTTTATATGGTTCTTTTTATTTATTTATGCGAAAAGACAAAAAAAACTTAATTAATAAAATAAAATTAACCTAAATAAAATTAAGGCGTCAACATAGATTGATTATTAACTCTCATTTGAGTTACCAAGTTTATTTTCTTTTTTTATACCAACTTTTCGTATATTTTACCAATTTTTATTTGCATTTTTTTACTACACATTATTGTTGACACCTAAATATTGACAATATCATTTAGTCAAAAGGAAATTAGAAAACAACCTTAACCTTTAAATAAAAAATAATATTAATTTGCATGTTAGGAGCATTACCATTTAGTAGTAATAAGCCCATGTTAATTGCATTACAATTGGACTGCCTAAAGCAGAGAGACTCTGAACTTAATTGAATTATCCGGACTAAGGCCTGCAAGAGCGCAAAATTTAGCCAAGCCCATCGAACACATAACATGGCACATGTCTAAACTAGGAAACATTATGTTCTTGTGTCAAACTGGAAGTGGCGAGGCATATTATATCACAAAATTTGGCAATATGTTACTACAATAAAGAAAAATGCACTAGTTTCTTATGTTGGACATATCCCATATTCTCTTAATCCATACTAGGAAATTAAGACAGTTCTTATTCTTACAAGAGTGCCCTGATCTCACCCTATATAAACATACTTTCTCTTCAACTTAAAGAGGGAGACAAAATAAGAAAGGGAGGGGTTGAATATTTCAGAGGTTGGCAATATAGAAAAAGGAGGTTCACATTCATAGAATAAGAGAAGAGAAAGTAGAAGGAAAAAGCTCAAAACTGTCGTCTCCTTCGTTGCTGCACCGTGCACTGCCGCTCCCCATGTTGTGCCTCGCGCCATTGTCCTGCCTATTCCTGCATTCCGATCTGACGACGCGTCATGCCCAACTCCTGGCACCGCACAGAACACTCCCCCATCATTGTGATCAGCTTGCTGCCAAGCTCTCACTGCGCCTGACGATTTTCTTTGTAGTTTTATCGGTGTGTCCAGCGGTTCCCACCTTTCCAGCCCGCTCCTGCAATCGGCAGAGAACAGCCATAAAGATCCAGCAACTCCAAGGCGTCCCTACAGTACTTCCGGTGGCCCAACGCCCCCATAGAAACCTGACCAAGGCTACCGGCCCTCATACGAACTCCTTGAGTCCGCAAGGTTTTCTTTGTAGGTTTTCCGGCAAGCTGTTCTAGTCATCAACCGCTGCCTCTGCTCCTGTTGAGCTTCCCTACCGTGCTTACCAAATCACAGCCACGCACAGCAGCCTCGCCATCATGTCAAGCTTGCTGCCTTGTGCCGAGATTTTCCCAAAGGTGAACCCCAAGAGGGAAGCTAATGGATTATAAACTCAAAGACTTAAGCGAACTCTCCCAAGCCCATACCAACCACAACTTTAGAATTTTAATTGAATTAACTTAACATGCAAAATCAATTTATTCATAAGTGACAGCTAAGTAAAGTATGGCAAACACTTTAGTTAAGCGAATAAGAGATCCATGGATATAGATTTGATTACACTAGATAAATCTACCACTCCTTTAGTACCTTTTCTCTTTATTGTAAGTAGTCTTGATCAATTTTAACTTAAGCCGCTAACATGCGGGAAGTGATAATGAGGGTACACAAATAAGACAACTAATAATCAAAGCAGTAAATAAATTGCTATAGATAAGGCAAGAATATAAATACCTCAAGTAAGCGCTTCCCATGACCATGCGAATTGATCTTATTTCCTTTTCTCAAATAACTAAGCATAAATAAATATCTTTGGGAATCATACCAATTACTTTCTATACTCCATGTGACCAAAATTTCCCAATTACTTCTCAAAAAACGACTTTCCCAATTTAGGACATCCATGTGCATAGCACAAGTAATTTCGGCCACCATGGAGGATTTACGGGCTTATCAAAAAATTGAGCTCAGCGCCTCTCTGCACCAATCAAATGCAATTTATAGGCTTAATTAAAATGTCTTAATATCTATATGAAATTTAATTAATTTATTTATATAGTACTCTATTGACACCTAAGTTTTGACGATTCAGTTAGTCATTTATAATATAGTAACTTAGGAATAAATCCTGGCGCCTAAAAAAATATATTAGTTAAATTACAATATTACATATAGGTATTAGGAACACGTTTCATTAATAGATAAAACCCGTGAAAGAAGCAAATTCGGCCAAGCCGATTAGATACCTATGCTGGCCAAAAATTGACAAGGAGGGAGAGTCCTATTGAGCTTTAATTGAACTATTTTCAACTCGCAGGAGTTGAAATTAGTAAAAGGCCTTGAAATTAGAATCCATTACCTTTGAAAGGCCAAAATTAAGCCCGTTCGTGTAAAGCTAGACCTAGTTCTTTCACTGTATAATCATATGAAGTCTTCACGATTAGTGGGGTTCACAACAATTGACGGACGGCCAGTAGAGAGAGAGAGAGAGAGAGAGAGAGAGAGAGAGGGGAGAGGGAGAAAAGGAGCCCTTTCACACAAAAGGACAAGGAGAGAGTGTGGGCACGTTCTGCAGAAGGAAAAAGCGAAAGAGGACATAAGAAAAAAAAGAGAAAGAAGTCTTCTCCGTTCTTCGTGTAGTCCTCGCGCCTGCCCCACGCGCGCGGACACCTCACCAGCGCTACCCTCTGCGGCTCCGCGCTCCTTCTTGCCAACGTCCATCCACGCTGCCACTGCTGTCAGAAAGCGACGACGAAGCGGCGGCTGCCCTGCTCAGTGAAACAACACAGCCGATTACGTCCGTGCCCCTGCCCGACAACTTCCATGTCATATAGTGATTGCACATTTAGGTCTTTTAATTAAAATTGTATACTATGTTAGAATTAAGTCATATCATATGTCATTAGAATAGTACATCAAGCATGTTCACCTTAAGTTAGAATAGCATATAATTAGTCTTCATTGAAGAAAACCCAAAAAGAATTAATTCGAATGGTATGATGATTAGAACCATTGTTTAGCAATTTATTAACATGGTTGTAGATTGCTTTGCTTCGAGGTATATCTGACTTTGGTATCAATGTATCTAAATGTCACTAGGACTAGACATCATATTACAAATCACACTAGCAAAATGTATGATTTCGCCATTCTCAAATCCTAAATCCCAACATTTGAGGACCCAAAAAAAAGTGGTTTTTTTTTTTTTTTTTGGGGGGGGTTAAAAGAAAGCAAGGTGGGTTTTACAAAGGGGCAAAAGTGTGCAATGTCCTTTGGATTCTTTCCATCTTTTTCCACGAAGAAGATCAGCTGTTGCGAGACGAAGGTCCCCGATGTCTCCAAAACAGGAATTCTGTTCATGTGAACTAATGATGGAGTAAGTGTTCTTTCTCATTATCTCCCCTCAACCGCTCCAATTTGCATTTTTCTTTTGCCACCCTCGTATAAAACAAGAGTACTATAATCTATTCACACTATGGTCACACTATAATCGAAACCCCAGAACCACGTGTTTGTCTTTTGACAAAAAAAATTCATCATCTATTGACCACATCTTCTGGTACACAAGTGGAAGTGTCGTCATTAAAATTTAGCAGGTGGTTCTAATTAAATGACGCATGTCGCATGTGTTTTGGAGTTAAATAGTTAAAGTCCCGACTGTAATTACTCTGTCATCTTTTTAGCCAAGTAGGTAATATAATTTAATTAAGCACTTTTTAAATGCTTCACATAAATTTTAAGAAACACGTGCGCACTTTCAATTATTTTGTGACAGTCGACATCATCTTAAAGCTAAGTGAAGATATTTTTTTGAAACGATGCTAACTAATTTGAGAAGTTCATCACTTGCAACCGGTCACATTACTTAGTATACTAATTTTGTTGAGTGACATGAACTATACCAAACCCTGCTCTTGTTTTTGATAGCTTTAAGTATTCGAGAACGATGGGAAAATTTATCCTTTTTATCGCAATACCGACATTGCAATGATAACCATCTCGTTCAAGAGTAGATTAATCGCAACAAATTCTCGTTCACAAGCTAAATCTAAAATTCCAGATATGATGAAACCTTCATTAGAGATAAGGTCCCAAGGAAAAGACAAAATTTACACAATTTTGACTGCGTGATCAATCCTTTGTCCAGAGTACATCTATTAGCCAACATAGTTGAAGATTTTGCCCCTATCGATTAAATTTTCTGGAATTATTATCGGCAACAGACAAGTACATTTCGAATCGCTTATAGCAAAAGAATACAATGAATCGAACAAAACCTTCTTACTCGCCAAAACACTTATGGCGAATTGAAACTTACTAGAATGATGCAAAATTGCAAACTCAAATACAAAATACAGATGTTTTATTCCCATTGAGATATCAATTTGCCTTTGCCCTGTCAATGAACTCAAAGAACACTTCATCACGACGAAGACGCGGAACAAGTAGGCATGTCCTTGGGCGGCGGACGAACCTTCTGATGTTTTTTCTTCCCATCTTCGGACGATGAGGACTGCATCCATTCCCCAGCTTGCATGGCGTTCTAAGTGACAGTGCATGAACCACACTCCTACAAGCACCCGTAGTAGATTAATCTGTCAATTATGCATTTGTATACAAGTATAAATCCGTGCAAGTAGCGATAAAATCATAGTACCTGGATTATCGGCTTTGAATCTGATCGCTGCCCACCCGTTTTTGGGCAGTCCGACGGTGTTAACATATGGTGGATTCACCGTATTATACTTTGATATATTGGTCTCGCTGAAATTTCCATCGCCCATCCCGACGACATAAAAGCTATACCCATGTAAATGCATTGGGTGATTCTCTGCTGCCCCGAAATTGGTCCCCTGAAATCTTATTTCGACCTCGTCATTATAGTCAATCTTCAACACTTCGGTAGTCACATTGGCAGCTTCCCCCAAGGCCGAAACATTTCCGGTGAAGTCGAACAAGGTAGGTGGTTGATCCGGAAAAGTTCTGTTGTAGACTCCATTTATATTGCTGCACACACCACAAACATAACGTTGTAGAGACATTTAGATGTTGATTAACGCATTACCTTTAAGACATCAAAGGTCTTTTAACCGGTTAAATTTTGTTTGATTTAAAGAATATTTCAACCCGTATCAACTCTGTCGGTTTGAGAGAAATATTCAATCCTAACAAATAGGATAAAATTTGGCAGGTCTAACAATTCACTTACTTGTAGTATGCTTGGAGAATGCTAATCGACGGAGCCAAAAAACTTATGTTGTTCAAGCTTGCGGAATGCATAGTAGTGCTCCCTGGACCAAGACATGTTTTATTAGCTGGACATGGTTGCTGATTCACGGACACCGCGATCGTAATGTTCCTAGTGATTTTGGTCGGAACCTTGGACGGATGTTCTTCGCTATTCAGACTCCTCAATTGAATAGTGAAGTTTCTGGCATCGCTCTTGTTGGTGAAACCCGGAAGCTCGGGTAGCACGGGAGTCTCCGAGTGGTTATAACTGCCCTGGTATTGGAATACCCCCCTCGTGACATTTTTATTGGACGGGGCATTGGTGTCCACAAATGGACTGAAAACCATGTAGTAGCGACCAGGAGTTTGGTTCGCAGTGACCAGAATGTCCATCGTTTGACCGGGAGTTATCATGAGGTAATTGGTGTTAAGTGGCTTCAGATAAGCTCCGTCCATTCCAACTACAGTGAGATTGTGCGTGGCTATACCAAAGAACATCTCTTCATTCATCCCAGAGTGGATGATCCGAAAGAGATACGTTTTTCTGCGCACGAAAGTTTTGTTGTATGCTGAACCTGCCAAAGGTAATAAAGCAACATGTTAAATAATACTGGTGGAGATCTTGATATTACTAGTAATATACAGGGATCGTCATTAATTAGTATTTACGAATAATAGTTTCACCGGATATCATCACTTATAAATACAACATTTTCTTTTTATATAAATAGGACATATCAAACTTACGTAGATACTAGAATTCATACCGTTAGAGCATGAGTAGCTATCTCCTGGTTGACCATTAATGCTATAGGCCACAGACAAGTCTGGATCGCCTCCGGTTTCAAGAGCCTCTTCGATTATGGCCTTTGTATCTCTCGTATACCATTCAGCTACATGTCAATTAATAATTTTTTTTAAGAAAAACAATCCAAACTATTAATTTGTGTGAGTGTGTGTTTGATTGAGAAAAAAACTTAAAATGTCAATTAAGTTAGCTGAAAATAGAATACCGATCACGATTGTGTGTTCTTGGTCAAACTCGTAAGGGTACATTTTTCCATAGGCAGGCATAATGATGAGAGGACCGTGTATAGTGGCTCGTGACCAGTCGCTATGAGCATGCCACCACAACGTGCCTTCTTCCTCGGTGAGTACAATTTTTTGAAGAAAGCTCGAGTTTGAAGGGATTGGGCATTGTGTGATGAACTCTGGACCGTCAGACCAGGGATATCTTATTTGTCTCACTCCATGCCTGCAGGTGTGTGTGACATTAGAGGGGGAGGGGGAGGGGGAGAGAGAGAGAGAGAGAGAGAGAGAGAGAGAGAGACGGAGAGAGAGATGGTTTTATTATTACCAGTGAATAGTGATTCCATAAGGTCCTATGTTGGTGACATTAACGTAAATGGTGTCGCCTTTGCGAGCACGAATCTCTGGCCCAGGAAATAGACCATTCACTATCAATATGGTCCGGTTCGTCTCACATAACATCTTAATAGGTGTCTCCTTCACCTGCAACAAAAATCATCCTATGACTCTAGGACCATTATACACATAGTATAATCTCTCTTTTTTAACTGATGTAGAATCTTGTTAGTGCATCATTATCTACAAGTAACATTAATTAACTCAGAGGCTTGCATATAGACTTTCTTCCGGAATAAAGACTCTAAATGGGGTTGGAAACCACATCGCAAAAAAGCAGATAAATAATGCAATTGTAGATATTTGAATATAGTTTGGTATATGGATGATGTAATCCTTGGCCTCAAGCATAATCCAAGATTTAGCTAGCTGAAGATTTAGATGTGAAGATATGAGATTGTAGTCAACTGTAATGCCTCAATATGGTTTAAAACTTGTAAAAATGTGCAAGTAATCACTAAATATTCTATATACCCCAGAAAAGACACCCTTAAAGAGCTCAAGAAGGGGATGTTCCTACTCACCACGAAATCATAGAAGAGGACTTTGCCTTGAGCCATGCAAAAAAGCAGGCTCAAAGTGAGCGCAAACCTTAGGAATGTTCCCATCTTCTCTCTCTCTCTCTCTCAACAAGATACAACTGAACTTGTACCAATCACTTGATCCAGAAAGAAGACTTGCGTTATGTTCAGTCTCTTTCTTCTTGTGACCTTCCCCTTCCATTGATGGTGGCTATTTATAGGGTTCTTCCAATGTCTGATGGTCCCTATCTAGACAGTCTCTGTCTGCGCCTCGTGAAAACGAAGCCGTCTTAGTGCTCACTGCTCACAAAAGCATGTCCTATGAGATATTAAAAGAAAAAAAAAAGTAAATTAAATGAGAAAGAGCAATTGCCCTCCAGTGCTCATTTTTTCCGTTGTTTGCACGAAAAAGAAGATCCGTTGAAGAGCATCACAGAGGGACGAGCTGACAAACTTCTCTCAACTTATTTTGTCATGTCGGCAAAAAGAGAGAGAAAAAGAAACATTATTTTATGTGCTCATCCACTGCTTTAACACTCATTAGCGATTCCCATTGTTTTCTTGACACAGGTTGACCAGTGAAAATTGTATTTTGCAAAAAAAAGAAAGGACAAGAGAAAACTGTTATATATATATATATATACATATTTCTAATGGTTTATCATCTACGATAAAAAAGAATAAGTCGTACAGAGGCCTAGTTAACCCATTCTAGGTGCTCTAGTGAAAAAGTTGAGCCTTAAGTTTAATGAATAATCATTGGATTTTATGTGAACTATCTTATCCACGTCACTTGTTACGCAACACAACCACATTACACATAATGTTTTCTCTTGTTTAAAATTTTTTTAGAACATTTGTTCAATCAGCTTTGGCAATCAAAAAATGAAACTTTCCAGTTTTTTAAGATGCGGCTCTCTTGTGACACGTGTAAATAAAACTTTTACAAATCAAATTGTTCCTTAAAATGTGTTGCCATCTTTTGGAAAACTCTTTTAACACAACCTTCTTCTATGGTGTATAAATAATTTTTTTTCTCCAAAGGATGTGTATATTATTTAAGTGAATATAAAGCACAAATATTACCATTCTCCTGTACATGAAAAATGTCAGAAAGAAAATTAGAAAACTCAACTTCACTTTTTTCCACACCTCATAGTTGCAACAGTGAGCTAAGAGTTGAATCTCATATAATGTTCTCTCCCATCGCTCTTCTAAACACCCTCCCCTCTCCTCAAAGTCTGATGTCATTAAAAGGTTAGAATTCAATTAGTCCTAAATCTATTTTACGGATGTCAATTTTGTCCTAAACTTTCTGATTTTGCAAATTTGATTATAATCCTTCGTGGAAAATTACAATGTAGCCCTACCGGCAATTTTCATGGAAATTGATAATAGGCAATCTTTCTACATAGGATTACCGACGATGATTGGAGCACCACTTCAATGATTTCCCATTAAAATTAATTGGACGAACTATATCATAATTTCACACAAAAATTTGGGACGAAATTTGAAAAGTTTAGAATTAAATTGACGTTTGTACAATAAATTTAGAATTAAATGAGTAATTTTCCCAATTTATAGTGCTCATCTGATAAGATTATCTAGTTCTACGAGTATACTCTCTACCTGCTACCCTATGTAGATCCTATGGATCTGAAAGATTCTGATGAGAGCCTTGAGATAGGAATCATGATCTCTGAAAATTAACAAGAAGTCTTTCTGGATGGTCGAGAGAAGGGCCTTAGATCTTCATTGGTTCTCATCTTAGACCCCTCATTGCAATATATAGGAATGTAAAAGCAAATTTTGGTTTGGTTTACGTTGTTTTCGCCAATGTGAAATAATGGCTTGCAGTCATGGCTACTCTACCAATTCTCCGGGAGTTATATAGAGTAGGGTTTTACCTAGACCAAGCAGTTGTCTCAATACCTCCGCCAAACATGAGCGTGCAGGATATATCTTTGTCTGATCTTTCTCGTGACACATAAACAAACAAAATCCATATCAGTGACGATAACAAAAATCCAGACTAAAACATTTTCGAGTAGCTAATTACAGGATTTAATTAACAAGCACGCGGTCTATATCATTGTTTGACTAGCGAATAGGAAATAGTGGGTGTTCTTATGATTTGTTCGGCAAGTTGCACGGCCCTACACCTTCGAAATATGCTTCTGCAATAGCCAGGATCTACCTAATAGGACGAAACCCATGTGGTCAACTTTTCTTTACAGAAATCATATGGACCCCCCGACAAACCGTGGACGTTCCAAACCAAGGGATGCTTATATCTGATTCTGAAAGTTGCTTATCGTTGCATGACTTGCTTCGGGCGGCCGCTTGACCAATAAAGATGAAAGGAAACGAAACTTGTGTGATTCGCTTGATTAATGCTTCAAAGATGAACCTCCAGATGCCAACCTGCAAACCGCATGTGTGAATAGACTTTTTACATTTTTTATAATTTAAGGACACGGCCATGAAGATTCGAGCACATGGAGAATTATGAAATACCCTGTGAAGTCCACTTAAGTCCAAAATTTGGCCCTCTAAAGAAAGACTGTGCCCTAAATCTAAACAGGAAATGTTTTCTTGGCTTATGGGTCGAGTGCATTCAAAACTCGAAGGTTGGAAGGAAAACCTCATCTCAAAAGGAGGCAAGGAGGTCCTTATTAAAACTGTTGTGCAAGCTATACCCCACTACGCCATGTCGATTTTCAAAATCCCTGCTGCTATTTGTAAAGCAATAGAACAAAAACTAGCTAAATTCTGGTGGCGTCAGATTACAGCAAGAAAGGCATACATTGGAAGAACTGGGATTGCATTAAGAGGAGGAAAGATGAAGGGGGTTTAGGATTTCGCGACCTTATGGTTTTTCATAGAGCTCTCCTGGGTAAACAAGCTTGGCGTCTAGCCCAAAATCCTAATTCATTGTACAGCAAGCTACTAAAAGGTTTATATTTTCCATCTCATGATTTTTGGCATGCTACTAAAGGTGCTAGACCCTCTTGGGGTTGGTAGAGCATTTTATTAGGTCGAGAATCTATTGCAGATAAGGTTTTATGGTCTGTTGGTAACGGCACTCAAATTAAAGTTCGTGAGGATCATTGGTTACCTAGCGGTGTCATTGGAGGTCCTGCTCCTAGGGATGAACCAATCTTGGTTGCAGGTTTTATATTATCTGATTCAAACTCATGGGATACTTCACTTTTAACTCAGCACTTTGATAGCCAAAGAGTTGAGGAGATCTTATCAATTCCTATTAGCCCTAACTGCACTCAGGATAAACTAATATGGAGAGGAACGCAGAATGGCCTTTTCATAGTAAAGAATTGCTACAATCAGCTCAGAGCCCAGCAAAACAACAATATGACTAATCAGGCCTCCTCATCTTTTCAGCCACCCCGCAGATTATGGAATGCTATCTGGAAAATACATACTATGCCTAAATTAAGGTCATTTCTCTGGTCTCTTTGCAGTAACGCACTAGCGACTAGAGAGAATTTATATAAGCGACACATCTTGACAGAGCCCACTTGCTGTATGTGTGATAATCAGGTACCCGAAAACCCAGAACATCTTTTCTTGTTATGTCCATGGACCTATGATGTTTGGATGCATCCAGATTTAGCTATCAAAAGTTCTACAGTTGCTGTGCATCGCATCGAAAGCTGGTTACTACAGTTTATTGACAGCAAGGATGACTTAGCGGATCTTGAAACAGTTACGACTGTCCTCTGGCACATCTGGAAAGCCCGTAATGATTTCCTTTTTCGCCAAAAACAGCTGGATGCTGAATGAGTTGTGCAGTTGGCGATCGCGGAGGCCCACTCTAGACGTATTTTCGCTTCCCCAGAGCCGCGTCCTGTTCCAAAACAGCGTATCTTGAACCACATATGGCATCCACCAGACCACAGAGTCATAAAAATTAACATTGATGCAGCTTACCACTCATCGTGCAACGCAGCTTCGGTGGCTGGGGTGTGCAGGGACTCATCAGGCCACTTGATCGACGGTTTTGCTTCTTCTGTTCATGCCTCCTTCGCCCTGCAAGCCGAGGCGATCGCTTTCAACCTCACTCTGCAATTTCTGCTTCAGAGAGGACGCGAGACGGATCAGATCATCGTGGAATCGGACTGCTTGCTCATGGTGGAAGCTGTTCGTGATCCTGCAAGACGCCCGTGGGAAGTTTGATCTATCCTCGACGAAACCCTACGATTGCTGATTCGATGCCCTAATCTCCGACTTCTTCACTGTCATAGAGAAGACAATGTTCTAGCGGACCGAGTTGCAAAGGCCCATCGGGCCTCTTTACTCCCACCGAATTGGGTTTCTCAGCTACCCCCCTTTTTGCAAGATATTGTGTTTTCTGAACTAAATGTAAATTCTATGCTGCGAGCTTAATATATTGTTGTTTCCGACCAAAAAAAAAAAAGAAAGACTGTGCCCCATAGTAGTTTGTGGGATTTGAATGAGTGACCTCTAGTTTCTAATTAAAAATCTTTGAGTACCCCAATGAACTTAAAATCGTCTAATTTTTCCACAACATCAACAATCCGTCCAAATTAGTCATCACATACTTAGTATTGTCTATTTTCTTGTTTTCTTCCAAAGTATTGAATTTTGACACATAATTATTAGTTTGGGAGAACGGGAATGTCTTGCGCCGCATCCAAAAATTCTCTCATCAGAGATTTGCTTCTGCCGATGAATCAATGGAAGAATGTAGGAAGAACAAGATAGAATATCTTTGAGGCATGTAGATAATTTCCCTAAATTGATGCTATTCCCACCATGTTGCCTCCTAACTGGAGATTCCTAACTTAAGGAAGTTTCCTAGTGTATTTCGACACCATTCCATTGGTATGTAATTCATTCTTCAAGAAATCATTTTTTCAATTAACATGTCCCCACCACCACACAAGATGCCCTTTCAATTGACCATACCACTACATGATAATGAAAACGCGAAAAGGAAACCAAAGTTAGTCGGGAAGATTGAAAAAGAGCTTATGATGTAGTATCGATGAAGGTGTTTTCATGGAATTATCTTGCATAATCACTGATTAAATCATTAAACAAGGTCATGTGGGGCCAATTGAAATATAAGCGTAACATGGCCAACCTGTTAATCACAGTAATCCTGGTCGCATGCGCGGCAGTGACCTTGGTCTTTAGTTTACTGTAATATTCCCGGGGCTGACTAGCTACATGGGCCATGTTCTGTTTCATGTAATAATTTTATCTGCCACATGGACACGTTTTAGGGTAAATAATGGAGAACTCGACAAACTAAATGAGATCATCCCGGTCAAAAAGAAGCCAACGATTCCATGGTTTTACTGGCCAAAAAGAAAAAAGACCCACTCCAAGGTTCCCGGCAATAACTCTAAAGAAAAGGAATATTTGAAAAGAAGAAATAAATGACTTATTCACAGATCATGGAGACCAAATCATTTCTACCATTGTTCTTAGGAGCTTTAGGTTTCGTAATCTAGCATTATCACTAATGATAACGTGATATAATGACAAGATAAGCTTTAGTAGACTTGATATAATGATGATCCGCTAATACACCGGCGGAACGGGCGTCAATTAGCTTTGGTTATAGATTGACCTAGAGGAATCTAGCCCTAGCACTCTAAACAAGGGCTCGCTCCACACATTCTCAGTTGATTCCAAGCACATACGTCCAAACGAAAGTTAGCTATACAAATAATTAAGTAAAAAAGATTAATTAATTAACGTTTAGAAAACTCCCTCTTTCTACCCAAAAGGGCCTCATCGATCTCAGCTGCTCGTAGACTATCTTTTCCTTCTCTCCAAATTATTTGGTGAGCAAATCAAAGCGAAATGTTCGGCATCCTTTACTCTATCATGGGTGCACGTTGTATATCTGTATTATTTGGTGATCTTAGTATACTAATTTTGTTGAGTGACATGAACTATACCAAACCCTGCTCTTGTTTTTGATAGCTTTAAGTATTAGAGAACGATGGGATGATTTATCTTTTTTTATCGCAATACCGACATTGCAATGCTGACCATCTCGTTCAAGAGTAGACTAATCGCAACAAATTCTCGTTGACAAGCTAAATCTAAAATTCGATATATGATGAAACCTTCATTAGGCATAAGGTCCCAAGGAAAAGACAAAATTTACACAATTTTGACTGCGTGATCAATCCTTTGTCCAGAGTACATCTATGAGCCAACATAGTTGAAGATTTTCCCCCAATCGATTAAATTTCTGGAATTATCATTGGCAATGGACAAGTACATTTTGAATCACTTATAGCAAAAGTGTACAATTATTTTGAATCGAACAAACCTTCTTACTTGCCAAAACATTTGTGGCGAATTGAAACTTACTAGAATGATGCAAAATTGCAAGCTCAGATACAAATTTCAGACGTTTTAATCCCCTTAAGATATCAATTTGCCTTTCCCCTGTCAATGAACTCAAAGAACACTTCATCATGACGAAGACACGGAACAAGGAGGCATGTCCTTGAGAGGCGGACAAACCTTTTGATGTTTTTTCTTCCCATCTCGGACGTGTTGACACCTAAAATTTTGATTAGGTGATTAATTAGGCCTTAATTTCTTTTATTAATAATAAATAATAAATAACAAAAACAGCAAAAAAAATAAATAAAAACAACAAAAGAAAGCAAAATCAGCAGCCCACTTTCTCTTCCCCCTCCGCATGGGCCCCTACAGCCCATTTTCCTCCTCTTCTAGCCTGGCCCTCTTCGATCATCTTCTTCCTCCGCCCGCCTCTGCAGCGCACGCGTAGAGGGTGCGACGCCGGATGAGCGGACGGACGGCGACGCACGTGGGGGGCAGCTGGCGAATAGGTGGCGGATGGGATGCCGGTTCGGTCGGCGGAGGCCGTTCAGCGTGCAAGGATTGGCAGTCGAAGCTCCGTTGATCGGTCGCCCTCTCGCTTATAAATAGGCCCTCCACCTTCGTCGAGAAACACACACAGAGGAGAGAGAGGAGGCCAGCGAGCTCAGAGGGGTTCCCGAGAGACTTCAGGGAGCTCAAAGAGCGAGCAAGGCGGAAATCGGGTCGCGAACTCAAACTGACCTCCCTCCGAGAGACTTCGGGGGAGGTTTGAGGGCGAGCGACCGGAGATCTGAGGCCAGCCGGAGGAGAGGGTCGAGAGGGAGAGAGGAGAGCTCAAGCACCCTCCACCATTATTGCCATCGCTGCCGTTCGGCATTCAAGCTACCATTCGCAGACAGGTAACGTACCACCGCCGTCGTCGTCGCCATCGCCATCGCAATCCCCCCCCGATCGTCCAATCCTCATTGTTGCTTTGCCGCCACAACCCCTCAGCCCTTCCCTCCTCGGCGCCGCGAATCGGGAACCCTAAGGTTCCGGATTTTTCGGGTCGCGTCCCTAGGTCATCGGGTCGGACCCGGGCCGAGAGTCGGGTAGGGTTTTGTGCGTTTTGGGGGCGGCTGGGTCGTCGGGTCGTGGGGTCGGATCCGAGTCGGGTAGGGTTCCTCGCGGGAACCGGGTCATCGCCGGAATTCGGGTCGGATCCGGGTAGGGTTTCGCTGGGTCATCGAGTCAGGCTGGATCATTCCAAAACGACGAGCCATCGGGCCGTTTTAATAAAAAAAATAACAGATAAAAAAAAAATGAGTCAGGCCCGCGTAGTGGGCCTGCTCGCGTTTTGGGTCAATGACCGGTCGAACCCAACCCGCGGACCCGACCCGGGTTGGCTTTTCTTTTATTTTAAATAATATTTTAATAAATAAATAAAAACAAATAATTTATTTTCAAAAAAAATTAAAAAAAATGATTTATTTTCGAAAAAATATTTAAAAATAGTAAAAAATATTTTATTTTCCAAAAAAATCAAGAAAAATAAAAAATACTTTATTTTCCGAAAAATATTAAAAAATATTAAAAAATATTTTATTTTCCGAAAAATAAAAAAATAAAAAAATAAAAAATCCAAAAAATGGCAAAAATTCATAAAAAAAAGCCAAAAAAGACTTGTATTTTCTAAAAAAAATAATACCAAAAAAATCCAAAAAGTCCATTTTATGTCCAAAAATAGAAAAGGACCCAAAAAATGTTTTTCCTCTCCAAAAATGCATGGAAAATCCCTCAAATATCTAAAAAGCCTTAGGGTTTAAACAAGATTAGGTACCGAAAGGGCATGAGTGATTAACTAGTGTAATCAAGTCCCCGATGCTAATTTATCTAGTTGCGCAGGAGCGAGTATTTCTCCGGATACTTCGCTTGGGTTTCTAATCGACCAACCCTAAATCGATTAGTGATGACTCCTTTTTAAATTAACTCACAGGTTAAAAAAACTTGAACCATTAAGTCGTGAATTGGTAGACTTGGGAGAGTCCGGGCTAAAATAAACCTAGCTGAACCATTAGCCTCCGCCAATGCCTATATCTAATCGCGGGCGCTAAAAAAAAGAGGTTGCGACAGCTTAGCGACTCCACTGGGGACTTTGATGACTTAGGCCTTTTTTGTCTAGTTTAATTTCTTTACTGACTTAGGTTTTTTTTTTTTATATGTTGGTCAGTAACTTAGAAATTTATTTTAATTTTGCTTAGAATAGATTATCTTGTGATTATAAACTGTTGTGCATGTTTTACTATTTTAACACTACACATGGCACACACAACACGGCCGTCGGACCTGGGCCGCCATAGGATATTTAGGATGGTGTCAAAAAAGATACGACCTCGAATATGAGACTGCGATGTAGAGGTTGCCTTTCTTTTCCCCAAATTTCTCTAGCCGAGGTTAAGAGGATACACTGCTAACGCGAGACTGCGACAGGCGGATACCCTTTTAATTTCAACAAACTTTCTCAGTTAGAAATCGAGCCGCAACCCATGTGCATGTCCTTGTGTTTGCCATTTTCTTTAAAAGCAAAGTAATTTCTTTACTTTTACTTAGTCTTTTTATTGGCCCATGGCAATTTAAGGTAGGTTTTTCGAGTCACAGTTTATATGCGATGGGAGAAGACGATATCCAATTTATTCCGCTCCCAAGGCAGAGCTCTTCAGATGGTGGGGTCAATTGGACCAGTATGCCCAAGAGCGCGTGAAAGCCAAAGTCAGTCATCTCCTATCGTTGATTCAAATCACTGTTCATCCTGAAGTCATACAAGCCATGGCGCATTTCTGGTGCCTGAAGATGACTACTTTCATATTTGGTAGGTTTGAGCTAACCCCAACTCTGGAAGAATACAGTATCATCACTAGAATGCCTCTCGAGAATAAGCTTGTCAGGTCATCAACAGGCATCATCCCATTGCGTGGGTTAGTGCGACTTTTAAGAACTGAAGTTCATGTTATGAGGCAAATTCTTGAAAACAACCATAATACCTGCCCACTATAATTTATGAATGCCTATTTTCAAAATCAGCATATGACCCAAAAACGTGAGATTTTCCTCCTGGCCTTTTTCGGGTTCATCATTTTCCCCCATCAAAAAAATGTCATAAGTCCTAAGATGGCATGGATAGTTGATCAGATCTTGAGGGGGCAAAATTATGTCAACATGATTTTAACTGAAACATTCTTGTTCTTTAATCGTTTTAAAGAAAACACGGAAAAAATCATGCGAGTCTCTCCGGAAATTTTACAAGTCTGGTTCTTTTCTCACCTAAGTGAATTCTGAGGCTTCATGCGATCGTCTGAAACGAACGATTTCGAAGATCCATTACAAAAATTTATGGTTTTAGGACCATACATTCCCAATCAAAGCTGTTTAAATTGGATAAACTTCCTAAGAGACCCAACTCCTGAGGCATTCCAATGGTGTGCTGGTTGGTTCCATGAAAAGAGAGCTCACTTCGCTTACAAACGTTGCCGCCCAATTCCGTTGCTCGGCCTCACCAGTGCCATTCCCTATTACCCATATCGGGTGACACGACAATATAAAGCCCTTCAGGAGATCCCACCGCCTTTCAAGAGGATGATCCCTCCAGTTCTTTTCAACACAAGCCGTGACTACACATTCGAAATTTCTATCGCTGAGGAAACCTGAGACAAATGCCATCGCAAAAGGATTGTAGTACCGGAAGGGCTTGAGGGAGAAGAAAAAGCCCACCATGCCTCTATGTCCTACATCCACAACCATCGTATCCTGACAAAATGGAAGCCATTGGTCCCTCACTCAATCAGCGAGAGCAGCCAGCATGAGCAAGCAGAGCTTACGCAAAGGGATTTGGGAATAGACTGGATACATATCTTAGAGCCAGTCTAAGGAAGCAAGCATCCTCGCAAGAACAAGGCTCCCCGTCACATATAAATTGGCAATTGTGCGCCCCTTAGTGTTAATATTGTGAAAGTTTTGTCCCATTGTTTAGGGATTTTTGTTTAATATCTAGTATTTCATTCTGTCATTTCAATTTCAAGTTTTAGATGTCAGAAGTTGGTAGTCTATAAATCCTCTTTTTATAAATAAAAAGCAGTTAGACCATTACCATTGGTCAATCTTTGTTTATTTTCGTGCTCATTTATTATTTTCGCGAAGACAGGTAATTATGAATCGCCAACTATCATCCACCTGAGAATGGTCCCATGTGGTAAGGGCTGATTAGAATGATGTACAAAATCGCCTCGCCAATATTGAAGACGGCGTAGGACAGATGTCCATTGTCCTTCGACAACTCTCAAGGCAAATGGAATCCACTCAAGCTGAGCCAACTCCGTAGCTGCTTTAAGCATCGTCATGACACCTGCGAATTTGCCAGAGAATAATCAACACCATAAACAGTTTGAAAAGATCATGAAAAAGTTAAGCCAGCTACAAGGATAGGATCCCATGGACCTGTCCAATTACGCCGGCATTAAGATCCCTGAAGAGCTCAAAGCACCTGAATGCAAAAGATATGTTGATACCTCCGCCCAGAGACCTACTTGTAGGCCTACCTAGTCCAAAGAATGATTCAATCGTACCAATCAAGCTTAACTGGCCCTGCCTTGCGATGGTACATTGTCAGGAAGATTAGTCCCCTTAAAACTTGGAAGGAACTAATCCATGTTTTTCACCAAGAATATAATATTGACATTAGCCCTGACATCGCCTTGCCCTACAAAGAACCGATGATTGCGGAGCACGAGGAGCCGTTAGCCGCTGAGATAGGAGAAGAAGATGTCAATGAAGCCTTGTAGGATAAATGGGCGACTGAGCAGCATCATATTACTGAAAAGTTTCCCACTAGGAAAGGCAAGGAACCTGTGTACGAGGTCAAAGATACAAAGCCTGTTCAAGACCGAGGCACGACAAGACAGCTCCCTAAGCTTACTGCAAGAGCTAAGGTTCAAAGAATACCGACCCCTATCAACCTAGAAAGTGAAGCAGAGAGTGAAACTCTAATATCTCTCTCCCCTTGACAGAATCAAACTGGCAAAATGAAGGGTCTTACTCAAAAGGTCCAGACCAGGAACTAAGAAAAGAAAGCCTAAACAAATCAATTCAACATCTTGTGAAAGCTAGAATGAGCACCTAGAGGGGGTGAATAGGTGCGAAAACAAATTTTGCAATGTAAAGACAATAATTTTTCTTCTGAACTGACTCTGTTCAGCAATCGAATATGAAAACGAAATTAGACTTTAATAAACAAGTATTGTTACGATCAAAGTAAAGAGCTTAGAGAAGAGAATAAGAACACAAGGTTTATAGTGGTTCGGCTTAATCCAAGCCTACGTCCACTCTCTCGCACTGACAGCCCACCCGCTGGATTTCACTAAGAATCAAAGAGATGTTACAGTATAACTCTTCATTGATTCCACAGTGTAGAGACTCTACTACACTTCCTCAAGGTCACACAAAAGTATAAAATCTCTTTTAAGTACAAGTTTTCGCTCAACAATTGAATTGACTACGAACAAGGAGCTTCAGACTTTGGAATTCTTCTATCGCGCACCTTCTCGAACAACTGGAACATCTTCCTTATATACTCCTTCATGCCATCACACCCGTTGGCACTTACCAAAGGAGTTCTTCCAATCTACCTGTTGGACAGAATCAATTAGGGAGATTTCGAGTTATTTAAGGAACATGACGATAGCCCATCAATCCTGTTCGCCCATACAATCAGGATCTAGGTTTCCATAAGTAAAACCTTCCACGTATACTTCGCCAATCAACGGATCCAATATCCCTGAATTAATCTTTAATTTGAATAACGGATTCCGTCATGCTATTTCCAGCCAAGTGATCTTCTTCAATCGATAGAATTAAATCCTTAACGAAAAGCTCAGATCTGGATAAGACTTCTTCGACGGTCTAGATACTATCAATGAGGATAGACTCTGAATTTTAAGTCTGGCAATCCAGCGGTCTTCAGACTTTAATGATAGAGTCTGCAAGTCTTCAGACTAGATTGATGGAAACGTTTTGTCAGCTTCAAAACACACAATGAAGTTTTCTCCAACAATCTTCCTCTTTTTTATGGTGACAAAACATTCCTGCAAATTTGTATAATTTTGACCTGCAAAATAGAACTCAAGCACGCATGGATATCTCATAAAGATAATTGACTTAGTAAAGACAGCATTGAATCTGCATTCATAGGAAAAGGTTAGTCTTGTAAATAAACAACTATCTTTGTCATGAAATACCAACAGTACTTAGAATAACCAAACAATCCAAATCCAGTCACCACTGCACAACCAAAAAAACAAAGTCAAACAAAAAGTCAAGTCAAGTCAAATCTGCATAAACATCTCCCCCTTTTTGTCAACAACAAAAAGTGGAGACCGGAAAAAGATTGAAAAGAGTATGAGTTAAGGCTGCTTGGGAAGGCGAACAAGCTCAAATTCCCTCATTGAGTGCACTGTCTGTTCAAGCTTGTGGAAACTCTGCTTCAACGCCTAAAATTCTTCACCCTCCACAGAAGACTTAACTTGATTCCTGAGCGAGTCCAGCTATTCATGAAGAGATGCTGAAGTGGCCTTAACAGCATTCTTGAGATCCAATATCTCAAAACTCATAGCATATTGCTGACTCTGCACATCCAAAAGAACTTCTAGCAGTCTTGAAAAGTCTGCTGTTTGAGTAGTTGAATCACTTGGACTGGCAGAGTGAAACTCAGGAAAGTTAAGAAAAGATGGAGTCTCAGTAGGAGGTCGATCTTCTGGATAATGAGAGGCACGCACTTCTTCTGGGTCTGCTGCAGATCGACTTACATCACTAGCAAGTAAAGGTGAAGAAGTACCTTTTTGACCATCAACTCCCCCTGTTTTGATGCCCTTAGGAGAAGTAGGTAAAGTTTCCTCAGCCTCAGAAAGATGCACTCCAGTAGACTCTTCTTCTCTTATCTCATAATGACTAGACAGAGAGACGACCAAGGTTGGCTCGATAGAGTCTTGAGTACCCCGATCTCCTTCATTCTCTGCTTCTTCTCCTTCTTCTTCCCTTTCTTCTCCAGCTTCTTCCATCTCTTTCTCTGCTTCATCTTCTTCTTCTTCTTCTTCATCTTCTTCTTCTTCTTCTTCTTCTTCTTCTTCTCCTTCTTCTTCTTCTCCTTCCTCTGTTTCCCTCTGTTCTTCTTCTTCTCCTTCCTCTGTTTCCCTCTGTTCTTCTTCATTCTCTGATTCTTCTCTCTCTCTTTCCTCTTCTGACTCTTCTCTTCTCTCGGGAAAAATGACAAAGGTCTTTAGATTTTCCAAGGCAGAAATGGTAAGCTCATCCTCATTTTCTTCATCTTCTAGAACGAGAGCTCTTTTCTTCTTTACAGGAGCAATCATAGGCTCCTTACCTTTCCTTTTAGCCGCAGCAGAGTCTTGCTTTGCTTTGAGAGGAGATTTCTCCTTCATTCGTTCTAGTACTTTGTTCAGCTCTTTTAAGCGCATCTTTGACACCATTTTGAACCCAATTACCATCGAAGTGATGGCTTTCAGACTCAATGGTGTAGAGATATGAATTTTGAAGTGCCTAAAGAGTCGAGTGATAAGAGCAGAATAAGGGAGCTGTCCCTTATCTTTAGTCACAGTGCGGAACATGTGGAACAGAATGGTGTGAGACAGAGAGAATCTAAAACCAGTATTGATTGCACACATCAATTTTACTTCTGAACGAGAAACATCGGTCTTGGATGTCGATTTGAGACGAATGCAATTTATCAAAATTTTGTGCAAGAGAATATTCGAAGCACTCATCCTCAAATAAGAAAGCTTTCCTTCAACATCCTTGTCTCTTACCAAAGACAGAATAGCATGAGCAGTGGACACACTAATCGGTTGAAAACTCGTTCTTTCCACCCCGATTATGTCAGCCAAAATGTCTGTGTTTACCAAAAATTCACTGTCTTTTACAGTGAAGATAAAATTGTGTGCATCCAAAAAGGATAGATTCGAATAAAAATAAGTAGCCAGCTCTGGAAATCCAGCAGTAGAATCAGAACAGAACTTCTCCAATTGCAAAAGTGCAAACTTTTCTCTCAGATTGATTTTGATCGAATCCAGGAATTCAAAATCAACAATCCTAGGATTCATCACCCCTCTCTTCAACAGACTTGCATAAACCTTTTTATGATCCTTTGATCTAAAAAGATTTGAACCAGCAATAATGTTTTCAGCCACCCCAGACCTAGGTTGAAAATGAGAATACAACCGTTCATCATCATCCAGAGATTGTGGTTGATTCGCAGTGCTATAGTGTGGGTCACTAGGAATGTTTTGAAATGCTTTCTCAGCTGATCATTTTTCCACAACTCCTAGCCTCTCCAAATCTCTCAAAAACAAGGTTTCATTCCTGAATCTCCTATCTTTTAAGAACTCATTAATTAATGACAATGGCGTACCTCCTTTCTTCAAATTCGAGTAGAGTTTGTAGGCATTCTTTAGAGTTAGAGTTCTTAGAAGATTAACTCCTTCTATTATTTCTTCGGCTGCTTGATCCGAGGTAGGTTGTCGCTGCTAACTTGGATGCAGGGGAGATTACTCATCTTCAGTTAAGTCAAAGTGGGTAGAACCCTCAAGCATGCGACATGGTCCTCGGCTTGCAATCCTTAATGACTTTCTTGAAGACATTGCCACTCCAATGAAGAGAATCACAAGCTTGTTCGTAAAGATGAAAACTTTCAAACGAATCGAGAGTAAAAGTGAAAGAGAGTATGAATAATGTATTCTAGGGTTTCGGAGTAAAAATGAGGAAGACGACACAGAAGTATATAAAGTAAGTGAAGCGGGGTAAACGAAGCGTCGTAAAAGGAAAATAAAAAGATGACTTTTTGAATAAAAACTTCCCTTTATGGTTTTAACTGAATTCCTTTTTAAAATCAATAACTGCCTTTTTGAAATAAAGGGTATTTTAAGATAAACCAATCAACCAATCAGATAAAAAATAATTGTACCTTTTCAAATTTGAAAAATTAGAATAACTTACAGACGAGGCTTGAGGTCTTCTGAGTCTTGGCATTGAAAGACTTTTAACTTTGAGTCTTGAGAGTGTCCAGACTTTACTGAGTAAGAGATATGATATTAAGTTTGGTACGAATAGACTCAAACTGATTTTTCTCCAGAGGCTTTGTAAATATATCCGCGAGTTGATTCTTAGAGTCAATGAACTGGATCTTCACTTCTCCATTCTGAACATGATTTCTAATAAAATGATGTCGAATCTCAATGTGCTTTGCTCTTGAGTGGAGAATAGGATTATTGGAGAGATTTATTGCGCAGGTGTTGTCACATTTTATCTCAGTGCATGAATCTTCAATTCCAAAGTCTCTTAGTTGTTATTTTATCCACATAATTTGTTAACAACAACTTCCAAGAGCCACATACTCTGCTTCTGCTGTAGATAGAGCTACGGTACTTTGCTTCCTTGAAAACCAAAATACTGTCTTATTCCTAAGCAATTGACATGTGCCTGAAGTGCTCTTTCTATCAACTCTGCATCCTGCTAGGTCTGTGTCTGAATATCTAAGAAGAGTAAAGTCTCATTCTTTAGGATACCAGAGACCTAAATTTAACGTAGATGCAACATATTTGATGATGCGTTTTGCAGCACTTAAATGAGATTATTTGGGATCTGATTGAAATCTGGCACAAATACAAACACTAAACAAAATATCAGGTCTAGAGGCAGTGAGATAAAGAAGTGAATCAATAATACTCCTGTAAAGTTTCTGGTCAACTTTCTTTCATCCTTCATCTTTATCAAGTTTCAAAGAACTAGATATTGGAACTTCAACCTTTTTGCAATTTTCTAAACCGAACTTTTTAACAAGTTCTTTAGCATATTTCTCTTGGTGAATGAAAATTCCTTCCTTCAGTTGTTTCACTTGTAGTCCTAGAAAGAAGGATAATTCACCCATCATGCTCATTTCAAATTCGTCCTGCATAGCCTTAGAAAATTTCTTGCAAAGACTTTCATTAGAAGAGCAAAAAATTATATCATCAACATAAATTTGAACAAGCAAAAGATTATTACCTTCTCTTCTGATAAACAAGGTTGTATCTACTTTTCCTTTAGTAAAGCCGTTTTGAATTAGGAAATTACTTAACCTGTCGTACCAAGCTCGAGGTGCTTGCTTCAAACCGTACAACGCCTTTTCGGTCCGAATACGTAGTCTGGTCTCCTTGGGTCTTCAAAACCGGGAGGTTGTTCCACATAGACTTCCTCTTGGATAAATCCATTTAGGAATGCACTTTTGACGTCCATTTGGAATAACCTGAAATTCTTATAACAACCAAAATTAAGTAATAGTCTAATTACTTCTAACCTTGCTATTGGTGCATAGGTCTCATCATAGTCTATCTATTCTTCTTGCGTATATCCTTTGGCCACGAGTCTTGCTTTGTTTCTTACGACTTTTCCTTTTTCATTCATCTTGTTCCTGAAAACCCATTTAGCTCCAATAATGGACTTACCTTTTGGTTTAGGAGTTAATTCCCAGATATCATTGATACTGAATTGCCTTAGTTTTTTTTGCATGGCTTCAATTTAGCTTTCATCAGTTAAAGCTTCTTCTATGCTCTTGGGTTCTATTTCAGAAATAAGAGCCATAGCACTAGACTCTTCACGCCTTTTGGATCTTGTACGAATTCCCTCATTAATGTCACCAATAATGAGATCTTTAGGATGACTAGACTTGTGCTTCCAGTTGCTGGTTGATTTGTTAGACTGTTGATCATTTTCTTCATTTGATTCTTCAATGATCATTTGTTGCTGGTCTTTTGAAGTCTGAGCTGCTATTTAGACTTTGTAGAGTCTGGAGCAAGTTCAGGTTCTTCAGGTTGAGTCTGAATCGATTGATTTTGCATAAAGTCTTGAAATTTGACATTCATCGATTCCTCCACTGATTGAGTCTTTTTGTTGTATACTATGTATGCTTTGCTTGTGGTTGAATATCCAAGGAAAATACCTTCATTTGATTTTTCTTCAAACTTACCAATTTGATCATTTGCATTTTTTAATATAAAACATTTGCATCCAAACACATGAAAATAAGAAACAATTGGCTTCTTTCCTTTAAATAACTCATAGGGAGTTTTCTCCAAAATAGGCCTTAAGAAGACTCTATTAATAATATAGTATACTGTAGAAACTGCTTCAGCCTAAAAACGAGAAGAAACGTTACTTTCTATTAGAAGAGTTCTAGCCATTTCTTGTAAGGATGTATTTTTCTTTTTCCACAACTCCATTCTGCTCTGGAGTATAAAGAGAGGAGAATACATGCTGAAAACCAGATTTATCATAGAATTTTGCAAAATCTTGATTTTCAAACTCACCTCCATGGTCTGTCCGTATACTAGAAATAACATACCCTTTCTCATTTTGAACTTTCTTAGCAAATTTTATAAACTATGAAAAGGTTTCAGACTTACTTGCCAGAAAATATACCCAAGTGAATCGTGAATAATCATCCACAATTATTAAGCAATATTTCTTACCTCCAATGCTTTGAGTTCTGGTTGGTCCAAAGAGATCCATGTGTAATAGCTGCAGTACACGATTAGTGGACACTTGATTTATTCGTTTGAATGAATTTCTTATTTGTTTTCACAATATGCATGGTGTACATAGGTCAGACTTTTGGTATGTCAAATTGGCTAGTCCTCGACCAAGCTTTTTTGTAGAGATCTTGGCTATTTACTTCATGTTGATGTGTCCAAGCTTTCTGTGCCATAGATTTGCTTCCTCTTGAATTGAGATTAGACATTGGGATTTATCTGGTTTAATATCCAAGAGATAGATATTCCCATGTCTTCGCCCTGTAAAAGTATGAAAGGAGTCTTTACTGGTTCTTGAATATATTCCTTCTTAAAAGTTGATTTTGAAACCGGTGTCGCACAGCTGGCTAATACTCAGCAAGTTGTATTTGAGTCCTTTTACTAAGGAAACGATACTAATAGTGAGACTTCCAATCTTTACGGTTCCATATCCCACAATTTTTCTTTTGCTATTTCCTCCAAAAGAAACTTTTCCACCATTAACTTGCGTAAGCTTTATAAAGCAGTTTGAGTTTCCTATCATATGTCTTGAGCATCCACTATCTAAGTACCATTTCACCTTTTTCTTGATAGTGACCTGCATTTAAAAAGAAAACTCAAGTTTTCTTTGGTACTCATATTTTCTTGGGTCCAGCAGAGTTAGTGGTATAAGCAGTCTTTGCCCAATCATTCTTAACAGGCTTCCAAATGATAGGACATTATTTCTCAAAATGTTCCAAGCTATTACACTTAGAACATTTAAGAGCATTGCAGCTTACAGGTTTTACAAAAACTTTTTGGAAATGACTTTTGTAAAAATCTTTTGTAGGTCTTTCTTTAATTCTTTCATTTACCTTAGGAAAATCAATTAAAGAAATGGTTTCAGCAGATCATTCCCAAACCTGATTTGTTGAAGTAAGGTCTTTGTGCGAAAGAATTTTCTCCAGTTTCTCAAATCCTATAGAAAACCTTTTAGAAATGCTTGAGATATCATTTTTTAAGAATGCATTTTTTTTGAAAGATTATTTGCATTTTCTTTTAAAGTAGTAACACTTTTATCTAAACTTTCGACATTTTCTTTCCAAACAATTTCTTATTGCTTTAGTGCAGAATTTTCCCTTTTAAGTTCGGAAATCCTTTTCAGAGAGGTTTTGAGACTAAGACACAATTCATCAATATATTTAGAAACTTTAGTAGGAATTTTTAAATTACTTACCTCGATTTCACTGTCTAAGTCTGAGTCTGAATCTGAGTCTGTTTGTGCCATGAGACAGATATTAACATAATCATCATCACTTTCCTCACATTCAGTGTCACTCTAGGTTTTTGCTTTAAGTGCTTTTCGATATTTCTCAGTTTTTTCTTTCTTTCTCTTCAGTAAGGGACAGTTGGGTCTGATGTGTCATTTTTTCTTGCATTCAAAGCAGACTACATCCTTGTTGGATTCATCATCCTCAACTGATTTATTTTGTAGCTTTTCAGAACTTTGTTTCCTTGGATTAAATCTTCTACCCTTTCTGTTTAGTTTTCTGAACCTTCTTATCATGAGAGCAAACTCTTCATCGTTCATATCGTCTTTAGAATCTGTGACATCAGAATCATCATTAGATTTTAAAGCAATGGATTTCTTACCTTTAGAATCTTCATCTTCATTGATTTGCTCCACTTCATAAGACTGAAGAATCCCAACCAATTCGTCAACAGAGAGTGGTATGATTCTTTGCGTCTCTCTTATCGAGGTCTTTATGTGATTCCAATCTTTGGATAGTCCACGTAGTAACTTGTTAACCTTCATGGGTCCAGAGATTGGTTGACCTTGATACTCAAGACCATTCACAATTTCTATAAAACGACTAAACATGTCAGTGATAGATTCTCCTAGTTTCATCTTGAATGCTTCATATTAACCTAGCAAAATGTTAATTCTGGTTTCTTTCACTCAATCAGTTCCTTCATAGGTGATGTGTAATCTATCCCAAACTTCTTTAGATGTTTCATAAGAAGATATTCGGTTATATTCAGTGGGAGATAATGCACAATATAAGGAATAAATTGTTTTTGCATCAAGAACTTGTCTCTTGGTTATCTCTTCTTGAGTCATTTCACCAGACTCAACAGCTTCTTTTCCTCTTTCTGAGACTATTGCAGCTTTAGGAATGATTCCTTTGTCTACCACGTCCCATTCCAGAGGATCCTTTGATCTTAGGAATGCCTTCATCTTGTTTTTCCATATGTTGTATTCATTTTCATCAAAATAAGGTGGTTTGGTATTGCTTTGCCCTTCAACCAGACCTGGAGCCAACATACTAACTATGGATCTTTAACTCTGAAGTAAAAACACTTCAACTTAAGTGAGTACACATGCTCTGATACCAATTGTGAAAGCTAGAATGAGCACCTAGAGGGGGTGAATAGGTGCGAAAACAAATTTTGCAATGTAAAGACAATAATTTTTCTTTTGAACTGATTCTGTTTAGCAATCAAATATGAAAATGAAATTAGACTTTAATAAACAAGTATTGTTATGATCAAAGTAAAGAGCTTAGGGAAGAGAATAAGAACATAAGGTTTATAAGGTGCGTTTGGTTGGACTTTTAGGAAAAGCCTTTGAAAAAATGCAAAGGACTTTGAGTTAAAGAGGTTTTCCAAAATGCAAATTGTGTTTGGTAAATTGTAGTTTGAAAGTCCATTATAAAATACATTTGTGTAAAATAGTGTTTGGAGAGATAAATTTACAAATGACTTTGGTGATTAATTAAAAAAGAAAAAAAAATGAGGCACGGTGGGCACCAGATTGAGCTCCTTCTTTCACCTCCTCGAAGGGCTGGAACACGACGCCGGTGAGCGGCCGGCTGTTCGACTCCTTGCTCGCGCCGACCACCAGGGAGCCTTCGTGCCCACCGCTCGAGAACCGAAGTGCCGCCGGATTCGCCCCCACGGGGGAAGACGACAACGGCGAGGAGAGGCTGTCGCCGGCGAGGCCGAGGAGCGAAAAAGCAGGGGCAGCGCGGAGGAGCATGGTCGGAGAATCGGAATGGGCCGAGAATCGGCGGCGAAGCTTTGAGGGGAGATAAATGGAGAAGCGGAGGAGGAGCTTTGACCTCACACAAAGAGCAAGGTCATGCGACCTCTCGGCGACTAGATCTGGGTCAACCGAAGGTCGCGCGACCTCGCGGTGACCAGATCTAGGTCCATCGGAGGTCGCGCGGCCTAGATACCCGCCGGAGGTCACGTGACCCACTGGCGATGGTTGCCGTGACCGTCACTAGCCTCTCGCTAGTCCGTCGTCCGCCCTCAGTAGCCTTGCATAATCCGAATGCTTGAACGAAGAAGATGAGCAGTAGAAAGTCTACGAAGAAGATGAACAGTAGAAGGGGGAAACAAATGCAAAGCCAAAGCTGAAAGCCCAAGGCACCCCAAGGGCTGCCTTGGGCTTTCAGCCTTCGAAGGCTAGCTTTGGCTTAATGGGGTTTCTAAAATTTTTGCCAAACACTTGATACTTAGCCAAAAGGCCTTTAGATGTCTAAAGATACTTGGGAAAGCTATTCCCAAACACAACTATAGTGGTTCGGCTTAATCCAAGCCTACGTCCACTCTCCCGCACTCACAGTCCACCGGCTGGATTTTACTAAGAATCAAAGAGATGTTATAGTATAGCTCTTCCTTGATTCCACAGTGTAGAGACTCTGCTACACTTCCTCAAGGTCACACAAAAGTATAAAATCTCTTTTGAGTACAAGTTTTCGCTCAACAATTGAATTGACTAAGAACAATAAGCTTCAGACTTTGGAATTCTTCTATCGCGCACCCTCTCGAACAACTGAAACATCTTCCTTATATACTCCTTCATGCCATCACACCCGTTGGCACTTACCAAAGGAGTTCTTCCAATCTACTTGTTGGACAAAATCAATTGGGGAGATTTCGAGTTATTTAAAGAACATGACGATAGCCCACCAATCCTATTCGCCCATACAATCAGGATCTAGATTTCCATAAGTAGAACCTTCCAAGTATACTTCGCCTATCAACGGATCCAATATCCCTGAATTAATCTTTAATTTGAATAACAGATTCCGTCATGCTATTTCCAACCAAGTGATCTTCTTCAATCAATAGAATCAAATCCTTAACGAAAAGCTCAGATCTGGATAAGTCTTTTTCTACAGTCTAGATACTGTCAATGAGGATAGACTCTAAATCTTGAGTCTGGCAATCCGGCAGTCTTCAGATTTTGATGATAGAGTCTGCAAGTCTTCAGACTAGACTGATGTAAACGTTTTGTCAGCTTCAAAACACACAAGGAAGTTTTCTCCAACACATCTACCACTAAGTATGGGCGAAATTTGATAGCTGACGAGCCGCCGCACCAAAACTTCGAACATTCCCTGGAATATAACCCCGAAGGCTACCATCCCTTAGAGTACAACCCTGAAGACTTCTAGTCCCTAGGATACAATCCCAAGGACTACCAGTGTTATATAGATGAAATCGATCATTCATCGTATAACTGCTTCCTACCTACACATAGGGTCGAAAGCCTGTCAGAAGAGGGAACATTCGTCCTTATTCGCTATGATCCCAATGAACTACTAAGCTTATCACCTGACCATGAGGATAGCTTAAATCCCTCATCCTCATTCGGTAATTTTGATCCGGAAGAAAACAATGGGATAATCTCGGCAGAGTCCAGCTTCCCTGTAACAGAAAAATTCACCGCTACAATGAATATGCAATGGGAAAAGCAATGGCCTAACCAAGACATATCAGGCCTGTCTTGCCCTCATAGAATCATGACCCTTAGAAAAATGTGGATACCTAATCTCCGCAAGTACAACGGTACGACTTGCCTTGTGGTTCATTTGCAATACCTCCACGCTGAAATGAGTCGGTACTATAGCTCAATGTCATTCACAACTCAGGCGTTCCAAGAAATTCTTACGAGGTCTGCATTGCAATGATTTGTCACAGCAAATATTTACCTCATAAAGGATTGGAATGAGCTGTCTTCCACATTCATGCATTAGTACCAAAACCAGATTGGAACGGAACTGCCCTGTGAGAGCTTGGTTCACTTCAGAAGAAGATCAGCGGAGGATTTCTGAGCATATGTAAGGAGGTGGAAGGCTTTTATGATGCAAACCTACCCTCAACTGGCCGAAGATAAATTGATAAAGCAGTTCATAGAAGCTTTACCTCGCAAGCATCACTGTTGGCTGCACGGGTTACATTTCCGTAGCTTCAACGAAGTAGTCCTCACATGCGAATACTTTAAGTCTACTGGAGGCGAGGAACTCAAGGGCGCTTGATTTCAAAACCAGCACTATCAAAGTGCTCTTTTTCATAAGAGTTTTCATGGGTGTTGCTTATTTTTATAATTTCATGTTTCTTATCCTGTTTAGTGTACTACTATTGTATTTTCCATTCCAGTAATCTAATGTACAGTTCTAATATTTTGTTTTGAAAAGCATGAGATGGTTTTCCAAACTAGCCCGATGATGCTATCCAACCATGAAAAGAAAATATCATCCAAGGAGAATACTGAGGGCTGGGCTTCCTCATGCTTTCTTCCCTTCAAAGATATATACTTTTGAAAACAAAAAATGTTTTATTACCAAAAGCTTTCGTCAAAACAAGATGTTAGATTTAATTATATTTGTCTTTCTGACTCACTCACTTTGTGTCTCAGAATATCATCCCCATCCCCATTGACTTAGTGTGACAGGGGGCATTTGAAGCTGGCGCATAATGTGAACTCGCTGAATTCAAAGACAGTATCTCAAGAAGGCAGTGGAGCAAACAAAAAAGATCATCCCACTTCAAAGAAGGTAGGCTTTATTCTCTGAATATAATTTTGGAAATGATGTCCTCTCTCTTCTATTTTACATGAAACGAAAGATAAGACGTAATAGGTACAGGCATAGGGTTGAAATCGAGCCGTTCCCAAGAGCACTGTGCACTCCTCCTCACTCCTGCCCAACTCCTTCTCAAGCCGGAGCAATATCCTTTCCCCACAATGTGCCTGAGCAACTAGATGATGTGGTTTCATCAATGGGACTTCCAGCTTCGACAAGCCCAGAAGCACAAGGAAGGGATCTTTTCTCTTTCTTTGAATTGGCTACTGTCAATAGGGAGGAAATCCAGACAGTTGAAGCGATCTCTAGCCTCCTATTTTTAGATGATGACGTTAAGGCCTGGAAGCTTCACTCTATGTTCCAGACACATATTCTCCCAATAAATAATTTCCATCAGAAGACTGGAGATTTTGATTGTCCATCTCAGATTCCATAGAAGCTTGAGGTATGTGACTTTTTGCTCAATGCAGCTATAGTCAAAGACAGAAGAAGAAATTCCACAGAAGGAAGGTGTTGAAGATGAATCAACGACCAGCAACCATGCATAGATGGTCACAAATGAGAAAGGACAATTGAAGGAAACGTTGAACTGTGCCGAAATAAAGAGGTCATCATCAACATTCAAATATCCTTAGGAGCTAGCATAGACAAACTCTGGGGAAGAGTAATTTGGTATCATTTCCAATACTCCCACTATCTAAACCCACTTTTGACGTAGTTTCCATATTGACAGGAGACATTAGGAATCAAGAACCAAACTTAATGGTCAATATTGGCCAAGTGAGGTTCATGAGAATGACTCGTATCGAATTCACCACTTCGTATAAAAGGACGTGTCATCCATAAGCCAATCAAGGAGAATAATTGACCTAACGAAATGGGAGACGTGGGACTTCGTGTCCTTCTCATACTCCAGGTCCACTTAATCATTTGCAAACCAGTGAAAGGTAATGTTGTATCGCTTCCAGTTGTTTGACATCTGAAAGAGTTCGTGACTAACACGCCCCCTCTTATCTGTTACAGGATCACCTAACCATCCAAGATGCGAAAAACAAATCAATGAAAGGCATGTCAGACTCTAATAAGCTTTCCCAAACAAAATGGCGTCTCAAGTATCACCAAAGAAAATGACAGAAATCCTTTAGGTCTCAAGTCATTTATGATCTTGGCCCTACTAGTTGAGCTATTTCCACATTTTCTCTTATGTAAGAGGCAAAAGTAGAAATGCCTAATCAGATTCCCAATCCCTGGCCTATCATTCATATCCCTAACCAATAGGAGCAATTTAGCGACACCCATTTGTAAATAGCCTTTTGTGAATAACTCTTTTGATATTCAAAACATTTGTGAATACCATTCTACCAAGTAAACATCCCTAAAGCTGTTAATAGATTTTTCTTGAGTAAAAGCCATTCATTTATTTTGAGAATACAAACTCTATTATATCATATGCTGCATGCCTTTTTTCAAGTGAATTTTACATGACGATTTTGTCTGTCTAAATCTTTGATTCTATTAAGGATTATTAGAATAGACAGCTAAGTGAAGAATACAAGATTAATTGAGCATGCTGGATGAGGCGCGTCAGAATGATGGCAGGCAAGCCATATCCTACACACAATCCCCCATCTATACACTTGTGAGATGAGTGCAGAAAATTCCATGACTG
The DNA here is from genome assembly GCA_014182515.1 of Eucalyptus microcorys. NCBI lineage: Eukaryota > Viridiplantae > Streptophyta > Magnoliopsida > Myrtales > Myrtaceae > Eucalyptus > Eucalyptus microcorys. The sequence goes on from CM024566.1 coordinate 40,999,320, forward strand.
CAGGGTAAAGAGTTCTCTTGCGAATTGTATGATGACCAAATCAGTGAGAAGCATTTCATCGCTCACTTTGAATCCCATACATTGGCAAAGTTTCTGCCCTACCCCCGTCAAAGAACCACCCCACACTGGGGCAAGTCTAAAGCAAGTCAGCATCATAAGGTGAGAAAAGGGATAAAAATTTTCTTGCTTGCATTTGCATCAATCTTCGGGTGTCTTTATTGCATATGAACACTCACGTTAATTTAAGTGCCTTAGAATGACAAAAGAGCAATTCTTTATCTACACACTTGTATTCAATGTACAGCCCAAGTGAGTCTGTAATTTTACCCTCACATTGAGACAAAGCAAAAGTCATTGACATAACCTAGAGCGCCGGCTGAAAATGAAGACTCAAGATTCTAATAATGGTACTTCGATTGAACTTGTCTAGGCCAGTTCCTCCGACGACAAGAAAAAGCAGGGCATAAAAAAGCAGTGTACCTGGTAAAAGCAAGGTCAATGCCCATAAATGAAGAACTGGAATAAAAATAGGGGCATGAAAAAAAGCAGTGTGCCTGGTAAAAGCAAGGCCAATGCCCCCCAGTCAAAAATACAGCCAAGAAAAAGTTGTTGTTATGGTCCATAAAACCTCTACTTAAAAGTATATCCTTATCCCCATTTGTCTTAAAGTACCTACCACTGTCCAGGTACTCTCTTCTTTACACTCGACTTATTTGAGTCGTCCCTTGAGTTTGGGTGCTTGCAACTGTCTCGGCATCCCATTGTCTTTGAGTACCCACCACTTGCCTGGTACTCCCTTTTATCGACACTCGACCTATTCGAGTTGTCCCTAGAGTATTGATAATTGTGACTGACAAAGTATCTCTTTATCGTTGAATACCTACCGCTGTCTAGGTATCCCCATTGTCTTTGAGTATTGACCATTGTTCGAATACTCCCTTTTCCTGACACTCGACCTATTCAAGTTGTCCCCAGAGTATTGATACTTGTGATCGACCAAGTATCCCTTTATTTTTGAATACCTACTGTTGTCTAGGTATCCCCATATCGTCAAATACCCACCGCCATTGTCACACCCCGATCCTCGGGCACGCACATATCCTTCTACTTGGTCGATTTTAGAATGCGATATCCCAAGACTATATATCGCCGACCATTTCTTTAATTAAGCACATGCGGAAGCAATTATAAATCACCAGACAATAAAACAATGGGATAGAAAAGCAGGCCATATTTTTCATATTGAAAACCACAATCGAGCCTTTATACATGGCATTAAACATAGTACTTCACAATCTATTCACGTCTTGCCAAGTTCACTCTATTCACATATAAACACCGATTACGAAAGGGAATGGGATCTCAGTCCTCATCTGAGTCATACTTCAGATCCCTCTCAGGATTATCTTCTTCTTCCAAAAATCCTTCTCCCCAGGTTTCACCTCAGAGTTCTCCTTCTTAGATTCCTCCTCTTCAGCTCCTCATCAGGGTCCTGAAATGTTTTCCCCAAACCGGGATGAGACTACGTCTCAGCAAGTTCTACCCCACTAAGACTCAATTAGGGAACCAATACACTACTCGGTTGCGTAAGCACAGCACGAGTCAGAAAACTTACCTTGCATCAGTTCCAACCTGCAATTCAAGGTTATATACATATGCTTCATAACAGTCAATCAAACATTCAATCAATTCACGACAACATATCAAAGCATTGATCAATCGACCTAGTCGATTACATATCAATCGGACCATTCCTAGGTCATTCATTTCATCCCATATAACCTCCAATAGTACACTTAGTCATAGAGCTCCATCAATGCCCTCGGGCGTCGTTTTCGCCAAGGTGACATAAGTATTAGACGGTTTACGTGCGTTCTTTAAGGCGGCGTTTTCGCACAATGATCTCCCTAATCACCGAACCACTCCCGTTATAGGTCACAGATCACCGACAGTCTACATGCATACTTTAAGGCGCCATTTTCGCACAGTGATCTTCCTCATCACCGAACCACGCCTGTCACGATTCATAGGCAATCTACGTGCGTTCTTTAAGGCGCCGTTTTCGCACAGTGATATCCTTAATCACTGAACCACGCCTGCCATAAGTCATAGATCACAGACAGTCTACGTGCGTTCTTTAAGGCGTCATTTTCGCACAGTGATCTTCCTCATCACCGAACCACGCCTGTCTATACTCCGTACTTGATCGGTCTCAGCCAATAGAATTCTCAGTTAGCTCTCACCACTTTCTCCACTTACAGCTCAACAAGGCATTACAAATGCTAACTAGCCATACTCGGCCATCTACAAATCAATAATTCAATTTCACTCAATTTCAATCAATTTAGGGTAAATCCCTAAAATATCACAATTTATTTAATTCAATACAACGTAGAACTCAAATAAATAAACCGATTGCGCCACGAAAATCAGCACGAGATTTCAGTCATCGCCATCTCAACCTTAATTTCCGAAAAATAAATAAATAAATAATTAATTTCGAAAATTAAATAATTAATATTAAAAATTCAATTTAGCTCAAAATAAAGCCCAATTAAATAATCGGACTTCACCACGGTCATCAGCATAATATTCCCGTCACTGGTCATCCCAGGTTGAATTTTCGGAAAATAATTAATTAATTAATTTAATTCTGAAAAATAATATTTAAATACCAAAAATTCCACTTAGGCTTGAATTGCCAAATGGAAGCCTGATAAAGGGTCGGAAAAATCCCGGGCTACCCTCAATAAATAGTAGACCATGTCTACTTGGTAAATGCACACTCAATTTGTCTAATTCGCATCACAATTGACTAATAAACACTAATCCATACTAATCTAAAAACCTAAACCTAATTAATTAAAACTAAACAACCCTTAAGTGTAATTAATTCACTAAGCAAGGATTAGTGAGATTACTCACCGGAATCGCGCGCAAATCGGATCAATCCAACGGGGACGGCGCGAGGAACGATTCTTCACAAAGCACGACTCGGGTTCGGGACCCGGAAACGGCCCAAAACCAACCACGAACCGGCTGGATACCCACATGGCAGGGTTGCTGGTTTGGCTGCAAAACAAAGGGAAATGAGATGGTTGGGGGTGGAGAAGGGTCGGGAAGGTAGGCGGCGGCTTGGCGAGGCCGAGCGGTGGTCCACGGTGGCTGGAGGTGGTCAAACCGCTGCCTATGGTGGCTGAATCGAGCTGGACAGAGGCGGCAAGAGCTGGATGGTGACCAGACTAGTTGAGGGGAGGAACGGCAGCTCGGTGGAGGTGGTGGACGGCGGAACGGCGGGCGACAGCTCCTTCAAGCGATGCCGGTCGCTGCTGCCTGCTCCGGTGTCTTCCCAGATCTGCTAGGACGTCGAGCAGCAGGTGGAGAGGGAGAAAGACGGCAACGACGATGGCTGAAGGGAGAAACGGAGATGAATGGTGAACGGTGGATGGCAAAGCGCGAGTGGCGTGCAGGTGGCGGAGCGCGAGCCACAGTGAGCGGCAGCAAGCGGCTCCTATCTTTGTGCAGTTTCTGCTTCTGTCTTCTATTCAAACAGTGAGGGGGAGAGAGAAGTCGGTTCCGTGAGACAGATGAGGGAAGAAGAGAGAGAAGAGAGAGAGAGGATAAGTGTTTGAAAAGTCAAAAGAAAAGAAAAAGGGGAAAGCAAAGTGGAAGCCAGCAAGCATCACGGTGAAGGGGGGCAAATTCGCACGAGGGAAAGGAAAAGAGAGGGAGAGAGAGAGAAAAAGAAAAAGAAAGAAAGAAAGAGGGAGAGAGAAAGGGGAAAAAGGTGTTTGGCTAAAAATGGAAAAGAAATGGGAAGATCACAAAAATAAAAGAATTTCCTCAAATAGGAAATTCTAATCCCAATTTCTTTTAAATAAGCTCATAGATTCTCAAAGGAATTTCAACTTAGAATTCTTGGTCCCCACTTGCAATTTACATCCAAAATCCCTCTTAAACTTCTCTCAAATAACTCTCACCAAAAATCAATTGATATTTCCATTATCAAATTGATTCTTTTCCTTATCCAAGAATCCCTCATGCTCCTCAATTTCACCAACAAAATAATTCTCGGCTTCAATTGAACGAAAATGGCCACATGACAACTTTTTCCCAAAAAGTGTCGGGTGTCGGAAAAATCTTCTGAGACGAAGTCGACACTCCTAGAATTTATTGTGACATGACAGAAATTCCAATTTCTGAAATCGGACTTGAATTCATAGTTAATTTCACTTGGCGCATTTTTAGCGTGACCTAGGCTACCAGGTAACTTTCAGGCATTTTTAGTGCAACTGACTCGTGGTCGATTTTCTTCGAGCCATTATGAACCCACTCGACTCATTGGCGACCCTCGATTGTCATGAAAATCCTGAGGATCCAAATATGGACACAGGGTCCCAAAACAATAGGAAAATCAGTCTAGTGCCGGTCGACGAGAATTTTCTAATTTAGTGGTGTCACCCACGATTAGACACACATCTCAGTCGAACCAGTCTATCTCTGATTTTGAATTGATTTTATATTGTGCCGTATTGACCTCTAAAGATAGGCACGGTCGAGAAGCCGATTCCTAGTCGAATTCTCGAGTCTATTTGCCTTAAAATCTTTAATGGCTTCCCCAGGTAATCTAGTTATCTCGAGAGTGATCAGCTCTGAGAATAGCCTTATAGACGCGTCAATGAAATGCCCGATTTATTCAATTGAAAACATGATTGAAAATCTGGGATGTCACAACTCTTCCCCTCTTATAAAAATTTCGTCCTCGAAATTTAAACATTTACCAATCCTTAAACAAAAAGGTAGGGGTATCGTTGTCTCATCTAGTCTCACTTTCCCCGATTGCTTCTTCAGTCCCGTGGCGTTGTTAGACCACTTTGACCAAGGGGACCTTCTTGATACACAGAATCTGATCTTTCTTATCCATAAGCTGAACCGAACTTTTCATGTACAACACCCTGTCGTCCACGCCTAATTCTTCAAGATTTAGCACGTGGGTCGTGTCAGGCTCATATGTCCTCAACATCAACATGTGAAAGACGTCATGCATTTGCGCTAATCTCGGCGACAACGCAAGATGATACAATAGGATCCCGATTCTTTTCAGAATCTCAAAGGGACCTACGTACTTCGATTTCAATTTTCCCTTCTTGCTGAAGCGCAAGGTATCCCTCATTGGTGACACCTCCAAAAAGATGTAATCACCAATTTGGAACTTTCAGGGCCTTCAATGCTCAACAATAAAACTTTTCTGGCGGCACTAAGCAGTCTATAATCTGATTCTGATCATGACAACTGCAATCACTGATTGCTGAATTGACCCTCGGCCTGTGATCTTTCTTTCTCTGATCTCATCTCAACAAACTGAAGTTATGTACACTCTGCTCTGTTCTGCCTCAAAAGGAACTATCTGACTGATCTGCTAAAACTGGGAATTCTTGATTCTAAATCTGATATAGGTTCGTCACCGGTACCCACGCAGACAAACTGTTTGACACACATACACTTCTACATGTCTATTCCAATCAAGATCCTTCCATACGGCGATAAAGTGAGTCGACTTCATCAGTCTATTGACCACTACCCTAACTTGAGTCATTATTCGTCTGACTCCTTAGTAAACCCATCACAACATTCCATCGTGATACACTTCCATTCCCACTCAGGACTCTCGAGTGATTATAAAAGTCTTCCCGGTTTGCTTTACTGAACCCCTACTCACTAGCACATCTGACACTTACAACCTGTCCGGTGATATCTATCTTCATATCAGTCTACCAATCGAGCTGACGTTGATTCTAACCTACCTCACACTGTATGGTCGAATACTGCAATACCATAATGAATTTCCTAACAAGGTCTTCTCCTCAAGTTCCGTACTGTCTGGCACCTATCATCACCCACGATACCTCGACATCCCATCTTCCAAAATCTGAACATCAACGTTTCCCTTACTGGTATCCTTTTGCAAGATATTCTAAACATTCTGGTTTGTCAACTGAAACGTCTGATTCTTACTTGTATATCCGGTTCAATTTTGAGGGCGGCTATAAAAATTCAAAAGGTAGCCTACCTCAAATTTGAAAACCAAATTTTGAACCCTCTTCAAGTAAAGTCTATACTTTAGTCATCCTGTGTACAATTGAAGACTCTCAACTCAACGCATTAGTGACTTCTTTCTTTCCTCCAGGGTGATACCAGGTAGCACCATTCTAGTCCTGCCGAGGTTCTGATTTACGACACCGTCTCATGTTCAACTCACGAGATCACAGTTGACGGAATGTAAGTGCAACAATCCTACTATGTTGTATCAATACATAATCCAGTCCTCTAAACGACGCATCACTATAAATTTCGCATCCTCTAGAACCCTAATGAATGGTCAACACAAGTGTGGTAACCAACTTCCACTTAAGCTCTTGGAATTTATCCTCACACTCGTCTGTCAGGAGTCGAGTCAATGACAACACTAATTTTAAGGCTCTTTCTACGAACTTTCTGAAGTGACTTGTCCAACCCATACGGCTTCTGATCTCTGATACTATTGTCGGTCTTAGTTCACTAATAATTGACTCAGTCTTGATCGGGTCCATGGAAATTCTTTCACCATTCTCAGGTGTCTCTCGAGCTCCTTAGCATTTCTCGAATACGCCAGAATATCGTTGAAAGATACGATCACAAACTGAACTCGATATTCCTTGAACACTCAGGTTGTCAAATCCATGACAGCAACTGGAGCGTTCACCAGGCCAACGGCATTACATTACACTCATCAAAGCCATATCAAGTATAACACACCATCTTCAGTATAGCCTCTTTCTTAGTTCTCAACTGATGATAACCTGTCCTCAAGTCAACCTTTAAAACATCGACACTCTCTAATTAGTCACACCCTTCATTGATCTTCGATAATGAACACTTATCATTGATTGTCACCTAATTGAGTTGACAATGGTCGATGCATACTCGCAACAAACCATCTTTCTTTTTCTCACAAACAAAACTGATGTTTCCTCAAAGTGATGCACTGATATGCATGAATTCCTCATTCATCAATCTTCACATCTGCATCTTCGGTTCTACCAATTTAGACAACAATAGCTAGTAAGAAGCCTTCGAGAGTGGCTCTATCCTGGTGCTAGCTCGATCGCAATTTCTATCTCTTTCTCTGACGACGGTTTGACAGTTCTTGTGACAACACATCTAGAAATTCTTAAACCACTGAGAAGTCCTCCATCTCTAGTTCTCCAATCTATCTTACCCAAGACAATCACCAAGCAACCTTGGCAACCTCTGTCTAACAAACAAGTTGCCTTCAGCCAACGAGATTAATGAAATCGAAGATTCCTTTCGACTCCCAATAACCTCGACACTTTCACATGCTAATGGACTGAACTGGATTACTCCAGGATCATGATTCATTATCACAAGATGCTCCATAAACCCACACTATTCATGTGGCGTCAAACTCACACCTCAGCAACTAGTCAAGCACAACTATTGCTAGTAATTCCCCTCTCTTTCACTTTTACTTCAACAATTTAAGTTTTACCAACTCAACACCAAACTCTGCTGCACTGCTCTGATAAAATCACCTTCAACACATTCTTTCTCTGATTGGTGCAAGGTCAACTCTACTCCCATTCCTTTCGCCATCCTAGTGGCGTGTTGGCTGCAGTAGCAATGTCTATGCTACCTTAGACTTCCACTAACAGTCCTTCACTTGATGGCCATGCTGGTCATTATCACATGTTCTAGTTATACTCGGATACTGGATTCATCCATGCTTCCTTCTACAATTCCGACACCTATCTGGTGCGTCTTCTATCTTCTATCAGGTGAAAGCATGCACTATTTCTAATACCAGAGACCTATTCCAAGACTCCACTGTGCGTTCTGTGGCGCATTTCCTCTAATCTGTCACATCGGCCTTCTAGGACTGTCTCAGGTTAGGTAACTCTGTTGGCTATTCTCAAAACAAATTCTTGTCCTAAGAAAACATAAGGCTGATCTTGGCCGTCATGCACAGGAACGGCATGTTCCATTTTGACTCAGTACTGACCTAACTATCACTCCCTTCTTATTGGGTGGAATAGAATACTCTTCTCTCAACATTGGTCTTTTCCCTGACCGATTTCCATCTTTGCTTAAACTGGATCTGTACCTCGACTCAGATGTAACGGCTCACTCTCAGATCATATCTCCACTCTGGATCTCAGCAGGTAAGGCAACAACGGCAATTACGGCACTGACGGCAGTAGTGACAGCAACAACAACGGTGGCTCGATCCTAAGCTTGCTGGCTCGACCAAATCCAAGGACACTAGCGCCTGAACAATCCCTTCGAACCTAGGATCGCTCGGTGCTGCTACACCAGTACCAACCTGCAGTGGTACTCTTACACTTGAGTTGGCCAGAGTCGACACTCTGCCACAACCACCTCGGGTACCGACCTTTGTCGGTGCTTTATCCCGAGTCACTAAGGACATTGTCCTCTTACTAGGAGTTCTCAACTCCTGCTCGCTCATGGTTTAGTCTTTACACTAAAACCCGTCTTCCAAATCCACACTGGATTAGAAGGTGAGTGATCCACACACAACAGACAATTCTAGCATTCAGCTAACATAGACATGCACCAGCATGAATTTAAAGGCCTTTCCTACCAACTATCCCATGGTCAACGCTCCTTATCACTCCAATCTTGAACTTCACTCTGATACCACAAAAAGGGGATGTCACGCCCCGATCCTCAGGCACGCACACATCCTTCTACTTGGTCGATTTTAGAATGCGATATCCCAGGACTATATATTGCCGACCCTTTCTTTAACTAAGCACATGCGGAAGCAATTATAAATCCCCAAACAATAAAACAATGGGATAGAAAAGCAAGCCATATTTTTCATATTGAAAACCACAACCGAGCCTTTATACATGGCAGTAAACATAGTACTTCACAATCTATTCATGTCTTTCCAAGTTCACTCTATTCACATATAAACATCGATTACGAAAAAGGATGGGATCTCAGTCCTCATCCGAGTCATACTTCAGATCCCTCTCAGGATTATCTTCTTCTTCCAAAAATCCTTCTCCCCAGGTTTCACCTAAGAGTTCTCCTTCTTAGATTCCTCCTCTTCAGCTCCTCATTAGGGTCCTAAAATGTTTTCCCCAAACTAGGATGAGACTACGTCTCAGCAAGTTCTACCCCACTAAGACTCAATTAGGGAACCAATACACTACTCGGTTGCCTAAGCACAACACGAGCTAGAAAACTTATCTTGGCATCAGTTCCAACCTACAATTCAAGGTTATATACAGATGCTTCATAACAGTCAATCAAACATTCAATCAATTCACGACAACAGATCAAAGCATTGATCAATCGACCTAGTCGATTACATATCAGTCGGACCATTCCTAGGTCATTCATATCATCCCATATAACCTCCAATAGTATACTTAGTCATAGAGCTCCGTCAATGCTCTCGGGCGTCATTTTCACCAAGGTGACATAAGTATCAGACGGTCTACGTGCGTTCTTTAAGGCGCCGTTTTTGCACAATGATCTCCCTAATCACCGAACCACGCCCGTCATAGGTCACAGATCATCGATAGTCTACGTGCGTACTTTAAGGCGCCGTTTTCGCACAGTGATCTTCCTCATCACCGAACCACGCCTGTCACGATTCATAGGCAATCTACGTGCGTTCTTTAAGGTGCCGTTTTCGCACAGCCATAAGTCATAGATCATAGACAGTCTACGTGTGTTCTTTAAGGCGCCGTTTTCGCACAGTGATCTTCCTCATCACCGAACCACGCCTGTCTATACTTCATACTTGATCAGTCTCAGCCAATAGAATTCTCAATTAGCTCTCACCACTTTCTCCACTTACAACTCAACAAGGCATTACAAATGCTAACTAGCCATTCTCGGCCATCTACAAATCAATAATTCAATTTCACTCAATTTCGATCAATTTAGGGTAAATCACTAAAATATCACAATTTATTTAATTCAATACAACGTAGAGCTCAAATAAATAAACGGACTGCGCCACGACAATCAGCACGAGATTTCAGTCGTCGGCCATCTCAACCTTAATTTCCGAAAAATAAATAAATAAATTAATTAATTTCGAAAATTAAATAATTAATATTAAAAATTCAATTTAGCTCAAAATAAAGCCCAATTAAATAATCGGACTTCACCACGGTCATCAGCATAATATTCCCGTCACTGCCCATCCCACTTGAATTTTCGGAAAATAAATAATTAATTAATTTAATTCTGAAAAATAATATTTAAATACCAAAAATTCCACTTAGGCCTGAATTGCCAAATTGAAGCCCGATAAAGGGTCAGAAAAATCCCTAGCTACCCTCAATAAATAGTAGACCACGTCTACTTGCTAAATGCACACTCAATTTGTCCAATTTGCATCACAATTGACTAATAAACACTAATCCATACTAATCTAACCACCTAAACCTAATTAATTAAAAATAAACAACCCGTAAGTGTAATTAATTCACTAAGCAAGGATTAGTGAGATTACTCACCGGAATCGCGCGCAAATCGGATCAATCTGACTGGGACGGCACGAGGAACGATTCTTCCCAAAGCACGACTCGGGTTCAGGGCCCGGAAACGGCCCAAAACCAACCACAAACCGGCTGGATACCAACACGGCAGGGTTTCTGGTTTGGCTGCAAAACAGAGGGAAATTAGATGGTTGGGGGCGGAGAAGGGTCGGGAAGGTAGGCGGCGGCTTGGCGAGGTCGAGCGGTGGTCCACGGTGGCCGGAGGTGGTCGAACTACTGCCTATGGTGGCTGAATCGAGCTGGACAGAGGCGGCAAGAGCTGGATGGCGACTAGACTAGCGGAGGGGAGGAACGGTAGCTCGGTGGAGGTGGTGGACGGCGGAACGGCGAGGGACAGCTCCTTCAAGCGACGCCAGTCGCTGCTGCCTGCTCCGGCGTCTTCCCAAATCTGCTGGGACGTGGAGCAACAGGTGGAGAGGGAGAAAGACAGCAACAACGGTGGCTAAAGGAAGAAATAGAGATGAACAGCGAGTGGAGGACGGCGAAGCGCGAGTGGTGTGCATGTGGCGGAGCGTGAGCCACAGCGAGCAGCTCCTATCTTCGTGCAGTTTCTGCTGCTTCTGTCTTCTATTTAAACAGTGAGGGGGAGAGAGAAGTCGATTCCGTGAGAGAGATGAGGGAAGAAGAGAGAGAAGAGAGAGAGAGGATAAGTGTTTGAAAAGTCAAAAGAAAAGAAAAAGGGGAAAGCAAAGTGGAAACCAACAAGCATCTCGGTGAAGAGGGGGGCAAATTCGCACGAGGGAAAGGAAAAGAGAGGAAGAGAGAGAGAAAAAGAAAAAGAAAGAAAGAAAGAGGGAGAGAGAAAGGGGGAAAAGGTGTTTGGCTAAAAATGGAAAAGAAATGGGAAGATCACAAAAATAAAAGAATTTCCTCAAATAGGAAATTCTAATCTCAATTTCTTTTAAATAAGCTCATAGATTCTCAAAGGAATTTCAACTTAGAATTCTTGGTCCCCACTTGCAATTTACATCCAAAATCCCTCTTAAACTTCTCTCAAATAACTCTCACCAAAAATCAATTGATATTTCCATTATCAAATTCATTATTTTCCTTATCCAAGAATCCCTTATGCTCCTCAATTTCACCAACAAAATAATTCCCGGCTTTAATTGAACGAAAATGGCCACACGACAACTTTTTCCCAAAAAGTGTCGGGTGTCAAAAATCTTCTAAGACTGAGTCGACACTCCTAGAATTTATTGTGACATGACAGAAATTCCAATTTCTAAAATCGGACTAGAATTCATAGTTAATTTCACTTGGCGTGGTTTTAGCGTGACCTAGGCTACTAGGTAACTTTTAGGCATTTTTAGTGCAACTGACTCGTGGTCGATTTTCTTCGAGCCATTATGAACCCACTTGACTCATTGGCGACCCTCGATTGTCGTGAAAATCCCAAGGATCCAAATACGGACACAGGGTCCCAAAACAATAGGAAAATCAGTCTAGTGCCGGTCGACGAGAATTTTCTAATTTAGTGGTGTCACCCACAATTAGCCACACATTTCAGTCAAACCAGTCTATCTCTGATTTCTAATCAATTTTATATTGTGTCGTATTGACCTCTAAAGATAAGCACGGTCGAGAAGCCGATTCCTGGTCGAATTCTCGAGTCTATTTGTCTTAAAATCCTTAATGGCTTCCCCAGGTAGTCTAGTTATCTCGAGTGTGATCAGTTTTGAGAATAACCATATAGACGCGTCAATGAAATGCCCGATTTATTCAATTGAAAACATGACTGAAAATCTGGGATGTCACAGCCATTCAGGTACTCCCTTTTCATGACACTCAACTTGCCCGAGTTGTCCCCAAATAATAACAGTTGTTCAAGCATTCCACTGCTTTGTGTGCCCACGCCTACCCAGGTATGCTTTCTTACACTTGGACTAGCTGAGTGGTCCACAGTCGTATCATTAAATACTTGTGTTCATCCAAGTATTCCAGTACTTTGTACACCTACGGCTACCCAGGAGTTCCACCCCTTTTAAGTGCTTGCGGCGATCCAGGTAAACCTCATACGACATTCAAGTTTATAATACCAGGAGGTGAGAGACCTTCACGAATATCTCAGGTACGTCATTGATATTCCCTTTTACCAGGAGGTGAGAGACCTTCACAAATATGCGAGGTACGTCCTTGATATTCCCTTTTACTAGGAGGTGAGAGACCTTCATGAATATGCAAGGTACGTCCTCGATATTCCCAACTACCAGGAGGTGAGAGACCTTCACAAATATCCCAGGTACGCCCTCGATATTCCTAATTTCCAGGAGGTGATAGACCTTCACGAATATCCAAGGTACGTCCTCGATATTCCCTATTGCCAAAAGGTGGGAAACCTTCACGAATATCCAAGGTACATCCTCGATATTCCCTATTACCAAAAGGTGGGAAACCTTCACGAATATCCAAGGTACGTCCTCGATATTCCCCTTACCAGAATGTGAGAAACCTTCACGAATATCCAAGGTACGTCCTCGATATTCCCTATTGCCAGAAGACGAGAAACATTCACGAATATCCCAGGTACGCCCTTAATATTCCCCAATTTCCAGGAGGTAAGAGACCTTCACGAATATCTCAGGTACGTCGTCGATATTCCCTTTTACCAGGAGTTGAGAGACCTTCATGAATATCTTAGGTACATCCTCGATATTCCCAATTACCAGGAGGTGAGAGACATTCACAAATATCTCAGGTATGTCCTCGATATTCCCAAATACCAAGAGGCGAGAAATCTTCACGAATATCCAAGGTACGTTCTCGATATTCCCCATTGCTAGAAGGTGGGAAACCTTCATGAATATCTCGGGTATGTCGTCGATATTCCCTTTTACCAGGAGGTGAGAGACCTTCACGAATATCTCAGGTACGTCCTCGATATTCCCAAATACCAAGAGGTAAGAAATCTTCACGAATATCTCAGATATATCCTCAATATTCCCCTATACCAAGAGATGAAAGACCTTCATAAATATCTCGAGTACATCATTGATGTTCCATACTCCTTCGATACTTGTGAACATCCAGGTATCCTTCAAGAGTTTGTACTTATGGTCATCCAAGTACCCCTTCGATACTTGTGAATGTCCAAGTATCCCCCAAGAATTCGTACCTTGGATCATCCAAGTACACCTTCAATATCTATGATCAGCCAGATACCCCATTTAACGCCTGCAAAGGCCCAAATATCCTTCGGGTTAGTACTTGTGAATATCTAGGTACTCCCGAGAAGGGTCGGATTCCAATAGGTGTTATTGACAAAGATCAGGCACCCCACAAATCGATGCCCTAAGAAAGGTCGGTACATCCTCCCGAGAAAGGTTAGGTTCCAACTAGTGTCCTTGACAAAAGTCAGACACCCCACAAATCGATGTCCCGAGAAAGGTTGGCGCATCCTCCTGAGAAAGGACAGATTCCAACTGGTGTCCTTGACAAAGATCAGGCACCCACAAAACCGATGCCCTGAGAAAGGTCGGTGCATCCTCCCGAGAAAAGTCGGGTTCCAACTAGTGTCCTTGACAAAAGTTAGGCACCCCACAAATTGATGCTCTGAGAAAGGTCAGCGCATTCCCCGAGAAAGGTTAGGTAAACAACTTATTGCTCTAATAGGTGACCAAAGAATGGTTTGGGTCCTGCAAAAGCAATTTCCCATCAAGGCGACCGAAGAAAGGTTTCAGGTCTTGGAGGAGCAACCTCATCATATCACCAGGTAAGATGACGCCTTGATACTTGCCAAACTCGGGGTTCACACCCTATCTCACTCACTCCTAGTAAGTAACTACAGGTATCTTCTTATCTGTCTTAATATGTGTAATGTTATATTGCTCATTTTCTGCATAGGGCAATAAGTCCCAAATAAAATATAATCTACTGCATATGAACGGACAAAATTTTGGTATCAGTTTGTCTTTGAATGCAACCTCTGCGAACTCACCTTCAAAGAGGGGCAGCTGTTGACACCTAAAATTTTGATTAGGTTATTAATTATGCCTTAATTCCTTTTATTAATAATAAATAATAAATAACAAAAACAGCAAAAAAAAAAAAAAAAAAAAAAAAAACAACAAAAGAAAGCAAAATCAGCAGCCCATTTTCCTCCTCTTCCAGCCTGGCCCTCTTTGGTCATCTTCTTCCTCCGTCCACCTCTGCAGCGCACGCGCAGAGGGCGCGATGCCAGATGAGTAGACGGACGACGACGCACGTGGGAGGCAGCTGGCAGATAGGTGGCGGATGGGACGTCGATTCGATCGGCGGAGGCCATTCGACATGCAAGGATCGACGATTGAAGCTCCGTCGACCGGTCGCCCTCTCGCCTATAAATAGGCCCTCCACCTTCGTTGAGAAACACACACAAAGGAGAGAAAGGAGGCCAGTGAGCTCAGAGGGGTTCCCGAGAGACTTCGGGGAGCTCAAAGAGCGAGCAAGGCGGAAATCGGGCTGTGAACTCAAACCAACCTCCCTCCAAGAGACTTTGGGGGAGGTTTGAGGGCGAGTGACCGGAGATCCGAGGCCAGCCGGAGGAGAGGGTAGAGAGGGAGAGAGGAGAGTTCAAGCACCCTCCGTCGTCATCGCTGTCGCTGCCGTTCGCTGTTCAAGCTGCCGTTCACGAACAAGTAACGTACCGCCGCCATCGTCGTTGCCGTCGCCATTGCAATCCCCCCTGTCGTCCATTCCTCGTTGCTGCTGTCGCCGCCGCGACCCCTCAGCCCTCCCCTCCTCGGCCCCGCGAATCGGGAACCCTAGGGTTCTTGATTTTTTGGGTCACGCCCTTGGGTCGTCAGGTCGGACCCGAACCGAGAGTTGGGTAAGGTTTTGCGTGTTTTGGGGGCGGCTGGGCCGCCGGGTCGTGGGGTTGGATCCGAGTCAGGTAGGGTTCCTCGCGAGAACCGAGTCATCGCCGGAATTTGGGTCGGATCCAGGTAGGGTTTGGCCGGGTCGTCGGAGTCGGCCGGATCGTTCCAAAACAACGAGCCATCGGGCCGTTTTAATAAAAAAATAAAATATAAAAAAAAATGAGTCAGGCCCGCATAGCGGGCCCGTCTGCGTTTCGAGTCAATGACCCAGGTCGGCTTTTCTTTTATTTTAAATAATATTTTAATAAATAAATAAAAATAAATAATTTATTTTCAAAAAAAAATCAAAAAATGATTTATTTTCGAAAAAATATTTAAAAATAGTAAAAAATATTTTATTTTCCAAAAAAATCAAGAGAAATCAAAAATACTTTATTTTCTGAAAAATATTTTATTTTCCGAAAAATCAAAAAAATCAAAAAAATTCAAAAATCCAAAAAAAGCCAAAAATTCATAAATAAATAAAAAAGCCAAAAAAGACTTGTATTTTCTAAAAAGAAAATAATACCAAAAAAATCCAAAAAATTCCCTTTTATGTCCAAAAATAGAAAAGGATCCAAAAATGTTTTTCCTCTCCAAAAATGCATGGAAAATCTCTCAAATATCCAAAAAGCCTTAGGGTTTAAACAAGATTAGGTACCGAAAAGGCATGAGTGATTAACTAGTGTAATCGAGTCCCCGATCCTAATTTCTCTGGTTGCACAGGAGCGAGTATTTCTCCCGATACTTCGCTTGGGTTTCTAATCAACCCACCCTAAATCGATTAGTGGCGACTCCTTTTTAAATTAACTCACAGGTTAAAAAAACTTGAACCATTAAGTCGTGAATTGGTGGACTTGGGAGAGTCCGGGTTAAAATAAACCTAGCCGAACCATTAGCCTCCGCCAACGCCCGTACCTAACCGCGGGCGCCGAAAAAAAAGAGGTCGCGACAGGACGATGAGGACTGCGTCCATTCCCCAGCTCGCATGGCGTTCTAAGTGACAGTGCATGAACCACACTCTTACAAGCACCCGTAATAGACTAAAGTGTCAATTATGCATCTATATACAAGTTTAAACATGTGCAAGCTATATGTTTCTATGCGTTTCTACCAATGAAATTGTAGTACCTGGATTATTGGCTTTGAATCTGATCGCTGCCCACCCGTTTTTGGGCAGTCCGACGGTGTTAACATAAGGCGGATCCACCGTATTATACTTTGATATTTCAGTCTCACTGAAATTTCCATAGCCCATCCCAACAACATAAAAGCTATACCCGTGTAAATGCATTGAGTGATTCTCTGCTGCTCCGAAATTGGTTCCCTGGAATATTATTTCAACGTCTTCATTATAGTCAATCTTCAACACATCGGTAGTCACATTGGCTGCTTCCCCTAAAGCCGAAACATTCCCAGTGGAGTCGAACAAGGTAGGTGGTTGATCCGGAAAAGTTCTGCTGTAGACTCCATTTATATTGCTGCACACACCACAAACACAATGATAAAGAGACGTGCAGATGTTGATTTATGCCCTACCCTTAAGACATCGAAGGTTTTTTGACCCGTTAAATTAGCTTTGATTTGGGGAATATTTCAACCCGAATCAACCCCACCGGTTTGAGAGAACTATTCAATCCTACCAAATAGGATCAAAATTGGTAGGTCCAGCAATTTACGTACTTGTAGTATGCTTGGAGAATGCTAATCGATGGAGCCGAAAAAATTATGTTGTTCAAGCTTGCCGAATGCATGGTGCCGTCCGGACCGGTACATGTTTGATTACCTGGACATGACTGCTGATTCATGGACACCGCGATCGTAATGTTCCTAGTAATTTTGGTCGGAACCTTGGAAGGATGTTCTTTATTGTTCAAACTTATCAACTGAAAGCGTCACTCTTATTGGTAAAACCTGGAAGCTTCGATAATATGGGAGTCTCCGAGTGGTTATAATTACCATTGTATCGGAATATTCCCCGTGTGACATTTTCATTGGATGGGGCATTGGTGTCCACGAATGGATTGAAAACCATGTAGTAGCAACCAGGAGTTTGGTTCGTAGTGACCTAAACATCCATCGTTTGACCAGGAGTTATCATGAGGTAATTGGTCTTAAGAGGCTTTAGATAAGCTCCGTCCATTCCAACCACGATGAGATTGTGCTTGGCTATGCCAAAGAACATCTCTTCGTTCATCCCAGAGTGGATGATCTGGAAGAGATATGTTTTTCCACGCACAACAGTTTTGTTGTACGCCGAACCTGCAAAAGGTAAAAAAGCGACATATGAAATATTATCGGTAGAGATCTTGAAGTATTTACAAATAATCGTTTCGCAGGATATCATCACCTAT
Organism: Eucalyptus microcorys; assembly: GCA_014182515.1. NCBI lineage: Eukaryota > Viridiplantae > Streptophyta > Magnoliopsida > Myrtales > Myrtaceae > Eucalyptus > Eucalyptus microcorys. The sequence goes on from CM024566.1 coordinate 41,017,110, forward strand.
GAATAAGGTATTTTCTTTTTATATAAATAGTACATATCAAACTTACGTATATACTAGAATTCGTACCGTTAGAGCATGAATAACTATCTCCTGGTTGACCATTAATGGTATAGGCCACGGACAAGTCTGGATCGCCTCCGGATTCAAGAGCCTCGTTGATTATGGCCTTTGTATCTCTCGTATACCATTAAGCTACGTGCCAATTAATAATTTTGTTAAGAAAAACAAACCAAACTATTAATTTGTGTGTGTTTTTGAATGAGTGAAAAACTTATAATGTCAATTAAGTTAGTTGAAAATAGAATACCAATCACAATTTTGTGTTCTTGGACAAACTTGTAAGGGTACATTTTTCCATAGGCGGGCATAATGATGAGAGGACTGTGTATTTGGCTTGTGACCAATCACTGTGAGCATGCCACCACAATGTGCCTTCTTCCTTGGTGAGTACAATTTTTTGAAGAAAGCTTGAGTTCAAAGGGATTGGGCATTGTGTGATGAACTCTGGTCCGTCAGACCAGGGATATCTTATTTGTCTCACTCCATGCCTACAGGTGTGTGCGACATTAGGGGAGAGGGAGGGGGAGAGAGAGAGAAAGAGAGAGGGAGGTGGTTTTATTATTACCAATGAATAGTGATTCCATAAGGTCCTATGTTGGTGACGTTAACATAAATGGTGTCGCCTTTGAGAGCACGAATCTCCGGCCTAGGAAATAAACCATTCACTGTCAATATGGTCCGGTTCGTCTCACACAACATCTTAATAGGTGTCTCCTTCACCTGCAACAAAAATCATCCTATGACTCTAGGACCATTATACCCATAATATAATCTCTCTTTTTTAATTGATGCATAATCCTTTTGGTGCATCATTATCTACAAGTGACAGTAATTAACTCAAAGGCCTGCATATGGACTTTCTTCCGGAATAAAGACTCCAAATGGGGTTGGAAACCATATCGTAAAAGAGTAAGTAGATAAATAAAGCGACTGCAGATAATTGAATGTAGTTCGGTATATGAATGCTGTAATACTTGGCCTCAAGCATAGTCCAAGCTTTAGCTAGCTGAAGATTTAGATGTGAAGATCATCGTTGATAAAAGGAGATTATTGTGTTGAATACACTAATAAGAGAACATTTATGAATTATGAAATCGTAATCAACTGTAATGCCTCAATATAGTCTAACTTGTAACAAATGCACAAATAGTCACTAAATGTTCTATATGTCCCAGAAAAGACACTTATAGAGCTCAAGAAGGGGATGTTCCTACTCACCACAAAATCATAGAAGAGGACTTTGCCTTGAGCCATACAAAAGAGCAGGCTCAAAGTGAGCGCAAACCCTAGAAATGTTCCCATCGTCTCTCTCTCTCTCTCTCTCTCTCTCTCTCTCTCTCTCTCTCTCTCTCTCTCTCTCAACAAGATGCAACTGAACTTGTACCAATCACTTGATCCAGGAAGGAGACTTGTGTTATGCTCAGTCTCTGTCTTCTTGTGACCTTCCCCTTCCATTGAAAGTGGCTATTTGTAGGGAACTTCTTGCAATGTCTGATGGTCCCTGTCTAGTCAGTCTCAGTCGGCGCCACGTGAAAACGAAGCGGTCTTGGTGCTCACAAAAGCGTGTCCCATGAGATAATAACAGATGCAAATTGAAGGAAAAAGGGCAATCGCCTTTCAAAGGCTCGAGCTCATTTTTTTTTTTTCCGTCGTTTCCACGAAAAAGAAGATTGATTGAAGAGCGTCACAGAGGAAGGAGGTGACAAAACTTCTCTCAACTTACTGTCATGTCGGCAAAAAGAGAGAGAAAAAGAAACATTATTTTACGTGCTCATCCCACTGCTTGAAAACTCATTAATGATTCCCCTTTTGTTCTTTTAGGGAGACAGCGGGCATCAACGTTTTCTTGAACACAAAGTTGACCAGTCCCTTGTTACCACTGAAATTTATCGTATGGTAGAGAGAGCCTCTAGAAGTCAAGAGAAATTCAACAGAGAAAATTGTATCTTTCATTAAAAGAAAGCACAAAAGAAAATGCCTTTTCTAATGGTATATCAAATACAAAAAGAGAGAGAGATAACTCATGCAGAATTCTAGTTAATGTTGCACAGTTGCTCTATTCATAAAGGCAACTTGTGCCTTTAGTTGAAAAAATAATCATAAGATTTTATGCCAACCATCTTATCGGCATCACCTCTTATGTAGTGCCGATGCCTAATATGTGATATTTTCTTTCATGTAAAGAATTTTTTAGAGCATCTGTCCAATCAATTTCAACAACCAAAAAAGCAAATAATCAAACATTTTTTCAATATGACTTTCTTTTGATTTCAAATCACTTCTTAAAACGCGTGATTGTCTATTGTCTTTAGAGACACTCTTTCAATATGACCATATTCTAAATTGTCTAAATACTTCCCTTCTATTTTAGCCAAGGAATGTGTAGTTTTTTTTTTTTTTTTTTTGGTCAGAAAAGAATGTGTAGATTACTGAAGTAAAAAATAGAGCAGAAAAAATATCATCCTCTTGTACCTGAAAAACATGCTCGAGCGGTTTTATGCTAGATTTGATTAATAATCACACGGCGCAAATCATATTTGACCAGGGATTAGTTAGTGATTAGTGATTTATTCGGTAAGTTGCGCATGCCCTACATTCTTATAATGTGATTCTGACTAAATAATAGCTAGGATCTATATAATCGGACGAAACCCAAGCGGTCAACTTTCACAAAAATCAAATGGACCCCGATAGCCGGGGATGTTCTAAAATAAGGGATTCTTCCCTCACAAACATCTTTCGACCAAACATGCCCTAAAAAATTGACCATACTTCTATGAGACCCTTCACTTTGAAACTTGGTGATTGCGGGTTATTTTCCCAATATAATCATCAATTAATGCTCAACGAAAAGAGTTTGATTTCCTACCGTCTCTCTTCGTGTTATTTTCCCCCACACACAAATATGGGAAATATTATTTACATGATATGCCTGACATATATTTTTGTACATATAACAAAATGCTCGGGTACAAACTGTTTCCAAAATGTAAATTTTTGGCATAAATATTGGTCTACAATGAGCCCCGAGATGCCAACGTCCACAAACCTTCAAGGCATATCTGGATAGACTTTTTTTTTTTTACTCTTTTTTCTTTAAAAGCACAGACGTGGGGAGTACCTGAAAATTTTTAAAACACCGTGCAAGACCCATGAACTAATTAAGTCAAGATCATGGACCTTAGCAAGGAATCTTAGCCCATGACAGTTTGCTTGCAGTATGACCTCTAATGTTTAACTAGAAATTCACCAATGCTTCAATCAACTAAAAATCCTCTAGTTTTTACTTTTTGCCTTTTGTTTTATCTAAATCTTGCAATGGAAACACTTTGAATTTTTCTTTTTTAATCCCAAAACATCTAAAACTTTCACAATATGTAAATTTGACATGTGAATTAACATATAATTTTTAAATTTTAATGATTGTGTGAAATTCGGATATCATTTCATATTTTAACATGAAAATAAAGAATTGCTATTTTCTTTTTAAAACGCAAACAGATAATTGTTTTTTTTTTCTTGAGAGGACACCACATCATTAAATTTAGTAGTCAATGGTCTTAGAGGCCAGTCGTCAAACGCTCTACCCTCGCCAGTAGAAACTTTATACACTTCCGACCACACAACATCACAATCCATCCAAATAAATTATCGCATATTAAGTATCGAATATTTTCTCGTTTTCTTCCAAACTGATGAATTTTGACAGAAAATTCTATTATCAGTTTGGGAGACGAGAAAGTCTTAGGTTGCATCTAAAAATATCTCCCTTGTCAGAGATCTACTTCTATCCGCGAATCAATGAAAGAAATGTAGGAAGAACGAAGGAGAATGTATAGGTTTGAGGCGTGTAGACACTTTCCTTAAATTGATGCTTCTCCCACAATGTCCCCTCCTTAGCTGGAGAAGATCCCCATCCGATGGAAGTTTCCTAATGTATTTCAGCACCATTTCGTTGGCATGTCATTCGTTCTTCAGACAATCATTTTTTCAATTGACATCCACTGCCATACAAAACACCCTTTCAATTGACCATACCATCACATGATTATGAGAACACGAAAATGACAACAAAATTATTTGGGAAGATTGAAAACGAGCTTACGTTGTTGTGTCGATCAAGGTGCTTTAGCGGAATTATCTTGCATCCAATTAGAATATTAAACAAGGTCGTGTGGGACAATTAAAGAATAACCGCAACATGGCCAACCTGTTAATCACAGTAGCGCTTGTCGCATGCGCGGCAGTGACCTTGTTCTTTAGTTTACTGTAATATTCCGTGGGCTGACTAGGTACATTGGCCATATTCTGTTTCATGTAATAATTATATCTGCCATATGGGCACGTTTTAGGGTAAATAATGGAGAACTCAACAAACTAAATGAGATCATCCTGGTCAAAAAGAAGCCAATGATTCAGTCCATGGTTTTACTGGCCAAAAAGAAAAAAGACCCACTCCAAAGTTCCCAGCAATTAATCTAAAAAGACGGAATATTCGAAAAAAAGAAATCAATGACTTATCCACAGATCATGGAGACCAAATCATCTCTACCATTGTCCATGTGAGCTTTAGGTTTTGGTAATATAGCATTATCACCAATGATAACGTGATATAATGACAAGATAAGCTTTAGTAGACTTATTGGCAATTCACAAAGCCGGGATATATTCTATTCAACTATTTCAGTAGTGGACTAAGCTGGAAAGTGATTCCTCGTGGATCGATCCCCTCTAGTGTTGAACGTGGCGTGCAGAGAAAACTTGTCCACTTGCTTTGTTTTGTGATTGGTTGAACAAAACAGAGAACAATCGATGTGATGCGCAATAATTAAGCAATGGCATTTTTAGGAATCACCTTTTCCCATGGACAGGTACTTTTGCTAGTCGTGTATTACAGATATGCACCAATGATTCAGCAGAAGAGGTGGCGCAGAAGTTAAAAATGTAGTTGTTTTCCATCAGGTAGAATGATGATCCTGTTCCTAGAAGGTGCTCATTTCTGACGCGCTAATACACCTACGGAACGTGCATCAATTAGCTTTGGTTATAGATTGATCAAGAGGAATCTAGCGGTAGCACTTTAAACAAAGGCTCGCTCTAACCATTCTCAGTTGATTCCACCCACATAGATCCAAACGAAAGTTAGCTATACAAATAATTAAGTAAAAAGGATTAATTTATTAACTTTTAGAAAACTCCCTTTTCTACCCAAATGGGCCTCCTCGATCTCAGCTGCTCGTGGACCATCTTTTCCTTCCCTCCAACTTATTTGGTGAACAAATCAAAGCAAAAAGTTTGGCATCCTTTACTTTATCATGGGTGCACGTTGTACATCTGTTCATATATTGTCCCTGTATGCAAACAGTTATTAACTCAGGACATGCCTAGAGTTGAATAAATGGTATTTTGGTCGACAAAAGGGACTGCACGTGAAAATTAAAAAAGAAAACTCGCATGGAGCTCTTGCAAAAAAGGAATAATATGCACATGCTAAGGGTAGTACAATTAATCATCTCTTGTTTACGTGCGTTTGCAGTATTAAAATGTTAATGCATAGTATGCGAGTATGACAAACAAAAGGTTGCTGATATGAAATTGTTTAAATATATCATATATCGCTTGATTGTGAGATTCATATATTCTTTATATAATATGATGTCCCTCCAGTTATTAGCCTAAACTTCTAGGTTGAACATTTTATTATGGTGTCAGAGCCAGCTTCTGCCTCAATTTATTTCGTCTATGTGTCTACTATATGTCATTCTTAATTCAGCTTGCAGGTCAGAGGGATTATTGAAATATATCTCATCATATGCTCCTATATATGTGTCCTATCCCTTCATCTATAAGTTTAAGTTATTATGTTGGACTTTCTAATGAAAAATAATGGATTGAGATGACTACACCTCACAACATGAATATAAGTGAGAGTAGGGCAAGAAATTAAATTGGTGAAGGAAAAAAAACAAAAACAAAAACTTACCTCCTGGCACCGTAACATAAAAATAGCCGATGGACACGTGTCAACTCGAGACCTTATATAAATGAGAGCGGCAGGTCGTTGCGAAGCATAATGAATCGTGATAAAAGCAGGGGAATTAGAGTATGAAGACGATCCAGACTTCGCTGCATTTAAGCACGATAGAAAGCTGAGCAGTACATGTACATACCTTTGGGAGCATGGCACTAGAAAAGTACCGTGTACTTTCCCTCACCGTCAATATGGGTCCTCAACATCTTTTTAGTTTATTTATCATTGTTAGGTTAAAGGTTAGCAAGCCCCAAATTTAGGGTTTGTCATGAGGTTGACTGTAAGATTTATTGTCATGGAAACAAGACATTGCCGGAAAGACAGAGGAAACCATTTGGAAAAACAAGAGAGTAGGGGTGGAGTGGGGAGAACTTCTCCCGGAGAAGACCATTTTCTGAACTGAAATGATTGTCTATTTTGACTCGCAACAATTTCCTCCGTGAGGAGCAGTGGATTTTGTAAGACTTCTGAATTTAATACATTTGCTTAGATAATCGAAGTCCTCATATTTATGTAGTTAAAAAGAGCGATTATCTATTTCGTCCATAGAATCCAATGTTTTGTGTATTAATAAATTTCAAAAAATATTGACAAATATCAATAAAATTTTTGTTAAACGAAGGAATAAAAGCCAAAAATCTCAAATTATGTGCATTGTGACACATTTACCCTAAACCCATTTTTCTATGAAGCCAAAACTCCCAAACTTGTACCTATGACACATTTATCCTCCATCAAAATTTTGTTAATAAGCATCATTAAAAATCTACTTACATGGACAACGAAAGGCAAACGGTGTTGACATAGGGCTCATATCACAATAAAATAAAAATAGTAATATCATTGGACAAATCTTTGATGGAGAGTAAATGTGTGACATGGATACAAGTTTAATAGTTTTGATATCATAAGAAAAATTTTAGGATAAATGTATTACAATAGGCATAGTTTGGAGCTTTTGATATTATATAAAAAAAAAAGTTCAGGATAAATGCTTAACAAGATTAAGTGAATACCCAAAATCGTAGTCATTAGATATAATTTAAGGTTTCTGGTGGCTTTTTTTTCTCAAAAAATGATAAGTGACCTTTCTTTCTAAGATTATTGGTGAGATGACAAATTGCAGAAAAATTCTTTTAGCATTCGTGTATGAGAGAGGTAAACGATTGAAATGATGATGGTGAGCCCCAATAAACATGCCCTATTAAGCTTCCTTTTGACGCCTAGATCTTAAGAAAAGAATTTGACACTTAACTCTTTGAGATTTGAGAACATGTGGCATTTTACACTTTCTTCTTGTGGCCGAGAAAATGGAAATATTCAGAATATATCTTTCTTATCTTTCCTTGCTATCAAATTTTCAAGAGGAAATATGCACTGTCGCTCTTCAAGTTTCACCCATCTGCCTAATTTAGATCCCCCAGCACATCAAATCAAGGATATTAAATGGGTTGGCCAAATTTCTCGTTCATGTGGGGTCATTAAAATGCTCACAACATGACATATATAATGTTTTTTTTAGGGGATCGGAGTGAGTCAATCCTTATTTTTTATACAATAAATAATTAATGGGGTTTTGTCAAAATACTGGTGTCAACAATCATACCCAATTACTTTACACATTTAAAATTTTTGTTTAAAATTTTCCACATCAATAATGGTGTATTCCTTTTTCTAGCAATATAGAGATTTTAAATCAAATTAGAGTTAGTTTCAAATTTTTGTTAAAATTAAATTTTTGTTAATTCTACTGACATCAGCAAATCTGTTCAAATTTTTATGCTTATATATCTTCTATACAGGAACGTCCAAATTCCATTTGTTCTTTATGTTTATGGCCAAAAAAAAAACAAAAAATTGTGATGTTCACTTCGCAAAGATTGTTTTCTTTTTGTCGATGAGCAGTTAGCAATGACTGATTAATATAAATTTTTTTCTTGCGTAAGATGACTTGGAATTCTTAGTACAACGCAATATATCAATTAATTTAGTCAGATCATAGATCTGACCAAAACCCTACTTGAATGAGCATCTCATGTGCCTGCTTGGTCTGTGACATCCCATGGCCGATCCGTACAGGTAGCGCCACTGATCTATGTCTCGAAAGTGGACATGGACAAATTAATAGGTCAGAATATGGAGAATATCAATCTTGGACAGACTAAGGTCCTTTTTCATTGGATCTTGCACGTTTGCATTTAAAAACTTAGGAAATTTTTCTATTATATATTCCAAGGGGTTCCTCTTGTTTTTGGTTAAACTCAGTGCAGTCCAAAATAAATGGGTATGCTCGCGTTGCATAGTACTGCACCTTATATGTTAGATATATATTAACTAAAAAAGTGCACGCAGCATAAACTGATAATTGGCAATTTTCATTATTTATGTGCATTTGAGACATTTAGACGTGTCAAAAATAGTACGAATATCATTGATTATTGTAGAGTGGTTATAAAATGACAGTAAACAAGTCCTTATAATTAATGAATCAATTGTTTTTTTTTTATAAATAAAATATATTGCATGTCACTGTCATAATTAGCTTGAAGATATCTTTTGGATCTTATGGACAATTACGAGTTTCTAGAATAAATATGTTTTTCTTTCCGATCTAATTGTTGACTTGTTGGTCAATCTGTCTAGCTTCGGATCATAGTTTGAATTTGAATCAAGCATGAGATTTATCTTTGGACATATGCTTATGATACGCCGCGATAATCGGTGGGAGCGATAAGTCACATCAAGCAAAAGCAAAAGCTATTATTCTCTGAGATTTTTTAATGTTACCAATAATACAAATTAATGGTAGGTGAGAATTCAACATTGCACCGAAATTATTTATAATTTATATGCTCCACGAGATTTTTAGTTACGAGGCTAAACAAAAGTTTTCAGCACATTTTTCTAGAGATCCATAAAAATTCTATAAACAATTCATAGAAGAAGAGCGGGAAGTCTCGATAAGCATGATAAATTGTAAGTATCAAAAAGAAATTATAGTTCTTATAGACTAGAAGGCATAATTTTGGATGATTAGTTATCGTAATTAATTAAAAGTCAAGTTCACTAAGAAAAGTGAAACAAGTGGAAGGTTATTGAGGGTTATTAAGTAGGAAGGGGTTGGGCGTGGAAGAAAGATAATTTTCTGAATTGAAATTATATTCTATTTTGATTGGAAAAAAGTCACTAAAAACTCTAAATTATGCACACGATGACACATTTATCATAAATATTTTTTCAAGACATAAAAAAGTTCTTAATTTTCGTTTTAGGCTCAAATATAGGGTCGGCGCTATAGAATTGCTATTGGTACTTGTGGTTGCGAGTATGTATATCGATGATTTTATGGAATAGGATGTGAATTACATGCATAAAAAAGTTCTATGCTCATTGATATTCTTCCACTTTTTTATTTGGAAATAACAAAAATATATAGGGAAAATTACCCAATTAGTCCTAAACCTATTATACAGACATTAATTCAATTATAACATTTCAACTTTACTAATTGAGTCATAAACGAAGAACTTATCAAAAAAGTCTGAAACCAATTGCACATGTGTCAATTCAGTTTTAAATCTTTCGATTTGGTTAATTTAGTCTTAAACTTTTTATCAATTGAGTCATTCTCGCCAATTTTGATCATAAATCATTGACATGGATGCTAGATATCCCACGTGGTATAGTCGAAGATGACTTTGACGATGTTTATAATTTTTCAAATCTTTTTGAAAATTATTATTAATTTTCTTTTTCATTTTGCCAATGATAGTTATTGATGATCCTTGTCAACTACAATAGCCTTGCCCCCGACTAGCGAAGTTGCAAAGGCCCATACCCAAACCTGGCAAGGGCCTTCGCACCCTTGCCTAAGGCCTTTGTAACCAGCGAGGGCCTTGCCAACGGCCCAACGGCCATGTGACCATCACCAGCCACAATGAAAAAAAGCAAAGAAAAAATTGTAAGGAAATTCAAAATTCAAACTAATGATAAAAAATTCAGCAAAAATTCAAAAAATTGTCTAGATCAATTTGGATCATGCCATGTAAGATGCATAGTGCTCGCATCAACAATTTCCAACCAAAATTAACTAAAATGACTCAATTGGAAAATTGTCAAAATGCTTAGGACTAAATTGACCAAATTAAAAAGGTTTAGAACTGTTGATAAAAGTGTAATAGATTTTAGATTTTTTTTTTTGGTAATTTTTTTATCCTAAATCTTTGTGCAAAATTCCAATGTATTCCTCCGTGTCAATTTTCACTTGAAATCACTAATGTGGCAGTCCAGTCATCATTGATTGTCCAACGTCGCATGTTGCGACATCAACGGCTTCCAATGAAAATTGATAAGAAGAATTACTTTAGAATCTAGCACAAAAGTTTATGACTAAATTGGCAATATGTTATACTATATGCTTTGGTACAAAATGTTAGGCAAATGCAAAATCAGTAAATTTAATAAAGAGTATATATGTAAACTTCACGTTGGACTCAAACGAGATGATCTTGCCTCGCTGGAAATGTGATCATGAAACCATTTAAATAAGAACCATTGTTGTATTTCCATTATATTTGATCCACTCAAATGTACACGTGGCTTTATTGTAAGTGTAATTCACCTTGGGGTTGATTGGTCTTTGGAAGATGCTTCATTGAATTACATCAAGATAGCCAAATATTAAAATTTAATGGATAAATGCACCAAAAGTCCTGAAACTTACCACAAAAATTATAGTTGAGTTTTAAAACTTTCAAATGGTATAATTGATTTTTGTTAAGAGAAAATGAAAGGGGAAACAAAAATGTGCAAAAAAAAAAATCTAAGAAAAAAGGATTAAATACGAACCTCCAAATAATTACAAAGCTAGAATCAAAGCCAAAATGCAAACCCAACAGAGGGAAAAAAAAAACAATAAAACTGAAGCTATTCATAAAATCAAGGTCGGATGTGTATGTTCACGAAGAAGATTAGCTTTTGCAAAGGGAAAGAAATGTGCAACGTCGTTTGGGCCCTTCCAAGATCCGTTTCCTCAGAGAAGATCAGCTTTTGCAAGACAAAGGTCCCCGACCTTCCTAGAATATGAATTATGCACATGTAAACTAATGATGATATTAGTGTCCTTTTTGGGTACTACCCAACCCCTCCCCCTCCAATTTGCAATATTCTTTTGCCAGCCTCTTACAAAACAAAAGTATAAATAATTTATTCACACCTTAGTCACACTATAGTTGGAACCCTGAATGTTTATCTTTTGACAATGTTATTCGTTTGGACTGGAATGATCATAATTGGACCACATCTTTTGGCTAAATAAGTGGAAGTATTATTATTAAAATTTAGCAAGTGGTTGAAATTAAATGACGCATGTATCTTATAGTTATTTGATTAAGTCCAAATGTAAAAGTTGACGATATAATTTTATAAAGCACATTTTCTAGGCGCTTCCTAATGACAAATTCCAAGAAACACATGCGTGCACATTTAGTTATTCTATGGCAGTTGATGTCATCTTAAAGTTAAGTGAGCAATTTATTTATTTTTTGAATATTGCAAAGAATTTACAAAGTTCACTACTTTATTGAGCTCAAATTCGACGTCAGCAATAGAGAGATCAGTTGGTTGCATTGCAATTTTGATGGAATCCGAAGGGGACTTCCACTAGAGCTTGCGCCCATGGCCGCTTGAGTTTCATCAAATTCAACCATGGCCGATCAAGCTTGACCATGTTCGATCAAAATAAATGCTTGAGCATGAGCGCGGCCATGTGAACTTTGGTCTTGAGCTTGTGGTCAAGGTTGTACTTTTTTCCTTCTACAGAGTTCAAGTTCAATTTGTGTTAGTTGATTCTTTAAGAAGTCTCGGGTATCCGCCCAATTTCTCCCATAAAATCCTGTTAATTTCTCTTCTTGATCCTTTTGGACCCACGTTTGATATACCCATATTTTTGGTAATTTCTTTCTTCAAAATCAATCCAGGCTTTTAAATTTACACTTCTTTTTTCTAATGTGGCGTTTAGTAGACGTCACATGTCTATAAAAATTAAAAGGAAAATCATGCCAATATTTTCTTTTAGCCAAAATAGATGAAATTAGCGGAAGGACTTTATTACATCAATTTGAAAAAATTTCAATACTGTATTACATTTAAAGAATTTGTAGGTCTCAATTGCATTTATTTAATAAGTTTTAGGACTTCTGAGACACTCGTCACAAAATTTAAAAATGACTATAGAAATTGAGAAAAGACTTCATTTGACCTTTGATTTTATTTGACCTGTTCATAAAATCAAAGGTCAGATGTGTATGCTCATGAAGAAGATCAGCTTTTGTGAGGGGAAAGAAATGTGCAATGTCGTTCGGGTCCTTTCTAGTATCTGTTTCCACGAAGAAGATCAACTGTTGCAAGACAAAGGTCCCCGACCTTATTAAAATATGGATTTTGTACATTCGAACTAATGATGAAATAAGTGTTCTTTTTTGGGTATCTACTCAACTACTCCCCCTCCAATTTGCAATATTTTTTCCCACCCTCTTATAAAACAAGAGTTTATTCACAACTTGCCTACACTATTGTTGGAACCCCAAATGTTTATCTTTCGACAATGTTATTTGTTTGGACTGGAATGATCATAAATGGACCACATCTTTTGGCTAAATAAGTGGAAGTATTGTTTTAAAATTTAACGAGTGGTTGTAATTAAATGATGTATGTATTTTATAGTTATTTGGTTAAGTCCGACTGTCAAAGTAGGCAATACAATTTTTTTTTTTAGGCAATACAATTTAAGAAAGCAATTTTTATAGGTGCTTCCTAATGACATAAATTCCAAACAACACATGCGCGCACTTTTAATTATTCTATGGTAGTTGATATCATCTTAAAGTTAAGTGAGCAATTTTTATTTTTTTTTTAGAATATTGCAGAGAATTTACAAAGTTTTTTTTTTTTAACTTTTTGGTCGGAACAATTTATAAAGTTCACTGCTTATAGTTTGTCACGTTATCTAGTATTCTAACTTTATTGATTGACGATAAATTATAGCAAACCTACTCTTGTTTCTAGTAACTTAAATTATTATAGTTATAATAATAATCATGCCGACAATCTCGTTCAAGAAATAGATTTAACCGCGACAAATCCGAGCGGACAAGGTCAATCCAAAGTTCGATACGTGATGCGACCTTCTTTAGACGCAAGGTTCCAAAGAAAAGACAAAATTTGCACAAATTTCAATCATGTGATTGATTCTTTATCCCGAGTACATTTGATAGCCTAACATCGCAATCAAATTAAAGATTTCCTACAAAGAGCTGATTAAATTGGTTGATTATTTTCAAATAATTTATCGTGCCAACAATCATCCTCATACATCCACGATGATGTTCAACTTATTTTTTTGATGGATTGTGAACAATCATCGCAACTTCCAGTAGCTCTCTTTTAGCACAGAGAATATGGTATGATATCTTCATTCCTCCTTCCGTCAGCTGAAGAGATCCCATAAGAAATATAATATTTCCAATTTCATAGACGAATTCAAAAACCGATGTCCATCATCCACACCTCCATTGAAGAGCTAAAAGAAAGAAAAAAACTCATCTAAAGCATGTCAAATTGGCATCGCAAGTCAATTATTTACGTTAATATCGCAAGTTGCATCGACTCCTTCCATGTCAACATCGCAAGTTGGCATCCATTTTGGGCTTTGACGCTGTTAACTACATGTGCTCTTTTACACATCAAATTGATTTATTTATAGGATTTTTTTTATGACATATTATTATTAACGGATGGTAAATGGTCCTTTTAGTCAATATCATCGAGAATTTCACCTCTATTGATGTACAAATAAATTTTTAATAACTTATGGGACAAAACAATACATTATTTTGAATCAAACATAAACTTTTCACATGCCGAAACATATGTTAAAGTCAAAGCTTATTTCAATGATCCAGAATTGCAAAATTCGCAACGCAGTACAGATGATTTATTTCCATTGGTATATCAATGGCCGTTGCCCTAGCAATGAACTCAAAGCAAACAATATCCTGATCAAGACACGGAACAAGGAGGCATGTCTTTGGGCGGCGGCAGCACCTTCTGATGTTTTTTCGCCCCATCTCTAACGACAATGACTGTTTCCATCCCCCAGCTCGCATGGCGTTCCAAGTGACAGTGCATGAACCACACCCCTACAAGCAACCATAAAAGAATAATCTGTCAAATGTATTCATATACAAGTCTAAATCCGCACAAACTATATGTTTATATGCGTTTCTATCGATAAATTATATTACCTGGATTATCGGCTTTGAATCTGATGGCTGTCCACCCATTTTTGGGGAGTCCGACGGTGTTAACATAAGGTGGATCGACTGTATTATACTGTGATACATAGGAGTCGCTGAAATTTCCATCGCCCATTCCGACGACATAAAAGCTGTAGCCGTGTAAATGCATGGGGTGATTCTCCGCTGCGAAATTGGTCCCCTGGAATCTTATTTCGACCTCCTCATTATAGTCAATCATCAGCACTTCAGTGCTCACATTGGCAGCATCTCCTAAGGCCGATACATTCCCGGTGTAGTCGAACACGAAAGGTGGTGTATCCGGAAAAGTTTCGTTGTAGACTCCTTGAAGATTGCTACACGCACCACACAAACATAATGTTATAGACACATTTAGATGTTGAATTATGCCTTTGCTTTAAGACAATGAAGGTTTAAATCATTCAAATTGGTTCAATTTGAAGAATATTTCAGCTTGAATCAACTCTATCGGTCTGAGATACTAACAAATATAATCAAAATTGGAAGGTCTAGTGATTTACGTACTTGTAGTATGCTTGGAGAATGCTAATCGATGGAGCCGAAAAAGTTATGTTGTTCAAGCTTGCCGAATGCATGGTGCCCTTTGGACCAGTACATGTTTTATTAGCAGGACATGGCCGCGCATTCAAGCCCTCCGTGATCGTAATGTTCCTAGTGATTTTGGTTGGAACCTTAGATGGATGTTCTTTGTTGTTCAAACTCCTCAACTGAACAGTGAAGTTTCCAGCATCACTCTTGTTGGTAAAACCTGGAAGCTCGAGTGATATGGGAGTCTCCGAGTGGTTATAATTGCCATTGTATTGGAATATTCCCTGTGTGACATTTTTGTTGGATGGGGCATTGGTGTCCACGAATGGACTGAAAATCATGTAGTAGCGACCAGGAGTTTGGTTCGCAATGACCAAAACATCCATCGTTTGACCAGGACTTATCATGAGGTAATTGGTCTTAAGCGGCTTTAGATAAGCTCCGTCCATTCCAACCACGGTGAGATTGTGCTTGGCTATGCCAAAGAACATCTCTTCGTTCATCCCTGAGTGGATGATCCGGAAGAGATATGTTTTTCTACGCACAACAGTTTTGTTGTACACCGAACCTGCAAAAGGTTAAAAACGTGACATATCAAATATTATCGGTGGAGATCTCGAAATTACTCTTATATTTAGCGATCATCATTAATTAGTATTTACAAATAATCGTTTCGCAAGATATCATCACCTATAAATAAGGCATTTTCTTTTTATATAAATAGTACATATGAAACTTATGTATATAATAGAATTTGTACCGTTAGAGCATGAGTAACTATCTCCTGGTTGACCATTAATGGTATAGGCCACGGACAAGTCTGGATCGCCTCCGGATTCAAGAGCCTCGTCGATTATGGCCTTTGTATCTCTCGTATACCATTCAGCTACATGCCAATTAATAATTTTGTTAAAAAAAACAAACCAAACTATTAATTTGTGTGTGTTTTTGAATGAGTGAAAAACTTATAATGTCAATTAAGTTAGTTGAAAATAGAATACCAATCACGATTGTGTGTTCTTGGTCAAACTTGTAAGGGTACATTTTTCCATAGGCGGGCATAATGATGAGAGGACCGTGTATAGTGGCTCGTGACCAATCACTGTGAGCGTGCCACCACAATGTGCCTTCTTCCTCGGTGAGTACAATTTTTTGAAGAAAGCTCGAGTTCGAAGGGATTGGGCATTGCGTGATGAACTCTGGTCCGTCAGACCAGGGATATCTTATTTGTCTCACTCCATGCCTGCAGGTGTGTGCGACATTAGGGGAGAGGGAGGGGGAGAGAGAGAGAAAGAGAGAGGGAGGTGGTTTTATTATTACCAGTGAATAGTGATTCCATAAGGTCCTATGTTGGTGACATTAACATAAATGGTGTCGCCTTTGCGAGCACGAATCTCCGGCCCAGGAAATAAACCATTCACTGTCAATATGGTCCGGTTCGTCTCACACAACATCTTAATAGGTGTCTCCTTCACCTGCAACAGAAATCATCCTATGACTCTAGGACCATTATACCCATAATATAATCTCTCTTTTTTAATTGATGCAGAATCCTTTTGGTGCATCATTATCTACAAGTGACAGTAATTAACTCAAAGGCCTGCATATGGACTTTCTTCCGTAATAAAGACTCCAAATGGGGTTGGAAACCAGATCGCAAAAGAGTAAGTAGATAAATAAAGCGATTGCAGATAATTGAATGTAGTTTGGTATATGAATGCTGTAATACTTGGCCTCAAGCATAGTCCAAGCTTTAGCTAGCTGAAGACTTAGATGTGAAGATCATCGTTGATAAAAGGAGATTATTGTGTTGAATACACTAATAAGAGAACATTTATGAATTATGAAATCATAATCAACTGTAATGCCTCAATATAGTCTAACTTGTAACAAATGCACAAATAGTCACTAAATGTTCTATATGTCCCAGAAAAGACACTTATAGAGCTCAAGAAGGGGATGTTCCTACTCACCACAAAATCATAGAAGAGGACTTTGCCTTGAGCCATGCAAAAGAGCAGGCTCAAAGTGAGCGCAAACCCTAGAAATGTTCCCATCGTCTCTCTCTCTCTCTCTCTCTCTCAACAAGATGCAACTGAACTTGTACCAATCACTTGATCCAGAAAGGAGACTTGTGTTATGCTCAGTCTCTTTCTTCTTGTGACCTTCCCCTTCCATTGAAGGTGGCTATTTGTAGGGAACTTCTTGCAATGTCTGATGGTCCCTGTCTAGTCAGTCTCAGTCGGCGCCACGTGAAAACGAAGCGGTCTTGGTGCTCACAAAAGCGTGTCCCATGAGATAATAACAAATGCAAATTGAAGGAAAAAGAGCAATCGCCTTTCAAAGGCTCGAGCTCATTTTTTCTTCCGTCGTTTCCACGAAAAAGAAGATTGATTGAAGAGCGTCACAGAGGAAGGAGGTGACAAAACTTCTCTTAACTTACTGTCATGTCGGCAAAAAGAGAGAGAAAAAGAAACATTATTTTACGTGCTCATCCCACTGCTTGAAAACTCATTAATGATTCCCCTTTTGTTCTTTTAGGGAGACAGCGGGCATCAACGTTTTCTTGAACACAAAGTTGACCAGTCCCTTGTTACCACTGAAATTTATCGTATGGTAAAGAGAGCCTCTAGAAGTCAAGAGATATTCAGCAGAGAAAGAGCCTCTAGAAGTCAAGAGATATTCAGCAGAGAAAATTGTATCTTTCATCAAAAGAAAGCACAAAAGAAAATGCCTTTCTAATGGTATATCAAACACAAAAAGAGAGAGAGAGAGAGAGAGAGAGAGAGAGAGAGAGAGATAACTCATGCAGAATTCTAGTTAATGTTGCACAGTTGCTCTAGTCATAAAGGCGAGTTGTGCCTTTAGTTGAATAAATAATCATAAGATTTTACGCCAACCATCTTATTGGCATCACCTCTTATGTAGTGCCGATGCCTAATATGTGATATTTTCTTCCATGTAAAGAATTTTTCAGAGCATCTGTCCAATCAATTTCAACAACCAAAAAAGCAAATAATCAAACATTTTTTTTCGATATGACTTTCTTTTGATATGTGTAAATAGAAGTTTTCCAAATCAAATCACTTCTTAAAACGCATGATTGTCTGCCTTTAGAGACACTCTTTCAATATGACCATATTCTAAAGTGTCTAAATACTTCCCTTCTATTTTAGCCAAAGAATGTGTAGTTTTTTTTCTTTTTGTCAGAAAAGAATGTGTAGATTACTGAAGTAAAAATAGAGCAAAAAAAATATCATCCTCCTGTACCTGAAAAACATGCTCGAGTGGTTTTATGCTGGATTTGATTAATAATCACGCGGTGCAAATCATATTTGACTGGGGATTAGTCGGTGATTAGTGGTTTATTCGGTAAGTTGCGCATGCCATACATTCTTATAATGTGATTCTGACTAAATAATAGCTAGGATCTATATAATCGGACGAAACCCAAGTGGTCAACTTTCACAAAAATCAAATGGACCCCTGATAGCTGGGGATGTTCTAAAATAAGGGATTCTTCTCTCACAAACATCTTTCGACCAAACATGCCCTAAAAAATTTACCATACTTCTATGAGACCCTTCACTTTGAAACTTGGTGATTGCTGGTTATTTTCCCAATACAATCATCAATTAATGCCTCAGGGAAAAGAGTTTGATTTCCTACCGTCTCTCTTTGTGTTATTTTCCCCCACACACAAATATGGGAAATATTATTTACATGATATGCTTGACATATATTTTTGTACATATAACAAAGTGCTTGGGTACAAACTGTTTCCAAAGTGTAAATTTTTAGCATAAATATTGGTCTACAATCAGCCTCGAGATGCCAACGTCCACAAACCTTCTATGCATATATGGATGGACTTTTTTTTTTAACTCTTTTTTCTTTAAAAACACGGACGTGGAGATCTAGCTACCTTAAAATTCATAAAACACCCTGCAAGACCCATGAACTAATTAAGTCAAGATCATGGACCTTTAGCAAGGTATCTTAGCCCATTACAGTTTGCTTGCAGTATGACCTCTAATGTTTAACTAGAAATTCACCAATGCTTCAATCAACTAAAAATCCTCTAGTTTTTAATTTTTGCTTTTGTTTTATCTAAATCTTGCAATGGAAACACTTCAAATTTTTATTTTTTTTATCCCAAAACATCTAAAAATTTCACAATATATAAATTTGACATGTGAATTAACATATAATTTCTAAAATTTAATGATTGTGTGAAATTCGGATATCATTTCATATTTCAACATGAAAATAAAGATTTTCTTTTTTCTTTTTAAAATGCAAACAAATAATTTTTTTTTCTTGATAGGACACCACATCATTAAATTTAGTAGTCAATGGTCTTAGAGGCCAGTCGTCAAAGGCTCAACCCTCGCCAGTAGAAACTTTATACACTTCCGACCACACAACATCAACAATCCATCCAAATAAATTATCGCATATTAAGTATTGTATATTTTCTCGTTTTCTTCCAAACTGATGAATTTTGACTCAAAATTTTATTATCAGTTTAGGAGACGGGAAAGTCTTAGGTTGCATCTAAAAATATCTCCCTTGTCAGAGATCTACTTCTATCCGCGAATCAATGAAAGAAATGTAGGAAGAACGAAGGAGAAAGTAGACACTTTCCTTAAATTGATGCTTCTCCCACAATGTCCCCTCCTTAGCTGTAGAAGATCCCCATCCGATGGAAGTTTCCTAATGTATTTCAGCACCATTTCGTTGGCATGTCATTCGTTCTTCAGACAATCATTTTTTCAATTGACATCCACTGCCATACAAAACGCCCTTTCAATTGACCATACCATCACATGATTATGAGAACACGAAAATGACAACAAAATTATTTGGGAAGATTAAAAACGAGCTTACGTTGTTGTGTCGATCAAGGTGCTTTAGCGGAATTATCTTGCATCTAATTAGAATATTTAACAAGGTCGTGTGGGACAATTAAAAGATAAGCGCAACATGGCCAACCTGTTAATCACTGTAGCCCTTGTCGCATGCGAGGCAGTGACCTTGTTCTTTAGTTTACTGTAATATTCCGTGGGCTGACTAGGTACATGGACCATGTTCTGTTTCATGCAATAATTATATCTGTCATATGGGCACGTTTTAGGGTAAATAATGGAAAACTCAACAAACTAAATGAGATCATCATGGTCAAAAGAAGCCAATGATTCAGTCCATGGTTTTACTGGCCAAAAAGAAAAAAGACCCACTTCAAGGTTCCCAGCAATTAATCTAAAAAGACGGAATATTCGAGAAAAAGAAATCATGACTCGTCCACAGATCATGGAGACCAAATCATCTCTACCACTGTCCATGTGAGCTTTAGGTTTTGGTAATATAGCATTATCACCAATGATAACGTGATATAATGACAAGATAAGCTTTAGTAGACTTATTGGCAATTCACAAAGCCGGGATATATTCTATTCAACTATTTCAGTAGTGGACTAAGCTGGAAAGTGATTCCTCGTGGATCGATCCCCTCTAGTGTTGAACTTGGCGTGCAGAGAAAACTTGTCCACCTGCTTTGTTTTGTGATTGGTTGAACAAAAGAGAGAACAATCGATGTGATGCGCAATAACTAAGCAATGGCATTTCTAGGAATCACCTTTTCCCATGGCCAGGTACTTTTGCTGGTCTTGTATTACAGATATGCACCAATGATGCAGCAGAAGAGGGGCGCAGAAATTAAAAATGTAGTTGTTGTCCATCAGGTGGAATGATGATCCTGTTCCTAGAAGGTGCTCATTTCTGACCCGCTAATACACCTACGGAGCGTGCATCAATTAGCTTTGATTATAGATTGATCAAGAGAAATCTAGCTGTAGCACTCTAAACAAAGGCTCGCTCTAACCATTCTCAGTTGATTCCATCCACATAGATCCAAACGAAAATTAGCTATACAAATAATTAAGTAAAAAGGATTAATTTATTAACTTTTAGAAAACTCCCTTTTTCTACCCAAATGGGCCTCCTCGATCCCAGCTGCTCGTGGACCATCTTTTCCTTCCCTCCAACTTATTTGGTGAACAAATCAAAGCAAAAAGTTTGGCATCCTTTACTTTATCATGGGTGCACGTTGTACATCTGTTCATATATTGTCCCTGTATGCAAACAGTTATTAACTCAGGACATGCTAGAGTTGAATAAATGGTATCTTGGTCGACAAAAGGGACTGCACGTGAAAATTAAAGGAGAAAACTCGCATGGAGCTCTTGCAAAAAGGAATAATATGCACATGCTAAGGGTAGTACAATTAATCATCTCTTGTTTATGTGCGTTTGCAGTATTAAAAAGTTAATGCATAGTATGCGAGTATGACAAACAAAAGGTTGCTGATATGAAATTGTTTAAATATATCATATATCGCTTGACTGTGAGATTCATATATTCTTTATATAAATATGATGTCCCTCCAGTTATTAGCCTAAACTTCTAGGTTGAACATTTTATTATGGTGTCAGAGCCAGCTTCTACCTCAATTTATTTCGTCTATGTGTCTACTATATGTCATTCTTAATTCAGCTTGCAGGTCAGAGGGATTTTTGAAATATATCTCATCATATGCTCCTATATAAGTGTCCTATCCCTTCATCTATAAGTTTAAGTTATTATGTTGGACTTTCTAACGAAAAATAATGGATTGAGATGACTGCACCTCACAACATGAATATAAGTGAGAGTAGGGCAAGAAACTAAATTGGTGAAGGAAAAAAAACAAAAACAAAAACAAAAACTTACCTCCTGGCACCGTAACATAAAAATAGCCGATGGACACGTGTCAACTCGAGACCTTATATAAATGAGAGCGGGAGATCGTTGCTAGCATAATGAATCGTGATAAAAGCAGGGGAAGCAGAGTATGAAGACGATCCAGACTTCGCTGCATTTAAGCACGATAGAAAGCTGAGCAGTACATGTACATACCTTTGGTAGCGTGGCACTAGAAAAGTACTGTGTACTTTCCCTCACCGTCAATATGGGTCCTCAACATCTTTTTAGTTTATTTATCATTGTTAGGTTAATGGTGAACAGGCCTCAAATTTAGGGTTTGTCATGAGGTTGACGAGGTTGACTTTAAGATTTATTGTTATGGAAACAAGACATTGCCGGAAAGACAGAGGAAACCATTTGGAAAAACAAGAGAGAAGGGGTGGAGTGGGGAGAAGATCATTTTCTGAACTGAAATGATTGTCTATTTTGACTCGCAACAATTTCGTCCGTGAGGAGCAGTGGATTTTGTAAGACTTTTGAATTTAATACATTGGCTTAGATAATAGAAGTACTCATATTTATGTAGTTAAAAAGAGCGATTATCTATTTCGTCTATAGAATCCAATCTTTTGTGTATTAATAAATTAAAAAAAATATTGACAAATATCAATAAAATTTTAGTTAAAAGAAGGAATAAAACCCAAAAATCTTAAATTATGTGAATTGTGCACATTTACCCTAAACCCATTTTTTTATGAAGCCAAAACTCCTAAACTTGTATCTATTAAACATTTATGCTCCATCAAAATTTTGTTAATAAGCATCATTAAAAATCTACTTACATGGACAATGAAAGGCAAACGGTGTTGACATAGGACTCACATTACACTAAAATAAAAATGACACCGATTTTGCAGTAATATCATCAGACAAATCTTTGATGGAGAGTAAATATGTGACACGGATATGAGTTTAATATTTTTGATATCATAAGAAAAGTTTTAGAATAAATATGTCACAATGGGCATAGTTTGGAGCTTTTGATATTATTAAAAAAAAAAAATCAGGATAAATGCTTAACAAGATTAAGTGAATACCCAAAATTGTAGTCATTGGATATAATTTGAGGTTTTTGGTAGCTATTTTCCTCAAAAAATGATAAGTGACCTTTCTTTCTTGAGATTATTGGTGAGATGACAAATTGCAGAAAATTTTATTAGCATTCGTGTATGAGAGAGGTAAACGATTGAAGTGATGACGGTGAGCCCCTATACATGCCCTATTTAGCTTCCTTTTGACGCCAAGATCTTAAGAAAAGATTTTGACAATTAACTCTTTGAGATTTGAGAACATATGGCATTTTACACTTTCTTCTTGTGGCCGAGAAAATAGAAATATTCAGAATATATCTTTCTTATCTTTCCTTGCGACCAAATTTTCAAGAGGAAATATGCACTGTCGCTCTTCAAGTTTCACCCACCTGCCTAATTTAGATCACCCAGCACAACAAATCAAGGATATTAAATGGGTTGGCCAAATTTCTAGTTTATGCGGGCTCATTAAAATGCTCATAATATGACATTTATAATGTTTTTTTTAGGGGATCGGAGTCAGTCAATCCTTATTTTTTATACAATAAATAATTAATGGGGTTTTGTCAAAATATTGGTGTCAACAATCATACCCAATTACTTTACACATTTAAAATTTTTGTTTAAAATTTTCCACATCAATAATGGTGTGCTCCTTTTTCTAGCAATATAGAGATTTTGAATCAAATTAGAGTTAGTTTCAAATTTTTGTTAAAATCAAATTTTTGTTAATTCCACTGACATCAGGAAATTTGTTCAAATTTTTATGCTTATATATCTTCCATACTGCAACGTCCAAATTCGATTTGTTCTTTATGTTTATGCCCCCCCCCAAAAAAAAAAAAAAAATGTGATGTTCACTTCGCAAAGATTGTTTTCTTTTTGTCGCTGAGCAGTCAGCAACGACTAATTAATATAATTTTTTTCTTGGGTAAGATGACTTGGAATTCTTAGTACAACGCAATATATCAATTAATTTAGTCAGATCATAGATCTAACCAAAACCCTATTTGAACGAGCATTTCATGTGCCGGCTTGGTCTGTGACATCCCATGGCCGATCCATACAGGGAGCGCCACTGATCTATGTCTCGACAGTCGACATGGACAAATTAATAGGTCAGAATATGGAGAATATCAATTTTGGACAGACTAAGGTCCTTTTTCATTGGATCTTGCACGTTGAATTTAAAAACTTAGGAAAATTTTCTATTATATATTCCAAGGGGTTCCTCTTGTTTTTGGTTAAACTCAGTGCAGTCCAAAATAAATGGGTATGCTCGCGTTGCATAGTACTGCAGCTTATATATTAGATATATATCAACTAAAAAAGTGCACGCGGCATAAACTGATAATTGGTAATTTTTATTATTTATGTGCATTTGAGACATTTAGACGTGTCAAAAATAGTACGAATATCGTTGATTATTGTAGAGTGGTTATAAAATGACAGTAGACAAGTCCTTATAATTAATGAATCAGTTGCTTTTTTATAAATAAATTATATCCCGTGTCACTGTCATAATTAGCTTGAAGATATCTTTTGGATCTTATGGACAATTATGAGTTTCTAGAATAAATATGTTTTTCTTTCTGATTTAATTGTTGACTTGTTGGTCAATCTGTCTAGCTTCGGATCATAGTTTGAATTTGAATCAAGCAAGAGATTTATCTTTCGACATATGCTAATGATACGCCGCGATAATCGGTGGGAGCGATAAGTCACATCAAGCAAAAGCAAAAGCAAAAGCTATTTTTCTCTGAGATTTTTTGATGTTACCAAGAATACAAATTAATGGTAGGTGAGAATTCAACATTGCATCGAAATTATTTATAATTTATATGCTCCACGAGATTTTTAGTTACGAGGCTAAACAAAAGTTTTTCAACACGTTTTTCTAGAGATCCATAAAACTTCTATAAACAATTCATAGAAGAAGAGCGGGAAGTCTCGATAAGCATGATAAATTGTAAGTATCAGAAAGAAATTATAGTTCTTATAGACTAGAAGGGATAATTTTGGATGATTAGTTATCGTAATTAATTAAAAGTCAAGTTCACTAAGAAAAGTGAAACAAGTGGAAGGTTATTGAGGATTATTAAGTAGGAAGGGGTTGAGCGTGGAAGAAAGATAATTTTCTGAATTGAAATTATTTTCTATTTTGATTGGAAAAAAGTCACTAAAAACCCTAAATTATGCACACGATGACACATTTATCATAAATATTTTTCATGACATAAAAAAATCACAAACTTATACTTGTATGACATATTTATGCTCCATCAAAATTCTATCAAAGATAACTCCTAAAAATCTATCTACATTGACACCACAAAGTAAATAGGATTGACATGGCTAAAAGAAACTTTGTTTTTTGGCTGAAAGAAAATCATCTAACGAAACCTTGAAGGAGAATAAATGTTTCATATAAGTACAAGTTTAAAGTTTTTTATGTCACAAGAAAATATTTATGTTAAATGTGTTGCAATTAGTATAATTTGGAATTTTTTATATCATAAAATAATGTTGGGATAAATGTGTCATATGGGCATAGGTCGGAGTTTTTATGACTTTTTTTCCCATTTCGATTTGATTCATTTTCCTTCACGAGGAGCAGTTGATTGATAGCACGTCTCATTGTGATAAAATTGCTAAGGTCATACTTCTCTAGTTTAAAAGAACAATTATCTATGACCTACGCTGAATGATATGATTACATGTAAAAAATACAGATTTCTTGTGCCGGTAAATCTCAATAGATGATGATAAATATGAAACAACCACTGGTTGAAAGAATGATAAGTGACGTATTTTTTTCCGAGTAGCATGTTGATAATTTAACCATAGTATTATGAGTATCAGCTACTTGTCTATAGCTTATAGATTATCAATCTTTATGCTAACTTACCATGTTTTATTTGGATGACCTGCTAACACTTGTAACTTATTAATTCCATCATTATATTACCTACCTAAATTAAAATGAATTATCAACTTTATGTAAACAACCTAGTTAGTGCCACATCATTTTCTGGCATGGCATTTCAAGGGAGAGTAAGGCCACGTAAGCACGAGGTGGACGAATCACATGTTGACGCATGGCTAGAAGAGCTGCATCAGTGGTTGACTTGCTTGGGCGAGAAAATATTGGTTGCCCTAGACACGTTAGCTTTGCACTAGTCCACTCAACGTCGTCCCCTCTCCCTTTGTTAATGTCTTTACTTTTTTCTTCATTTTTCCTTTTTCCTTCTTCTTCTTCCTCATTCCACTCTCTCTCTCTCCTCTCTCTTCTGTGGATACACACAGATCCACTCTCTTCTTCTTCTTCTTCTTCTTCTTCTTTTTCTAAATGCTCTCTCGCTCGCCGCCTCCGCAATCCACCTCCATCTCTGCCTCTATCTTCACCCGCTACTTCTCCGACCTCCAGCGTCGCCACATCCTGTCCAGCTCCTCTCGTGCCCTCAGCATCGACACTCGCGTCAACGAACCATGCCTCTCCCTTCGCCTTCTCCATTGCCTATGCCGACCCTAGTCGAACTCAAATCTGTTGATTCGAGGTCAAGCTGAGCTCTAAATCATAAATTTAGGGCTTACTCAATCTTAGATCCAAAAAAATGAGGCTCAAATTCGCCTGCGGCACTCGAGCTCGATGTTGTAGGATAGACAGCGGTGAGGTGGTGGTGGAAGGCGATTCGCGGGATTAAGCTGACAGTGAGTCTTAGTTGAGGCATTTCCTTCCGGCGATTTGTAGGTCTTTACGACTGAACCACGTAAATCCGGTGTCCGATTTATTTTTTTCTTCTATCTATATTATTGTTCAATTGCTCGCTTTATCGCAACATAAAGCATGTCAAATTGGCATCGCAA
Organism: Eucalyptus microcorys; assembly: GCA_014182515.1. NCBI lineage: Eukaryota > Viridiplantae > Streptophyta > Magnoliopsida > Myrtales > Myrtaceae > Eucalyptus > Eucalyptus microcorys. Next base: position 41,043,767 of record CM024566.1, read on the forward strand.
GTCAATTTATTTACGTTAATATCGCAAGTTGCATCGACTCCTTCCATGTCAACATCGCAAGTTGGCATCCATTTTGGGCTTTGACGCTGTTAACTACATGTGCTCTTTTACACATCAAATTGATTTATTTATAGGATTTTTTTATGACATATTATTATTAACGGATGGTAAATGGTCCTTTTAGTCAATATCATCGAAAATTTCGCCTCTATTGATGTACAAATAAATTTTTAATAACTTATGGGACATTATTTTGAATCGAACATAAACTTTTCACATGCCGAAACATATGTTAATGTCAAAGCTTATTTCAATGATCCAGAATTGCAAAATTCGCAATGCAGTACAGATGATTTATTTCCATTGGTATATCAATGGCCGTTGCCCTAGCAATGAACTCAAAGCAAACAATATCCTGATCAAGACACGGAACAAGGAGGCATGTCTTTGGGCGGCGGCAGCACCTTTTGATGTTTTTTCGCCCCATCTCCAACGACAATGACTGTGTCCATCCCCCAGCTCGCATGGCGTTCCAAGTGACAGTGCATGAACCACACCCCTACAAGCAGCCGTAAAAGAATAATCTGTCAAATGTATTCATATACAAGTCTAAATCCGCGCGAACTATATGTTTATATGCGTTTCTATCGATAAATTATATTACCTGGATTATCGGCTTTGAATCTGATGGCTGTCCACCCATTTTTGGGGAGTCCGACGGTGTTAACGTAAGGCGGATCAACTGTATTATACTGCGATACATAGGAGTCGCTGAAATTTCCATCGCCCATTCCGACGACATAAAAGCTGTAGCCGTGTAAATGCATGGGGTGATTCTCCGCTGCGAAATTGGTCCCCTGGAATCTTATTTCGACCTCCTCATTATAGTTAATCATCAGCACTTCGGTGCTCACATTGGCAGCATCTCCTAAGGCCGATACATTCCCGGTGTAGTCGAACACGAAAGGTGGTGTATCCGGAAAAGTTTCGTTGTAGACTCCTTGGAGATTGCTGCACGCACCACACAAACATAATGTTATAGATACATTTAGATGGTGAATTATGTCTTTGCTTTAAGACAATGAAGGTTTAAATCATTCAAATTGGTTCGATTTGAAGAATATTTCAGCTTGAATCAACTCTATCGGTCTGAGATACTAACAAATATAATCAAAATTGAAAGGTCTAGTGATTTACGTACTTGTAGTATGCTTGGAGAATGCTAATCGATGGAGCCGAAAAAGTTATGTTGTTCAAGCTTGCCGAATGCATGGTGCCCTTTGGACCGGTACATGTTTTATTAGCAGGACATGGCCGCGCATTCAAGGCCTCCATGATCGTAATGTTCCTAGTGATTTTGGTTGGAACCTTAGATGGATGTTCTTTGCTGTTCAAACTCCTCAACTGAACAGTGAAGTTTCCAGCGTCACTCTTGTTAGTAAAACCTGGAAGCTCGGGTAACAAAGGAGTCTCCGAGTGGTTATAATTGCCGTTGTATTGGAATATTCCCTGTGTAACATTTTTGTTGGATGGGGCATTGGTGTCCACGAATGGACTGAAAACCATGTAGTAGCGACTAGGAGTTTGGTTCGCAGTGACCAAAACATCCATCGTTTGACCAGGACTTATCATGAGGTAATTGGTCTTAAGCGGTTTCAAATAAGCTCCATCCATTCCGACCACAGTGAGATTGTGCTTGGCTATGCCAAAGAACATCTCTTCGTTCATCCCAGAGTGGATGATCCGGAAGAGATACGTTTTTCCTTGCACAACTGTTATATTGTATGCTGACCCTACGAAAGATTAAAAAAAAAAACACCATATTAAATATTATTGTTGTAGATCTTGATTAGTTTTCTCATTTCATTAATATAGAGTAAAAATGTTTTATTTCATTACCTATGAATACAAGTTTTTCTTTTTAAAAAATAGCATATATCACACTCATAAATACACACTAGAATTCATACCATTAGAGCATGAGTAACTGTCTCCTGGTTGACCATTGATGGTATAGGCCACGGACAAGTCTGGATCACCTCCAGATGCAAGAGCCTCATCGATTATAACCTTCGTATCTCTCGCATACCATTCAGCTACATGCCAAATCAGTTTTGTTAAGAAAAGTAATTCAAGCTATTACTTGTGCATGTTTGATTAAGGGAAAAAATTATTTATGTCATTTAAGTAGAATACCAATCACAATTGTATGTTGTTCATCAAACTTGTAAGGGTAGTTGGTGTCATTAACAGGCAAAATAATTATAGGGCCATGTACTGTGGCCCGTGTCCAATCACTATGAGCGTGCCACCATAGCGTGCCTTCTTCTTCAGTGAGTATGACTTTCTGAAGGAAGCTTGAGTTCGTAGGGATTGGGCATTGTGTGATATTCTCTGGGCCATCAGACCAGGGATACCTTATTTGTCTCACTCCGTGCCTACACGTGTGTATAATATCAGGAGATTGGGAGGGAGGAAAAAGAGAGAAGGTGGAGGAAGGGTGGTTTATTTTTACCAATGAATAGTGACTCCATAAGGTCCTGTATTGGTGACATTAACGTAGATGGTGTCACCCTTGTGAGCACGGATCTCTGGTCCAGGAAACAAACCATTCACGGTCAATACAGAGCGATTTGTCTCGCACAACATCTTAATAGGTGTCTCCTTCACCTGCAACAAATAAAAACTCATCCTTTAAAATTGGACCGTCAAACATCTTTAGTAATCTCTCTTATTAAATTGATGCCGAAGCGTTTTGCTGTATCGCAGCCTATAGATAACATTAAGTAATTTAGGGGCCGGCGTCTGCACTCGCTTCAAGAATAAAGACCCAAATGGGTTGGAGATCACTTCCCAAATGAACAAATAAATAAATTATACAACTGTGGACATTTAGGGATTACTACCAAACTCTCAAGAAGATAAAATCATCAGAAAAATGCATGTAGTTTTGTTATATGAATGCTGTAATACTTGGCCTCGAGCATAGTCCAAGATCTAACTAGCTCCAGATCTAGATGTGAAGATCATCCATGACGAAAGGAGATTCTTGTCTTGAATATCCTAATACAATAACATCTACGAATCATGAGATCGTAAAACTTGTAACAAATGCGCTACTAGTCGCTAAAAGATCTGTATGGCCCAAAAAAGACACTTAAAAGTGCTCAACAAGGAGGTGTTCCTACTCACCACGAAATCATAGTGGAGGACTTTGCCTTGAGCCATGCAAAAGAGCAGGGTCAGAGTGAACCCAAACCCTAGAAATCTGCCCATCGTCTCTGTCTCCCTCTCTCGCTCTCAACAAGACAAAAACGAACTTGTATGAATCACTTGATCCAGAACAAAAAAGGGGACTTGTGTTTCGCTCGGCCTCTTTCTTCTTGTGACTTTCACCTTCCATTGAAGGGGACTCTTTATAGGGAACTTCTTTTCGTATTTGGTTTTCTCTGTCGAGATGCTAGCTGTCTGCCCCACATGAAAACGAATTCGTCGGGTTTCTCGCAAAAACACGTGTCCTCGACATTACAGCCAATGAAAGTTAAAGAAAGGAAAAACCGGCATTTCTTTCGTGCTAATTTTTCCCGTGTTTCCACTAAGAAGAAGAAGATCGGTTAAGGAGCACCGCCGAGGAACGAGCTGATGAACTTCCCACGACTTATTTAGTCATGCGGGCAAGAAAGAAGAGAGAATTTTAAAATACATTTCTTTACGCGCTCATCAACTGCTTCAAGACTCATTACCGATTCTCCTTTTGTTCTTTTCTGGAGACAATCGGCGTCAACGTTTTCGTGGAGGATTGCTCGTGAAAGAAGTTCCACAGCCACCTCCCCACGTTGTTCTTCTTGGACACGGTTTGACCAGTCCCGTGATACTTCGGAAAATAGAGCCCCTAGAAGTCGAGAGATATTCGGTTCAGCAGAGAAATCTGTATTTTCCAAATAAAAAAGAAGCATAAAAGAAAAATGTTTCTCCTTGTCATTTACCGAACACAGCAAACCAGGAAAAAGAAAACTCGTACTGAAGTCTAGTTTAAAGAGCCTTTTCAGAGCATATGTTTCGGTCAGGTTCAGCAATCAAAAAACTGAACTTTCTTGTAACTTGTTTAAACAAAAATTTTACAAATCGAATAATTCCTTATAGTGTACGACTATCTTTTGACAAACTCTTATGACATGACAAACTTTTAAAGCGTGTTAATACTTCTTTTCTCCTTTGCCAAAGAATTTGTAGATTATTGAAGTAAAAATATTACCATTCTCCTAAAGATATCTACCAATTTTCTATGAGATCTATATGTTAGGGTTTTACCTAGGGTCCTAGACCAAGGTGTCTTAATTCCTTCCCGAAACAGAAACGTGTACGAAATCTCTCTTTTGATCTTGTTCTTGACATACAAGCATCCAAAGTGGATCCAGATCAGAGACATTACAAAAGCCCCTATTAAAATATGTTCGAGAAGCTAACTATATATGATTTGATTAACGACACGTGGTGTGAATCATTAATTTGACAAGGGTTTTAGTCGGTGTGTTTATGATTTAGGGAGCCTACTAGAAATATTGCCTTTATAAAAGTACTCCCCCGCCCAAAGAAAAAAATTTCACAAAAATATAGGCCCGTTAAAAGCACGCCTACTATAATCAATCATATTAGAAAGATCAATTAGAGCTTAACACATTGATTATCTAGCAAATAATGCGTCCCAATTCATATATCATATCCACCATTCATGATATATTTAAGATAATATTCTATATCAAAAATGTCTCTAAGCACACAATCCATATGAGTTATTAGAATACTACATAAAAATTTATAGAGTTGAGCCTAAAAGTGCCGTAAGTGCTACAAATTCTAACAAAAATGCTAGCCAAACAATGCCGTAAGTGCTTCAAACTAATGGTGCATTTTGAGCCTTTAGTATCACTTCAAAAGCAATAGGCTACTGAACATTTATTAATTAATAATTTAGCTTAATCACAACAAAATTGCAAGCATTTTATGGTAGAGGGAAATGAACAATTTTGTCTAATATAAACAATATCGATATGAAATCTACTCCATATGAGACAACTTCAAGTTCATGTAGCAAAGTTGAAAAGCAAACTTAATTCTCAAATAAAAAATTAATTTAATCCTAGGCAATGGGATTTGGATATTGATTTCCCAATAAAACATACAAAACCTAACAATTTCCTTGGGATAATATGGGGTCAAGACTATCGTTATTCTTGACAGAGTAACAATGCAGCCATCTAATCTTTTTCTCATGATTTATTTTGGGGTTTTGCTAGTATAACTGTCTTTAGGTTACTATAAGTATAACGATTTGTTATGAATCACAAAATCTTGAAATAGTGAATCTTACAATAATATATAATTATTTATTATTTAATTTTTTGTGATCTAAAATAGATTGTTATTCTCATAGATTAAAAACTATCACCTAATCATTTGTTTGTTTTTAATTTGCAAGTTGTACAAGCCCTTTATAATAGCTAGGATATAGATGATTGGACGAGATGCAAGTGGTCAACTTTCTTTACAAAAATTGAACCCCCCGCCGGGGGTGGACCAACCCCACCCCCACCCCCGTCTCCCCCGCGACAGGCCGTGGATCTCCTACAGCACGGGTGATTCGATCACAGCACTTTTCAATAAAACATGGTCTAAAATATTGAGGGTATTGGTGTTCAACATTGCTTTATATACGTTAAAGATGTTTTTTTCGAGTGATTTAAGTTAACGTCATAAACATTGTCACACAATATTAATATCCATAAAACTTTTAAGGGAAATTTCGAATAAGATATGAAGTGGGGTCGTCTTTTGAAAAGAGGGACCAGAGTGAACATTATTCATATAAGGCCTTAAAATATCCAATTTGTTCCCAAATAAGGCTTGGAGTTCCCTAGTCAACCTGGTGATTCATGAGCCAATTAATTCCAGACCTTCGGCTTATTCATGGGAACCTTATTTAGAGTAGTGGATATGCAATTGATGAAATTCAAATGTAAGACCTTTACTTCCTAGCTGAAAATTTCCAACACCCGAATCAATTGAGAAAAATTCTCTATCTTTCCTTTTTGTCTATTGCTTAATTTTAATTTTGCTATGGACACACTTTGACTTTTCCTAAAATATCTAAACTCTCACAATATACAAATTTGACACGTAAATTCGCATATAATTTTTTCGTGATTTTTGAAATTTACAGAGAATTCTAAATTTTGACGGAAAAAAGGGCATTTTCTGCTTTTTATAATAAGCAAACAAATATATAATATATATATATATATATATATATATATAAAATTAAATTCAAAAGTCAACGGTTCTTAGTGATTGGTCCTCACGGCCTCTACGCCTCTCTAGCAGACACATTTGTACACTATTAATTACACAAGATAAACAATCCATCCAAATCAATCATGACATATCGAGTATTGAGTATTTTCTCTCTTTCTTCCTAATTGATGAACTTTGACACATAATTATCAGATTGGGAGCACGGAAATGTCTTACATTGCATCTAAAAATATCTCCCTAATCGAAAATCTGCTTATACAGATGAAGTGACTAAAGAATGTACGGAAAATGAAACTGAATGCGTATAATTTGAGGTGTGTGGACACTTTCCTTAAATTGATGCTGTTCCCTTGACGTTGCCTCTGAAACCGGAGAAGATCCCTATCCTATGGAAGTGTCCTCGTGCTTTTCGATACCATTTCATGGGCATGTAACTCACTCTTTAAGCAATCATTTCTAAATCGACATGTTCCTTGCGCAACACAAGACATCATTTCATGCTCGGACAAGAAATCCTAAAACACGTTTCGCACCACAAGCGCCATGATTGCAACTTGATATTTTCCTTGGACAAATACAATGTTCCAAAGCACCTATGAGAAGCAATGGTTTACCTTTTAATTAATTAAGGCGCTACGAAAAATTTCGAAATTGCCGTAAGACTAATGGAACTTATTATCATGGCAATAAAAGAAGAAGAAAATACCGGAGCTTATCATCAATGCATATAATAATAAGACATCTTTATGATACAAACTGGAGTTTACCGTGGCGATTATATAAAATGTCTTTATTGTAATTTACGAATGTGGAGGAAAGATTATTCCAAGAATTAGTAGCGTCGGTAACATAATCAAGAACCATAGGCCTCAGGAAATGTGAGATTCTAATTAAGTTGTGAGGATATAAGTCCTCTTAAACGTTCTAATTTATGCGTGAAATTTTCAACTTTCAGCCAAATTAATGGAGTGGGTTGCTCTCCTATCACATGATAATAACAACACGAAGGAAAAACAAAGTTGGGAAGATTGAAAATGAGCTTACGTTGTCTTATCATCAAGCTTATTCTTGTGGAATTATCTTGCGTAATCAATGATCAAAACATTAAACAAGGTCACATGGGGCAATTAGAAGATAAGCGTAACGTGGCCAACCTGTTAATCCCTATAATCGAGGATTAACTTAATTTGTGGCCTGCATCGAAGTGACCTTGTTCTTCAATTTATTATAATATACCGTGGGCCGACTAGAAAGTTGAACATGTTGTGTTTCATGTAATAATTATATTCGCTGTATGACACGCCTTTTCGGGTCAATTATGTAGAACTAGACGACATAAATGAGATCATCCTGGTCCAAGAGAAGCCAATGATTCGGTCCAAGGTAGTGAAAAAACCTTAGACAAGAAACGGTGCATGAAAAAGCCGGATCCTAGGAGGGCAGATCGACTGTGGAAACAACAGGCTTCTGGTTCAGTAAATGGACGAACTAGTTAGCGAACTGGGTCACTAATCGTGACTAGGGTTTTGCTTCTTAGCAATTCTTGTGTAGAGATTTAACATTCTCACTCTCGGCTCAAGCAAAACATTGCATGACTTATATATTATGTAGACGAAATCCATCTCTACAATTGATTATGTAAACTCCGTAATTAATGGTTGAGATGGTATTGATTCGTGTGATCTATAGAAACATGCATGTGATGACTTCTATTTGTGGATGGTGTGTAATATTATATCAAGATGAGGATTAAATAGTTGTTTTCTTCGTTGCTCATTTTTGACCCGCTAATGCGCATATGGAACGTGCACCGATTAACTTGCTTAGAGATTGATCAAGAGTAGCCTAGCTCTGCCACTCTAGATGCATGTGTCACGGGTCGGTCGATTCCGATTGATCAAACACCATGCGGCCTTAAGATTTCACTCCCAAGTCAACCTCACACGCACGAGCACGAGGGTCAGATGCTCAAAGGAACGAATGTATTTGCTTGTGAACAAACTGAGTACAATGAGGGGGAGGGATCCCTATTTATACAAGTGCAAGATTCATCTCATCCGTTGATCTTCCGTCCAATCCAACGGTTGTGTTTGAATACAAGCCATCATTACAAGTCTGTACACTAGGCCACTCAATGGCTAGGCCTTGGGAAGCCCATGGGTGTGTGTCAAAAGCAAGATCAAGATCAGTAGGGCCGCCTGACACGAAGCAACTGAACGGTCACGGGCTTTTGTCCATATTGCGCATGGGCCGATCCTAAGTTGATCATGGGTCGTTCATGGATCAGTCGCGGGCTGCTCGTGGGTTGTCCATCGTGCATGACACGGCCCCATCTGGTTGGTCTTGGATCACGCTCCTCCCATGGGCTGTGTCAATCTCCTCCACCTAATCGAGCGACACCCTTGTCACGTCTATGGCATGGAAGGCATCGATGTGTTTCTTGAACTACCACAGAGTCTCGAACAGCTCCCAACTCGCTTCACTCTTAGGAAGGCCCTTCCATCGAATGAGGTATTCCTTCTTTGGTACACAATATCTCTTCCATATGACGCGGTCCGCCATGATGCATTCAACGTCCCGATCATAGGAGGTTTTTGGTCTAAGGGGTGCCCGTTGCGATTTGCCTCGATCCGGATCTTCCTCGTCTACATGGAAAGATTTTAGCATACTCACATGGAACACAGGGTGTACCTTGAGCTTGGCCGGCAAGTCCAACTTATATGCTACCTTCTCGATCCGCTACAACATTCGAAATGGGCCTTCATAGCGACGGATTAGCCCTTTGTGCACGTCCCAATACCGAAGGACCAAGTGCAGCTTAGCCAACATCAAGTCTCCGACCTGAAATTCCACTTGCTGTCGCTTCTTGTCGGCCCACTTCTTCGTGCGCTTGGTAGCCCTATGTAGGCACGCTCGCGCCAAGTTCACATGTTCATCCTACTTCTTAGCAAACTTGTACGCGGAGGGATTTCTCCCTCGATATCCTGAGGCTATAGCGCTTAGTGTAAGTAGCTGTTACCCGATCACGATCTTGAATGGGCTTTGATTCGTGGATTCACTCTGCTGCAAGTTGTTGGAGAATTGGGCCACATCGATCAACCATGCCCAATTCACTTGTGTGTTGCTCACATAGTGCCGAAGGTAGATTTTCAAGAAAACATTCACCCTTTCCGTCTGCCCGTCGGTTTGGGGATGTAAACTCGTGGAAAAATTGAGGTTCGTCCCTAGCAACTTGAAGAGTTCAGTCCGAAATCACCCGGTGAATCAAGGATCGCAATCACTCACGATCGTGCGTGGAACGCCCCAATACTTGATGACGTGCTTGAGGAATAGCTTAGCTGCTTCTTTGGCTGGGCAGTCTTTCGTGGCTAGCACGAACGTCGCATACTTGGAGAAATAATCTACCACGACCATGAGGGTCCAACACCCTTCGGACTTTAGCAAGTTCACGATAAAGTCCATGGAGATGCTCTCCCATGGACATTCCAAGATAGGCAACTATTCAAGGAGCCTCGCTGGTGACTGTTGCTCTATCTTGTCTTGTTGACACACAAGACATGTTCGCACGTAGGCTTCAATGTCGTCTTGCATGTGCGGCCAGTAATATTAATCCTCGATGAGTGCCATGGTGCGGTGGATTCCCGGATGACCCGGCCATTTGAAATCGTGGCACTTGTGCAGGACTTCCTTCCTGAGTTTCCCATGGAGCGGCACATAGAGTCGCCGTCCCTTGGTGTAGAGGAGATTGTCCTCACACCAGGACCGCCTCGTCTTGCCCTCTTGTGCATATCGAAGGAGGGCTTGGGTTGTTTGATCGTGCTTAAGCCCCTCCTCGATATGATCAATCCATGGACAGTTAAGTCGACTCATAACGTTGGCCAGCTCCAACTTCCTGCTTAAGGCATCGGCCATAGAATTCGATTTCCCGGGCTTGTATTCCAGCACATAATCAAACTCGGCTAGGAAGTCTTGCCACCGACCTTGCTTCGGGCTGAGCTTCTTCTAAGTTTGGAAGTAGCTCATGGCCACATTATCGGTTCTCATGACGAGCCGTGATCCCAATAGATAGTGCCTCCATGTACGAAGGTAATGCACCACCGTGGTCATCTCCTTCTCCTAGACCGTGTATCATCGCTCGGTGACGTTCAATTTTTGTGACTTGAAGGCAATCGTATGCCCCTCCTGCATCAAGATACCACTGATAGCAAAATCAGAGGCGTCAATTTCTACCTCATATGGCTTGGTGTGGTCGGGCAGCATGAGCACCAGTTCTTCGGTCATGGCTTGCTTCAACCGATCGAATGTCTTTTGACATTGATCCGTCCACTCTCACGGCCTTTCTTTCTTCAACATATCTATGAGTGGCACAATGAGGCTTGAGTATCCTCGAATGAAACACCGGTAGTAATTCGTGAGTCCAAGAAAAGATCTCAATTCCGTCACCTTGGTCGGTGGCTCCCATTCAATGATGGCACGGATCTTGGCCGCATCCGTCCGCACTCGTCCACCCCCGACGATGTGCCCAAGGAAAGGGACTTCCTTTTGAGCAAAAGCGTATTTCTCGCGCTTCACATATAGGTCATCCTCCCAAAGATTCTAGAAAACTTGACTCATATGTTCGACATGTTCCTCGAGCGTCTAGTTGTACACAACAATGTCATCAAGGTAAACCACAACGAGCCGATCAAGGAACGGATGGAGTACCTTGTTCATAAGAGTGCAGAATGTGGCCGGCGTATTTGTCAAGCCGAAAGGCATACGACGGGAGGAACTTGGTAGTATCCCGATCGAAATCTCATACGATCCGTAGCTTGGGTCACACACGTGGACCTCTTTTTTTTACGGGCGCCTAAGGAGGCTAATGGCTCATTGCCAAGTCCACCCATTCGACTTAATAGTCCAAGTTTTTTTTAACCAATTTTCCGCCACTAATCAAACTTGGTAGTATCCCTTGAGTTAATCACTAATGCCCTTTCGGTACCTAAGAGTTTTTTTTTTTTTTTTTTTTTTTCAAGCTTGGAGAAACATATTTTTGGAAAATAAAAGGGATTTTTGGATTTTTGGATTTTTTTAAATAAGTATTTTTTTTTTTTTTTTGGCTTTTTCTGACTTTTTGGCTATTTTAGGAAAATATGAGATTTTTTTGATTTTTTTATTTTCTGGAAAATATTTTTATTTTTTTTATCTTTTGATCAAACAAGTCTACAATGAGAGGGATTAGATACTTGTTCTTGATGGTGAGCTTGTTTAATGCCCGGTAGTCTATGCACATATGGAGGGATCCATCATGTTTCTTTTGGAACAAAACCGGGGCACCAAATAAGGCCTTGGATGGCCAAATGTATCTCGTGTCGAACAGCTCATTGAGTTGATTTTGCAGCTCTTCCAACTCCCCGATGTCGACGCCATACTTCGCTCGCTCTTTGATTCCTCCCCCAAAGGAGCCATGGCCGGAGGTTGGGGTCGGAGGGAGCATTGGGCACAAACTCGATCCGATGGTCGACTTCTCTCATACAATAAGGAGCCATGGTCGGGGGTCGAGCATTGGGCACAAACTCGATCCGATGGTCGACTTCTCTACAAGGAGGTAGCTTCTTGGGCAGCTCGAGCAGCATCACATCTTGGAAGGCGTTAAAGACTCAGGTCACTTCCTCCAGTAACTCACTTTCTTCCACGCTCTCATCCTTTAACGCTGCCAAGAAGGTCACCTTGCCCTTCCTTAATCCCTTCGTTAGCTGCATGGCCGATAGCATCTTCCTATCGCATCCTGACTCACGGTAGATCAGGACCATGCATTGGTACCGCTTATTTATGATGCAAATACAATCCGCAAAGGGCATAATGCCCGCATTGATCCGATGAAGGAATCCTAAACCAAGCACGAAATCATAGTCGTCAAGGGAGATTACCTTGATGTCTTCCTTACTGGTACATGGACCAAGGTGAAGCTCTACGTCCCTAGCCACGCCACTAGTCAAGACTTCCTTAGAGTTCACCGTTTTAAGCCAACCAGCTTTTCTCGCCTCGATTGGAAGATTCAGCTTCTTCGCGGCCTCTTTGGATATGAAGAGGTCGGATGCCTCGGTATCCACAAGCGCACTCATTATCGTACCACCGATCTTCACATCCACGAACATCATTCCCTTGGATTCCTTAGCTTTCTTGGCCTTGATCAACCCAAGGATCTGCAACGATCCCAACTGTGCCTCCTATCGCGGTTCATCCTCCTTGCACAAAGCTGCCAGCTTTTCTCTTTTCGGGCAATCTCGGGCCATATGGGGACCGTCGCAAAAGAAGCACTTGTAGGTGCATACCTTGCGATGATATCTTCCATTGATCGACTCAAGTTGAGTCTTAGGAGGGGCCGATGGTGACTTGCCTATGTTCGGACGGTTGTACCGACTTCGATTTCCCCCATCATTGGCCTTTTCCCTCATACAAGAGTCTGGCTCAGCCAAGGATGGTGGTTTGTATTCCACAAGCGATTCGGCCACGAAAGTAGTTGTTGTGAGATCCGTTGCATGGCACCGTTTCAGCTCTTGCTTGACTCATGGTTTCAGTCTGCTCATGAACTAATAGAACGCCTCCATCTCGAACATGGATGGGATTTGGAGCAATAGCTTCGAGAACCGCTTAATGTAGTCACGGACTCCGCCTTTCTGCTCTAGGCGCTTGAGTTCCCCGCAAGCTTCCTCCTCCAAATAAGCGGGGTAGTAAGTTCGCCGAAATTCTCCCACAAACTTCGTCCATGTCGTGATAGGGTTGCCACTCCTATCATTCGACTTGTGACGCCACCACAGTAACACATCATCAACTAAATATATGGCTGCGGTGTTTACCCGAATCACGTCGTTGGTCATTCCTATGGTCTAGAAGTATCATTCCATGTACCACAAGAAGTTTTCCACATCCTTTGCCACCCATGAGCCCTTGAACTCTTTAGGCTTGGGTGCGTCGCCATGTCGTTGTGTGGTGATTAGTCCATTCACGTGCACCGCTTCAACCTTAGCAAGCTTCCCTTTGAGCTCAGCAACTTTGGCATGCATGGCCACCATTGCCACTTCCCACATCTCATCCCGCTATCTCAGCTTGTGGATCAGGGACCCTAGTAACTCACCTCGGAGCAATCCCATGCTAGCTTTGAGCTCTTGCATCTCAACCCAGAGTTCTTATTTTCCGTCTTCCGCTCCTTCGACGGTCTAGCACAAGTCCTCGACTTGTTTTTGGACGTCTGAGACAATTTCCTCTGTGACCGTCACTCGGCGTTCCAAGTCGCCCATCTGATCTCTCAAACTTGAGGCACCACGAGTTTTCTTCGACTTGGTAGGGGCCTTCTCGTTGGCCCTACTGCGGTCTTCGCGATCCTTGACTTGAGCGATCGCAACATCAAGACGATGATCATCTATTGCCCTTGGAATGAAGAGCTCTAATACCACTTGTCATAGGTAGGTCGATTTCGATCAATCAAATACCATGCGGCCTTAGGATTTCACTCCCAAGTCAGCCTCACACGCACACGCATGAGCACGAGGGTCGAATGCTCAAAGGAACGAATGTATTTGCTTGTGAACGAAGTGAGTACATTAAGGGGGAGGAACCCCTATTTATACATGTGCGGGATTCATCTCATCCAATGATCTTCCCTCCGATCCAACTGTTGTGTTTGAATACAAGCCATCATTACAAGTCTGTACGCTAGGCCACTCAATGGCTAGGCCTTGGGAAGCCTATGGGCATATGTCAAAAGCAAGATCAGGATCAGGAGGGCCGCCTGACACGAAGCAACTAAACGGTCACGGGCTTTTGTCCGTATTGCGCATGGGCCAATCGTGAGTTGATCATGGGTCGTTCATGGATCGGTCGTGGGCTGCTCGTGGGCTACCCATCGTGTGTGACACAGCCCCATCCAGTCGATCTTGGATCATGCTCCGTCCGTGGGTCGTGTCACATGCATGCTCGCCCAAAGCATTCCTTGTTGATTCCAGCCACACAGATGTAAACAAAAGTTATCTAAATAGTTAAGTAAGAAATGATTATTTAATTTCTAAAAGTTCTCCTTTATCTACCCAAAATGATCTCCTCGAAATCAGCTGGTCACGGACCACCTTTTTTCTTGTGTCAAAATCATATATCGCACAAATCATGGCAACGTGTTTAGCACTCCTTCACTTTATTGTGCGCGCACGTGGTGTATCTGCTTGTTCATCGTCCCTGTAGGCTACGCAATTATTGATTCGGACGTGCCCGGCATTGAATAAGCGAAATCTTGTTACACGTAAGGGATTGCACGTGAAAAAGAACTTGCCTGGAGCTCTTGTGAAAAGGAATAAAACCATGTGCTAACGGCAGTAAAATCATAGACCTTAGGAAATAAATTGTTAATAAATGGTAGAGGAGAAGGTCTAAAGAAAGGTTGATGATATAACGTACCGGATTCGCAGGTATATGGTGTTTTTAGCGTCGTGCACGAAATTGGCTTTTATTTAGAATTATAAATCGAATGAGTGCAAATGGGATAATTAGTATATAAGCTCTAAATGTATATAATTAATTGCTTAAGCCTTCCAATGTGTTTCCTTGGCTGGGAATATGTAGTTAGAACCGAGTGTTGCTGGAGCACAAGATTAGAGTTCATAAAAGTAGTTTACAAGCGGAAAGAAGCTTGATTTCAGTAGTCCTGTGCGTCCATCGGCACCCGAACTAAGCTCGGCTCTTTTTATGAAATGGGGTGCATCCTATTCATATCTTGGCCATAATTTATATTATGTGGACTTTATTTAAGACTTACGCGACATAACGAGTGAGAAGCCTGGTACATAATCGTGTACGTGAAATAATTTGTTATCTATGTGGGAAGTGAGCAAGTTATATTAACTAGGCAAATGAGTTCTACGTGCAAGCGTGTCAATTAAGGGCATATTGGCTACACCATACGACATAAATAAGTAAGATAGAGTGGCATACGAAATTGAACTTGTGGAAAACAAGACGAAAAGCTTACCTTATGATATTATAGCATTCAATGTAGTCGATTGACAACTGTGAACTCAAGACCTCTATGAGATGAGAGGGAGGCCATTGAGGAACCTCTGTGCCTTGTCCGTTTGATACAAAGAAACGATGAGTTTCATGGATGTATTTCTTACTTTAACATGCTGATACTCACATGCTCTGTACTCCCAATTAGTACGATATGTTTTTTCTTGCCTTGTAGCTGGCAATACCCTCAATCCAAATGAGAACTTAGATGAAGCTTTTTAAGGACTTACTTAGGTCCGATTCGATTGAAATGTGTGAACTCAAGACCTGTATGAGATGAGAGGGAGGTTATTCATAAGCTTGATGTGTTATGATAGAAACGACTGAAGACGAGGGCGAAGGAGATCGAGGCTTCACTGCATTTATTCACCAACTAGAGAAGCAAGCAGTACATCCGCAAACCTTGAGGCGCATAATATGTACTACATAGTACAGTGTACTTTCCCTCACCATCACTTCCAGTCCTCGACATCTATTAGTTTAGATTACTAATCATAGTTAGCCATTTCTAGGGTTATGGGGGAACAAACCCAGGAATTAGGGTTTGTGTTCTAGGTTGACTTTAAGAATTATCCTCCGATGGTCGTTTCTATTTTAACAATTTCCTTGACAAAAAAAAAATATGAACTTTTATCCGTATAAGTAAATTGCAACAAGTGCTAGTAAATATCACAGAATTACCGTTTAAAAAAATGACATGTGACGTTTTTGTCTTACTTTTTTTTCCAAGTAATTAGCTGGTAACTTACCCCACTCTTATTGAAATTACTAATTACTTTTGTACTTTGCAAATTACCAATTTTTATACTAACATATCTAATTTTATTTGAATAAGTTACTAAGTTTTTGAATTAATTAATCCCTAATATTAAAGTGCCAACCTAATATAGGAAACACCACCAACTTATATCAAATTAAACTACCTTAAGTTATAAGGTCTTGGTTGAGTTACTGGCCAATGTTTAATTGTCTTTATAATAAATGAACGTATCTATTGAGTTCTCAATTTATTATTATTATTATTATTATTATTATTATTATTATTATTATTATTATTATTATTATTATTATTATTATTATTATTTTATGGAGCCCATCAAGCAAGTATCAAAATGAAGTAGCTGTTGAAGCGTCACGGCTATTTTTGGCCCACCATGGCCCAAGATTGCATAAGTTACGCGAAAGGATGCAAACCTTGCCAAATGCATGGCCTAATCCAACATGTCCCAACAACTTTGCTGAAGCCGCTAATGAAGCCATGGCTTTTCAAAGGATACACATTAGATGTTATCGGGAAGATGTACCCACCATCAAGCAAGAAATATTCATTTATACGCTTGGCCACTTATTACTTCACCAAGTGGGCGGAAGCAGTATCGTACAAGAGCAAGACAACCCATGACTATATGCTTATTTCGAGAAAGGTAAAAAGCTAAACCCTTGAGGTCCTGAGCTACTTGAAGGGAGGGGTGACAAAACAAGAATTTAGACAACCAGTAGAGCAAAAAGGCAACATGCTCCTCATCCTCAACATCCCTTGTCTGACAAGCAAAGGCTTTTTGGAAACTAGTATAGGAGAAGTCTACACCTTTTCCGAAGATATCACAAGCCGAAGGATTAATAGCGTTAGCATCATCACCATTTGAGCTCAAACTAGTGATGGTGAACACGTCAAGAAAAGTTACTAACATAGGGCCTGACCTGAAGAAGAAATAGTTAACAGACGGAAACTAAAAGCATGCAAGGCTACCCAAAAGCTTGTGATTGAGTTTCCAATCAAAGGTACAAAACTCCAAAGCCTTGTCAATTCGAGCCTTACACCACACCTCCTGCTTGGCAACCTTCAACCTATAATACCAATCGAAGAAAATGCGGTCGAAGGGGTAAAAAGCCCTAAGTTTTTGGGTAGGAGCCAGCAAGACATGCTCCAAAAGATGGTCCTTTGAAAGGGGAGTGGTTCTTCCACATTTCGAAGGAAACATTCAGCAAGAAAGGGAGCAGAAATTGGTGTTCGCAAACAGAGGCCGAGGATGATTTCGTCAGCTACTTCTTCTGTGGAGCTTTGAGGTGATAGGAGAACGTTTTTTTGCATGTTCCTGTGACTAGATTTGTTTGAAACAAGCAAGAAAAGTGTCGGGATTATACGATCAAGACATGGTAGGACCAGAAGGGGACTGGAAATGTTAAAGATGACAAAAAAAAAACAAGAAATATAAAAATTCAATCTTGAGACTCGATGCTTCAATGGCATCAAAAGCAACAAAGGAAGGTCAATAGCTACAGATACAGAGGAAAAGGAAAAAAAATGAAATATTCAAAAAAGACGTGGGTTTGGAAACCCTAAAAGCACCAGCTTGCGTACGGAAGGAGGTTGAAACGACAGCACGCGAAGAATGAGGTGATAATGCTAGTCAATACAATCATCAATATAGTTAAAAGAATTAAAACAAGCAGTCTAGACTATATATATTGAAATGAAAAGTTGAAGGGTGAGGTTTATACCTTCATGGATTATTAATTTTAGAGCGATTGGATCATCACGCAAGAAATTTAAAAAAAAGTTGGAGGGAATTTGTCAAATTCAATAAGTTGATGTAGGTATAAATTTTAAATAAGAGGCTTTATGGATAATCAAATATTCGACTTATGTTCCAAGTGAACGCCTTTTTTACCTACAAGTTTGATGAATTATTAGCCATTGACTATATTCTTTTTAATTTTCGTTTTAGGCTTGAATATAGCGTCGGTGGTGTAGAATTTCTATCGGTACTTGTGGTTGTTGGTATGTGTATTGATGGTTCCATGGAATAGGATATGAATTATATGTATAAATAAGTTCTATGCTCATTTATATTCTTCCACTATTTTATTTCGAAATAAAAAAAAAAGGGAAAATTACCAATTAGTCATCAATCTATTGTATAAATGTTAATTCAATCATAAACTTTTCAATTTTACTAATTGAGTCCTAATTCAAATAACTCACCAAGATAGTCTTGAATCTATTGCACTTCCGCTAATTCAGTCATAAACCTTTCAATTTGATCAATTTAGTCTTAAAGTTTTTGTCAATTAAGTCATTCCCATCAATTTTGGTTGGAAATTACTGACATCGACACTAGAAATTCTATGTAGCACAGTTGGCAATGATTTGGAATTTTTTTGTAATTTTTCAATATTTTTTATTTTTATTATTTTTTGAATTATTTTCCAAGTGACTATCACTAACGACCCTTGCCCCCAACTAGCAAAGTCACGAAGGCTCTCGCCTTGACCTGGTAAAGGCCTTCGCACCGTTGCTCGCAACCTCACCCAAGGCCCTTATGGCTAGCAAGGGTCACTTGTGACCCTTGTTGACCACAATGTAAAAAAGCAAAGAAAAAAATTAAAAAAATCAGAAAAAATTAAAAAATTATTCACATTAGCACTGGTCAAGCCATGTAAAATACTTGACATCCACATCAATAATTTTCAATTAAAATTGGCTGGAATGACTCAATTGGTAAATTATCAAAAGGTTTAGAACTAAATTAGCCAAAAATACAATGTTTATGACTTGCAATTGATTTACAACTTTTTTGGTAAGTTTTCCATCCTAAATCTTCATATAAAATTCCAATGTATTCCTCCATGTCAATTTTCTCTTGAAATTGCTGATGTGATGATCTAGTCATCGCTGATTATCTAACATGGCACGTCGCCACACCAATGACTTCTGATGAAAATAACTAGAAGAATTATATTAGAATTTCACGCAAAAGTCTATGACTAAATTAGCAATATCTCATATTATATACTTTGGTACAAATGTTTTTTTTTTTGGTAAGGGTAAGAAATGTATAGACTTTACTGAAACATATACAATGGGGGGGAGTCCCGGCACCAACAAGAGACAAACACTCAAAAGACAAAGGAGTCAAAAAGAGTGTAAGGTGCCATGGATCCAACAAGTAAACCAAAAGGAGCAAATAAGAACAACAGATAAAAAAACCAACAACAACAATGGGGCAAGCACAATCAATCAAAGATAGATGGATGGAGTTCGGAACATGCTGAAAGGTCAACGCCTTGTCCTTCATAGCCTTATGAAGGTGCATCAGAAATGTCTGGAACAATGATATTGTTTCTCTCTTTCCAAATTATGTAACAAAGCGCTCCAAAGGCAAAGTGAGTCAAAGACTGGTGAAAGCTCCTATTGGCAATATGCTTGGTAGCCCAATCTAGGTTTTCCAACCAAGATTTATTTTGCCAAGCAAGATAGCATTTAGCCGCCCAATAGAGTGCAAGGCTTCCAATTATACAACAACAAAAAAATAAGTGATCTATTGAATCTAGATGGTAAGAACAAAATGCATAGACAGCACTAGGGATCCTGCTATAGGTAAGTAATGAAACCTGGGTTGGCAGTCGGTTTAGAGAGATCAGCCAAAGGTGGGCTTGGTAGTGAGGGGGCAGCGAGGAACTCCATATAAAAGAGGACCATGGCACCGAATGACCTTTAGGGCGAATTAGGTTCCAAGTCGACGCAGTGGTGAAGGTACCGAAAGAAAAACCAAGCCATTGGATACAGTCATTCTCTTGGTTGAGCACCGAGATAGGGTATCCCTAGTTCGTAAGGGTGGTAAAAACAAGAGATGTGGGGTCAGAAAAGGAGAGCCCATCAGCAACCGAAGCCAAGCGAGAAATACCAGACCGGTAAATATTCGGAGTGGAAAAAAATTTGTTGAGCGGGCCTCTCGGGTGCCAAGGATCAAACCAAAAAGAAACCAAAAGGTCATTGCCAATATGCCAATTAAAGTGCTGCTGAAAAACTTCTCGGAGATCAAGCAGCTTCTTCCAAGCCCAAGAACATAAGGTAGGGCATGAGGCAATCTAGAAGTTTCTCTACTTTAAGAAGGTGGAGTGAATCCATTTACACCATAATGACTCCTTATTAGTAAAGAGGAGCCAAATATGCTTAAGCATTAAAGCCTTATTGCTTTCACGTAGCGTACGAATCCCCGAGCCGCCCTCATTTTTAGGCAAGCATACATAGTTCCAAGCAACTTTAGCACCCCCAGAACCTAAATCCGGGCCATTCCAAAGGAATTTCCGAAGTATCTGTTCTATACGATTGAGAATCGAGCATGGTGGAATAAAAACGCTAGCCCAATAAACCTGAATGGAATGGAGCATTGACCTGATAAGCTGCAAACGCCCTGCAAAAGAAAGGAAGCGTTGAGTCCAGGATTGTATTCTAGTAGTGATGGCATTTACCAGGGAGATACAATTAGCCTTCCTAAGTCTGGTAGCTATAATAGGCACTCCAAGGTAGTGGAATGACAAAGACCCCAACTGGAAACCAAAAGTGTCTAAAATATTGTCTCGAAGAACTGAGGGGCCTCTAGAAACAAAGATTTCACTCTTACTTAAGTTTGGGACAAGGCCACTCCAATTGGCAAACCTATCGATTCCTGTCTTGAGGAGTTCCATAGAGGCCATATTGGCCTCAGCGAAGATAAGCACATCATCTACGAAAACAAGATGAGAGAGCCTAGTGGATTTGCATCTCCAAAAGTAACTGAAATCCGAGTGACAAGTTTGAACATTGAAGATGCCAAAGAATACTTCCATGATAAGCATGAAGATATAGGGCGACATGGGATCCCCTTGACGTATACCCATGCCACTAGGAAAGAAGCCATGCAATTCACCATTCAAAGAGATGAAGAATTTGGGAGAACAAATGCACACCATAATGCGGTCAATCATCACAGAAGGGAACCAAAAGCTTGCATGGTTAACTCAATGAAATCCTAGTTAGCCGTATCATAAGCTTTCCTAAAATTGACCTTAATGACACATTTCGGCTAGTAAGGTTCATGGTGGAAGTCACAAAACAACTCCTGGGCTAGCAAAATGTTATCACTAATACGCCTACCTTTGACAAAGGCATTCTGAGTTGGACTAATTATAGTGGGAAGCACACCAGATAACTAGTTAGCCAGTATTTTGGTGATGCACTTATAAATAGTGTTATAGCAAGCTATCGAACGGAAATCATTAACATTTGAAGCATTGGGGATCTTGGGAACCAGGGCTAAAATGGTGGAATTGATCTCCCGCGAAAGCTTACCAGTTGAGGTCTATCCTGTAGAGGTACTCAAATTAGATCATTCCCCAGGAATGTTTGAAAAAATCTACATTAAAGCCATCTGGACCAGGGGCTTTACCAACCCCAAGGGAGAACAAAGTATCTCGAATCTGTAAGTCAAAGATAGGGTGGGAGAGAAAAAGCACATGCTCAGCATCAAGCGTTCGATCCAAAACCGAGCTAATCTCCTCGATAGATGGCAAATCAGCGGAAGCTGGGGCCGCCAATAGATTCTGAAAATGCGAGACAAACCGATGATGCACTTCACTCAGGTCGGAGATGATATTATTACCCTCAGTCAACGAGATAATTCTATTTCGAAGATACATTCAGTTTACCGAATGGTGAAAAAACTTGGTGTTGAGGTCACATTCCTTTAGCCAGCAAATCTTGGATTTTTGTTTGAAGAAAGATTCTTCTTGGAGGCACAAATCAGAAAAGCTTCGGAGGTGAACGTTTTCATCATCAGCAAGCACCTAGTTGAAAGGGTCCCTTTGTAGGGCATCCTGAGTGGCCAACAGAACAAGCCTTGCTTCAACCGTCCTAGAAGACAACTCTGAAAAAGATTCTTTGTTAAGCTGTTTTAATCTGCATTTGAGGAGACAGAACTTACAACAAAGAATATACATTGGGGTTCCACTGATAGATGTGTCCCAGGTCTAAGCCACCAGCATGAGGAAAGTTGGATGAGTCATCCAGAAGTTGAAGAACTTGAAAGGTTTACAGGTGGAAGGGGTAGACATGTTCCTGACAGTCATGGGAGAATGATCTTAAATTCCAGGAGCCAAGAAGGAAGCTTCAAAAAAGGAGAACTCAGCATTCCAACATGAATTTACCAGGACCCTATCAATTTTCTTTTGTTTACGATTGAATCCCAAGGAGGTCGCCCAGGTAAATCTGTGGTCAATATATATGAGATCATCTAGGCCTGCTTGGTTCAAACAGACACCGAATTCATTAGAGGTCAGGATCCAAGAGTTTGAACCCCCTACTCTATCAGAGGCATCTCGGATAGCATTAAAATCGCCTGTAATAATCCATGGGATGCTTAAGCAGGCAAGACTAGACTGAATAAGTTCCGCCCAAAGAGACCGTCTCAACACAAAAGTACACTCAGCATAAACCACTGTAAGGTAGAAGGCCTTACCGGTGGTGAGCTAAATCAGATGGCCATGGATAGCCTACGCCGATTTGGTACAAAATGTTAGGCATAAACAAAATCAATAAAATTAATAAAGAGGATATTTTTAAACCTCACTTTGGACTTGACATGCCAAACATGAAGATTTTGCCTCGTTGGAAATATGATCATGAAACCATTTAAATAAGAACCATAGTTGTATTCGATTTGTCCACTCAAATGTACACATGGCTTTATTGTAAGTGTAATTCACCTTGTGGTTGATAGTATCTTTTGAGGACGCTTCATTAAATTACATCAAGATAGCCAAATATTAAAGTCTAATGGATAAATGCACCAAAAGTCCTAAGACTTATTGCGAAATTTGTAATTGAGTTATTAAATTTTTAAAAAGTACAATTAAGTCCTATAAAGAGAAAATGGGCAAAAGAACCTTTCAAGTGTCATAACTTGGCACAAAGGGACACTTAAGTGTCATTACTTACGAAAGGTACACTTAAGTGTCACATTCAAAGAAAAACGGATCACTTAAGTGTCACTCCAGCCAAAACGCTGACGTGGCATTTTTCTGGTAAAACGAACCCAAAACAACACCGTTTTGCACGTTGACGTGGCCAAATAATGCAAAACGGCGTCGTTTTGGGCTGACGTGGTAAAAAAAAAATATATAAAAATTAATTTAATTTAATTTAAAATTAAATTTAGTTAAAATATGAAAAAAATAATTTTAAAATTAAATTTAGTTAAAATATTAAAAAATAATAATTTAAAATTAAATTTAGTTAAAATATTAAAAAATAATAAATTTAAAATTCAATATAGTTAAAATATTAAAAAATAATAAATTTAAAATTCAATTTAGTTAAAATATGAAAAAAAAAATTAAAATTAAAAAAAAATTAAAAGAGGGGGGTGGGTGAGGGCTCGGCCCTCGCCGCCGCCGCTGCCTCCCTGCTATTGTCGGGAAGGGCCGGCGACGGCGGGGGAGGGGCGGTTGGGGTAGGTAGCGGCGGTGGTCGGGGCTAAGCCTCAGCCACTCCCCACGTTTTTTAAATTTTTTAATTTTTTTAATTTTTAAAATTTTAAAAGTATTATTTTTAAATATTTTAACTAAATTTAATTTTAAAATTATTATTTTTTCATATTTTAACTAAATTTAATTATTTTTTTACCACGTCAGCCCAAAACGGCATCATTTTTGCATTATTTGGCCACGTCAACATGCAAAACGGTGTCGTTTTGCATTCGCTTCGCTGGAAAAATGCCACATCGGCGTTTTGGCCAGATTGGCACTCAAGTGATCCATTTTACTCCGATTTTGGCACTTAAGTGTACCTTTCGTAAGTTATAGCACTTAAGTCCCTTTCTACCAAGTTATGGCACTCCAGGGGTCTGCATGTCGAGAAAATGAAATGGGACATACAAACCTGCAAAAAATGAACTCTCAGAGACAAGGATGATACAAAAACCTACAAAAACCAAAGCCGGAATGCGAGCCTAATATATATATATATGGGTATCTACTTAGCCATTCCCCCTCCAATTTGCAATATTTTTTTGCCACCCTCTTATAAAACAAGAGTGTAATAATTTATTCACACTATAGTTGGAACCCTAAATGTTTATTTTTTGACAATGTTATTGAAGGGGCTAGTAACAACACTTAAAGGGGGTGAATATGTGTGAACAAAAATTTTCGCAAGGTTTAGAAAAAATAATTTGCTTAAAGAAAATTAGACTAAGAATGAATTCAAACTTTAGCAATTTCAAATAAAATCAAGGAGTTTAAACTTAAATAGTTAATTAGAGCTACGAATCAAAATAAAGGAGTTGAGGGAAGAGAATAAGAACACAGGGTTTATAGTGGTTCGGTTTAGATCAAGTCTACGTTCACTCTCCCACGCTGACAACCTATTGGCTAGATTTCACTAAGAAACAAAAGAGATTTTACAGTCTTGCGATATCGACTTGACAATTTGACAGTGGAGAGTCTCTATTGGTCTCTCACAAAGTCTCACTCTGAGTTTCTCTATTTTGTATACAACTTTCAGCTCAATGAATGAAATAACAAGGAACTAGGAAGTTTCAGATTTTGAAATTTTTCTTTCACTCACTCTTTTGAATAACTAGAGAGTCCGCTTTAAATACTCCTTCATGCCTTTACGACCGTTGGCACTTTCCAAATGAATTCTTCCAATCTACCCGTTGGATAGAATTAATCAAGGAGATCTTGAGTCGTTTCAAGATTGTGATGAAAGCCCCTCAATCTTGTTCGCCCATACAATCAAGATCTTGGTTTCCATAAATAGAACTTTCCAAGTTTGCTTGCCTTCCAAAAGATTTGATTATTGAAATTGATTCCAATAAGGATAATCAATCATGTAGGTACTAAATCCAGCCATAAAGTCATCCATAAATCAAACGAATCTAATTCTTGAAGAAATAAAGATAATCTCGCATATGGATAAGTCTTCATTCTTCAGTCTGGAAACTGTCAGTGTGGGCAGACTTTGAACCTAAAGTCTAATGATCTTCAGACTTTGACACTATAGTCTAGAAGTCTTTAGACTAGATTTTGGAAAGATTTTGTCAACTTCAAAATAGTTAAGGAGTTTTCTCCAACAGTTATTACTTTGTACTGGAATTATCATAAATGGACGACATCTTTTGGCTACATAAGGGGAAGTATTGTTGTTAAAATTTAGCAAGTGGTTGTAAGTAAATCATGTAGGTATCAAATAGTTATTTGATTAAATCCAACTGTAAAAGTAGGCAAACATAATTTAGTAAAGCACTTTTTGTAGGCACTTCATAATCACGTAAGTTCCAACAAACACGAGCGCACTTTTAATTATTCTGTGATAGTTGATATCATCTTGAAGTTAAGTGAGCAATTCTTTTTTTAGAGTAGTGCAAACAATTTACAAAGTCTTTTTTTAATTTTTTTTGTCAGAACAATTTATAAAGTTCTCTAAATTATTGAGCTCAAATTCGAGGTCAACGATAGATAGATCAGCTGGTTCCATCGTGATTTTGATCAAATCCGACAGATACTTTCATTAGAGCTCGTCACCATGGCTGCTTTTATCGAGTTCAACCATGGTCGCTCAATCTTGATCGTGAGCGCTGCCGTGTGAACTTGATCTCGAGCTTGTGGTCAAGATTGCAAATTTTATTCTCCTATAGAGTTCAAGCTCAATTTGTGTTTTCTTTAAGAAATCGCAGGTTTCCGCCCAATTTCTCTTAAAAAATTCCTATTTATTTCTCTTGTCTATCCTTTTGGAACAAAAATTGATATACCCCTAATTTTGGTTATTTCTGACGTTAAAGTTAATCCGAGTTATAAAATTTTCATTTTTTTTAAACTTAATGTGGTGTTTGGTGGATGTCACATTCTTTAAAAAGTAATAATAAAAAGTAATAAAAAAAGTCTAGTCAACATTTTCTTTTTGCCAATTTGGATCAAATAAATAAAAAGGACTTTATTACAACAATCTGAAAAGTTTTAGAATTGGATAACACTTTTAAAAGTTGCAAGACTAGATTGCTCTTTCTCTATAAGTTTTAATATTTCTGATATCCCAAAATTCAAAGATAACTGCAGAAATTTGCAACAAGACTTCACTTGACCTATTAATAAAATCATGGTCGGATCTCTATGTTGATGAAGAATATTAGCTTTTGCAAAGGGAAAGAAATGTGCAACGTCGTTTGGGCCTCTTTCAAGATCCGTTTCCTCGAAGAAGATCAGCTTTTGCAAGACAAAGTTCCCCGACCTTCCTAAAATATGAATTTTGCACATGTGAACTAACGATGATATTAATGTCCTTTTCGGGTATCTACCCAACCACTCCCCCTCCAAAGTGCAATATTCTTTTGCCAGCCTCTTACAAAACAACAGTATAAATAATTTATTCACACCTTAGTCACACTATAGTTGGAACCCTAAATGTTTATTTTTTGACAATATTATTCGCTTGGACTGGAATGATCATAAATGGACCACATCTTTTGGCTAAATAAGTGAAAGTATTGTTATTAAAATTTAGCAAGTGGTTGAAATTATATGACGCATGTATCTTGTAGTTATTTGAGTCCAACTGTAAAAGTTAGCAATATAATTTAATAAAGCATTTTTTCTAGGCACTTCCTAATGACATAAATTCAAGAAACACATGGGCGCACTTTTAGTTATTCTATGACAGTTGATGTCACCTTAAAGTTAAGTGAGTAATTTATTTTTATTTTTAATATTGCAAAGAATTTACAAAGTTCCTTTTTATTTTATTCTTTCGGTCGTAACAATTTATAAAGTTCACTAGTTTATTGAGCTCATATTCGACGTCGGCAATAGAGAGATCAGTTGGTTGCATTGCGATTTTGATGGAATCCGAAGGATATTTCCACTAGAGCTTGCGACCATGGCCGCTTGAAATGGCCGCTTAAGCTTGACCATGTTCGACCAAAATAAATGCTTGAGCATGAGCGCGGCCATGAGAACTTGGTCTTGAGCTTCTGGTCAAGATTGTACTTTTTTTCTTCTACAGAGTTCAAATTCAATTTGGTTAGTTGATTCTTTGAGAAATCTCGGGTATCCACACAATTCTCCCATAAAATCCTGTTAATTTCTCTTGTTGATCCTTTTGGACCCAAGTTTGACATACCCATATTTTTGGTAATTTCTTTCGTCAAAATCAATCTGGGCTTTTAAATTCACATTTTCTTTTTCTAATGTGGCATTTAGTAGTATGTCACATTATTGGCAATATTGGCGAGATTTGCTCTCCTATTCAAGGAAAGGACATATTGTGGGCAAATCTCTGCATTGATAGTTTTCCTATTTTTGAAATTTCCATTTTTTGTTGCGGTGAACCTTGTGTACAAATTGCAAAAGAATGTTATGACAAAAATAAGAGAGAGTCGGGAGTTTTGTCTGAGGACGTAGGCACATTGCTGAACCTCGTAATCCTTATGTTCTTTTCTGATTGCCTTACTAAAATTCAACATGGTATCAAAGTAGGTTTGATTCAACCTGTGATTTTTTTTTGGGTTTGTTTTCTGTACATCTGATTGTCTCGATCTACTTATGTTCGAGACCGTTCCTGTTCTACAACAATATGCATTCTTCAGTTAGTGCTTGTTCCTCTCTTTGTTGCTATCATATCCTTGTTATTACTAGCAACGCATCATGGATGGGTCAAAGAAGTCAGGAGATGCATCCAACACAACAAAGGTGCATGAGACAAATAACCGGCGGTTGACTTCGTTGTTGTTAAATGAAAGAAATTATCTTTCTTGGTCACAAGCCGTAACTGTTGTTCTCGGGGGTAGATCAAAGCTTGGTCACATCAATGGGAAGATTAGAGCCCCTCTCGCGACAGATCCCAAATTTGATGAATGGCAAGCGAATGACCACAGTGTGATGTCTTGGATATTCAATTCCATGGAACCAGAGATCTATGAGATATTTGCATATTCAGAGTCAGCCAAGGCGTTGTGGGATTCGATAAACGAGATGTATGGTCAAGCCAGGAATGCATCTCGGATCTTTGAACTACAGCAAGGACTTGCTTCTTCTAAGCAAGGTGTAACACAATCTTTCATTGAACACTTGGGAAAAATGAAGAAGCAATTGGATGGGCTTCATCAGTATAGACCTACGACCCAGAATGTGATGGATTATGTCAATCGAGAAGAGCAAGACAAAATCTTTCAATTGTTAGCAAGCATCAAGCCTGAATTTGAGGACACCAAATGTCAAATTCTTATGAGTCCTGAATTGCCCACTTTCAATGAAGTTTGTGTCATAATCCAAAGTGAGGAAACAAGGAGACGCGTCATGCCTTCAGTTCCAATTACATCAAGAGAGCTTGGTGAACAATCGGCCCACAGTGCTATCAACACGAAGCAAGAAGACTCCACTGCTCGGTTTGCCAAAGGAAATTTTAAGAAACCAGCACGGTTCCATTGTGACCATAGCAATCGCAATGGCCATTCCAAAGAGAGGTGTTGGGTTCTTCATCCGCATTTGCATCTTTCCAAAGACAGGGGTTTGGAAGCTAAGGTGGCAATCCAAGAAGATCCAAACGATTTTCAATCAAAGTTGGAGGCTTTGTCTCAACAAGTTCAGCAATTACTTCAGATACATGGCAATGGAACGAACGTTTCTAGCACCGAAATTGGAAATTTGGCTATGACGTTTGGTAATGTCCATGCTTACTCAGCTTTATCCAAAACTCA
Source organism: Eucalyptus microcorys (assembly GCA_014182515.1). Classification (NCBI taxonomy): domain Eukaryota; kingdom Viridiplantae; phylum Streptophyta; class Magnoliopsida; order Myrtales; family Myrtaceae; genus Eucalyptus; species Eucalyptus microcorys. Next base: position 41,072,632 of record CM024566.1, read on the forward strand.
GTTTATTATTGACTCAGGGGCTATAGACCACATGTGTAGTTCTCCAAACTTGCTATCCAATATTACTTCAGGTGTGTCATATCCAACTATTACTATTGCTAATGGTAGGCGGGTTCCAACTAGTGATGTTGGACAAATTAATTTCTTTTTAAATAATTCTGAAGCATTGTTGGTACCTGAATTATCCTCAAATTTAATGTCAGTTAGCAAATATACTAATCAATGGGATTGCAATGTTATTTTTACTCCTCAAAAGGTGTTTTTTCAAGATCGAATCACCAGGAGGATGATTGGTGAAGGGCGGTTGCAGAATGGGTTGTATATGGTGGACCTCAACAACGAAGCATTGATGGCACAAAGGAAGACTGTTGACACTTCCTGGTTATGGCATTGGCGTCTGGGTCATCCCTCTGATCGGTGTTACATGCTCTTGATATGACTTTAAGTTATTATTCCAATTGCTGTGATCCTTGTCATTATGCTAAGCAGCATAGGTTACCTTTTCCACATAGTACACATAAATCATAACAGTTTTTTGATTTAATTCGCTTGGATGTTTGGGGACCTTCTCCTATTGACTCTAAGGAGGGGTTCAAGTACATTGTTACATTTATTGATGATAAATCTCGAGCTACATAACTTTATCTACTTAAATCCAAGAGTGAAGTTATGACTGCGTTTCAAGATTTTTGCAATATGGTGAAAAATCAATTTAACACTATGGTGAAGATTCTTCGTACAGATAATAGAACTGAATACACCAATCAGGCTTTTCAAGTGTTCCTGCGCATAGCTTGGGAGCCATTCATCAGACCTCCTGCGTTGGAACTTCACAGCAAAATAGAGTTGCTGAAAGAAAAAATAGGCATCTGCTTGAGGTTACCCGAGCATTGTTATTCTCAGAAAATTTACCCAAGACATATTGGGCTGACGTAGTCCTTACTAACTGCTACTTAATCAATCGTTTGCCTAGTAAAGTGTTGGGGTATAAAGTTCCAATTGAAAGTCTGTATGGCCGAAAATTTGGTATCTCTCACCTAAGAATTTTCGGATGTGTGTGTTATATGCATTCTCAATCTGGTGACAAGCTGGATCCATGGGCTTGAAAGTGTGTGTTTGTGGGATACTCAAATGTTAAGAAGGGATACAAATGCTATGAACCAAGTACTTGACGTGTTTATATTTCTCGTGATATTGTCTTCGATAAGGCTCACATGTTTTTTGCTAGGAATCAAATTCAGGGGGAGCAAGATGACTATTTGAATTTTTGCTTCCTATCCTACCTATCGGGGATTCAATGTTGGATCAAGAGGAAATTCCAACAATGGCTGTTCAAGGGAGTCAGCTTGTCCTTAATGTTGATGCCGTTCCTGATATAGCTGCCATTACAACAGATGAGGCTAATTTGGAAGTAGAGGTTGAAAATGCAACAGAGGTAGATCCAGCAGATACGGTACCTAATATCTCGGCCCCAACCCACAGGTCATCACCCATTCCAAGGCCTTCAACACTGCTCCATGATTTTTTTTAACATATCATACGGCTCAACATCCTATTCAAGATTTTATTGGGTATGATAGAATTTCCCATAATTATTTAAGTTTCTTATCTGCCATTGAAAATCAACAGGAACCCAATACCTTCTTGGAAGCATGTAAAAGTAGTGTGTGGGTGAATGCCATGAAAGATGAACTTCAGGCATTGGACCGTAAACATACTTGGGAATTTGTTAAATTGCCAAACGGGAAAAAGACAGTTGGATGTCGGTGGATTTACAAGATCAAATACAATAGTGATGGTTCGGTTGAGAGGTACAAAGATCAGCTTGTCGCAAAAGGGTATACTCAAACATATGGGATAGACTACAATGACACATTTGCTCCTATAGTGAAAATGAACAATGTTCGTGTCATTCTATCCGTGGCAGTTAATTGTAGCTGGCCATTGTTTCAAATGGATGTGAAGAATGCTTTCCTCCAATGAGACTTAGAGGAAGAGGTTTATATGGATCTTCGTATAGGACATCCCTTAGAGAATAATAAGGGAATGGTTTGTAAATTAAAGAAGGCAATATATGGTCTCAAACAGTCACCTAGAGCATGGTATGACAAACTAAGTTTTGCACTTGTTAGATTTGGTTTCAAAAGGAGCGCAGCTCATTCTTCGATGTTTACTAAAGTAACTGGTGAAGGTATTGTTGCTATTCTCATTTATGTTGATGATCTTATTATTATTGGCAGTAACTTAGCAGGTATTGTAAAACTTAAACGGTTGTTGAGCAAGGAGTTTGACATTAAATATCTTGGAAAATTGAGGTATTTTTTTGGGGATAGAGATAGCAAATTCTAACAAAGGTATGTTCTTGACTCAAAGGAAATATATTCTAGATCTATTGAAGGAGACTAGTAAGCTGAGTGTTAAACCTGCTAGCACTCCTATGGATTACAACAATAAGACTATGTCTAAGGAAACACCATTACAGGATATTGGGCAATTTCAGCGTTTGGTAGGGAGATTGATTTACCTAACCATTACAAGACCTGACATTGCTTATTATGTTAGCAATGTGAGCCAATTTATGCAAAAACCTACACAAGAACATATGGAGTTACTAAACTAGCTCCTTCGATATCTAAAGGCTTCTCCAGGAAGAGGAATATTATTGAAGAATAATGGTAATACAAAGATTGTGGGATTTACTAATGCTGATTGGGTTGGGAACCCCATTGATTGAAAATCTACCACGGGATTTTGTACATTTGTTGGTGGAAACATTGTTACTTGGAAAAGTAAGAAGCAAACAATTGTGGTTAGATCTAGTGTGGAAGCTGAGTATCGAGCCATGGCTACTACCACTAGTGAGATCGTATGGCTTTGTCTATTGCTTCAAGAATTGGGTTGTGATGCCATGTCTAAACCTACGAAGGTATTTTGTGATAATTAGGCAGCAACACACATTGCTTCAAATCCGGTCTTTCATGAAAGGACCAAACACATAGAGGTCGATTGTCATTTTGTAAGGGAAAATGTTCAAGACAAGACAATAGAGACACCATATATCTGTAGTAGGGATCAACTTGCTGATGTCTTCACCAAAGCTTTACCCAAGGGAGTATTTCAGGATATGATGAATAAGTTGACCTCTGATGATGTCTTCGCTCCAACTTGAGGGGGAGTATTGGCGATATTGGCGAGATTTGCTCTCCTATTCAAGGAAAGGCCATATTGTGGGCAAATCTCTGTATTGATAGTTTTCCTATTTTTGAAATTTCCAATTTTTATTGCGGTGAACCTTGTGTACAAATTGCAGAAGAATGTTATGACAAAAATAAAAAAGAGTCAGGAGTTTTGTCTGAGGATGTAGGCACATTGTTGAACCTCGTAATCCTTGTGTTTGTTGACACATATATTTTGGCGATCCGGTTATTCATTTATTGTATTACAAATTATGGGTTAATTTTATCCCTAAAAAAATATATTAATTGCATAGCATATTAATTTAGGTGCATTTTTTTTTATTTGCATTATGTGCGTTTATTTATTGGACCAGTGGTAGATGGGTTGGAATTAGTGGTTCTAAGCTTTAATTTAGCAAGTCGGATTAAGCTCAAGGAACGAGCAAAATTGGCCCAAAAAATTAATGATAAAAAATCTCGTGAAGAATAGGAATTTAAAATTTTTACAGGATATGATAAATTTTTTTGATAGGGCAGATGTGAAAAGTAAATATTGCGGTTGAAAAAATAATCTTTGTGGATATGAATTTGGAAAAAATTAAAACCCTAATCCTTGGCCTATAAATAAGTTGTTTGCGTAGGGTTTCGGGAGGCCACGCAATTGAGACATTTGGCCACGTTAGGGGGAAAAATTTCAGAGAGAAAATGTGAGAGAGGGGTTTTCCTTTGGTTCTTTGAGGGTCAAGAGAAAAACATCACCAAAAAAAAAAAATAGGAAGAAAAAGCATTGAAGGGGAAAAGTCAACGGCAGAAGCCTTTTCTTTTACTTCTGCAAAAAGAAAGAAGAAGAGACAGAGAGAGGGGACGTGAGAAGTCAATGGCAGAAGCCTTTTCTTTTACTTCTGCAGAAAGAAAGAAGAAGAGACAGAGAGAGGGGACGTGAGAGAGACGTGAGGTGAGAGAAAGTAAAAAAAAAAAGGAAGAAGAGGCAAACAAACAGGGTCTTCTTCGAGCGGGCGTCCACACCTATCAACGGCCTCCATCCACGAGCACACGCAGCAATCAACACTTCCGTTCGCCGCTGTACCACCTCTCCACCGACAACCCCTCACTGCGCAGCACCCGCAAGCCCTGTCGCCGCCACCGCAGCAGTCTTCCCCGCACCCGCGAGCGTGCGCTACCACCGCCTGTCCGCCAAGCCCTTACTCCGCTCCCAGCCGCGTGCAAATCCGTCACCGACGCCAGCAGACCGGCGCTCGTGAAGCCTCCACTGACCCGCGACGCCAGAACCTGATGCCGACCCCGACGCTAGAACCTGCTACCGACCCCGACGCCAGCCTCCGCCTTCGATCGACGCTCAGCAATGCCCCCCCTCTCCGAGATCTACGCCACCACTGCAGATCGCGACACCAGCGACCCGACGCCCCTTGCCCGTAGCCACCCGACGTCGCAACCCCTGTCCAATCCGCGACGCCGTTTCTACTCCTGCTTCATCGACGCCCTCCGCAAGCAGCACCGACTCCCGACCGAATCCCCGAAGCCCAGCAACGACGGCCACGCTTGACAGCCTGACTCCGCTCCTCTGCCCACGACCCAGGACCATTTGCTGAGGTCCGACGCTTTGCTGCTCTCGGCGACCCAATGCACGCCCGAGCGACGAACCAGCTGCAGATTGCTCCCAAACGCTGGACAGCAGCCCCCTACCCGCTGGTCAATGTTGCTGCCGCCAGTCCAACCGTCGCCCTTGCCAGAGCTCCGAATGGCGACTCATCTAGCCGCCGGCTAACCCTAATTAGGTAGATTTCTTATTTTATTTTATTTTTATTTATTTATTTAGTTTTTATTATTAATTTTGTTTCTTTATTTGAAATAATCACCAATGTATGATGAGATGTTTGACATGAAATAGCCTGTGAAATTTGTGATTGTCAATCTGATTTTCGCGCTCGAAATCCGACTCGCAATCACTTGAAAAAAATCGCTAATCCGATCTCCCGCCCGAGATTCAATTCGCAATTTATGTAAAATTGGCCAACCTGATCTCATGCACGGATATGGTTCATCAATTTGGGATATTAATATTGCTTTGATTTGATGTCGTGTCGTTTAAGTTTATTTTATTTTCTTTAAAAAAATCAAAAAAATGTAGGTTAGAATTAGGTTTATTCTTTGTTTTAGGGTTTACATATTTAAAATAGGAATTTTATTTCGAATTAAAAAAATAAAAAAAATCAAATCAATCAATTTGGGCTGCTATTTTTTTAAACTTGGATTGCATGTTTAATTATTTGGCAATTATTAATTTCGGAATTAATTAAAAAAATCATCATGCATATGTTATATAAAATTAGGGCATCTCTTGTACGTCATTGCATATTGGGGTAAAATTGCACTTAGTTTAATTCTAGGTGATATTTTTCTTAATTTATTATAAGTTTAGATATTAAATAGATTGCATTTTAGGATTATTTGGGTTAAGATAATATTTTAGTTTAAATTAGGATTTGGCTTAACCTAATTCCTAATGCAAATTGAATATAATATTAATCTAGTTAGATAATTTTCACATTTTTCCTAATTCCGAATTTCATGAAAAACACAAAAAAAAAAAAAAAATGACTTAGAATAAATTAGTTCCATTCTCTAGGATAGATTGCATTTTTTAGGAAAAATAAAAAATGTCATGTAAATGTCATATAGGATTAGATTCATGAAATGCATGTCATTTAGAGATTTTTATTAGGTCCATTTAATTAGAAATTGCATGACATTAGAATTAGGTCATTTAGTTATATTGCATTGCATATTAGGGGTGTGCATGGTCCGGGCAGGCGGTTCCCGACTTAGAACCGGGAACCGCTCGCTAAGGACCGGTTCCGAAAAATTGGAACCGGGATCCACACGTTTGTTGCATGGATCCACCCGGGAACCGGACCGCCGGCCCGGTCTAGTTTCCGGGTGGATCCATGGAACCGATCTTGACGCGAAACAATTTTGGTTTTCAACATAGAACGGTCGGGTCTATGAGTTGGGAAGGAGGGGAGGAGGTCTATGGTCGGGTTTTCAACATAAAACGGTCGCGAAACAATTTTCTGCGGCTGTGGCGGGTGGTGGCCGACGCGAGGGGGCGAGTGGCGGAGGAGCAGCAATGGCAGCGTCAACGCTCAAGGAGGAATCAAAATGGCGATAGGATTAGGAGAAACCGAGGAAGAGACACAGAGAGAGAGAACCGAAGACAAAGGGAGTGAGGAGATGAGATCTAATCTAGGGTTTCTTTTAGTAATTTTTTTTTAAATATTAAAAAGGTTCCGGTCCGGTCCGGGTGGACGGATCCGCCCATGGAACCGGGAACCGGACCGGTATCCATTGGTTCCGAAAAATTGGAACCTGGAACCGGACTGGTTCCCTCAAGAACCGCCGGTTCCGAGCGGTTCCGGTCCGGTTCCAGGCGGTCGGGCAGTTCCCAGGTATTTTGCACACCCCTATTGCATATTGCATTATTTTCATTAAATAAGTGAAAACAAAAAAAGGAAATTGCGTGTTAATTAGAAATCATATCTAGGACTGTTGATGTGAATTATGATGTAACAACGTAGATGCTTTCGTTGATATGAGGTAAGTCCTGCAATTTATTTACTGCTTTACTTGGGTGTTAAATATTTTTAAAATAAGAGAAAGGTACCGAAAGGGCGTTAGAGAAATCTAGCGTAATCAAGTTCCCGAACTCATAATCTCTGGTTCGTAGGAGTAAAGTAAATCTCCCGTTACTTTACTTGGGTTCCTAATCGACCCACCAAAAATAGATTAGTGGCGACTCCTAGATAAAATCTATCTGCATGGTAAGAATCTGAACATAAGTCACGAATTGGTATGGGCTTGGGAGAACCCGAGCAAAGTTAGGCTTGACAATCAATTAGCCAAATTTTAGGTCTTTCACCCCGAAAAATTAGGTCGCAATAGTGTTCTTTTTTGATTGCTTTACTAAAATTCAATACACATGCCCTTAAAAATAAAAAATAAAAAAACCACGCCATCATTTTCTTTTAGCCAAAATAGATGGAATTAGCGAAAGGACTTTATTACATCAATTAGATAAAATTTTAAGACTAGATTACAATTTAAGAATTTGTAGGACTTAATTGCATTTTGCTAATAAATTTTAGGACTTTTGAGGCACTTATCACAGAGTTTAAAGATGACCGTAAAAATTGAGAAAAGACTTCATTTGACCTATTCATAAGATCAAGTCGGATGTGTATGCTCACGAAGAAAATCAGCTTTTGCAAGGGGAAAGAAATGTGGAATGTCGTTTGGGCCCTTTCGAGTATTTGTTTCCACGAAGAAGATCAACTGTGGCAAGACAAAGGTCCCCGACCTTTTTTAAATATGGATTTTGTACATTTGAACTAATGATGAAATAAGTGTTCTTTTTTGGGTATCTACTCAACCACTCCCCCTCCAATTTGCAATATTTTTTCCCACCCTCTTATAAAACAAGAGTTTATTCACAACTCGGTGACACTATAGTTGGAACCCCAAATGTTTTTTTTTTTTTTTTTTTTTTTTTTTTTTTTGGTAAAGTTGGAATCCCAAATGTTTACCTTTTGACTTGACAATGTTATTTGTTTGGACTGGAATGATCATAAATGGACCACATCTTTTGGCTAAATAAGTGAAAGTATTATTTTAAAATTTAACGAGTGGTTGTAATTAAATGATGTATGTATCTTATAGTTATTCGATTAAGTCCAACTGTCAAAGTTGGCAATATAATTTAATAAAGCACTTTTTATAGGTGCTTCCTAATGACACAATTTTCAATCATGTGATTGATTCTTTATCCCGAGTACATTTAATAGCCTAACATCGCAATCAAATTGAAGATTTCCTACAAAGAAATGATTCAAATTAGTTGATTATTTTCAAATAATTTCTCGTGCCAACAATCATCCTCATACATCCACAATGATGTTCAACTTATTATTTTGATGGATTGTGAACAATCATCGCAACTTCCAGTAGCTTTCTCTTTCAGCATGGAGAATATGATATGATATCTTCATTCCTCCTTCCGTCAGCTGAAGAGATCCCATAAGAAATATAATATTTCCAATTTCATAAACGAATTCAAAAACCGATTTCCATCATCCACACCTCCATTGAAGAGCTAAAAAAAGAAAAAGCTCATCTAAAGCATGTCAAATTGGCATCACAAGTTGATTTATTTACGTCAATATCGCAAGTTGCATCGACTCCTTCCATGTCAACATCGCAAGTTGGCACCCATTTTGGGCTTTGACGCTGTTAACTACATGTGCTCTTTTACACATCAATTGATTTATATATAGGATTTTTTTTATGACATATTATTATTAACGGATGGTAAATGGTCCTTTTAGTCAATATCATTGTAGTTAATCATCAGCACTTCGGTGCTCACATTGGCCGCTTCTCCTAAGGCCGATATATTCCCGGTGTAGTCGAATAAAAGGTGGTGTATCCGGAAAAAATTTGTTGTAGACTCCTTGGAGATTGCTGCACGCACCACACAAACATAATGTTATAGACACATTTAGATGTTGAATTATGCCTTTGCTTTAAGACATTGAAGGTTTAAATCATTAAAATTGGTTCGATTTGAAGAATATTTCAGCCTGAATCAACTCTATTGGGTCTGAGATACTAACAAATATGATCAAAATTGGAAGGTCTAGTGAGTTACGTACTTGTAGTATGCTTGGAGAATGCTAATCGATGGAGCCGAAAAACTTATGTTGTTCAAGCTTGCCGAATGCATGGAGTCCTGTGGACCGGTACATGTTTTATTAGCAGGACATGGCTGCGCATTCACGGCCACCGTGATCCTAATGTTCCTAGTGATTTTGGTTGGAACCTTAGATGGATGTTCTTTGCTGTTCAAACTCCTCAACTGAATAGTGAAGTTTCCAGCGTCACTCTTGTTAGTAAAACCCGGAAGCTCGGGTAACAAAGGAGTCTCCGAGTGGTTATAACTGCCATTGTATTGAAATATCGCCCTGGTGACATTTTCATTGGACGGGGCACCGGTATCCACAAACGGACTAAATACCATGTAATAACGACCAGGGGCTTGGTTTGCAGTTACCAAAACATCCATCGTTTGACCAGGAGTTATCATGAGGTAATTGGTCTTAAGTGGTTTCAAATAAGCTCCATCCATTCCGACCACAGTGAGATTGTGCTTGGCTATGCCAAAGAACATCTCTTCGTTCATCCCATAGTGGATGATCCGGAAGAGATACGTTTTTCCTTGCACAACTGTTATATTGTATGCCGACCCTACGAAAGATTAAAAAAAAAACACCATATTAAATATTATTGTTGTAGATCTTGATTAGTTTTAAGGAATAACAATCTTGCAAGATCTTGTTTCATCAATATAGAGTAAAAAGGTTTTATTTCATTACCTATGAATACAAGCTTTTCTTTTTTTAAAATAGCATATATCACACTCATAAATACACACTAGAATTCATACCATTAGAGCATGAGTAACTGTCTCCCGGTTGACCATTGATGGTATAGGCCACGGACAAGTCTGGATCGCCTCCAGTTGCAAGAGCCTCATCGATTATAGCCTTCGTATCTCTCGCATACCATTCAGCTACGTGCCAAATCAGCTTTGTTAAGAAAAACAATTCAAGCTATTACTTGTGCATGTTTGATTAAGGGAAAAACTTATTTAAGTCATTTAAGTAGAATACCAATCACAATTGTATGTTGTTCATCAAACTTGTAAGGGTAGTTGGTGTCGTTGACAGGCAAAATAATTATAGGGCCATGTACAGTGGCCCGTGTCCAATCGCTATGAGCGTGCCACCATAGTGTGCCTTCTTCTTCAATGAGTATGACTTTCTGAAGGAAGCTTGAGTTCGTAGGTATTGGGCATTGTGTGATGTTCTCCGGGCCATCAGACCAAGGATACCTTTTTTTGTCTCACTCCGTGCCTACACGTGTGTATAATATTAGGATTATTAATTTTAGAGCGAATGGATCATCATGCAAGAAATTTGAAAAAAACTTTGGAGGGAATTTGTCGATTTTAATAAGTGTATGTATGTATAAATTATATATAAAAGGATTCATGGATAATCAAATATTCGACGTATCTTCGAAGCGAATGCCTTTTTTACCTACAAGATGTTTTTGGTCCATCAATAATTTGACGAATTATTAGCTGTTGACAATATTCTTCTTAATTTTCGTTTTAGGCTTAAATATAGCATCGGCGCTGTAGAATTGCTATTGGTACTTGTGGTTGCGAGTATGTACATTGATGGTTTTATGGAATAGGATGTGAATTACATGCATAAAAAAGTTCTATGTTCATTGATATTCTTCCACTTTTTTATTTGGAAATAACAAAAATATATAGGGAAAATTACCCAATTAGTCCTAAACCTATTATACAAACATTTATTCAATCATAACATTTCAACTTTAGTAATTGAGTCATAAACGAAGAACTTACCAAACAAATTTTAAACCTATTGCACATGTGGCAATTCAGTTTTAAATTTTTAAATTTGGTCAATTTATTCTTAAACTTTTTATCAATTGAGTCATTCTCGCCAATTTTGATAAAAAAAAAAAATCGTTGACATGGATGCTAGATATCCTACGTGGTACAGTCGAAGATGACTTCGACGATGTTTATAATTTTTCAAATCTTTTGAAAATTATTATTATTATTGTCGCGACCTAAATTTCGGGTGCACCACCTAAAACTAGGTTAATGGACTACTAAGTTTTTAACTTAGTTCGGGCTCTCCCAAGCCCATACCAATTCGCGACTTAAGGTTCAAGTTTTTTAACATGCAAAAGATTATTATCTAGGAGTCGCCACTAATCGGTTTATGGTAGGTCGATTGGACACCTAAGTAAAATAATTGGACGATTATTTTACTCCTACAAACCAGAGACTAAGGGTACGGGGACTTGGTTACACTAGATTTTCTCTAATGCCCTTTCGGTACCATTCCTTTTTAATTTTCAAAATATTTTTGCAAGCACCTTGGATTTATTTTAACCTAAATTACTATTATGCAAAAAGGTGATCACACAAATGCTCAAACATTCATTAAGTAAATTGCATCACACAAAGCAAACAATTTTTTTGGGTTTTCTTGAAAATTAGAATTCTTTTATAAAATGCATTTTTTAACTAAATGACTTAATCTTATTAATATGCAAATTTTAATTAAATGGGCCTATTATGCAAACTAGTTATTATGCACCTCATGACCTAACTTCACTAATGAATAAATTCTGATTAAATGATCCTATTATGCGAACTAATCAACATGCACCAAGTATTTTTGTATTTTTCTATTGAAATTCAGAATTAATAAAAACCCTAATTAAACTATCTAAAAAGGAATAATTTTCTAATTTATTCTAGGGATTAATTTGACTTAAACCCTATCCTATCTTAGAAAACTATTTTTGAAAAAAATGAGATAATTAAAATGTGCGATCATTATCTGAAAAATTAATTTAGGTCCAACCCTAACTTATTTCTAAAAATGCAAACCTAAAAATGTAATCCTAAGAAAATCCGAATTTACTAAACCTACATGTCTGATTTACCAAACCTATGTGCTCATGCAGAATTTTGATTTTTCTGATTTTCTAATATTTTTTAGTTTTTTTTATAAAAGATAATTAATTATTAAATAAATACTAAATCTAAGTTATCAACAAAATAAAGAATTAAAATAATCGAAAAAAATAACCTGTTGTCTCACAGGTCAAATTAACGATTATCCTAACCCTAATTATCACGACAAAGAGATCAAAATAATTAAAAATCTGATCCGAAGTCTTACGGATCAAATTAATAATTATAATGATTTAACAATTAATATTCTACCAAAAAGCCCAAAAATTAATATAATTAAAAAAATAATCCGATGTCTCTCGGATTAAATTAATAATTACAATAATTTCGGACAAAATCCTAGCGGATAATGCCTACAAAATTCATAAAATGAAAACCACCTTATAATAATAATGAAACTTTAAAAAATAATAAAATAACATAAAATAAAAATAAACTAAACTACCTAAAGTGCGCGGGCTAAGGCGCGGCGGCAGGTCTGCGGACGTCGTTGGTGCAGGCGTGGGTGAGGCGGCGGGAGTAGCGATGGCAGCGAACAGTGGCGTCGCGGGCTGCTGCAAGGGCGCGAAGGTGCGGCGATCAGCTAGGGCTGCTGGCGGTGCGGCGGTATTGCTCGGAGACCGGCGGTGCAGCTTGGAGACCGGCAGTGCAGGCTCGCGGAGGCGATGACCAACGAAGCCTCGAATGCTACGGGGGGAGTGTCGCGGAGGACTCAGGTGCAACTGCTGGCGAGTTGCTGGCGCGATTGTCAGGCAGAGGTGTCGCGACGGCAGGTCGTCGGGCAAGTGGGGGCGGACCACCGATGAAGGCAAGGGCGGCGTTGGTTGCAGAGGTGGACCGCCAGGTTGTTGGGCACGAGTGATGCAGCGACGATGAGCGTGACGACGACGGTGCTTTGGCGTTCAGCGCTGCTGGTGCGACGCTGGGTCGCGAGCATCGCTCGTGGGGCGGAGAGCAGCAGTGGCGACGGCGGACGGAGGCGTTGCGACGGCAGGTCGTCAGGCGAGCGGGGCAGCGGTGGCGGAGACACGGTGAGCAACAAAGGTCAAGCGCTCCGTGAAGAAGACGAACAGCAACCCCTTGTTTTTTTTTCTTTTTTTTTTCTCTCTCTCTCTCTCTCCTCACGTCTCCCTCGCGTCACTTCCTTCTCTATCTCCTTTTCCTGCTTTTCAACAGTCCTTCTCTGTCTCTTTTTCTGCTTTTCGACCGAAGAAAGAAAATGAGGCTTCTACTGACTTTTACTTTCTCTCGAAGCCTTCTTTCTTTTCCTTTTTTTTCTCACGAATTCTTTCCCTCGACTCTCCTTTGCTTTGAAAATTTTTTCTGAATTCACTCTAGAATTGTTTTTTGAAAATCCCCACCGTTATGAAAAATGAACCTCTCTTTTATAATGATTCTGAACAGCCACTTTGTATGGCATTTTCTTAGTTTCCATCTCTAGTCACATTAAATCAAAGCTATAAATCAGAACATAATTTCGCAATTAGCTCAATTTTGCTCGAATTTCTTCCAATTTGCAAAAATTATTGCCATTTACTCACTTGATTTTTAAATTGCTTATGCATTTAAAAAATCCGAGGATCCATCAGAATTCAATTTTCCCTACATAATCAATCAAATCAATTCCCCCCAATGTTTTCATTTTTTCCTTTTATTTGTTTAGAATGCAATTTTTATTTTCCTTATTTCCCTAAGCTTGCTAAAATTAGGTGTCAACAGCTGTCCCTCTTTGAAGGTGAGCTCGTAAAGGTTGCCTTCAAAGACAAGTTGAGACCTAAATTTTGATCATGTTTATGCACTAAATGACTTTTTTTTTTTTTTTTTGAAAAATGAATCCCATTTTGAAATGAAATTTATATGATGCATGGAAATGCTAATGCAAATGATAAATGAACTTACCTGGAATTAGTTACATTCGGGGATGGTAGAGTAACTCAAGATAGAATGGTGTTACATGTTCAAGACCCGTACCATTTTACGGTCGCCCAGAATAGTAACATAGCTTCGCAAAGAGACTGCTTTCCCAGGACCCGTACCATTCTACGGTCACCCAGTATGGCATTGTATGGTTGTGTCTAGGACCCGTACCATTCTACGTTCGCCTAAACAAAAAAAATGATTTTCCAGGACCCGTACCATTCTACGGTCGCCTGAGTGCTGTCTAGGACCCGTGCCATTCTACAGTCGCCTGAACTTAGGTGATTTAGGACCCGTACCATTCTACGGTCGCCTAAACGGGGAATAAATGTTGGAACTCAAAATATCTAGGTCCAGACTAAGATATAACGAGCAAAATCGAAAAACATTCACATCCAGAGTGAAATATTCAACGAAAAGAATTAAGACATTCAGATCCATACTGAAATGTCAAGATTTTAGGACTTGAAATACCTAAATCCAAACTAAGGTATAACAAGAAAAATCGAAAAACATTCACATCTAAAGTGAAATGTTCAACGAATAGGATATTCAGGTCCAAATTGAGATGTCAAGATTTTAGGACTTGAAATACCTAGATCCAAACTAAGGTATAACAAGAAAAATCGAAAAACATTCACATCCAAAGTGAAATGTTCAACGAATAGGACATTCAGGTCCAAATTGAGATGTCAAGATTTTAGGACTTGAAATACCTAGATCCAAACTAAGGTATAACAAGAGAAATCGAAAAACATTTACATCCAAAGTGAAATGTTCAACGAATATGACATTCAAGTCCAAACTGAGATGTCAAGATTTTAGGACTTAAAATACCTAGATCCAAACTAAGGTATAACAAGAGAAATCGAAAAACATTTACATCCAGAGTGAAATGTTCAACCAATATGACATTCAAGTCCAAACTGAGATGTCAAGATTTTAGGACTTGAAATACCTAGATCCAAAAGGTATAACAAGAGAAATCGAAAAACATTCACATCAAGAGTGAAATGTTCAATGAATAGGACATCCAGGTCCAAACTGAGATGTCAAGATTTTAGTACTTGAAATACCTAGATCCAAACTAAGGTATAACAAGAAAAATCAAAAAACATTCACATCCAGTGAAATGTTCAACGAAAAGAATTAAGACATCAGATTCAGGACCGAGATGTCAAGATTGGGTTGAAAGATTTTGGTGAGATTCATAGACTCTCAATTTCGAAGATTGGAAGAGATGCTCAAATTCTTTTTTCTTTAAGCATGTAGATCCAAATTGGAAGACGAGTTACCTGAGTCTTACCTTGAGTACTTTGAAAGATTTGATACTTACCCGGGGCTCCATTCGTGGAGGCTTGATTGATTGGGTTACCAAACAGTTTGGACGAATCCCAATGCTTTAGGGCCAATTGCTGCTTGACTTTCGTGAGAAATTTGCCTGTCAAACATGGTCAGTAATAACAAGTAGATGCATTCATCACTCGTTTCTATTATTACCAGAATTCCATGTGGAGAGTTATAACCAAGAAAATCCACTCTTGTAATGAAGACATCTTGAAAATGTCAAATGAGAAACTTTCGATTTGAAAGGACTTTCCCTCACTCTCATTGAAAATGTTGTTTCACCCCCAACAATTGATGCGGGCATATAAGAATCACTCTACCTCACTGTCATCACACCAAACAAGGTTTTGTGCAATCTCGCAAGTGGTACGACCTTACCAATCTGAGAGGTCTTTAACAGGGACCGTAATGTGGGCCTGGTCAACGGCTTAACAAAAGGGACTCTTTGAGTCGAGGCTTTTGAAAGAATAAGTGATATTCTGTAATCATCTTTGGGTTTACAAGTCAAGAACCCTGTCAAATGAGAAAGAAATAATCTTACTCGCACTTCTTCAAGCGATGCTTATAAACATATGAACTCCTACGTTAATTCAAGTGCCCTAATCTGAAGAGACTTTGCAAGGGACGTAACGTAGGCTTGGCTCATGGGTTGAGAAATGAAAAGATCATTAGGCTCAAAAAGTGTTTAGGGGAAGGTCAAAGTTGGTGATCATCTTGACATTTCCACCATTTTCCTTCTCTACTATCGAAGATTTTTTTATCACAACTCCATTGATTGCAACAGCATTTGAGAGTTTTTTTTTTTTTTTTTTGGGTACCACCTTGTTGAGGATACGACTCAAGTGTTTGATTTTTCTTTTCAGGCATTGGCCTTGCTTTTACCAAGCACACTGCTTTTTCATGCCCTTATTTTGCACTTTTTCTTTTTGGACTTACACAGTCTTCTTTTATGAGCATTTTAGACCATGCTACCTGAATGATTGTCTTTCATCTTGCCCCAGTGTGGGGGATGATCACCAACTGCGTTTGACATGAAATGAATTTATAGGCTCAAGTGGGCTATGCAATAGTCAAAAGTGTGTAGGATAAAGAAAGAGCTGCTCTTCGTCATCCTAAGGCACTTCAAATTACCGCATGAGTTGCACTGCAAAAGCAATACTCGAAGATTGATGCAAGTGTGAGCAAAAAGATTCCTACCATTCATTTTAAATTTGCCCCAGTATGGGATGATCCTTGACAGGGTAATTTTAAAAGAATCTCCATAAGTGTATGGGGCTCAAAGGGGTTGAGTAATGGATCACCTGTAGTGTTTGGGATAGAGAAAAGAATGCCTCTCATCACCTTGGTTGACGTACCCTTTGCAAGATAGCCCTCTTCCTTGCGGGCATGGAATTTTTCACACAATTCACTGGGGGTTAGTGTATGAAACAGTGTATGGAACAAGGCTTGCCTTTCGTCATTCCAAAGTACCCCATTTGACACATTCAATTCATCTCACACAATTCATCGGGGGAAAATATGCAAAATTTACAACAAATTTGAACAATTCAACTCATTGAAGCAATTTACTCATCATAGAAATGCTTGCAATTCAAAACATGACATGGCAAATTCTATCACAGATAATACTTCTTGACAACATCATAATTAACTGGAATGGAAAACTCATGACTATGCATTTCTACCAAGATCAAGGCACCTTCAGGAAGTATCTTCTTTACCACATACAGGCCACTGTAATTCAGAGCGAACTTGCCCCAGATCCGGAATTGGATTAGACCATTTCCACACCTCTACATGCTATAAGACCGTCTCTGAAACAAAAAGTAAATGGGTCAAAAAGACAAACAAAGTAAATCAAGTTTTATTTTTTTTGAAAATTTTTTTTTGAAAAGCATTTGAAAAAGCATTTTTTTGAAACATTTTGACATAAAAAAAACATGATGAAGCCTAGGCCTCAGAATTCTCCTTGGAATTTTCTTTTCTTTTATCGGTTGGATATCATCACCGGGCTGGTTTGGTATACCTCATCATGCCATCAAAATAAAACTTGTAATTTCATTGAAATTCATCAATCAATTACATTTATTGGATGGAAAAAATGCAACACTTAATCACTGAAAGAAAGAAGAAACTAAAAACATCTCTAAAAAAATAATAAAAATTCCCACGCAGGGGAATGTGCAAAAGTAGTAAAAAAGTTACTCTTGTGGGCCAAGGCCCATCTCTTCAGGGAGTACTTCATCAATGGCTCCTATGATGAGGTCGTCAAACAAGTTTGTAACCCCTTCCAGCACATCATTAGGGTTTTCTGTCTCCAGGGGTGTCGGCTTGTCCATGCCATCCCATTCATCATTTGGTTGCCCCAGAGTGTCCATCACGTGCACCTTCGAGTTCTTGATTCGACCGGTGTCATGTTCTAAAATAACATTCACTCTATCCTCATGCTCAGGTAGAGGATTCGGCTTACCAGAATTGAAGGCAAACACCTTGGTGTCTAATAAGTTTTGGACCTTGTGCTTCAAGGTTATGCACTCATCAGTCGAATGTCTTACTTCCCCCATATGATACTCACATTTCTTGGAGGGGTCATAGTTAGAAAATTTTTCAGCATTGGGTCGCTTTAGCTCGTGGGACAGCACCCCCTTCTTTTGTAGGACCTTCCAGACTTGGGACAGGGAGCCAGGAAGAGGAGTGAACTGCCTTCTAGTAAACTGCCGAGGCACGGTCGGACGGACACCGCCTTGTTGATTCTTAGGGACACGAGCAATTGGAGGCTTGCTAGATTGTGCATCTGCAACATTGACTTCCGCGCTAGATTCTTGGTCTTTTTTCATGGTGAACCTTTTGCCTTGATGGGTCGGTTCATTGAACCATCCATCTCTTAGCCCAATCTCGATTTGCTCACCCACTGGAATAAGTTGGTTGAAGCTCTCGACGTACGTGCTAGCCATTCGGGTACGGAACTCAAACGGGAGAGTCTTGACGAACAACTTCATCAACTCCTTGTTGGTAGGCTCAGGAATGATTTGAGCAGTCAGGTTTCTCCATCTCACAGCATACTCTTTAAATGACTCGCTCCTTTTCTTTTCCATCCGCTCCAGGTCTTCTCGGGAAGGTGCGATGTCCATGTTGAACTTGTACTGTTTGAGGAATGCGTCTGCCACTTCGTTCCATGTTCCGAGGAGGATCACGTTTTTCATAATGTACCAATTTAGTGCGGGCTCGGTCAGACTCGCATGAAACGATTGGATCATGAAGGGCTCATTTTTTACGTGCTGGGCCATGCGCACGTGGTACATCTGCAAATGAGATTTCGGACAAGATGTCCCGTCGTACTTCTCGAACTCCGGCATTTTGAACTTGCTTGGCATTTTGACCTTCTCATAGACTAAGAGGTCAAACGGGAGTGAGCTTTGAGACTCCTACAATTGTCTCACTTTCTCTTCTAGCTTTGCAACGTGCTCATCCTGATCTGTCTTGGGAATGCTGTCAAGCTTGGCCTTTCCAACAAGGACCAGGTCATCTTCTAGCTCAGGCATTTCGTCATCGCTCATTTGGGCCCTGTTCCTCGGGACTACTATCTCATGGAGAATGGGTGGAGGATTTGGATTCACCTGGAGGGATTAAAGTTGAGCTGTTATAAGCTGCATGGAGGCGGCTAACTGTTTGAGTTGATTTTTCACGGAGCACATGCGATCACGCATTTCAGCTTGATCGGCCATTCTAGCTCTTAATCGTGTAACAATGGATGAGCGTGGCAGATCCATTGTCACCTAAAGGGAAGAAATGAGTAAAATAAGCACGAAGTGTAAATAGATAGTCAATCCATGACAATGACATAATCGATTTTTTTTTCATTTTTTTTTATGAAAAGTTTTTACAATAAGAGAATTTCCTAAAGAGAGCTAAAAAAAAAAAAAAAAAAACCTTAGCAAGATCAAATTTTCTAGACATGAATTGAAAACAAATTCTCCAAATTTTTTGTTATTTTCCAAATGATTTATTGCATGGCAATTTCCTCATTTCATTTCTAACTAACAAATGAATTAGATTCAATGATTGACCTATATTGCCATGGACCAACCCAAAAGTATGACAAAATAAATTGCATGATATAGGGATAGAAGACTTACTTCACCGAAGAAAATCAATAGCAATCACATAGACATGCACATGAGATGTGAGGCTCGATTTCTATCTAGATGGCTTAATAAAGTGGAGCTAAGAGAATGATCTAACCGTTACAGCCTCGCATTAACGTGTCAGGTTCTCCTAACTCCGGCTCAGTCGAATGGAATGTCATATATTCACGCAGTCTCATGGATATGGACAAACACATTCGACACCATGAAAAGACTTTCGGGGAAGAGAAGGTCAACCTCTACATAGCAGTCTCGCTTTTGAGGAAGTATCATTCTCAACACCATCCTAGAAATTCTATCGCAACCCAGGTCCGACCATAGGTTGTGTGTGCAATAGTGTAGTGCTAAAAATAATAAAACATGCACAATAGTTTAAATGCAAACAACACTTCTAATCATGGAAAAATAAATCATTAATCCCATACTCCAACCTGCAAGACAAAGGTGAGCATAGACTACTCCCCTTATATCTCCCATCTGCAAGAACATTTAACACATTAGAAATGTTAGGGACGTACTTGGGATCCTCGCTCCCAAACAAAAACATTTTTAAAAGAAAAAGAAAAATTGGCCTAAGTCCACTAAGTGTTTTAACACAAGTCCCCAGTGGAGACGCCAAGCTGTCGCGACCTCAATTTTGGGTGCACCACCTAAAACTAGGTTAATGGACTACTAAGTCTTTAACTTAGCTCGGGCTCTTCCAAGCCCATACCAATTCGCGACTTAAGGTTCAAGTTTTTTAACATGCAAAAGATTATTATCTAGGAGTCGCCACTAATCGGTTTATGGTAGGTCGATTAGACACCTAAGTAAAATAATTGGACGATTATTTTACTCCTACAAACCAGAGACTAAGGGTACGGGGACTTGGTTACACTAGATTTTCTCTAATGCCCTTTCGGTACCATTCCTTTTTAATTTTCAAAATATTTTTGCAACCACCTTGGATTTATTTTAACCTAAATTACTATTATGCAAAAAGGTGATCACACAAATGCTCAAACATTCATTAAATAAATTGCATCACACAAAGCAAACAATTTTTTTGGGTTTTCTTGAAAATTAGAATTCTTTTATAAAATGCTTTTTTTTAACTAAATGACTTAATCTTATTAATATGCAAATTTTAATTAAATGGGCCTATTATGCAAACTAGTTATTATGCACCTCATGACCTAACTTCACTAATGAATAAATTCTGATTAAATGATCCTATTATGTGAACTAATCAACATGCACCTAGTATTTTTGTATTTTTCTATTGAAATTCAGAATTAATAAAAACCCTAATTAAACTATCTAAAAAGGAATAATTTTCTAATTTATTCTAGGGATTAATTTGACTTAAACCCTATCCTATCTTAGAAAACTATTTTTTGAAAAAAAAAATGAGATAATTAAAATGTGTGATCATTATCTGAAAAATTAATTTAGATCCAACCCTAACTTATTTCTAAAAATGCAAACCTAAAAATGTAATCCTAAGAAAATCCTAATTTACTAAACCTACATGTCTGATTTACCAAACCTATATGCTCATGCAGAATTTTGATTTTTTTGATTTTCTGATTTTTTTAGTTTTTTTATAAAAGATAATTAATTATTAAATAAATATTAAATCTAAGTTATCAACAAAATAAAGAATTAAAATAATCGAAAAAATAACATGTTGTCTCACAGGTCAAATTAACGATTATCCTAACCCTAATTATCACGACAAAGAGATCAAAATAATTAAAAATCTGATCCGAAATCTTACGGATCAAATTAATAATTATAATGATTTAACAATTAATATTCTACCAAAAAGCCCAAAAATTAATATAATTAAAAAAATAATCCGATGTCTCTCGGATTAAATTAATAATTACAATAATTCCAGACAAAATCCTAGCGGATAATGCCTACAAAATTCATAAAATGAAAACCACCTTATAATAATAACAAAACTTTAAAAAAAATAATAAAATAACATAAAATAAAAATAAACTAAACTACCTAAAGGGGGCTCCAGGAGGACGGCAGCGTGATGGGAGTAAGCGCGGGCGAACCGGCGGCAGCGATGGGCGAGCAGGTCGCAGGCGGTGGTGGCGCGGGCTAAGCCGCGGCGGCAGGTCTGCGGACGTCGTTGGTGCAGGCATGGGTGAGGCGGCGGGAGCAGCGATGGCAACGAACAGTGGCGTCGCGGGCTGCTGCAAGGGCGCGAAGGTGCGGCGATCAGCTGGGGCTGCTAGCGGTGCGGCGGTATTGCTCAGAGACTGGCGGTGTAGCTTGGAGACCGGTGGTGCAAGCTCGCGGAGGCGATGACCGGCGAAGGCTCGAATGCTACAGGGGGAGTGTCGCGGAGGACTCAGGCACGACTGCTGGCGAGTTGCTGGCGCGATCGTCAGGCAGAGGCGTCGCGACGGCAGGTCGTCGGGCAAGTGGGGGCAGACCACCGGTGAAGGCAAGGGCGGCATTGGTTGCAGAGGTGGACCGCCAGGTTGTTGGGCGCGAGTGATGCAGCGACGGTGAGCGTGACGACGACGGGGCTCTGGCATTCAGCGTTGCTAGTGCGACGCTGGGTCGCGGGCGTCGCTCGTGGGGCGGAGAGCAGCAGTGGCGACGGCGGACGGAGGCGTTGCGGCGGCAGGTCGTCAGGCGAGCGGGGCAACGGTGGCGGAGACACGGTGAGCAGCAAAGGTCAAGCGCTCCGCGAAGAAGACGAACAGAAACCCCTTGTTTTTTTTCTTCTTTTTTTCTCTCTCTCTCTCTCCTCACGTCTCCCTCGCGTCACTTCCTTCTCTGTCTCCTTTTCCTGCTTTTCAACAGCCCCTCTCTGTCTCTTTTTCTGCTTTTCGACCGAAGAAAGAAAATGAGGCTTCTGCTAACTTTTATTTTCTCTCGAAGCCTTCTTTCTTTTCCTTTTTTTTCTCACGAATTCTTTCCCTCGACTCTCATTTGCTTTGAAAAATTTTTCTGAATTCGCCCTAGAATTGTTTTTTGAAAATCCCCACCGTTACGAAAAATGAACCTCTCTTTTATAACGATTCTGAACGGCCACTTTGTATGGCATTTTCTTAGTTTCCATCTCTAGTCACATTAAATCAAAGCTATAAATCAGAACATAATTTCGCAATTAGCTCGATTTTGCTCGGATTTCTTCCAATTTGCAAAAGTTCTTGCCATTTACTCACTTGATTTTTAAATTGCTTATGCATTTAAAAAAATCCGAGGATCCATCAAAATTCCAATTTTCCCTACATAATCAATCAAATCAATTTCCCCCAATTTTTTCATTTTTTCCTTTTATTTGTTTAGAATGCAATTTTTATTTTCCTTATTTCCCTAGGCTTGCTAAAATTAGGTGTCAACATTTATTATTATTTTTCATTTTGCCAATGATAGTTACGATGATCCTTGTCAACTACAATAGCCTTGCCCTCGACTAGTGAAGTTGCAAAGGCCCATACGCAAACCTAGCAAGGGCCTTCGCACCCTTGCCCAAGGCCTTTGTAACCAAGGAGGGCCTTGCCAACGGCCATGTGACCATCGCCAGCCACTATGAAAAAAAGCAAAGAAAAAATTGTAAGGAAATTCAAAATTCAAACTAATGATAAAAAAATTCAGCAAAAATTCAAAAATTGTCTAGATCAATTTGGACCATGCCATGTAAGATGCATAGTGCTTGCATCAACAATTTCCAACCAAAATTAGCTGAAATGACTCAAATGGAAAATTGTTAAAATGCTTAGGACTAAATTGACCAAATTAAAAAAGTTTAGAATTGTTGATAAAAGTGTAATAGATTTAAGATTTTTTTTGGTAATTTTTTTTATCCTAAATCTTTGTGCAAAATTCCAATGTATTCCTTCGTGTCAATTTTCACTTGAAATCACTAATGTGGCAATCCAGTCATCGTTGATTGTCCAACGTCGCATGTCGCGACATCAACGACTTTTGATGAAAATCGATAAGAAGAATTACTTTAGAATCTCGCGCAAAAGTTTATGACTAAATTGGCAATATGTTATAGTATATGCTTTGGTACAAAATGTTAGGCAAATGCAAAATCAGTAAATTTAATAAAGAGTATATATGTAAACTTCACGTTGGACTCAAACGAGATGATCTTGCCTCGCTGGAAATGTGATCGTGAAACCATTTAAATAAGAACCATTGTTGTATTTCCATTATATTTGATCCACTCAAATGTACACGTGGCTTTATTCTAAGTGTAATTCACCTTGTGGTTGATTGGTCTTTGGAAGATGCTTCATTGAATTACATCAAGATAGCCAAATATTAAAATTTAATGGATAAATGCACCAAAAGTCCTGAAACTTACTACAAAAATTATAATTGAGTCTTAAAACTTTCAAATGGTATAATTGAGTTCTGTTAAGAGAAAATGAAAGGGAAAACACAAATGTGCAAAAAAAAAAAAAATCTAAGAAAAAAGGATTAAATACGAATCTCCAAATAATTACAAAGCTAGAATCAAAGCCGAAATGCGAACCCAACAGAGGAAAAAAAAAAACAATAAAACTGAAGCTATTCATAAAATCAAGGTCGGATGTGTATGTTCACGAAGAAGATTAGCTTTTGCAAAGGGAAAGAAATGTGCAACGTCGTTTGGGCCCCTTCCAAGATCCGTTTTCTCAGAGAAGATCAGCTTTTGCAAGACAAAGGTCCCCGACCTTCCTAGAATATTAGTGTCCTTTTTGGGTATCTACCCAACCCCTCCCCCTCTAATTTGCAATATTCTTTTGCCAGCCTCTTACAAAACAAGAGTATAAATAATTTATTCACACCTTAGTCACACTATAGTTGGAACCCTGAATGTTTATCTTTTGACAATGTTATTCGTTTGGACTGGAATGATCATAATTGGACCACATCTTTTGGCTGAATAAGTGGAAGTATTGTTATTAAAATTTAGCAAGTGGTTGAAATTAAATGACGCGTGTATCTTATAGTTATTTGATTAAGTCCATCTGTAAAAGTTGGCAATATAATTTAATAAAGCACTTTTTCTAGGCGCTTCTAATGACATAAATTCCAAGAGACACATGCGCGCACTTTAGTTATTCTATGGCAGTCGATGTCATCTTAAAGTTAAGTGAGCAATTTTTTTTTTCTAATATTGAAAAAGAATTTACAAAGTTTCTTTTTATTTTATTCTTTTGGTCGTAACAATTTACAAAGTTCACTACTTTATTGAGCTCAAATTCGGCGTCGGCAATAGAGAGATCAGTTGGTTGCATTGCAATTTAAATGGAATCCGAAGGGTACTTCTACTAGAGCTTGCGGCCATGGCCACATGAGTTTCACCAAATTCAACCATGGCCGCTCAAGCTTGACCATGTTCGACCAAAATAAATGCTTGAGCATGAGCGCGGCCATGTGAACTTGGTCTTGAGCTTGTGGTCAAGATTGTACTTTTTTCCTTCTACAGAGTTCATGTTCCATTTGTGTTAGTTGATGCTTTAAAAAATCTCGGGTATCGCCCAATTTCTCCAATAAAATCCTGTTAATTTCTCTTATTGATCCTTTTGGACCCAATTTTTATATACCCATATTTTTGGTAATTTCTTTCATCAAAATCAATCTGTGCTTTTAAATTAATTTTTTTTTCTACTGTGGCGTTTGGTAGACGTCACATGTCTTTAGAAAGTAATAGAAAAATCACACCAACATTTCTTTTAGCCAAAATAGATAGAATTAGTAGAAGGACTTCATTGTATCAATTTGATAAAGTTTTGAGACTGGATTATAATAAGTTTTAGGACTTTTGAGACGCTTATCATAAAAATTTAAAGATCGCGGTGGAAATTGAGAAAAGACTTCATTTGACATATTCATAAGATCAAGGTCGGATGTGTATGCTCAGAAGAAGATCAGCTTTTGCAAGGGGAAAGAAATGTGCGATGTCGTTTGGGCCCTTTCTACTATCTGTTTCCACAAAGAAGATCAACTGTTGCAAGACAAAGGTCCCCGACCTTTTTAAAATATTAATTTTGTACTTTTGAACTAATGATGAAATGAGTGTTCTTTTTTGGGTATCTACTCAACCACTCCCCCTCCAATTTGCAATATTTTTTCCCACCCTCTTATAAAACAAGAGTTTATTCACAACTTGGTGACACTATGGTTGGAACGCAAAAGATTTATCTTTTGACAACTGGAATGATCAGAAATGGACCACATCTTTTGGCTAATTAAGTGGAAGTATTGTTTTAAAATTTAACGAGTGGTCGTAATTAAATTAGGTATGTATCTTATAGTTATTTGATTAAGTCCAACTGTCAAAGTAGGCAATATAATTTAATAAAGCACTTTTTATAGGTGCTTCCTAATGACATAAATTCCAAGCAACACATGCGCACACTTTTAATTATTCTATGATAGTTGATACCATCTTAAAGTTAAGTGAGCAATTTTTTTTTTCTTTTAAGAATAGTGCAGAAAATTTACAAAGTTTTTTTAATACTTTTTGGTCGGAACAAATTATAAAGTTCACTGCTCATAGTTTGTCACGTTATCTAGTATACTAATTTTATTGATTGACGGTAAATTATAGCAAACCTACTCTTGTTTCTAGTAACTTAAATTATTATAGTTCTAATAATAATCATGCCGACAATCTCGTTCAAGAAGTAGATTTAACCGCAACAAATCCGAGCGGATAAGGTCAATCCAAAGTTCGATATGTGATGCGAACTTCTTTAGACACGAGGTTCCAAAGAAAAGACAAAATTTGCACAAATTTTCAATCATGTGATTGATTCTTTATCCCGAGTACATTTAATAGCCTAACATCGCAATCAAATTGAAGATTTCCTACAAAGAGCTGATTAAAATTAGTTGATTATTTTCAAATAATTTATCGTGCCAACAATCATCCTCATACACCCACGATGACGTTCAACTTATTATTTTGATGGATTGTGAACAATCATCGCAACTTCCAGTAGCTTTCTCTTTCAGCATAGAGAATATGATATGATATCTTCATTCCTCCTTACGTCAGCTGAAGCGATCCCATGAGAAATATAATATTTCCAATTTCATAAACGAATCCAAAAACCGATTTCCATCATCCACACCTCCATTGAAGAGCTTAAAAAAAGAAAAAGCTCATCTAAAGCATGTCAAATTGGCATCACAAGTTGATTTATTTACGTCAATATCGCAAGTTGCATCGACTCCTTCCATGTCAACATCGCAAGTTGGCACCCATTTTGGGCTTTGACGTTGTTAACTACATGTGCTCTTTTACACATCAAATTGATTTATATATAGGATTTTTTTTATGACATATTATTATTAACGGATGGTAAATGCTCCTTTTAGTCAATATCATTGAAAATTTCGCCTCTATTGATGTACAAATAAATTTTTAATAACTTATGGGACAAAAGAATACATTATTCTGAATCGAACATAAACTTTTCACATGCCGAAACATATGTTAAAGTCAAAGCTTATTTCAATGATCCAGAATTGCAGAATTCGCAACGCAGTACAGATGATTTATTTCCATTGGTATATCAATGGCCGTTGCCCTAGCAATGAACTCAAAGCAAACAATATCCTGATCAAGACACGGAACAAGGAGGCATGTCTTTGGGCGGCGGCAGCACCTTCTGATGTTTTTTCGCCCCATCTCCAACGACAATGACTGTGTCCATCCCCCAGCTCGCATGGCGTTCCAAGTGACAGTGCATGAACCACACCCCTACAAGCAGCCATAAAAGAATAATCTGTCAAATGTATTCATATACAAGTCTAAATCCGCGCAAACTATATGTTTATTTGTGTTTCTATCGATAAATTATATTACCTGGATTATTGGCTTTGAATCTGATGGCTGTCCACCCATTTTTGGGGAGTCCGACGGTGTTAACATAAGGTGGATCGACTGTATTATACTGCGATACATAGGAGTCGCTGAAATTTCCATCGCCCATTCCGACGACATAAAAGCTGTAGCCATGTAAATGCATGGGGTGATTCTCCGCTGCTCCGAAATTGGTCCCTTGGAATCTTATTTCGACCTCCTCATTGTAGTTAATCATCAGCACTTCGGTGCTCACATTGGCCGCTTCTCCTAAGGCCGATATATTCCCGGTGTAGTCGAACACAAAAGGTGGTGTATCTGGAAAAGTTTTGTTGTAGACTCCTTGGAGATTGCTGCACGCACCACACAAACATAATGTTATAGACACATTTAGATGTTGAATTATGCCTTTGCTTTAAGACAATGAAGGTTTAAATCATTTAAATTGGTTCAATTTGAAGAATATTTCAGCCTGAATCAACTCTATCGGTTTGAGATACTAACAAATATGATCAAAATTGGAAGGTCTAGTGATTTACGTACTTGTAGTATGCTTGGAGAATGCTAATCGATGGAGCTGAAAAACTTATGTTGTTCAAGCTTGCCGAATGCATGGAGTCCTGTGGACCAGCACATGTTTTATTAGCAGGACATGGTTGTGCATTCACGGCCACCGTGATCGTAATGTTCCTAGTGATTTTGGTTGGAACCTTAGATGGATGTTCTTTGCTGTTCAAACTCCTCAACTGAATAGTGAAGTTTCCAGCATCACTCTTGTTAGTAAAACCCGGAAGCTCGGGTAACAAAGGAGTCTCCGAGTGGTTATAACTGCCATTGTATTGAAATATCGACCTAGTGACGTTTTCATTGGACGGGGCACCGGTATCCACGAACGGACTAAATACCATGTAATAACGACCAGGGGCTTGGTTTGCAGTTACCAAAACATCCATCGTTTGACCAGGAGTTATCATGAGGTAATTGGTCTTAAGTGGTTTCAAATAAGCTCCATCCATCCCGACCACAGTGAGATTGTGCTTGGCTATGCCAAAGAACATCTCTTCGTTCATCCCAGAGTGGATGATCCGGAAGAGATACGTTTTTCCTTGCACAACTGTTATATTGTATGCCGACCCTACGAAAGATTATAAATAAGAAAAAAAAAACACCATATTAAATATTATTGTTGTAGATCTTGATTAGTTTTAAGGAATAACAATCTTGCAAGATCTTGTTTCATCAATATAGAGTAAAAAGGTTTTATTTCATTACCTATGAATACAAGCTTTTCTTTTTTAAAAACAGAATATATCACACTCATAAATACACACTAGAATTCATACCATTAGAGCATGAGTAACTGTCTCCTGGTTGACCATTGATGGTATAGGCCACGGACAAGTCTGGATCACCTCCAGTTGCAAGAGCCTCATCAATTATAGCCTTTGTATCTCTTGCATACCATTCAGCTACATGCCAAATCAGTTTTGTTAAGAAAAACAATTCAAGCTATTACTTGTGCATGTTTGATTAAGGGAAAAACTTATTTATGTCATTTAAGTAGAATACCAATCACAATTGTATGTTGTTCATCAAACTTGTAAGGGTAGTTGGTGTCATTGACAGGCAAAATAATTATAGGGCCATGTACAGTGGCCCGTGTCCAATCGCTATGAGCGTGCCACCATAGCGTGCCTTCTTCTTCAGTGAGTATGACTTTCTGAAGGAAGCTTGAGTTCGTAGGTATCGGGCATTGTGTGATGTTCTCCGGGCCATCAGACCAAGGATACCTTTTTTCTCTCACTCCGTGCCTACACGTGTGTATAATATTAGGAGATTGGGAGGGAGGGAGGGAGGGAGGGAGGGAGGGAGGGGGTTGAGGAAGGGTGGTTTTATTTTTACCAATGAATAGTGACTCCGTAAGGTCCTGTATTGGTGACATTAACATAGATGGTGTCACCCTTGTGAGCACGGATCTCCGGTCCAGGAAACAAACCATTCACAGTCAATACAGAGCGATTCGTCTCACACAACATCTTAATAGGTGTCTCCTTCACCTGCAACAAATAAAAAATCATCCTTTAAAATTGGACCGTAAACATCTTAAGTAATCTCTCTTATTAAATTGATGCCAAAGCATTTCGGTGTACCGCAGCCTACAAATAACATTAACTAATTTAGGGGCCGGCGTCTGCACTTGCTTCCAGAGTAAATACCCAAATGGGTTGGAGATCACTTCCCAAATAAATAAATAAATAAATAAATTATACAAGTGTGGATATTCAGGGATTACTACCAAACTGTCAAGAAGATAAAATCATCAGAAAAATGCATGTAGTTTTGGTATATGAATGCTGTAATACTCGGCCTCGAGCATAGTCCAAGATCTAACTAGCTCCAAATCTACAATAACATCTCCGAATCATGAGATCGTAAAACTTGATACAAATGCGCTAGTAGTCGCTAAATGATCTGCCCAAAAAAAAAAAACACTTAAAAGTTCTCAACAAGGAGATGTTCCTACTCACCACGAAATCATAGACGAGGACTTTGCCTTGAGCCAAGCAAAAGAACAGGGTCAGGGTGAACCCAAACCCTAGAAATCTGCCCATCGTCTCTGTCTCCCTCTCTCTCTCTCAACAAGACAAAAACGAACTTGTACGAATCACTTGATCCAGAACAAAAGAGGGGACTTGTGTTTCGCTCGGCCTCTTTCTTCTTGTGACCTTCACCTTCCATTGAAGGGTGCTCTTTATAGGGAACTTCTTTTGGTATTTGGTTTTCTCTGTCGAGATGTGTCTGCCCCACATGAAAACGAATTCGTCGGGTTTCCCGCAAAGACACGTGTCCTCGACATTACAGCCAATGAAAGTTAAAGAAAGGAAAAACTAGCATTTCTCTTTCAAAGGCTCGTGCTAATTTTTCCCGTGTTTCCACGAAGAAGAAGAAGATCGGTTAAGGAGCACCGCCGAGGAACGAGCTGATGAACTTCCTTTTTGTGTACGACTATTTACAAATCGAATCATTCATTTTTGTGTACGACTATCTTTTGACAAACTCTTATGACGTGACAAACTTTTAAAGCGTGTAAATACTTCTTTCCTCTTTTGCCAAAGAATGTGTAGATTATTGAAGTAAAAATAAAGCACAAATATTGCCATTCTCCTAAAGATATCTACCAATTTTCTATGAGATCTATATGTTAGGGGTTTACCTAGACCGAGGTGTCTCAATTCCTTCCCAAAACAGAAACGTATACAAAATCTCTCTATTGATCTTGTTCTTGATATACAAGCATCCAAAGTGGATCCAAATCAGAGACATTACAAAATCTCCCTCCTGTTCCCTTGAGCAGTTTAAGGACCTACTCAGGTCCAAACGTGACAAACTTTTAAAGCGTGTAAATACTTCTTTTCTCTTTTGCCAAGGAATTTGTAGATTATTGAAGTAAAAATAAAGAACAAATATTATTTGTAGATTATTGAAGTAAAAATAAAGAACAAATATTGCCATTCTCCTGAAGATATCTACCAATTTTCTATGAGATCTATATGTTAGGGGTTTACCTAGACCGAGGTGTCTCAATTCCTTCCCGAAACAGAAACGTGTACAAAATCTCTCTATTGATCTTGTTCTTGATATACAAGCATCCAAAGTGGATCCAAATCAGAGACATTACAAAAGCCCCTATTAATATATGTTAGAGAAGCTGAGTAGATATGATTTGATTAATGACATGTGGTGTAAATCGTTAATTTGACTAGAGTTTTAGTTGGTGTGTTTATGATTTAGGGACCTACTAGAAATATTGCTTTTATAAAAGTACTTCCCCGCCCAAAGAAAAAATTTCACAAAAAATTAGTCCCGGTAGAAGCACGCCTACTGTAATCAATCACATCAGAAAGAACAATTAGAGCATAACACATTGATTATCTAGCAAATAATGCATCCCAATCCCTATATCATATCTCATTAAATAAAACAAATATGCCATTCATGATATGTTTGAGATAATATTCTCTATCAAAAATGTCTCTAACCACACAATCCATATGATTTATTAGAATACTACATAAAATTTCATAGAGTTGAGCCTAAAGTTGCCATAAGTGCTTCAAGTTCTAACGAAAATGCTAGCCTAACAATGCCATAAGTGCTTCTAACTAATGGTGCATTTTGAGCCTTTAGTATCACTTCAAAAGCAATAGGCTACTTGACATTTATTAATTAATAATTTAGCTTAATCAGAACAAAATTGCAAGCATTTTATGGAAGAGGGAACTGAAGAATTTTGTTTAATTTAAAAAAATATCGATATGAAATCTATTCCATATGAGACAACTTCAAGTTCATGTAGCCAAAAAGCAAAGTTAATTCTCAAATAAAAAATTAATGGAATCCTAGGCTTTGGATATTGATTTCCCAATAAAACGAACAAAACCTAACAATTTCCTTGGGATAATCTAGGGTCAAAACTGTTGTTACTCTTGACATCTAATCTTTTTCCTATGATTTATTTTGGGGTTTTGTTAGTATAACAGTCTTTAGATTACTATAAGTATAACTATTTGTTATAAGTCACAAAATCTTGAAATAGTGGATCTTACGACAATTATATAATTATTTATTATTTAATTTTTTTTATCTAGAATAGATTGTTATTCTCATATTAGATTAAAAAATATCACCTAATCATTTGTTTTTATTTTGCAAGGTGCACAAGCCCTTTCTAATAGCTAGGATATAGACGATTGGACGAGATGCAGGTGGTCAACTTTCTTTACAAAAATTGAAATGGAAACACCCCCTCCCCCCTCGCGACAGGCCGTGGATCTCCTACAGGACGGGTGATTCGATCACAGCACTTTTCAACAAAACATGGTCTCAAATAAAGCCTGGAGCTGCCTAGTCAACCTGGTGATTTTTTTTTGGACGAATTAATTCCGGACCTTTGGCTTATTCATGGGAACCTAATTTGGAGTAGTGGATATGCAATTGATGAATTTCGAATGTAAGACCTTTACTTCCTAGTTGAAAATTTCCAACACCCAAATTAATTGAGAAAAATTCTCTATCTTTCCTTTGTCTATTGCTTAATTTAAATCTTGCAACGGACACGCTTTAACTTATCCTAAAATATCTAAAACTCTCACAATATACAAATTTTACACGTAAATTCGCATATAATTTTTTCATGATTTTTTAAATTTAGAGAGAATTCTAAATTTTGACGGAAAAAAGGGCCTTTTCTGCTTTTTATAATTAGCAAACAAATAAATTTTTTTTTCCCTTGAGAGGATGCATCATTCATTAATTCAAAAGTCAATGGTTCTTAGTGATTGGTCCTCACGGCCTCTACGCCTCTCTAGTAGACACATTTGTACACTATTAATTACACAACATAAACAATTCATCCAAATCAATCACGGCATATCGAGTATTGAGTATTTTCTCTCTTTCTTCCTAATTGATGAACTTTGACACATAATTATCAGATTGGGAGCACGGAAATGTCTTACATTGCATCGAAAAATATCTCCCTCATCGAAGATCTGCTTCTACCGATGAGGTGACGAAAGAATGTACGAAGAATGAAACTGAATGCGTATAATTTGAGGTGTGTAGACACTTTCCTTAAATTGATGCTGTTCCCTTGATGTTGCCTCTGAAACCGGAGAAGATCCCTATCCCATGGAAGTTTCCTCGTGCTTTTCGATACCATTTCACGGGCATGTAACTCACTCCTTAAGCAATCATTTCTAAATCGACATGTTCCCTGCGCAACCCAAGACATCATTTCATGCTCGGACAAGAAATCCTAAGACACGTTTCGCACCACAAGCACCATGATTGCAACTTCATATTTCTCTTGGACGCATACAATGTTCCCGAGCACCTGTGAGAAGTAATGGTTTACCTTTTAGTTAATTAAGGTGCTACGAAAAATTTCAAAATTGCCATAAGACTAATGGAACTTATTATCATGACAAAAAAAGAAGAAGAAAATACCGGAGCTTATCATCAATGGATATAATAATAAGACATCTTTATGATATAAACTGGAGTTTACCATGGCGATTATATAAAATGTCGTTATTGTGATTTAGGAATGTGGAGGAAAGATTATTCAAAGAATTAGTAGCGTTGGTAACATAATCAAGAACCATGGGCGTCAGAAAATGTGACATTCTAATTAAGTTGTGAGGATATAAATCCTCACAAACGTTCTAATTTATGTGTGAAATTTTCAACTTTCAGCCAAATTAATGGAGTGGTTGCTCTCCTATCACATGATAATAACAACACGAAGGCAAAACAAAGTTGGGAAGATTGAAAATGAGCTTATGTTGTCTTATCATCAAGCTTGTTCTTGTGGAATTATCTTGCGTAATCGTCAATTAAAACATTAAACAAGGTCGCGTGGGGCAATTAGAAGATAAGCGTAACGTGGCCAGCCTGTTAATCCCTATAATCGAGGATTAAATTAATTTGTGGCCTGCATCGAAGGGACCTTGTTCTTCAATTTATTATAATATACCGTGGGCCGACTAGGTAAAGTTGATCATGCTGCGTTTCATGTAATAATTATATTCGCTGTATGACACGCCTTTTAGGGTAAACAATGTAGAACTAGACGACATAAATGAGATAATCCTGATCCAAGAGAAGCCAATGATTCGGTCCAAGGTAGCGAAAAAACCTTAGACAAGAAATGGGGGAAAATTACCAAAAAAAATTTAAACCTATTGCAATTGTGCTGATTCAGTTCTAAACTTATTTTTTTGACCAATTGAGTCCTAAACCTTTTACAATTATTCCCGATCAGTCCATTCGGCCAAAATTGGCCAGTCGGCGCTGATGTGGCAGCCAGCTAGCCCCGGTGAACTTTTTTTAATAATATTTTTTTTTTCCCTCCTCTCTCTTCCTCCCTCCTCCCTCCTCCTTCCTTTGCCTCTAGCGACTGGCCAGCTTGGCTGATCGCCGGATTGAGGAGATCCGACAAGGCGAGCCCTCGCCGAATCTGGCGAGGGCTCACTTCACAGTCACCAAGCGAGGCTAGCCCTATGACATCCCGATTTTTCTCAATTTTATTTTCAGTCAATTGAGTCGGACGATTCATCTGTGCATGTAGTTCGTCCCTTAGAGTTGGCCACTCACGAGGGAACTAATATATTGAGCGAAGCAATTAAGGAATTTTACTGCGTCAGACTTGGGGACTGATCACCCTCGGGTCGGATGTAAGAAAATTTCCCAAAAGCTACTCAGTGGGTTAGGCGCGCTAAAATCGCACCAGGTTTAATTTAATCGTGAAAATTGGGATTGAATTTAGGAATTGGAAGCTCGGTTATGTCACATACCTTATCAGGATCATGAAATGATTTTTGTGGACTTTAATTGGACTCAATTAGAAGGGAATTGAATGAAAAATTGAAGAAATTGATTGTACAAGAATTGGACCCCGGCGGAAAATGAAAGTGCAACCATTGGAGAAGTTGAGAGGATTTGGGTGAGTGGAAGATGACATGGGATGATGTCATGGTGGTTGGAGCCAAGTGAGGAGAGCTTGACAAGTGGAGGGTGGAGATTTAATCTCCAAAAAGCCACCCATCAACATCATCTTCAACCTCTAGCTCCTTGGGAAGGGGAATTCGAAATTGGGAGAGAGGGAAGGAGAAGCGGACGGGGGAAGCTCGCCATTGACCAGCCGCCTACACACGCCGCTCCTCCGCCGTTCATCGCCGTCGTGCAGCACCGTCGTCGCCGTCCCGCGCGACCGCGCGTCGCCCCGCGCCCATGCGACGGCCCGTCGCTCCGCCATCTCCCCTTCGCTCGCGAGGCCAAGCCCGTCGACCAGCCGCCGCTCTTGGTCGTTCGCCGTCGCCTGACACCGTCCCGAGCAGCCGCTGTCCTTCCTCCACCGTTCCTCCGCCCGAACCGCCGCCGAGCCACCTTCGTTCGGCTCCAAACAGCAGCTCGTCGGGTGGGTCTTGCAGCACGGTCGTGGCCCGTTTTGGCCGTCTTCCCGGCCTCGGAAGCTAGGCCCGCCTTTGGAAAAATTGATCCCGGCGTCGCCCTCGTCGTTTTGGTCTAAGCGGCAAGTTAATCAAGTGAGTTTACCTCACTAAACATTGATTAGCGAGTTAATGATGTCTTAAGTGTGTTTAGCTTAAGTTGACTGAGATTAGGTGGTTAGATTAGTTTATTTAGTTGTGGATTAGATTAAGGTGATTAATTAAAGTAAAGTATGTTTAGTTTAAAGGTTAAGTAGGTTTATTTTAATATAAGCATTGATGTGACTTAAAGGGATTTATTTATGATTTAAATAAATGTTTCGAAATTATTGGATTATTTAATAATATATTATATTCCGAAATTCATTAAAATATTATTATAATAAAAAAAACTCGAAAAATTATTTTTAATCCTAATTGCTCAGAATTTCATGCTGATCGCGGCCGTGTATTCGGATTTTGAAATCGATGGTTGGATATTATAAATTGAGTGTGGATCGTGAAAGATATGGATATTATTATTTAATTAATTTTCGGAATAAATTTAATTATTTAATAAATTCTAAAAATTATTTTGGAATCTTATTCTCTTAGAATTTCGTGCTGATCGCTGCTGTGTATTTAGAATTTGAATTTGATGAGCGAATATTGTAAATTGGGTGTTGATTGTGAAAAATAGAGATTTTATTCAGAAATTCCCAAATGTCGGGTTTGATACCGAAATCGAATTTTGAAGGGTTAATACTGTGATTGGAGTGTGAGTGAAATGTGACATATCTAAGGATCGATTTTGAATTGTCGTGTGCTGGTTGAAAGGGCTTGGGTCGCAGTAGTGGCTAGGCCAACTGGACCTTTATTCTTTTAGAAATGCCGTCAAGAGAGTGACGTGGCTTGGGTCGCAGTAGTGGCTAGGCCAACTGGACCTTTATTCTTTTAGAAATGCCGTCAATAGAGTGACGTGGCCCGGGTCGCAGTAGAGGCTAGGCCAACTGGACCCATGCTCCTTCGGGATCGCCGTCGATGTACTGACGAAGCCGCGCTCCAAGGTGGGGAGGCGATGCCTGGCTATGTGTCAGTAGATAGCCGAACTGCGAGTAGGCTATGCCCTTGTGTGGCAGTGAATAATGATTTGGGATGCTTGCTGTGATTGCGAAATTAAGTGAAATTGATTGGGTTTCGATCGTTTACATTCTTATTATTAATTGTGCTTGAGTGATATGAATTGTACTAATCTGCAGGAAAGGCAAGATGGCGAGGTAAGTCTTCTGTGCTGTGTGGTTAGACCACTCTGGGGTGTATTTTCTTTCTAATAGGGGTTTAGGAGGGGTGAACTTGCTGAGACAAAGTATCATCCCGGTTTGGGGAAAATATTTCAGGGCCATAGATGGCGGTACCTCCAGAGCAGAGTGGCATGCCGACGGAGATTC
Source organism: Eucalyptus microcorys (assembly GCA_014182515.1). NCBI lineage: Eukaryota > Viridiplantae > Streptophyta > Magnoliopsida > Myrtales > Myrtaceae > Eucalyptus > Eucalyptus microcorys. The sequence goes on from CM024566.1 coordinate 41,109,137, forward strand.
ACCAGACTACAGAGAGTGCTCCTGACCCTGGGAGTCCTTGGGTCTATCAATTGGTTAGGACCCTTATCTGGGTCGAGGTGTCCGTGGATGTCAGAGTACCTTATAGGTTTAGGGCTTGGTTTCGTTCTGGAGTCGATGGTGTTAGGGTTAGACCACTGGATAGCATGGACGTTCCGTTGGCTGTGATGGATGCCATTTTGGGTGAAGGCGTGGCCGATCTTCCCGACGGTGGAGTGATCAACGCATCGCCCCCGGCCTCTTGGGTGACTGATCCTGAGGATGTGGGATCGTCGAACGGGGCCGACTAGTGGTCTTATGACTGATCCTCTTTTTTTTGGCGGACCGATCCATGTTGTGTAGACTAACCCCTTTTTGATGCACATAAACTCTGACCCATTTTTGGTGCATATAGTCTCCGGATCCTGTTGGTGTATGTAAACCCTGGAATGATGATGTATGGAAATATGTTTGTTTGATTTTGAATTGATTTTTCCTGCTGTCCTATCCCGTATGTTTTGTCAGGGGTTTCTTAGCACGTTCCGCATGCGCATAATAAATTTAATGGGGTCGGCGACACTACCTGGGATTGTCGCATTTACATGACCATGGCGGGTTGTTCACGTGTCTCGGGGTTCGGGGCGTGACAAGCCCCCGCCAGATCTAGCAAGGGCTTGCCTCGTGGTTGCCGGGCGAGGCGAGCCCTCGCCAGATCCGACGAGGAGGCCTCACCAGACACAACGGCGAGCCCCCCTCGCCGGATCTAGCGAGGGCTTGCCTTGCCCGGCGACCGTGAGGCGAGCTCACGCCCAGCGACGATGGGGTGGAAATTTTACAGAGCGATCGAGACCGATTCGATGGCCGCGAGCAAGAGCTACTTTGCCAACCGGGCGAACTACCACTTCTTATCCAATGAGCTGGCCGCCGCCACTGCCCATGATACCGCTACATTTGAGCTTGACGAGTCCGACGTCATCTATAGCTCCTTGCCGGAGGTCTGCAGGCCTACTTGGCCCTCTTCCTCCTCCTTCTCCTCCTCCCGTGGCGGCGGCGGAGGATGCAAACCCCACCGTCGCTAGGCATGAGCTCACCTTAAGGTCATTGGGCAAGGCGAGCCCTCGCCAGATCTGGTAGGGGCTTGCCCCCGCCCGCTAGAGGCAAAGGAAGGAGGAGGGAGGAGGAAGGAAGAGAGAGGAGGGGAAAAAAAAAGAGAAAAAAGGAAAAAAATAATAATAAATTAATAATAAATAATAATAAATTTTAAAAAATAAAATATTATTAAAAAAAGCTCGCCAGCGCCGGCCGGCCAATTTTGGCCAGATTGACTGACCGGGAATAATTGTAAAAGATTTAGGACTCAATTGATCAAAAAATAAGTTTAGGACTAAATCGACATAATTACAATAGGTTTAGGACTTTTTTGGTAATTTTCTTCAAGAAACGGTGCATGAAAAAGCCAGATCGACTATGGAAACAACAAGCTTCTGGTTCAGTAAATGGACGAACTAGTTAGCGAATCAAGTCACCAATCACAACTAGGGTTTTGCTTCTTAGCAATTTTTGTGTAGAGATTTAACATTCCCACTCTCGACATGAGCAAAACATTGCATGACTTATATACAAATCATATAGATCAAGTCCATATTTATCATTGATTATTATCGCGACCTTCCTGAATGCGAATTATTCGAAAGGGCTAATGGATTACTAAGTCCGAAGACTTGGCACGAACCCTCCCAAGTCCTATCAATCGCGACTTGATACTAAGAAATTAACTCATTTAAACATGCAATTATACTCAATTTGGAGCCGCCACTAACCAATTAGAGTTGGTTAAAAACCCAAGTAAAGTATGGGAGAATACTTTACTTTTGCGAACCAGAGATTCCGTAGGTCCGGGGACATGGTTACGCTAGATTAGTCTAACGCCCTTTCGGTACCTTTTTATTTTAATTTCAAAAATATTTTGTAGGCAATGTTGATTAATTTTAACTTAAGCTACTAACATGCAAATGGTGGTCATGCGGCTGCACAATCAATAAAATAACATTCAATAAAACGAAGTGATAAATTATAAGAAATTATAAACTACAACTTCAATAAGGTCCACTCCCTAAAGAAATACTTACAAAAAGGCTAATAAAAATGCATGCCCTAAACGTGATTTCTAAATGACATGACACATAATTTTTCTTTTTCTTTTAAAAATGTTAATTATATGCAATCTTAATTTAAATTTGATATGCATGAGCTTTACTTTAATGACATGTGAGATGCAGTTCATATGACATAATTTGAATCATTACAATATATATATGCAATCTAATTTATATAATCCTAAATATGCATGTACTACATGATATGGGAAGGATGACGTGGTAATTCTATTTGCATGTTCTTTTTATGATTTTTTAATGATTATTTTTTATTCATATATGCAACCTACACTAAACAATGATGACATAAAATGGGATTAATTATGAACTAATTTATTAACTAACCAAGTAAATGACCTTTTGTGTTTTCTTTTTTAAATGACTTAATAATTCTTATTAAAAAAAGAATATAATGATGCAATACTAATCTTCGGCTTTTTTATTAAAAAATTGCACGACGAGAATATTAAAACATTAATCTATGACCCACTAACTAAAGCGCAACATGTGGTGTGCACATTATGAAATCTATATAACCTAAATAACATTTTTTTTTTTTGTTCTTTTTTGTTTTGGTTTTATTAAAGGAAAATTATCCTAATTCTATTAAAATGCGTTGATTTAAACATGAAATGTTTATGGACCTAAATACCTAAATTCTAGATATGACATGTGATGCATGATATGTGATGAGCAAATAACAATAACACACCAAATATGTCTTATTGAAAATTTATTAATGTAAATCAATGACATATTATCTAATGATGCAAAGCAATTCATGAATTTGCCATGAAAAGTCGAAATAATAAAAAATCTAACTCGACGTCTCGTGGCTCAAAATTTTTCATTATTATGACTTAATATGACAAATTTCCTAATTGGATAATGATAAAAATAAATCAAAACAAATCAAGTTAGAATATTAAAAAAAAAACTATGAGTTCGAATACTCGAACTAATTTAGCCTAAAAATTTTACCTATTCCTAGGTACGGCTTTCTCGAGGAGTGGCGCCCACACAGGTGGTATCCTGCGATGATGGTTCAGGGTGATGGGTCCTGGTGGCTGGAGCTCCGGCGAGGTGGCTCTGCAGTAGCTGGATCAGCAGCGAAACAGGAGAGGCAGCAGGTGACTTCGCTCGGTCTTGGGCAGAGGAGAAAACCCAGCAGCAAGGAGGTCGCTCGGGCATGTAGCAGCTCGCTCAGGCGGAGGACTCGGGGCTGGTGGACGTAGCAGCAAGGAGGCGCGGCGTCGGTGACCGGCGAACAGCAGGGTCGAGGGTCGCAGCGGTGGTGGTGAGCAGTGGCGTCGGGAGTCACTGCTAGGCTGAACAGAGGAGCAGCAACGTCGCAGGCAGGGGCGTCGGGCTGCTGCGGAGGGAGCAGCGACGTCGGGTTGAGGCGGAGCACGACATGGACAGGGGACGGCGTCGGCGAGTGTTGCAGCAGTGGTGGATCGCGGGTTGAGGCGCAATGACGGTGTGGGCTCCAAGCGGTGACGGTGAGCAGCACGGAGAACAACAAGGGCGACTACTGCGGGCGTCAGTGAGGAAGCGTCGGGTCAAAAGGGCGAGGGGCGGCAACGAGGCAGCCAGATTCACGGGTGTTGCAGCATGTGAGGCGGACGGAAACAGGGAGGCGTCGGCAGCACGCACCGGTGACAGGTGGAGGCACGGCAGCGCTCAGGCGAACAGGATCGGCGAGCCGCTGCAGGAGTCGCTCGGGTTGCAACGGCGTCGAGCACGGCGAGAATAGGGAGGTCGACGGCGGAGCTGTAGAGGACGACGGTGAGCGCAGCGAGCTGCTGAGTGTCGGCGCTCGGGAGGAGATGGTGCAGAGACTCTGGCAGAGGACGCGGGTGGCGGAATGGCGACGGCGCAAAGGTGCAGTGTGGCGTGGCGTCGTGGCTGGATCTCGGGCGGAAGGCGCGGTCAGGGGGTCTCCGCGAAGAAGACGATGCGCAGCACTTTTTCTCTCTGCTTCACCAGTCTCACTCACCTGTCTTTCGTCGAAGGAAAAAATAGAAAAGTAAAGAGAGAGATGGTACATGCGGAGGGAGAGAAGTTATTTTAGGCTTTCCTTTGCTGGTTTCGAAGTCAGCAAAGAGAGCACTTTTTCTTCTGCTGAAAAGTGCAGCAGAGCACAACAACAGAGAGAGAGACACACACAAGTGACACGGCCGACGGAAGAGCATGTCCAAGACCGTCCATGATCGACCGTGTCCCGCACCAGGGCGTAGCTGGGAACGCCCTGACCGATCCCGCATCGAGTCCATGATCGATCGCGATCGATCCTCACTCCGTCCCCGATCGATTCGATGTAGCCTCGATGTAGCCTCGGACGACTCTTGGTCGACCAGGCGACCGATCCACCGATCGGCCGACATGATCGGCGCCCGATCCGCCCATGCACGTGCGGGGACGTGATCCGTGCACAACCAGCGAGCTGCCCCGGATCAGTACTCGATCAGCCCCTGCACAAATCCGGAGCAATTCACCTGCTCCCTGACAGACGACCCTGACTCGCCCATGCTGTGCCTGACCCGGTCGTGCGTCCCTGAGCGGCCCAGACCTGCTCCTGGCGTGTGCAGGCTTCGGTTGACGATTCCCCATGCCTACGGCCACCTACTGATCAGATTATAATGATGACCGAATTCAAACGCAGCCGTTGGATCGGAGGGACGATCCACGGCCGAGAATTGATCCAGACTTGTATAAAAAGGGGTCCCTCCCCCTCATTCGAGCTCAGCTCATTAAAAGTGAATATACACGCTTCTTTGTGCTTCCGACCCTTTGTGTTGTGCGTGTGTGAGCGAAAGGCTTACTTAGGATCATCGATCCTAAGGCCGCACGGTGTTTGATCGACTGAAATCGACCGACCCGTGACAAGTGGTATCAGAGCAATCGTTCCTTGTGCGATGGCTGATTCTCGGCGATGCTTCGGTCGTTCAAGGTGATGACCGTGATGATCGTGGGCGTCCAGCTGAGAAGGCTCCCCGGTCGAAGAAGAGCCGTGCTGTCTCGTGTTCGAGGGACCCGAAAGGGGATCTGAAGATTCGAATGACGGTCTTAGAGGAGACCGTCACGGACGTCCAGGCGTTGGTGGACGACCTACACTAGACCGTTGATGGAGCAGAAGCCGGAAGGGAGGAGATCTTGGCTAAAGTGCAAGAACTCCAAGCCGGCATGGGAGAGCTCCGGGTCGAGGTGGCGGGGTCTCTCACGCACGAGCTGCAGCAGCGAGATGAGACCTGGGAGGTCGTAATGGCAGCCATACGCGCGGAAATGGCCGAGCTGAAAAGCAAGGTCGCGGACCTTGAAGCAGCACGTGTGAACGGGGTGATCACCGTGCAATCCCGTGCCGACCTACCCAAGCCAAAGGAGTTCAAGGGCTCCCGGGTGGCAAAGGACGTGAACAACTTCCTATGGTATATGGAGTGATACTTCCAGACCATGGGAACGACCGATGACTTGATCCGGGTAAACACTGCAGCCATGTATTTAGTTGATGATGCGCTGCTTTGGTGGAGACGTCGGTCGGATGATAGGAATGGCGATCCTATCACGACTTGGACTCGGTTTGTCGAGGAATTTCGACGAACTTATTATCCCGCATACGCGGAGGAGGAAGCTCGCGGGGAGCTTAAGCGCCTAGAACAAAAGGGCGGAGTTCGTGACTATGTGAAGCGATTTTCGGAGTTGCTTCTCCAAATTCCTTCCATGACCGAGACGGAGGCATTCCATCAATTCATGAGCGGACTCAAGCCATGGGTCAAGCAAGAGCTCAAACGGTGCAATGCCACGAATCTCTCAATGGCCACATCCGTGGCCGAGTCCCTTGTGGAATATAGGCCGTCAACTTCGGCCAAGCCTGATCTTCGATCAAGGGAAAAGGCTACTAGTGGGGGAGAACGGAGTCGGTTCCATCGTCCCAACGGAGGACGACCGCCTTCGGTTCATCCTAGGAATCAACCCGAATCAAGCCGCGGTGGGAACTATCACAAGGTATGCACATACAAGTGCTTCTTTTGTGAAGGACCTCACATGGCGCGGGATTGCCCGAAAAGGGGAAAGTTGGCAGCCTTGTGCAAAGACGACAAACTGCGAGAAGAGGCGCGGCTGGGATCGTTGCGGATCCTTGGATCGATCAAGGCCAAGAAGGCCAAGGACCTTAAAGGGATGATGTTCGTAGACGTGAAGATAGGCGGTACCACGATGAGTGCACTCGTGGATACCGGGGCATCCGATCTGTTCATATCCAAAGAGGCCGCGAAGAAGCTGAATCTTCCGGTCGAGACAAACGATGCCGGTTGGCTTAAAACGGTGAATTCTAAAGAAGTCCCGACCAGTGGTATGGCCCGGGATGTGGAGTTTCATCTTGGTCCATGGACCAGTCGAGAAGACATCGAGGTAATCCCCTTTAATGACTATGATTTCATACTCGGGTTAAGATTCCTTGATCGGATCAATGCGGGCGTTATGCCCTTTGCGGATTGTATTTGTATCTTCGACAAGCGGTGCCAATGTATGGTCCCGATTTACCGCGAATCGGGACGCGATAGGAAAATGCTGTCGGCCATGCAGCTGACCAAGGGATTACGGAAGGGCGAGGTGACCTTCTTGGCAGCGTTGAAGGAGGAAGGCACGAAAGAGGAAGAGATACCGGAAGAAGCGGCCCGAATCCTCGATGCCTTCCAAGATGTGATGCCGCCCAAGCTACCTAAGAAACTACCTCCCCGAAGGGAAGTCGATCATCGGATCGAGCTGGTGCCCGATGCTCGACCGCCGGCCATGGCTCCCTATCGCATGGCCCCGCCCGAGTTACAAGAATTGAGGAAGCAGCTCAAAGAGCTACTTGATGCTGGCTATGTTCGGCCGTCTAAGGCCCCGTTTGGCACCCCGTTTGGCGCCCCGGTCTTGTTCCAAAAGAAGCATGACGGATCCCTCCGCATGTGTATCGATTATCGGGCATTGAACAAGTTGACCGTCAAGAACAAGTACCCGATCCCTTTAATAGCAGACTTGTTCGATCAGCTCGGGGAAGCCCGATGGTTCTCCAAGCTGGATCTTCGGTCGGGATACTACCAAGTGCGAATCGCCGAGGGGGATGAGCCAAAGACAGCCTGTGTGACCCGCTATGGATCATACGAGTTCCTTGTCATGCCTTTTGGCTTGACCAATGCACCGGCTACATTTTGCACCCTCATGAACAAGGTACTACATCCGTTTCTCGATCGATTCGTTGTAGTCTACCTTGATGATATTGTTATATATAGCCGAACGCTTGAGGAACATGTTGAGCACTTGAGTCAAGTTTTCGGACCCTTCGGGAGAACGACTTGTATGTGAAACGGGAAAAATGTGCTTTTGCACAAAAAGAGATCCCTTTCCTTGGGCACACCGTCGGGGCGGACGAGTGCGAATGGACACGGCCAAGATCCGTGCCATTGTTGATTGGGAACCACCGACCAAGGTGACCGAGCTGAGATCCTTTCTCGGACTTGCCAATTATTACCGATGTTTCATTCGGGGATACTCTCGCCTCACCGTACCACTCACGGATATGCTGAAGAAGGAGAAGCCGTGGGAGTGGACGGATCGGTGTCAAGAGGTGTTTGATCGGTTGAAGCGGACCATGACCGAAGAACCGGTGCTAGTGCTGCCCAACTACAACAAACCATATGAGGTAGAAACCGATGCTTCCGATTTCGCTATCGGTGGTGTTTTGATGCAGGAAGGGCATCCGGTTGCCTTCGAGTCCCGGAAGTTGAATGATACCGAACGACGATACACGGTCCAAGAGAAAGAAATGACCGCGGTGGTGCATTGTCTTCGCACATGGAGACATTATCTCTTGGGATCACGGTTCGTGGTGCGGACCGACAATGTGGCCACGAGCTACTTCCAAACTCGAAGAAGCTCAGCCCGAAACAAGCTCGGTGGCAAGATTTCTGGCCGAGTTTGATTACGTGCTGGAATATAAGCCCGGAAAATCCAATTCCGTGGCCGACGCCTTAAGCCGGAAGCTGGAATTGGCCAATGTGATAAGCCGTCCCGATTGTCCCTGGATAAATCGGATCAAGGAGGGGTTGAAACACGACCAAAGGGCCCAAGCCCTTCTACGATACGCCCAAGAGGGAAAAACTAGGCGGTTCTAGCTTGAGGATGACCTCCTCTACACCAAAAGACGGCGACTCTATGTGCCGCTCCACGGGAAACTTCGGAAGGAGGTGATGCGCGAGTGCCACGACTCTAAATGGGCGGGACATCCGAGAATCCACCGCACCATGGCGCTTGTTGAGGATCAATACTACTGGCCGCACTTGCGGGACGATGTGGAAGCCTATGTGCGGACTTGTCTTGTTTGCCAACAAGACAAGATAGAGCAACGGTCTCTGCGGGACTCCTTCAACCGTTGCCTACCCCGGAGTGCCCATGGGAGAGTGTCTCGATGGATTTCATCGTGAACTTACCAAAGTCCGAAGGGTGTCGAACCCTCATGGTCGTAGTGGACCGATTCTCCAAATATGCGACGTTCGTGCCGGCCACGAAGGACTGTCCAGCCGAGGAAGCTGCCAAGCTATTCCTCAAGCACGTCGTCAAATATTGGGGCGTTCCACGCACGATCGTGAGCGATCGTGATCCTCGATTCACCGGGCGGTTTTGGACAGAACTCTTCAAGTTGTGGGAACGAACCTCAATTTCTCCACCAGCATGCATCCCCAAACCGACGGACAAACGGAGCGGGTGAATGCATTGCTGGAGATCTATCTTCGGCACTACGTGAGCAACACACAAGCGGGTGGGCGCGATTGATCGATGTTGCTCAGTTTTCCTACAACTTGCAGCGGAGCGAGTCCACAAACCACAGCCCGTTCGAGATCGTGACTGGACAACAACCGCTCACTCCAAGCGCGATCGCCTCAGGATACCGAGGAAGCAGCCCGTCCGCGTACAAGCTCGCCAAATAATGGGGCGAACAGGCAGACTTGGCAAGGGCGTGCTTGGATCGAGCCTCGAGGCGCACGAAGAAGTGGGCCGATCGGAAGCGACGAGATGTGGAATTCCAGGTGGGAGACTTGGTGCTGGCCAAATTGCACCTCGTCCTCCAATACCGGGACGTGCACAAAGGACTTATCCGTCGCTACGAAGGCCCCTTCCAAGTGTTGCAGCGGATCGGGAAGGTGGCCTATAAGCTGGACTTACCGTCCAAGCTCAAGTTACACCCCGTGTTCCATGTGAGCATGCTGAAGCCATTCCATGCGGACGAGGATGATCCGGATCGGAGCACATCACAGCGAGCACCCCTTGGAGCGAAGACTTCCTATGATCGAGATGTTGAATGCATCATGGCCGATCGGATCATACGAAAACGATATTGTGCACCAAGAAGGGAATACCTCGTTCGATGGAAAGGCCTTCCCGAAAGTGAAGCGAGTTGGGAACCCTCCGAGGGCTGTGGCAATTTAAGAAGCATATCGAAGCCTTCCATGCCACGGACGCGACGAGGGCGTCGCCCGATTAGGTGGGGGAGAATGACACGGCCGACGGAAGAGCATGTCCAAGACCGTCCATGATCGGCCGTGTCCCGCACCAGGGCGTAGCTGGGAACGCCCTGACCGATCCCGCATCAGTCCATGATCGATCACTGATCGATCCTCACTCCGTCCCTGATCAATTCGATGTAGCCTCGATGTAGCCTCGGACGACTCTTGGTCGTCCAACTGACCGATCCACTGATCGGCCTGACATGATCAGCGCCTGATCCGCCCATGCACGTGCAGGACATGATCCGTGCACAACCAGCGAGCTGCCCCGGATCAGTACTCGATCAGCCCATGCACAAATCCGGAGCAGTTCACCTGCTCCCTGACAGACGACCCTGACTCGCCCATGCTGTGCCTGACCAAGTCGTGCGTCCCTGAGCGGCCCAGACCTGCTCCTGGCGTGTGCAGGCTTCGGTTGACGATTCCCCATGCCTACGGCCACCTACTGATCAGATTGTAATGATGACCGAATTCAAACACAGCCGTTGGATCGGAGGGACGATCCACGGCCGAGAATTGATCCAGACTTGTATAAAAAGGGGTCCCTCCCCCTCATTCGAGCTCAGCTCATTAAAAGTGAATATACACGCTTCTTTGTGCTTCCGACCCTTTGTGTTGTGCGTGTGTGAGCGAAAGGCTTACTTAGGATCACCGATCCTAAGGCCGCACGGTGTTTGATCGACCGAAATCGACCGACCCGTGACACAAGTCTGTTGAATTTTTGAATTCAAATTTTTTTCAAAATTTTCCTTAAATCAAAGATTATCTTCTATTTTTAAAAGCTAAATTTGAATTAGGTGTCAACAATTATGTGAGCTCCACAATTAATGATTGAGATAGTATTGATTAAGCGTGATCTATAGAAACATGCATGTGATGACTTTTATACCACAAATGCTGGCGTGTAATATTATATCAAGATGAGTATTAAATCGTTGCTGTTCTTCGTTGCTCCTTTTTAACCCGCTAAATGCACGTATGGAACGTGCATCGATTAACTCGCTTAGAGATTGATAAAGAGTAGCCTAGCTCTACCACTGTAGATGGATGCATGCTTGCCCTAAGCATTCCCTGTTGATTCCAACCACACTGATGTAAACAAAAGTTATCTAAATAAATTGTTAATAAATGGTAGAGGAGGACAAAAGAAAGGTTGATGATACAACGTAATGGATTCGTAGGTATATGGTGTTTTTAGCGTCGTGCACGAAATTGGCTTTTATTTAGAATTATAAATCGAATGAGTGCAAAGGGAATAATTAGTAAATTCGCTCAAAATGCATATAATTAATTGCTTAAGCCTTCCAATGTGTTTCCTTGGCTGGGAATATATAGTTAGAACCGAGTGTTGCTGGAGCACAAGATTAGAGTTCATAAAAGTAGTTTACCAGCGGAAAGAAGCGTGATTTCAGTAGTCCTGTGCGTCCATCGGCACGCGAACTAAGCTCGGCTCTTTTTATGAAATGGGGTGCATCCTATTCATATCTTGGCCATAATCGATATTATGTGGACTATATATAAGACTTATGCGACATAACGAGTGAGAAGCCTGGTACACAATCGTGTATGTGCAATAATTTGTTATCTATGTGAGCACTGAGCAAGTTATATTAACCAGGCAAATGAGTTCTACGTGCACGCATGTCAATTAAGGGCATATTGGCTACACCATACGACATAAATAAGTGAGATAGAGTGGCATACGAAATTGAACTTGTGGAAAACAAGACGAAAAGCTTACCTTCTGGTATTATAGCATTCAATGTAGTCGATTGACAAGTGTTAACTCAAGACCTCTATGAGATGAGAGGGAGGCTATTGAGAAACCTCCGCGACTTGTCCGTTTGATGCATAGAAACAGTAAATTTCATGGATGCCTTTCTTATTTTAACGCACTAATGCCTACATGCTTTGCACCCCCAATTAATGCAGTATGTTTTTACTTGTCCTATACCTGGCAATACCCTCAATCCGGATGAGAACTTAGATGAAGCCTTTTAAGGACTTGCTTAGGTCTGATTCAATCGAAATGTGTGAACTCAAGACTATATGAGATGAGAGGGAGGTTATGGAGAACCATGATGTGTTATGATAAAAACGACTGAAGAGGAGAGCGAAGAAGATCGAGGCTTCACTGCATTTATTCACCAACTAGAGAAGCAAGTAGTACATCCGCAAACCTTGAGGAGCATAAGATGTACTACATAGTACAGTGTACTTTCCCTCACCATCACTTCCGGTCCTCGACATCTTTTAGTTTAGACTACTTATCATAGTTAGCCATTTCTAGGGTTAAGGTGGAACAAACCCAGGAATTAGGGTTTGTGTTCTAGGTTGACTTTAAGAATTATCCTCCGATGGTCGTTTCTATTTTAACAATTGCCTTTACAAAAAAAAAAAAAAAAAAATATATATATATATATATATATATATATATATATATATATATGAACTTTTATCCGTATTAGTAAATTGCAACAAGTGCTAGTAAATGTCACAGAATTATCGTTAAAAAAAAATGACATATGACGTTTTTGTCTTACTTTTTTTCCAAGTAATTAGCTGGTAATTTACCCCACTCTTATTGAAATTACTGATTACTTTTGTACTTTGCAAATTACCAATTTTTATACTAACATATCAAATTTTATTTGAATAAGTCACTAAGTTTTCGAACTAATTAATCCCTACTATTAAAGTACCAACCTAATATAGGAAAAACCACCAACTTATATCAAATTAAACTACCTTAAGTTATAAGTTCTTGGTTGAGTTACTGGCCAATGTTTAATTGTCTTTATAATATATGAACGTATCTATTGAGTTCTCAAATTTTTTTCTTCTTGGTTACCAATCTTTTAAATTTAAAATCTAGCTCGATGACGTAGGTTGTCACCGAGACATCTGGAACCTCAGTTCTAGGTCGATCTACGGTTGACTCCCTCATATAGTTTGATCCAGGTGATCGTGGTGAAGCAACGAGGGGTTGCGGTCGAGAGCAAAGGTGCAAATGACGAGATGTGAGCCAGGGTGGAGGCAAGTGACAAGTGATGTATGACAATGGTAGAGTGAGAAGGCCGACAAGGGTGGTGTTGTACAGCCGAGAGGCGGGTCTTTTGTAGGCTGAGTGATCAAGAAAGGGGCTGTAGACGCACAAGGGTACTTTTGTCACATAATTTTCTTAGGGTGTGTATAGAACTAATTTGAGTGTGGAATTAGCATGATCCAAATTTTATTGAGAGAGGGAGAGACAACAGATAATTTTAATTATTTTGAACCGAATTTCGTGACGAATATAATTTGATTAGTTAACATAAAAATAATTTGTTTTAGCCAAATAGGGTGTGGAAATGGTAACACCCTTCTGTATACATTAAAAGTTTTTGTTTGAAAATTTTCACACCCATAAAGGTACGCTCTTTTTGCTAGTAATACAGAGATTTTAAATCAAAATAGAGCTGTCTCTATTCAAAAATGCATATGGCAGTCGGACACCTATCTGCTTTGATCTCTGTCTAGCTTTAACTCCACAGACATCTGCAAACTTGTTCTAATTATAATGCCCATATACCTGTATACTAAAGTATCCACCTCTGATTTATTCTTTATGTTTTATGGCCCAAATATATATATAGTCAAGAACCATTTTTTCTCTTTTGTCGATCAGTCAGCAACGATTACTTGAATGGTTGGATTAACTAATACATAATATGATATTTTCTTGGGTAAGATGACTATAATTTTTTAATATAAGTTTATATATTAATCAAGTCAGAATTGTAGATCTGACTTGGTAGATAACGAAAATTTACACTGACAAATGTCTGGGCATTGACAAATTAAAATGTGGCAATATGGAGAGTATGAATTTTAAACAGACTACGGTCCTTTTGTATTGACCCTAAAACATTAAACGGTAAACCCTGATTTTCTTTTTTGCTCAACCTCTTACCAAGGAAACTATTTTATTATTTCCTGAAGCGGCACATATTGTGAGGGATGCCTCTTATTTCCTTGGCAAACCCGATGCGGTCCAACATAGTTTGGTGTGTTCACATTGCACAATGCCGCAGCTTATATTTTAGACATATATTTCTCAAAGGAAAATATTGCATGTGGTATAAAGAAATAAGTAATTGCCAGTTGATTAGTTGTCATTTGTCAGGATTTGTGTACATTCAGACGTTTAAATGCGTGGATATGATCAGAGATATGTCCAATCGATTGCATGAGAAGGACGGTCTCAGGCAGGAAAATAGCGCACGAATTTCATTTACTATTGCAGAGTGACACTAAAATAACAGTAGACGAGCCCTTTGAAATTATAAATCGGTTGCCATTGGCTGTGTAGGTTACACTATATGTCAGTGTCATAAATCCTAAGCACGAGTTTTTCAACACGTTACTAAAGATCCCCTGATGATTTGTTTACGTTGATGCATGAAGTGTAGGATAAATATTAGATAATATGAAATATAAGATTTGTTGGAAGTTTGTTGAAAAGGATGGAAAAAATAAGATAAAATGTCTTACGCGCAAGCTTACGGAAAATTCCATCATTCAAAGAATGTAACCCAATGCAATAGACTCGAGGACTATCCTCTCAAAATATAACAAACCTTCTTCTTTTTTCCATTCAAAATAATAAAAGAAACATAAACAATCTTATATGTATCATTGAGCAAAGAAATTAAAGATATGAGAAGGGAGGCAAAATTCTCCTTTTTGATTCTACGTAGCTATTGACACCTAAATTTTGGCGATCCAATCATTTATTGTATAGAAAATTAGAGATTGCATAGCATTTTTTTATTGCATTGGACTGGTGACAGATGGGTTTGAATTAATGGTTCTAAACTTTAATTTGACGAATTGGGCCAAGCTTATGAAGAGAGGGAATTAGCCTGAGCCCGTTATTTTCTGATGACCGAAAATTAACTTATGAGGAATGACGATCTTATGGTGGATTTTTCGTATATTCGTGCAATCTATTCATATATTTTCAATAAGGACTGGCGCAGGAAGGAGATATTGCAAGCTTGTATTTGCAAGATTCGGAATTGGGAAAATTCTATTACGATCAAGAACTTTTGGCAATATTCGGTCAATCTTGGGTTGTTGGATGATCCAAGGGAAAAGAATTTTTTGCTATCTTGTGACTGTAAACGTGTGGCCGATTCTCTTGTTTGTAGGAAAGAAAAGAAATAAAGGAAATGAAAGGAAAGGATGGGTTACAATTTTTGCATGATCAAAGGTGGAAGGAAATTGAAAAAGAAATCATGTCTTGACCATGCAATATGTGATTTTGTTTCTTTCCTTAGTGGTCTCCTTTCCTTTGCATATAAAAGGGGCGCTCTCTTTCGATCGGGAAGGAGGGTCGGCAATTAAAATCCAAGAGCACATAAAGATACACGTGAGACAAGAAACAAAGAAGAGAGGTCCTGCACATGGACCAGGAGAAATCGTGAGTGCAGAGCTTGAATAATACTCACGGCCAAAACAGGGAGAACACGTGCTCTGCCACAAAGAAGATGGCCACTTTCTGATCACGTGGAGAGGGAAAAGAAAAGGCTCGGGGAATTTCACCACGGATCTTCCTCAGTCTTAATCTCTCGTAGCATGTCCAACGAAGTTCTAGCGGGTTCTTTCTTTTCTTGAGACAGCATCGCCAATCATCCGACATCGAGAATCCAGTCCAGTGTTGACGAGATCCAGAGCCACCTCGTGAACTATCACAGCTCACCGTCGCCGTGTTAACCCGCAAGTCCACTGACCGCTGCTCGCCGTCCCCAAGAGCCTGTTACCACTCGACACCGTCCCGACGAGTTGTTGCTGCCTGCGCTCTTTGCCCCACGACATCCTAGTTGGCCGTGGGGCCTTGTCGCGCTAGCCGACCCAACGCGTGTAAAGCCACTTCACTCGCTGATGGTCCGTGACCGACCCGAGGCATCTTGTCTCTGTTTTGTAGGTTCTTAGTCGAGTTCTTGGCCGTGCCAAACTCACTGACCCGACGGCTCGTCTTGCCCGCTAGCCTTGTCGGTGCAAGCTCTGCCATTGTTCACCATCTGTGGAGGTGATTGCGATCCCAGTCCGATTGCGCAAAGTCCAAATTTAGAAGCCAATATTCGGATTATGTAAAAGTTTTGTCTAATTTGATTTTCGAATATTCCATTTCCTTATTTAACATATTTCAATATACATGTTCAAAGTTCATGATATATAGTCTTATTCGTAATCTCGAGTAGCCTTCTAAATTGGAAAATCTTCCTAATTTCACAACGTGCATACGATTGATAGTTTAATTTCATGCCCGAAATATGATTCGCAATCACACGGAAAAATCGCTAATCCGATCTCACACTCGAGATACGATTTGCGATTTTTGTTAAAATTGGTCAATCTAATTTCATACGTAAAATACGATTCGTCAATTTACTATATGGATATCAATTTACTATATGGATATCAATCATATATTGCCTGATTTGATATCAATCATATATTGCCTGATTTGCTGTCGTGTTGTTTGAATTGATTTTCTTTTTGCAAAAGAAAACCCAAAAAAATATATGTGGGCTAGATTAGGTTCATGTTCGAATATTGCTTGTTTTAAAATGTTTAGAATAGGAAATTTATTTATTTCGAATTTTTTAAATAAAAGTCCAAAAAAAAAACATTAATTTGGGATGTTATTTTTTCCTTTCATTAATTTAAATTGCATGTTTAATTATTGAGTAATTTAAATTTCGAAATTTAATTAAAAATAAAAGAAAACGTAAAAATTATCATGCACATGTCATGTAGAATTAGGTCATCTATTGCATGTCATATAAATGTGTAAATGTTATAATAGCTGCATTAATCTTTTCCTATTACTAAATTAGGTCATTTAATAAATGTCGCGTGACATATAGTTCGCATGTTAGGTTGCATGTTGCATGTCATTTTAGCTAAAATAATTTTGTACGTCATTGCATTGCATTGCACGTAATTTCTAGACTTCATTTAAATAAAATAAAATCTTGAAAAATACAGAGTGATTGCGTGTTTATTAAAAATCATATCTAGAACTGTTAATGTGAATTATAATCTAACATTATAGATGCTTTTGTTGTTATGAGATAAGTCCCATAATATATTTAGTGCTTCATTTGGGTGTTAAATTGGTGATTTGCACACTCGCATGATCACCTCACATGTTAGGGAAGTAAATTAAAATCAATTCAAACTACCTACAAAACATTTTTGTTTTTGAAATAAAAGAGAAATGTACGAAAAGGGCGTTAGAAAAATTTAGCATAATCAAGTCCCCGAACTCACAATCTTTGATTCGCAGAAGTAAAGTAAATCTCCTGTTACTTTACTTAGTTTCTAATCAACCCACCAAAAATAGATTAGTAGTGACTCTTAATTAAAAAATCATTT
This sequence comes from Eucalyptus microcorys, assembly GCA_014182515.1. Taxonomy (NCBI): domain Eukaryota; kingdom Viridiplantae; phylum Streptophyta; class Magnoliopsida; order Myrtales; family Myrtaceae; genus Eucalyptus; species Eucalyptus microcorys. The sequence continues at coordinate 41,126,262 of CM024566.1, forward strand.
GCATGTTAAGAACATGGACCTAAGTCATGAATTGGTATGGGCTTGGAAGAGCTTAAGCTAAGTTTAGGCTTAATAGTCCATTAGCCAAACGCTAAGTAATGCACCCGAGGTTAGGTCACGATAGTATCTTTTTTTTTTAAATTGTGGTTTGAAGTTTCATTTTATATTAAATGAAAGAGAGAGCCATTAAGAAACCGCTATAAATCAATTGGTAATTATAACAATGATGACTATTATAAGTCGTGATAAAATAATGGAGGATTTATGAAAAAATAAATCAAACGTTACAAAACCATTACAATGCCACTATAGATCAGTGATGGACAAAAACTATTACAAATTAATGACGATAAAAAACATTACAAAAACAATATTTTTTGTAACTTCTATAAAAGCTCTTGCTTTTAAATATTTCTAGACTATTGAAATAACTAACAACCCATCAAATTTTTTCAAAAGTTTTGAAAAGAAAAAATTAGAATAATGATGGGTTGTTAGAGTGTAATGCATCAGAACTAGTAATTGTTAGGTTATAATCCGGACCAAGAAAAAATGATATATAATTCAAGAAATCATTGGTAAAGTTTGAAACTTCTATGAACTAAGAATTTCGTTTTATGAATTATGATTTTCTCCAATCACATTACACTCCTACAAATATTATCATTCAACGTGATTTTATGCTAGTAGGCCATGCGCAGGCTTAGTTCATTCATAAGTGCTCTAAAAGATTATCACCAATAATTCTTATTAAAGCGGCCTCACTTTACATTTATTTAGGTGATTCTGATTCCATCAAGTGTTTTCTACAATTAAATACTCCACTTATAGTGATTATGGAAATTATTAAGAGTTTAGCTCAACTACCTTTTTATTATAGTCTTATGTTGACCTAATTCACTGCTAGTTATTCCAGCTCGCATAAAAATTACATTTATCTACAACTTGCACTAGAATCGGAACACAATCAAAATATCCACATGATAGGCAATCTGAGATTGATAATGTTATCTCCATCTCACACAAGAGCCAGAGCACAATCAAAATATTTGAGATTGATTCAAATATTACTAATTCTATTGGTCAATATATATTTCTTAAGATTTTTTCTAAATATATGTATATAGGAGTCATCACTGATTGTAATACATAATTCAAAAATTAAAATATACAATTTTTATATCTTCTCTATTCTCTATTTCTATTTTTATCTTGGTATGAGAAAAAAGGCGAAAGCCTATCAATTCAAATGTGAGTTAGTCAAATTCTATCTCTCCCGCGCAAACTATCGTTCAACAACACCAGCCTCCTACTTCACTTAAAAGCAGTAGGTGTACTTTATCTTTTGTCTTTTCCTTCTTACTCCCATTTTTGACTTTTCCCTTTCTCTTTTCTTTTGTCTTTTCCTTATTTCTTCTTCTTCTTTTTTTCTTCGTGCGGTCTTCTTCTTGAAGGCCCCTATGCAAATGTCAGGCTTAACAAAAGAGGAAGAGACCCATTTTGGGTGGGTTTCAAAAAAACTTTTGAAAAAAATTACTGAGAAAATATAAAGACCCTTAACTTAAAGAAAATTTTCAAAATGCAAAGTATATTTGGTAAATCTATTTGTGAAAGTCCATTGTGAAGTATTTTTTAGCAAAATAGTGTTTGGGTAAATTAAATTTGCAAAAGGCTTTTGTTATTAAAAAAAGAAGAAAAAAAAAAACAGAGAGAGTTAGCTGGCCAAAGCTTCGCCGGTCACCACCAACGAAGAGCTAATAGTTGCTGGCGAAGGGCAGCGTCCGGCTAGGGTCACCGTGCGACGAGGGTCGCGGCAACCCTAGCCACGCTGTCGCGCGACCCAGATTTAGGTCACGGCAAGGTCGTGGGTCGCCGCGACCTCCGGCGACCTCTGTGACCCAGATTTGGGTCACGGTGAGGTCGTGGGTCGCCAGAGGTCGCAGCGACAGACCTCACCGTAGGCGACCTCCGCATCTGGGTTGAGGCAACATTACAGTGGGTGGCCTGGGTCGCCGCGACCTTCGGCAACCTCCGCAACCCAAATCTGGATCGTGGTGACCAACCTCGTTGCGACCTAAGCGACCGACGGGACTCAAATCTAGGTTGCGGCAAGGTTGCGCCACCCAGATCTAGGTTGCGCGACTGGTCGGCGACGATCGTCGAGGTGTTGCGACCACGCCGGCCTCTCTCCAACCCGTCGCCGACCAATCGCAACCTCGCCAACCAACATCTGAGACTGATGAAGAAGAAGATGAACAGTGGCACTGGGCCCTCCGAAAATGCCGAAAGCCCAAGGCAGCCTAGGACCTGCCTTGGGCTTTCAACCTTTGGAAGGCCAACATTCATTCAAGGCAGGTCTCAAAAATATTCCCAAACACCAAATATTTGAGCAAATGGGCTTTGGACACCCAAAGCTACTTGGCAAAGCTGATGCCAAAGGCAACCTTTGTCTTTTCTTCTTTTTTTTTTTTTTTTCTTTCAATATTTTTTCTTACCTCTCTTGTCTTTTCTTTTCTTCATTCTGCAGACGCCGAGAACCGTCACCCGCGGAAACATGACGCATGCCGAGAGAGACCACGAAACAAGGACATACAAAGCAAGGGATTGCGTTGGAAATTTACCGAGACGCATTTAACAAACCACGAACGCCAAAAAATGGAAGGAGGACCAACGAAAAGCACGACAAGCGCATACATTAAAGTTAGGCATTTCATCAAACGCACGGAGAGCACCGGCTAAGACGCTGTTATAGGCCCATCCCAGACTCGAACTCATGCCGAAATCAACAGACAATGGACAAGCGAGACCCGACCTCAGTACGGGCACGAACGAAACACAGCAAGTCTCGGCCTTAGACGAAGGACACGAACGCGCATCTAGCTTAGGCATTTCATCGAGCACATGGCGTGGGACCTCCTGGGCAACGAGCAGCAGCTGAAACGGGACCTCAATCGAAGACCGGGACAAACGGCATGGGACAAACCGGGGCTTAACAGCTAGAAAGCATATGACATTGTCGGGGTCGAACTTATACGACCTGAACGACGGAGGCTTCGGGCGCTGGTCCTTGGCGTGCCGACCAGCCTCCCCTTTGGACGAACCAGCGTCTCATCTCAGCATTGAAGGCGTGTCCCATCTGTTGCTGGCCTACTCCCCTCTCTCTGCCATTGATCGTCCTCTGCGCGCGTGAGTTGCAGAGAGGGGAAGGAAGGAGAAAGAATAAGGGGCACGCCCAGCCCCTGTGGGCTATTTTTTTTATTTTAATTATCAGAAAGTAAGGTAAGAAAAACGGAAAACAAAACTTAATAGATGCAAATAATATTAATACCCACATCATGCGAAAATCCTTTTTGTTAGGAGCAAATTCATCCAAAATCTTCTACGCAAATTAATCTTAAATATTGAGTCGAAGTTTAAGTATTCTAATGTTTAATTGCACATGTAAGAAAGCAACATGGTAATAATATCAAATAGATAGATATCTTGAAAATTTGCCGTACTTAATTCACACAATAGATAATCCCCACTAGCTAAAATTAATTATCATCCTTGGTCGGTAAAACAAGGTAATTTAATGGATAACCGATTCAGCCATTAATCGGCTCCCTGGTATTCACTTTTTCCATGTCAAAACCGCAAGTTGGCAAGCATTTTTGGTTATGACGATGGTTCTCACTTATTTTCTCTTACACGTTAAAGTGCTATAATTATGCCACTTTATGTTTGAAGAACTTATTAAGATTGGATAGTAAATGATACTTTTAGTCAACATCATTGAGAATTTCGCCTCAATTTATTAAAAATTTGGAGTCAAGGTTGGAAATGTACTAAACACATTTCGAATCATTTTATTAGACGAAAATGCAATATTTTGAATCAAATAACTTCTTGGATTCCAAACATGTGTTACAATTGAAACTTTTTAGAATGATGCAAAAGTGCATAATTCAGTACAAAGTACAGATGATTTATTCCCATTGGGATGTCTACAGCCTTTTGCACTAGCAATGAATTCGAAGCAAACAACATCCAGATTAAGATACGGTACAAGGAGGCATGTAACTGGGAGGCGGATACACCTTCTGATGCTTTTCCTTGCCGTCTCCGACGATGAAGACTGTGTTCATTCCCCAGCTCGCATGGCGTTCTAAATGACAGTGCATGAACCACACTCCTGCAGCCACCCGTAAAAGAATAAATAGTCAATTATGTGTTCATATACAAGACTAAATTCACGCAAAACTTATGCTAAAATGGTAGATACATGATAATAGATGCTATTCATTTGCAAACAAAAACGATATGTTTCCATGCGTTTCTACCGATGAAATTATAGTACCTGGATTATCGGCTTTGAATCTGATCGACGTCCACCCATTTTTGGGGAGTCCGACGGTGTTAACATAGGGCGGATCCACTAGATTATAATCCGATACATAGGAGTCGCTGAAATTTCCATCGCCCATCCCAACGACATAAAAGCTATAGCCGTGTAAATGCATTGGGTGATTCTCTGCTGCTCCCAAATTGGTCCCTTGGAATCTTATTTCGACCTCCTCATTATAGTTAATCATCAACACTTCGTTACCCACATAGGCAGCTTCCCCTAAGGCCGATACATTCCCGGTGTAGTCGAACACGAAAGGTGGTTCATCCGGAAAAGTTTTGTTGTAGACTCCTAGAAGATTGCTGCACACACCAGACAAATATATTGTTATTAGACACATTCATATAATGTTATTAGACACATTCAGATGTTGAATATGCCTTCGCTTTAAGAGAACAGAGGTTTTAGCCAGTTCAATTGGAAGAATGTTTCAGCCCGAATCAACCCTATCGGTTTGAGAAAGATATTCAATCCGAACAATAGGATCGAATTTTGTAGGTCTAACGATTTACGTACTTATAGTATGCTTGGAGAATGCTAATCGAGGGAGCCGAAAAACTTATGTTGTTCAAGCTTGCCGAATGCATAGAGCCATTTGGACCAGTACACATTTGATTAGCAGGACAAGGCTGCTGATTCACGGACACTGTGATCGTAATGTTTCTTGTGATGTTGGCTGGAACCGTGGATGGATGTTCTTCGCTATTCAAACTCCTCAACCGAATAGTAAAGTTTCCGGCGTCACTCTTATTGGTAAAACCCGGAAGTTCAGGTAACACGGGAGTCTCTGAGTGGTTATAAGTGCCGTTGTATTGGAATATTCCTCTCGTGACATTTTCGTTGGATGGGGCACTTGTGTCCACGAACGGGCTGAAAACCATATAGTAACGACCGAGGGTTTGGTTCGCAGTGACCAAAACATCCATCGTTTGACCGGGAGTTATCATGAGGTACTCAGTATTAAGCGGCTTTAAATAAGCTCCATCCATTCCAACCACAGTGAGATTGTGCTCGGCTATGCCAAAGAACATCTCTTCATTCAACCCAGAGTGGATAATCCGGAGGAGATACGTTTTTCCTTGCACAACCGTTATATTGTACGCCGAACCTACAAAAGAAAAATAAAACAAAACACACCATATTAAATAGTACTTATGGAGATCCTAAAATTACTTGTACCATATATCAATCATCATTAATTAACTTTAAGGCATAATAATTTCGCAAAGATCTCATTTCATTAATTATAGAGTAGTAAGGTTTTATTTCATTACCTTTAAATAAGACCTTTTCTTTTATATTTATAGCATATATAGACACACGCACTAGAATTAGTACCATTAGAGCATGAATAACTATCTCCTGGTTGACCATTGATGGTATAGGCCACGGACAAGTCGGGATCACCTCCAGATGCAAGAGCCTCGTCGATTATGTCCTTCGTATCTCTTGCATACCATTCAGCTGCATGCCAAAATATAATTTTGTTTAAGAAAAACAATGCAAATTGTTATTTATGTGCGTATGTGTTTGATTGAGTGAAAAACTTATTCTTGAAAGTTAAGTTAGTTGAAAGTAGCATACAAATCACGATTGTGTGTTGCTCGTCAAACTCATAAGGGTAGTTGGTGTCGTTGACGGGCAAAATGATTATAGGACCATGTATTGTGGCACGTGACCAATCGCTGTGGGCGTGCCACCACACTGTGCCCTCTTCCTCGGTGAGTTTGATTTTTTGAAGGAAGCTTGAGTTTGTAGGGATGGCGCATTGCGTGACATATTCTGGGCCATCAGACCAAGGATACCGTATTTGTCTCACTCCATGCCTACACATGTGTATAGTATTAGGGAGAAGAGAGAGAGAGAGAGATATGGTTGTATTATTACCAGTGAATAGTGATTCCATAAGGGCCTAAGTTGGTGACATTAACGTAAATAGTGTCGCCCTTGTGAGCACGGATCTCTGGCCCAGGAAATAGACCGTTCACGATTAGTACGCTCCGATTTGTCTCACATAGCATCTCAATAGGTGTCTCATTTACCTGCAACAAAAATCATCCTATGAATCTTGAACCATTATACCCGTAAAAGAAGTTACCTTATTAAATTGACGCAAGGGCTGTAGATGTACTTTCTTATGGATCAATACTCTAGATGGGGTTAGAAACTGCCTCCCAAAAGAGTAAAATGCATAAATCATATAAAATTCAATGCTAAAAACACCATAGACTTCACTATGCCAATCCTCCATTATTGCTAGAATTACTACTAAACTCTCAAGAAGTCGAAATCTTCAAGAAAAATTCAATCTAATTTGGTATTTGAATGCTGTAGTGCTTGGCCTCGAGCATTCTCCAAGATTTAACTAACTGAGATTTTTAGATGTAAAGATCATTGTTGAAATAATGAGATTCTTGTGTTGAATACACTGATGGGATCGTGGTCAACTATTATGCCTCTTAAAGAGGCTAAAACTGGTAACAATCAAATGCTCTGAGTAGTCACTAAATGTTCACCAAGGGAATGCTCCTACTCACCACAAAATCATAGAAGAGGACTTCGCCTTGAGCCAAGCAGAAGAGCAGGGTCGCAGTGACCGCGAACCCTAGAAATGTTCCCATCGTCCCTCTCTCTCCCTGATACAAAATTGAACTTGTACTAATCACTCGCTCCAGAAGGAAAGGGGAGACTTGGCTTGTGCTCTGTTTCTTTGTTCCTGTGACCTTCGCCTTCCATTGACGGGGGCTTTATTTGTAGGAAACATCTTTCAATGTTTGGTGACCTCTGACCGTAAGGTCTCCGTCTGCCCCCACATGCAAATGAAGTCGCCGTAGGTCCCACAGAAACACGTGTCCCATTGCATTACGGCAAATGGAAACTACATAAAATATCAGCATTTGTCATTCAAAGGCTCGTGCTCGTTTTTCCCGTGTTTCCACGAGGAAGAGGAAGAAGATTGGTTGAAGAGCACCGCCAAGGAACGGGCTGGATAACTTCTCTCGACTCGTTTGGTCGTGCCGGCCAGAAAGAGAGAGAACTTAAAGGCAAACAATATCTTACGCGCTCAACAACTGCTTCAAGATTCATTACCGATTCTTATTTTCTTATTTTCTTCTTTTCTGGAGACAGGAGGCGTCCACGTTTTTCGAGGAGGAATGCTCGTGAATGAAGTTTCACATCCCATGTGTCATGTTCGTGGACACAAGTCGACCAGTCCCCTGTTTCAGGAGTGAACAGAGCCGCTAGAAGTCGGCAGATATGCCGCAGAGAAAAATGAAAGAGTGAGAGAAAATTTCTTTTTTTTTTTTTTTTTAATACTTTGCCGACCGAAGAAAAGAAAAAAGAATAACTCGTACAGAAAGTCCAGCTAATGTTCTAGGTGCCCTAGTCATAAAGGCAAGTTTTGCCTTAGGCTTGGTTAGTTTTACAAAAAATTAATGATATGAATAACACTTGAATCAGTTATAAAATTAAATGAATGGACAAAAAAATATTCTTATCATTGACTAACATTTTTATATATAAATTGTTATTAATAATGATAATATTTTTCGTCGATTAATTATATCAATGGATATAAGCGATTATTCTTTGAAAATATTTTCTAAATAATTTATTTTCTATGAAATAAATGTACCTTTAAGTTGAATGAATAATCACCAAAGTTCATGCGGACTATCTCATCAGGACCACCTATAATGCACTACAAACACTTCCCATGATGTTTCCAGAGTGCCTATTAAGTAAACTTTGAAACTTTCTAGCTTTTCAACTTGTGACTTTCTTGTGGAATGTACGAACAAAAATTTGAAAATTCAAATCGTTCTTTAAAATGTCTGATTGTCATTTGAGAAATTCTTTCAAACACAACCATCTTATAATGCCTGCAAATGCATTTTTTTCTCAGAGAATGTGTAAGTTATCGAAGTAAAGCATTTTCTAGAATTTCATGGAGTAAATTATTTTCTCCAAAAGAAGAAGATGATGCAAATTGCAAAAAATAGGAATGTGAAAGCATATTTGGTTTATTTTTCCAATGTGAAATAATGGCTTATAGTCATAACTACCTCTACCAAATTTCTACGCGGTCTATACTGAGGGGTTTTGCCTAAGAACGAGCTGTCTCAATTACTCCGTGAAACAGAAGTGGGTACGAAATCTCTTTTTCCGATCTTACTTTTGACATAAAAGCACACATAGTGGATCCAGATAAGAGACAGCTACAATAGCTCGAGAAAAAACATGTTCGAGTAGGTGAGTGCATTATATGATCGATAAGCACGCGGTTCGAATCATTGTTTGACTAGATGAGCCAGGATCTTTCTTTTACATGGTTAGACGAGATGCCTGCGGTCAACTTTCTTTGCAGGCCGTGGATCGGCAAGGGATGATTCACTCACAGCATTTTTCAACAAAAACACGGTCCACGAGATTGAGGGTTTTGTTGTTTATCATTGCTTCATAGACGTGAAAGACCGTTTTTTTGAGTAATTTAAGTTAATTTCATAAACATTGCCGGCGGGACATTAACATTAAAAAAACCCTTACCACCGTTGCGATATTAATGCATTTTTATGAAAACCCTTCACTTTGAGACTTGGTGACTACACGGTACGGATTCCCAACGGAATCATCGATAAATGCCTAACATATGCTTTTGTACATACGATAAAATGCTATGGTACAAACTGTTTCCAAAATGTAAATTTTTGGTATAAATATTGGTGAATATCAATTCTAAAGAGTCCCGAAGAAAGTAAACCGAGAAACTCAAGCCATAAAGGGAATGAAAATTGCTCATAGTAGCATGAGCTACTTTGGACGGTGGATTGACCAATAAAGATGAAAGGAAATGAAAATTGTGTGGTCCACATGATTAATACTTCAACTGTGAACCTCGAGATGTCACATCCATAAATCTTAAAGGGCGTGTCTAAATATTTTTATTTCTATCTTTTCCGCTTCTTTTATGATCTCTAGCTAATTAAAGATTCATTAAACACGCTCTAGATCTCATGAACTAATTATTTCCAATCCTTTGGCCCATGCAAGGGCCCTGATCAAGTGTAATTTGCACACAATTAGTGGAATCCAAATATGTATCCCCCAGTTTCCAGCTAAAAATTCCCTAATACCCACAATCAATTGAAAATTCTCTAGTTTTTACCTTTTTCTTTTTGCATAATCTAAATTTGCGATGGACACCTTAGACTTTTCCTTATTCCAAAATATCTAATACTCTCACAATATACAAATTTGACATGTAAACTCACATTTAATGTTTTCTTGATTTTCTGAAAGTTGGATAGAATTCAACACATAAACACATAAGTTTTTATTTCTTGAGAGTACACCGGTCGTCACAGCCTTTACACTTTGCTAATAGAAACATACATGCACTCCCGATTGCCCCAACATCAACAATTTATCCGTATGAATCATTATATACTAAATATTGGGTATTTTCCTGTTTCTTCTGAGCCTATGAACCTTGGCACATAATCATCAATTTGGGAGGGCGGGAACGTCTTATGTTGCATCTAAGAATATCTCCCTCATCAGAGTTCCGCTTCGACTGGTGAATCGACGAAGAACAGTACCTAGTGTATACGTTTGAGGCGTGTAGACACTTTCCTTAATTTGATGTTGTTCCCATGATGTTGCCCCCATAACCGGACAAGATCCTGCTCCTGTGGAAGTTTCCTAGCGTATTTCGACACCATTCCATGGTCATGTAACTCACTCCTTAATTCCCTGCAATACACAAGGCGTGATTTCTTGTTTGTACAAGAAACCGAAAAACATGTTTCTCACGACATGAGCGCCATGTTTGGAGCTTCGTATTTTCCTCGGATACAAACAATGTACCAGAGCAGAAATGAGTAACAATGGTGCACCTTTTAATTAATCAACGCGCTATGAAAATTATCGAAAATGCCGTGAGACTAATGGAACTTACGATCATGGCAAAAAAAAAAAAAAAAAAAACTACCGGAGCTTAATATCATAGCATATAATAATAAGATCTTTATGATGTAAACTAGAGTTTATCATGTCGATTATATAAATAATTTTTATTATAAATTGGGAATTTGGATGAAAGATTGTTCAAAGAATTAGTAGTGTTGTAATGTAATAAAAAACCATGGGCCTCACAAAACGTGAGATTCTAATTAAGTTACGAGGATATCATTCCTCACGAATATAAATAAATAATAATAATAATTCCTCACGAGTGTTCTATTTCATCTTTTAGCGGAACCCCACCGGAGTGATTGCTTTCTGAGTCTAGGAAGGACACTGATGATCGTACTATCGCATGATAATAACAATGTGAAGACAAAAACAAAGTTAGTTGGGAAGATTTAAAATGAGATTCCGTTGTCGCATCATCGAGCTTGTTCTCGTGGAATTATCTTGTGTTATCATTGATACAGAACAAGGTCATGTGGGGCAATTAGAAGATAAGCATAACAAGGCTAACCTGATAATCGCTCTAATTGAGGACTAAATTAACATGCGGCTTGCATGGAAGTAACCTTGCTCTGTAGTTAATTATAACGTTCCGTGAGACGACTAGGTACAGTTGATCATGCTGTGTTCTATGTAATAATTATGTTTGCTATGTGGGCACGTTTCTAGTGTAAATAATGCAGAACTAGACAATGTGAATGAGATCATGATGTTGAAAGCAAAGCCAATAATTCTGGCCGACTTAGTGAAAAAACCGGATCCTAGAAGGCCAGATTGACTGCAAAAGCAAAGGCTTTTGATTCAGGAAATGGAGGAACTAGGCAACGAACCGACTAGGTTTTGCTTCTAAGCAATTGGTGTTTAGAGGTCGAACATTGTCACTCTCGACCCGAGCAAAACATTGCATGACTTACATATAGATTATATAGATCAAGTCCATCTCTACCATTGATTATGCGGTATCCACAATTGATTGGTTAAAATAGTATTAGTCTGTGTTATGTGCAAAAACATATATGTAATGACTTCTCTAGCACTACCGCAAAATAAACTTTTAAAACATTGTTGCTCTTCATCATGTCAAATTATAATCCTATTTCTAGAATTAGCTCGTTTTTTACCCACTTTCCGTTTTGATGAGGTAGTCAAATCGTTTGGCTTCATCAAAAATCCGGATGAACCTTGTGTATACAAGAAGATCAGTGGGAGTGCAATTGCATTTATAGTTTTGTATGTTGATGATATACTTTTGATTGGAAATGATGTACCAATGATATCATCGATAAAACTATTCTTGTCACGAAATTCTCCATGAAAGATTTAGGAGAGGCAACCTACATTTTAGGTATCAAGATCTATAGAGATAGATCAAGACGATTGATTGGCCTCTCGCGTCTACGTACATAGACAAAGTGTTAACACGATTTAACATGCAATGTTCCAAGAGAGGATTATTGCCTTTTAGGCAAGGGATCCGTCTTTCTAAGGAGATGTGTCCCAACACTCCCGAAGAAAGAGAGCGGATGACAAAAATACCATATGCATCCGCTATTGGAAGCATAATGTATGCTATGCTATGTACTAGACTTGATATTGCGCATGCTTTGTAAGTATTACTAGCGAGATATCATCGATCCAGAGAAGAGCACTGGATATGCTTAAGAATATTCTTAAGTACTTGCGAAGGACTAAGGATCTATTCTTGATATATGGAGAAGGAGAATTTAAAGTTGTAGCTTATAACGATTCCGATTTTCAATCGGATCCTAATGATTATAAGTCTACGTGCAGGTTTGTCTTTACATTCAATGGTGGTGCAGTTAGTTGGAAAAGTTCCAAACAAAGCATAAGCGCCGATTCCACCACCGAGGCGAGTATGTAGCCGCTTCCAAGCTGCAAAGGAAGCCGCTTGGATGAAGAAGTTTATTTCGAACTTGGAGTCGTTCCTTCAATTGAGCAACCGATCACATTGTTTTGTGACAATAATGGGGCGATAGCTCAAGCTAAGGAACCAAGGTCTCACCAGAAGTCCAAGCACATTGAGAGACGCTTCCATCTCATCAGAGAAATTGTTGGGAGAGGTGATATCGCCTTGCAGAAAATTGCCTCGGCAGAAAACGTGGCGAGATCCCTTCACTAAGGCCTTACCTCGTCTTCTTTTGAAAGACATATTGACAAAATGGGTTTGAGGTACCAGACAAGTTGGCTTTAGTGTAAGTAAGAGATTGTTAGATGTATGCCCTAAAGCCTGCTATGTAATAGTTACATATTAGGGATTTGGCTTGTACTTTCATTATTATTATTTGATTAATGGAAATGACGTATTCATTCATTTGTCCAATTATTTTATATTGATGAATGATTCCATAAGATCATTGCAACTAGACCTATTTTTGAGACGTCAAGAATATATATGACGGGTTCATAGTTAGATCGAATCTTTAAATCGTTCCCGGTCGATGGATTATTGAGTGGATATTAATAATCCCGTTGAGACCGGTGTGTTCTTAACTTCGCCATTAAGTATTGGATACTTAAGGGAATGATGAGTCACATGTCATTGGGTATTATGATTCCCGAGTTAGAACACGGTGTTTGTATTAGACAAATTCACCGAACGTGACGCATATGGAACGATTAGCAACATGGAAGCTTTAGCGTGGTCAATGTCTAATTGTTCATGCTTTGGTCTTGTGTAAATAATCCTTAGATCGAGGCACGAGTGTTAACTTGTGTATTGAACAACTATGGTTCACGGGTGCACATAATGCCGGGTCATTGATCCGTCTTTATACCCGATGGTCATAGCTTGTTCATATATGAAGTTACACGTGTGCGCAATATGGAATCTGTCTCCTTGTTATATGCAAGGTATGATAATGATGTCCTATGCAATCTAATTGTGACAATGCATTGAAATCCTCGGCCGGGGTTGTAATCGAGAATAAATTATTTATGTCTCAAATAAAATGCATGTCAATTAGATTTGTGCATATGATCGAATTAATGACTTGACAAATATTCCATGGTCTTTGTTTGATCGGGACATAGTAAGACAGAGGGATTGAATTACAATCGTAGCCAAAGCGACGGGTTCATTATGTTCTTAAAGTATTCACACTATCTGTTACACACGGATCAAGCGTGCATCAGTTAGCTTGCTTAGAGATTGCTTAAGAGGAAACTAGCTCTAGCACTCTAAATGCGTGCGTGCTAGCTGTAACCATTCTATGTTGATTCCAACCACATAGATGTAAACAAAAGTCGTAAAAATAATTGATTAAAAAAGGTTTAATTAATGTGTAAAATATCTCTTTTTTCTGCCCATATGGATCTCCTCGATCTCAGCTGGTCATGGACCACCTTTGTCCTCGTCGAATTTATTCAGCGCATAAATCATGGCAAAATGTTTAGCATTCTCTACTTTATCGTACGGACACGTGGTGTAGGTGTAACACAATTATGAATTCAGACGCGCCAAGCGCTTGTGAGCCCTTTCTCTGACAGAAGGGACAGCACGTGAAGAAAGGAGTTGCGTGGGGCTCTTGGAAAGAGGAAATGAGAGCACATGGTAAGAGCAGCAGAATCATTGTCCTTATGTTGGGATTGCTTAAAGTAGAAGAGCAAGAAGAAAGTTTGGCGTGCCAAAGAGCAAAAAAGGACAAACGAAAGGCTGATGACATGCAATAATGGAGGATTGGCATAGTGAAGTCTATGATGTTTTTAGCATTTTATTTTATATGAAATGATGAATCGAATAAGTGCAATCGCTCCAAATGCATAACATATAGAGAAATTGTCTAATCAATTTAAATATATTGTACAAGAAGCAATTCAGTCATAAATTCAATTTTATGTGAAATTCTAATATTATCATTTTGATTAATTTTCAATTGAAATTGCTAACATGGTGATGTCTCACGTAAAACGATCAATAATAACTGAATCATTATGTTAATAATTGCCAGCGAAAATGGATCAAAAGAATTACATTGGAATTTTGTGCGAAGATTTAAAAATAAAATGGCTATTTCGGAATTATCACTAAAAGAACTACACCAGAAAAAAAACCCAGACAATATCCAACAAGCCTGCTTTAGGTAAATAAGCCCAAAACTGTAAAACAGTCCTCTATATGTACCGCACAATAGTGGAGTTGATAAAGGGTAGTTGACAAGCGGAACGAAGCTCGATTTCACTATTCTCGTAAGGATTCTATGTAAGACTTCCGCGATACAATGAGTGAGAAGCCATAGTACACAATCCAATACATGCAATAATGGCTCACGGATTTTGTGCGCGCGCGGGCTTTAGCTAGGGATGTATCGGCTACCCTACTCGACTTGAATGAGTGAGATGGAGTAGCACAAGAGATTGAACTAGTGGAAAACAAGACAGAATGCTTACCTCCTGGTTCCATAACCCACGGTGCAATCGATCGATATGTCTTTATTTGGGAACTCCTATAAATGGGAATGGGAGGTTATTGAGAAGCATGATGTGTTGTGATAGAAGGCCAGTTAAGCCACGCTGCAAGAGTCGATTCATCTCTTAGCTTTCCTGACTTTTGACTCTTGGGAGCAAAAGATCATCCGTCGATGAAAGAGCTTGCTCGCAGCATTCGATGGAAGAAGGGAGCGAAGAAGATCTAGACTTCATTGCATTTAATCACCAACTTAGAGAACTAAGCAGTACATGTGCAAACCTTTAGGAGCATGAGATGTACTACATAGTACAGTGTACTATCCCTCGCTGTCACTAAGAGGCGTCAAGATCTATTAGTTCATGTCATATATCATACTAATTAATTTCTAGGAGTTTAGGTGAGAATGGAAGGTAAACCCCAAACTTAGGAGTTGTCCTCTGGGCTGACTTTGGGAATTATCCTCCGATGGTCATTTATATTTTTAGCAGTTTCTTTTTGATATATACTTTGTACACGAAAATATTTTTGCCATGGAAACAAGACATCACCAAAAAGAGAAAGGGAACTATTTATTTTATGTGCAGAATTTTATTATTCCATAACAAAGGACTACGAATTTTTATCCATGCTTGTAAATTTCAATAAGTCCTAGTAAACATTAAAGATATATTGGTTAATAAATCGATATATGAATTTTTTCTTTTTTGACTTTTTCCAAGTAACTTGCTAGTAACTTACTTAGACTTTTGAAATTACCATTTTTTTTTTGTAATTTGAAAATTACCAACTTTTGTACTAACTTATCAAATTTTATATGGATAGCTTACGAACTTTTCAAACTTATTAATAATAATTAGGTACCAACCTAAAATAGGATAAACTCCCAACTACTTTTAAGTTATCAGGTATTATTTGAATTACTTACCAATGTTGAATTGGTCTGTATAACATATGAATTTTTCTACGGAGTTATCATTTTTATTTTTTTGTTAGCAATCCTTTAAATTGAAATCTTGCTTGATGACGTAAGTTGTTGCCAAGACCTCTACAACCTCATTTCTAGGTCGATCTAAGGTTGAACACCTCATATAGCCTCAATCTGAGCAATCACAATGGCTTGCACTTGGATCTTGCAGCACCGAGGGCTTGTGGTGAAGGGCAAAGGCGCGTGCACATGTGCGCGAGAGAGAGGCATAAATGTGAGTTGGGCGAAGGCAACTAATGAGTGATGTATGATAGTGGCAGAGTGAGAAGGCCGACATGATACAATTATTTAAATTTATATGTAAATGGCATGCGTTATATAACATAAGCCTAATTAATTTTAGGTTTACGTGTTATCCAAATGAAACCAAGATAACATTTTTTTTTTGTTTTTGAACAAATTTATGAAAGATATGTATTATTCTAAAACTATATGCATTCTAAAACTAACATGCATATGCCCTAATTAAAAGACCAAAAATTATTTGCGCTAAGCTCTAAATATGCATGAGACAGTGATGACCAATGATGATTGATACTATCATGATGCATTGAAAGACACATTAAGATTAGAATTAACCATGTCATTGATAATATGCTTTTTCAAGGCCATCAAGGTTTAACTAATCAAATCAATCATAGCAAATTACACGAGAAAATATTAGGGTCCAACCTAGGGGATTAGAGGTTTGAAGCCCTAATATTTATAGACTAATGCAAGGAAAATAAAATAAGGGAATTTGTGGACACCTAAATTTTGACTAGGTATTTTAAATTAAATTGTATAAGAAAATTAGGACCGATCCGGCCCTAACAAAAATGATTTTCGCATAAATTAGGGCTTAGTTTTTATTTGCGTCCATTAATATTCATTCTCCTTTTTTTTAAAATTATTTTTCACTTCTTTTCGGATAATTCAATAATAATAATAATAATAATAATAATAATAAAACAGGGCCCACTCCTTTTCTTCCTGGCCCGGCCCTTTTCTTCTGCAACCAGCGCACAGGACCTACGGCCGAGGGGGAAAGCAGACGTCGGCCGGAGGAGACGTTTCTCAAGCGCCATCAATGCTCGCCTTCAATACCAAGCGCGCCCCGGTGGAGAAGCAGGGATGGGACACCGGTCCTGCCGAGAGAGTCCGGTCGGCAAGCCGAGGACCGGCGGCCGAGGCTCTCCGTCGACGGCGAGCGAGCGAGCTTTGGGGAACTTCCCCGGAGAGACTTCAGGGGAGGCTCGAAGAGTAAGCGAGAGAGAGAGGGGTCGCGAGCCCGAGAGAGAGAGAGGATCTACAACTTGAAAGATCGCGAACGAGGGGAAGAGACACCTAGATCTGCTGGGTTGGGGGAAGAAGGGGCACCAACGCCGTCAATGGCTGCACCTGCTTCGTGACCAGCCGCTCGCCACTGCGCCCCCTTTTGCGGTGAGCTAGGGTTTGTTTTGTTTTTTTGCGTTTTGAGTCGTCGGGCCGGGACTCGCGGCCGTCAGCCTCACGCGAGTTCCGGCCCCCGATCGTCCGTCGTCCGGCTGCCACAACCTCTGCTTGATGTCTACCCCTGAGTTTCGCAGCGACCCCGACCATCCATCGCTTGGCTTCCCCCCTCCCCGCTAGTGCCCTCCAGGCATTCAAAGAAAGTCCCAAGTAAGTACAGTGACCGCGGCTGGATCTGCGGTGACCGGCGGAGGCTGAGGCGGTGCCGGCGGAGGCCCAAGCTCAGACCAAGACGAGCTCGACCGCCTTCGCTACAGGTCATCGAAAACAAGGGTACAAGGGAGCCGGGTCTGTGATGAAGATGCCGGGTCGCGAATCGGGTCGGGTATGGGTCGTCGTTCGGGTATGGTTTAGTCCTCGAACCAGGTCGGGTGTGAATCGCAAACCGGGTAGGGTTTTGGACGATTCGGGCCGGAAATGCCAGAGCCAGGTCTAGGCTGGTTTAAAACGTGGGCCATTGGGCTAAGCATTTTGTTTTATAAAAAAAAAAAGGGAGTGAGGCTCGGTCTGGGCCCATGTTTCAGGCCCATCCGGGCCAGCCGCTGGCGACCCGGGTCGTGTTTTATATATAATAATAATAATAATAATAATAATAATAATAATAATAAATATTTTAATAATAAAAATCAAAAAATAATTTATTTTTCATATAAAAATTCCAAAAATATCTCACAATTTTCTAAAAAATCAGAAAAAGCCAAAAAATTATTTATATTTTCAAAAAAAAAAAAAAATCCAAAAAATACTTTTTATGTCCAAAAAATTTGTTTTCCCTCCATAAATGCATGGAAAATCCCTTGAAAATCCACAAAATCTTAGGGTTTAAATAAGATTAGATACCAAAAATGCATTAATGATTGACTAGTGTAATCAAGTTCTCAATTCTAATTTCTCTGATTGCGCATGAATGAATATTTCTCCAAATATTTCGATTGGGTTTCTAATTGACCCGACTCATTTTTAAAATTAACTTATAGGTTAAAAAATCAAACCATTAAGTCATGAATTGGTGGGCTTGGGAGAGCTCGAGCTAAGCCTAATAGATCTAGCAGAGTCATTAGCTATGTAGCATCGACACGGACACGCGACACGACACGTCGACACGTCATTTCTTAAAAATAGAGAATTACGACGTGTTTTGACACGTTATATATTAAATATATTTTTATATATAAACACATAAATAAATAATAATAAAAATAGCCTAGAATTAATTTACACGAAAAATATTAAATAATATCATTCATTATTTTAATTTGTTACAATAATACATAACACTTAGAGGAAAAAAATATTTTTTAAAGAAAAATGCTGAAATGATATTTTTAAATTTATTTATTTATCATATATAACATTTTTTTTTATTACTTCTTTCATAGTAAAAGACTTTTAAAAAAACTAAAAAAATTCTAAAAAAACAAAATTGAAAAAAAAAAAAATTTGACCCCGTGCGTGTATATTTATAGCATTTTTTTTATTATTTCTTTTATTACTTCTTTTTTGTATATTTATATTTTGACCCCTCAAGTATTAGAAATTTTTAAAATTGACCCTGTGCGTGTCGGAATCACGTGTTGGAATTCCGGACTCGCAGCGTGTCGGAGAGAGTTGACCACGTGTCGGATTTTTCGACACTCGTTGATCGCGTGTCTTGACGTGTCGGAGCATGTCGAACACGTGTCGGAGTGTCGGACACGACACGAAAGCTCCCGGAGAGTGTCGATGCTACATAGGCCATTAGCCTCCACAGGTGCCCATAATCGAACGCTGAAAAAAGATGTCGCGACAGAATCAAAGTCAAACTAAAGCATGGCAATGATAAAGATTATTCAATCATAAATATGCACACTACGAAATTCGACATATCAAGACTTAACTAAAAATATAAAGATTTAAGCATAACTTGATATCAAATGGAGTATGGAGGACTTGAATATCCCCCCTCCCCCCAAAAAAAAAAAGTTCACGTGCTAAGAAATTTCGAAAAGTCGAGCGTATATGTCAAGTTGCACCCAACTACATGAAATCTAATTGTCTAATACTCAAGCAGAAACTCCATTCAAGCAATCACTTCCTGACACCACGCAGTTGCATCTAACAGAATATGGCCAGCTGGAACAAATCATACTAAGTCTAATAGGGAAAAATTACCAAAACAATCCTAAACCTATTACATTTTTTTTTTTCCAATTTAGTCATAAACCTTTTTTTCTAGCCAATTCAATCATAAACCTTTTGCAATCGTACCAATTCAATTCATCCGGTCAATTTTGGTTAGATATTTTTGTTAAAAGATCCAAGAGAATCGTGGTAACTCAGCTTTGCCATTAAAATCGAGATGACTCGATAAGGCGAAGACGGTTTGGGTGAAGGAACCGTGGAGGGTGACGGTGCGACGATCGCAATCCATCGTGAAGGAGCGGCGGAACGTCTGTGAGGGCTGCCCAAGATCAAGGACTAGTTTCCGGACGTCGAAATTGCCGTCGATAGCCAATAGGATTATTTTGGGAAGCAGCATATATTCCGAAGGACTCCTCTTGTTTCTATGGCAAACTCGATGAAGTCCAAGATGGTTTGGTGTGTTCACTCTGCACAGTACTGCAGCTTACAGTTTAGACATATATTTCTTAAAAATAAAAAATAAAAATGCACGTGGTATGAACAAATAAGCAATTGCCCGTAATTAGTTTTCAGTTGTCGTAATTGATGTTCATTCAGACGTTTATATGTGTGGATATTATCTAAGATATGTCCAATTGATTGCATGAGAAGGACAGTCTCGAGCAGGAAAATAGTGCACGAAATTTCATTGAGTATTGGAGGGTGATGATGAAACGATAGTAGATGAGTCCTTTCAAAATCGGTTGCTATACGTTATACAATATGTCACTTTTATAAATCCTAAACAAAAGTTTTTCAACACGTTGCTAAAATTCCCTAAAGTTTCTCTAAACAATTTAGATAAGAAGGGTCGGAAATCTCAGAAATAAACTATAGTTCTTAGTAATTGCAAGAGATTATTTTGAGTTATTTATTATCATAATGAATATTAAAAGCCAAGTTCACTAATTCACTCAATAATTTTTTTTTATGAGATCCACTTGATGATTTGTTGATGTCAATGTATGAAGTTGCTAAGATAAGTGAAAGAATGCTGCATCATCGTCCACATCATGATGAGACGACGATTCTTCACTATCTGTATATTGATAGTTAGTTTCAAACGCCATAGATTTTTTACCTTCGAATATTTTAGGATCTTCGTTGAATTTGATTTCATAAGTTATGAGAGCTGCAATAAGTTCATCCGAACAAAGAATTGAAGTATTTGAGCTTAAGGAATTGATATTTTCACGTAAGTCCATTCTGTTGGTAATGCTCGAAATATCTTGCTTGTATGATTCTCTTTTTGTAGATCATGCCATGCGTGGCAAGTCTACCCATGATGTACTTGTAGTGCACGAATATTTCCTTTGTGTGTTCATGGGACTCTCCATTCTGAATGTCTCGTGATCTCCAAGCAATATGCTCATCTCGGTCTCTTTTAAGTATTGGTGCCTTCATAGGGCAAATCCCAGATTTCCTCTGCCGACCAAAAAGAAGAAATTATATTAAACTCAATGGGCGTTAAAGCACAACACAAATATGTACGACTTTGATTTTAGACTATCTCGTTCTTCCGCAATCTGTGGGGAATTAGCTGCGCATAAAGAATCAGCAGCTTAACCTCTTTGTTGGAATATATGAACCTCTTTCGATCACAACGCATAGTCCGTGGATTGAATAAACATTTTCATCATGCATTTCGAATAAGTATAATTAGCTCCTTCAAACCTAGGAGGTTGAATAATAGAATGTTCTTCGTAAAAATAAGCTCCTGTAAAGTTGCCATAAAAGATTTTTTTGCTCTTGAGCAACTTGCTCCAATGCCAATTAAAGAGGCTATCACAACGATCAAAATGAGGGTGAATAGGTTGTTTTAAGAAACCTAAAACTTTTTCATGAAATGCTTGCAAATACACTTGTGTAGAAACTTACGCAGATGCGGAAGATTTTAACCAACAGTTAGTAAAAGATTTGTGCGACAAATTCCAGCTGAAAAGGTCAATCTAAACTTCGAGGAATTACGAGACCTTCATTAGACATAAGG
Source organism: Eucalyptus microcorys (assembly GCA_014182515.1). Lineage (NCBI taxonomy): Eukaryota > Viridiplantae > Streptophyta > Magnoliopsida > Myrtales > Myrtaceae > Eucalyptus > Eucalyptus microcorys. Next base: position 41,147,674 of record CM024566.1, read on the forward strand.
TCCCAAACAACAGACCAAAGTCACACAATCTTGATGATTAATTCTTTATCCGAATTACATCTATCAGCCTAACATCACAATCAAATTGAAAACAAAGAGCAGTTTAAAGATAATGATTATCCTAGGAAAGAGGCATCGCAACCTTTACTAGCTTTCTTTCTCAGCGTAGAGTGTACGAAATGGTTTCTTCATTCCTCCGTCAGCTGAACCACATGGGAGCTAAGAAAAAAACTATTTTGCCAATCTCATAAACTAATACAATACCCAGTACCCATTTTTAACACCAGAATAAAAATCTCATTTAAAGCATATCTTTGTATGTACGATCCATCAAGTTCCTCGACTCATCGTGCAAATACATTTCGAATCATTTATCAAAAGAAAATTACATTATTCTGAATGAAGATTACAATTGAAACTTATTGGAATGATCCAAAATTGCGAATCTTCAATAGTGGTATACTTATGAACTCAAAGCAAACGGCGTCATGATTAAAGCCCAGAACAAGGAGGCATGTGTTGGGGCGGCGGAAGCATCTTCTGGTCCTTGTTTGGCCCCTCTCCAACGATGAGGACCGTGTCCATTCCCCAGCTTGCATGGCGATCTAAGTGACAGTGCATGAACCACACTCCTACAAGCACAAATGAAAGAATGATCTGTCAATTATGCATTCAGCTACATGACTAAATTCATGCAAAACTAATGGCCAAATGGATAAGAAATATATTTTTCCATGCATTCTCCTGATGAAATCATAGTACCTGGATTATTGGCTCTGAATCTGATTGCTGTCCACCCGTTTTTGGGGAGTCCAACGGTGTTAATATAGGGCGGATCCACTGTATTGTACTGCGATACATAGGAGTCACTGAAATTTCCATTGCCCATTCCGACGACATAAAAACTATAGCCGTGCAAATGCATGGGGTGATTCTCCGCTGCTCCGAAGTTGGTCCCTTGGAATCTTATTTCGACCTCCTCGTTATACTTGATCATCAACACTTCGGTGCTCACAAAGGCAGCTTCCCCTAAGGCCAAGACGTTTCCGGTGTAGTTGAACACAAAAGGTGGTTTATCCGGAAAAGTGTTGTTGTAGACTCTACTTATATTGCTGCACACACCACATGAACATAATGTTATAGACACATTTGGATGTTGAATTACGCCTTCGCTCCAAGAAAATGAAGGTTTCAACCGGTTAAATTGCTTCAGTTTGGAAAACATTTCAACCCGAATCACCTCTATTGGCTTAAGAAAAATATTCAATCCAAACAAATAGGATCAAAGTTGGTAGGTCTAGCGATTTACTTACTTGTAGTATGCTTGGAGAATGCTAATCGATGGAGTCCAAAAACTTATGTTGTTCAAGCTCGCCGAATGCATAGAGCCCTGTGGACCAAGACATGTTTTATTAGCAGGACATGGCTGTTGATTCACAGACACCGTGATCGTAATGTTCCTAGTGATTTTGGTTGGAACCGTGGTTGGATGTTCGTTGCTGTTCAAACTCCTCAACCGGATAGCGAAGTTTCCAGCATCGCTCTTGTTGGTAAAACTCGGAAGCTCGGCTAACGCGGGAGTCTTCGAGTGGTTATAACTACCGCTGTATTGGAAAATCCCCCTTGTGACGTTATCGTTGGTCGGGGCATCGGTGTCCACAAACGGATTGAATACCATGTAGTAGCAACCAAGGCTTTGGTTCGCAGTGACCAAAACGTCCATTGTTTGACTAGGAGTTATCATGAGGTAATTGGTCTTAAGTGGCTTCAAATAAGCTCCATCCATTCCGACTACGATGAGATTGTGCTTGGCTATGCCAAAGAACATCTCTTCGTTCATCCCCGAGTGGATGATCCGAAAGAGATACATTTTTCTTTGCACAACTGTTATATTGTACATCAAATCTGCAAAAGAAAAGGAAAGCACCTTATTAACAAACCGAGGAAAAAAGGAAAAGCTTTTGTTTTTGAAAAATAGCATATATTAGACTCATATATACACACTAGAATTAGTACCATTAGAGCATGGATAAGTGTCTCCCGGTTGACCATTGATGGTATAGGCTATAGACAAGTTTGGATTGCCCCCAGTAGCAAGAGCCTCATCAATTATGGCCTTCGTATCTCTCGCATACCATTCAGTTGCATGCCAAATCATAGTTTTGTTAAGAAAAACAAAACAAACTGTTATTTGTGCATGTGTAAGTGAAAATTTTATTTCTGTCATTTAAGTTAGTTGAAATTAGAATACTAATCACAATTGTGTGTTGTTCGTCAAACTTGTAAGGGTAGTTGGTGTCGCCAACAGGCAAAATGATTATAGGGCTGTGTATAGTTGCACGTGTCCAGTCGTTGTGAGCGTGCCACCATAGCGTGCCTTCTTCTTCGGTGAGAATGACTTTCTGAAGGAAGCTTGAGTTCGTAGGGATCGGGCATTGTGTGACGTTCTTCGGGCCATCAGACCAGGGATACCTTATTTGTCTCACTCCATGCCTGCACATGTGGACAATATTAGGAAGGCGAGAGAGGAGGGGGGGATCAAGGGTGGAGGAAGGGCGGTTTTATTTTTACCAATGAATAGTGACTCCATAAGGTCCTATGTTGGTAACATTGACGTAGATGGTATTGCCCTTGTGAGCACGGATCTCCGGCCCCAAAAACAGACCATTCACGGTCAATACGGTCCGATTCGTCTCACACAACATGTCAATGGGTGTCTCCTTTACCTACCACAAATAAACAAAATCATCCTGTAAAACTTAGGCCGTCATACATCTGACAAGTCTCTCTTATTAAATTGAAGCAAGAATCATTTTGGCGTATCCTTATTTACGATAACATTAATTCATTCAAAGCCCCTAGCTGAATTTTCTTCCAGAGTAAAGACTCCAAATGAGGTTGGAAACCATATCCAAAAAGAATAAGTTAATAAATTACATGACTGTAGAAATTTGCGGGATACTACTAAATTGTGAATAAATTGAATATAAGTTGATTCTTACATTGAATATTGTAATATGATAACATTTACGATTTATGAGATTATGGTTGAATCTAATGCTTCTAAAGGAGTCTAAAACTCATAACGATTGGGCCAATAGTCTCTAAATGTTCTATATGGCCTGAAAATGACACATTTGAAGTGCTCAAGGACGGGATGTTCCTACTTACCACGAAATCATAGTGGAGGACTTTGCATTGAGCTATGCAAAAGAGCAGGGTCAAGGTGAACGCATACCCTAAAAATGTCCCCACCTCTCTCTCTCTCTCTCTCTACTTGTGACCTTCCCCTTCCATGGAAAGGGGCAATTTATAGGAAATTTCTTTCAATGTTTAGCAGTCGCTGTCTCACTAACGTGAGCCGCCGTAGTGCTCACAGAAACGTGCCCTTTGACCTCACAACAGATGAAACTTCAAGGGAAGAAAAGATGAGCATTTGTCTTTCGAAGGCACGTGCTCATTTTTCCGTGTTTCCACGAATAAGAAGATTGGTTAAAGAGCACCGCCAAGGGAAGAGCTGATAAATTTATCTCGACTTACTTAGTCATACCAGCAAGAAAGGGAGAAAATTTAAAAAAATATTTCTTTACACGCTCATCAACTGCTCCAAGATTCATCACCGATTCCTGTTTTGTTATCTTCTCGAGACCAATAGGCGTCAACGTTTTCGTGGAGGATTTGCTTCTACCCGTTTTCGAAGAGATCTATGTAGTAGGGTTGTACCTAGACCGAGCTTGTCTCAATTCCTCGGCGAAACAGAAGCGTTCACGAAATCTCTCTTCTGATCTTGCTCTCGACATGTAAAGCATACAAAAGTGGAACTAGATCATAGACTAGTACAAAAGCCCCTATTAAAACATGTTCGAGAAGCTGGCTACATGATTTGATTAATGAGACGTGGTGTGAATCATTAATTGACTAGGGAAAGTCCGGTCATTTATGATTTGCTAGATAAGTTGCACAAGCCCTACACCTCTATAATTGCCAGGATCTACATGATTGATAGATATAACAAAATGGATTATAAACTCATTTCTTAACTTATATATATATGAGCTGAGTTGTTATATGAATTATTTAAATTAAGTAAATGAGCTATAAATGGTTTAAATATAATATGGGTATTCATCGAGTCATAAATATTAAATGGTTGTATAACTTACTTAAACTAGGTAGACAGCTATGCTCACTCTTCATTCTCTCTTGATCTCGCGCTTGCTCACTTCACACTTTTACCTCAGTTTGGATATGAGTTTTCTTAAATTTTAGTTAAAATGGAAGTATTTTAGAAATACAGGTTGGGTTAGGTATTATTACTAAATTTGTATTATATGGAAATGAGTCAAAATGGGTTTAAAGGGTTTATTTGGGTTGAATCTTTTTCAACCCAATCCGACCCATCTATTTGATGGGTTTAATGATTTTAAGGGATATTGGCACAGAAAAATGAAAGGATAAGAGAAAAACATTTTCTTTTTAAATGGTTTATCAAATATAAAAAAGAAAAAGAATAACTCATATTATGTTCTAGGTGCTCTAGCGAAAAAGGCAAAGTTGTGCCTTATTGCGCTCGCCTGCTATGCGTTGCAGACACCTTTACATGGGAAGAAGTACACTATCAATGACATAAGTTGTGTGTGACGCTCATTTTGGTGCCAAAAGTTTTCGTCAGATCACTTAAGTGCCAAAAATTTTGAAAAATGATCATTTCAGTGCCAACGTCGATTTGGTTGGCCGGAAATCTGACGTGACAGTTTTTTTATTAATTTTTTACGCTGATGTGGCTTGTCGGAGAGTACAGTCAGCATGTAAACCACAAAACGACGTCGTTTAGCGTTTTTCCCCCAAGTCGAAACCCTAAATCCCCAAATCGAGAGAGAGAGAGAGAGAGAGACGGCATGGCAACGTCGTCTTTTTCCCCGAAGAACAACACTAGCACCAACTACCACCAGTCAATCCACCATCTCCGCGTGCCCTCCTTGTTTCCGTCGCACTCCTCGTCTTCTCTCTCTCTTTGCACCTTCGACCCCCTTCCTTCCTCCTCCTCCTCCGCCCTCGCCTCCTATTTTGCCATTGCTTCTTGCCCGAGAAACAACCTTAGCCTCTCCTTACTCACCTAGTCGAGCAACTATGATGGAGGCCGAGCAATGGTGGCCGAGAATGGTGGCTGAGCGATGGTGGTTGAGCACGGTGGCCAAGCAAGCTAGGTCGGCGAGGATTGAACAAAAAAAAAAAACCCTAATTTCAATCCCAAATGAGCTGTGCGGCGTCGTTTTTCCTAGGTCATCCACATATGACAGCAAAACGACGTCGTTTTCTTAAGGAGGACGAAAAACAACATTGTTTAAAAGGCTTGTCGATTTTTTTTTTTTTAAATATAAAAGTCACGTAATCATTTTAGCCGGACTCTCTCGTCGGTGACACCAAAGTGATCGTTTTTCCTCCGATTTGGCACTTAAGTGATCCGATAGAAATTTTTGGCACTAAAGTGAGTGCCGTACACAATTTATGACATTGATAGTGTACTTCTCCCCCTTTACATGTGACGTTTTCTCTTGTTCAGAGAATCTTTTGAGAGCATTTTTTTAGTCGACTTCAACAATAAAAAAAGAAAACTTTCAAATTTTTTTAAGAGGTGTGTGAATAAAAATTTTGCAAATTGAATTATTCCTTAAAATGCATTACACAAAATATTTCAATTTTAAGAAAAATTATCCAATCAATCCTAAACATGTTATATGATTGTCAATTTAATTTTAAATATTTCAATTTTATCAATATAGTCCTCAATTTGTGATTGAATTTCCTATATAATTCTTCTGGTCAATTGTCGCCGCTAACATGATGATTTCATAATTGCCAACCTTCCTGCGTGATATGATTGGCGATCTAACACGTACAACTCAATTGATAGAACATCATTTTCTTTAATTTTTTTTTTTTTTACTTATTCTCAATTTATCCTTATTTTTCCTTTTTCATGCTACTGTTAATCTTCTTCTTCTTTTCTTGGTTTCTTTTCTCAAAATGAAGAGAAATCTTCACTAGCAAAGCTGAAGGAGTAAGGACAACGGTAATCTTCATGAACAAGACTTGCAGCTTATGAGCTTCATGACAGAAGGTCAAGTCGCGAGAGTAATACATTTTTACGAGACCCTTCACTTTGAAATTTGCTACGTGGTATTTGCTCAATAGAATCATCAACTAATGCCTCAAGGAAAAGAATTCGATCTCCTACTTTCTATCTTCTTGTAATTTTCCCCATATGCAGAGAAAATATTATCTCCACGATATGCCTAACATGCACTTTTGTACATATGAGAAAATGCTAGGCTCCAAATTGTTTCCGAAATGTAAATCTTTGTTAAGTGTTGTCCAATAATTATTTTATAGTCCCAAAAAAAGTAACACTAAAAGCTCAAGCCATGAAGGGACAGACAACGACTGATTCTGAAAATTGCTCATTAAAGCATGGCTTTATTCGGGCGGTCGATTTGCCAATAAAGACGAAAGGAAACAAAAATTGTGTGATCATGCAATTAATGCCTCGACAATGGACGTTGAGATGTCACCTCTGCAAATCTTAAGGGCATGTCTTGATTGACATTTTACTTTTTACTTTTTTTTTGTTGATAATCTTATGACACGAGCATAGAGATCTAGCTATCTAGAGCTTTACATATATATTTTTCATGATTTACTCAAATTTCAATAAAATTAAAATTACAAATTTTGAAATGAAAATAATTTATTTTTCACTTTTAAAAAATTGCAAACAATTTTTTTTTCCTTCCTTGAGAAGAAGTTACATCCATAAATAGAAAAGTCAAGACTGGTCATCACAGCCTCTCCACCTCGCTAATGGAAACTTTTATACACTCCTAATTGCACAACATCAACGATCAATCAATTGAATTATTACTTATTCATTACTTATTAAGCTATGTAACTTTCGAGGAGGAGTGATGTGAAAAATAATTTCCTAAAAATAATTATTTATATTATTTACAAAATTGAATGAATATAAGAAAATATTACAATTATTCACAAAATTATTTAAACATAAATTATCATGGATAACAACAACATTTTCCAATGACTATTTATTTCAGGTGAAACAAAAGATTATTTTTAGCGAAATGTTTTCTAATTTATTCATTTTTTTTGCGAAATAAACTGACTATAAGTATTATGTATTTTCTCATTTTCTTTCCAATTGATGATATAATTAAATATTAAACCATACCTTCATCTAATAGTTTAAGCTTTTAGAACAATTGGCAATAGTCCCACAAAATTTCACATAATATCAAAGTTAGAGATCTTGAGTTCAAATTTTTCCAAACCTCCTTTGCCTCCTCAATTAAATATGTCAACGCTTAATACTAAGCAAAATGATCAGAGTAAGCATAAGGGAAGTATTAAAGTAATTAAATATTAAACCATGCATTTATCTAACAACTTAAGCTTTTAGAATAATTGGCAGCGGTCCCACAAAATTTCACAAATGAACTTTGACACATAATTATCAACTTGGTAGGACAAGAATGTCTTACATTGCATCTACAGATATCTCCCTCGTGTGAGATCTACTTTTGGCGACGAATCGACAAACAAACATTGGAAGAATGAAAAAGAAATGTCTATGTTCGAGGCATATAGACACTTTCCTCAAATTGTTGCCAATTTCGATACCATTTCATTGGCGAGTAGTTTATTTATCAAGCAATCATTTTTCAATTGAGATGTTCCCTTGTGTTCACCGTCCATCACATGATAATAAGAACGCGAAAGCAAAAACAAAGTTAGTTTGTAAGATTGGAAACGAGCTGGCCTAGTCATATTGATCAAGCTTGTGCTATTGGAATTATCTTGCATAATCGCCAATTAAATCATTAAAGTAGGTCATGTGGGGGCTATAGAAGACAAGCGTAACATGGCCAATCTGTTAATCACTACAATCATGGACTAAATTAACTTGTTGCATGCATGGCAGCGACCCTGCTCTTTAGATTTATTACAATATCCCGTGGGCCGACTAGGTACATTTGAGCATATTCTGTTTCATATGATAATTATATTTGCTATAATGACACGTTTTAGGGTAAACAATCTAGAACCTGACGACATGAATGAGATCATGCTGGTTAGGGGGAAACCAGTGATTCAGTCCAACGTTATATTTGCCCAAAGGTAAAAAGATCCACCACTAGAATGCCGGGAATTAGTCTACTGAGACGAAATCAAAATTCCTTTCTTAACTATGAATTAATTAAAGAGAATATGACTTTGACAAGAAACAGTGGCGTGCATGAACCGGGTTCTAGACGGCCAGATAAAAAATGGAAACAGCCGCCTTACGGTTCAGTAAATGGACGAACTAGGTAGTTAACGGGCTTGAGTCACCACTAGGTATTGCCTCCTAGCAGTCGGCGCTCAAAGATCATGTAAATTAAGCTCATCTCTATTATTAATTATGTGGGCTCGACAATTAACAATTGGGATGATATCGGTTTACATCATTTATAAAAATATGCATGGAACGACTTCTCGAGTATTATCACTAATGATGACATGTAACATATTAATAAGAAAAGTGATCTTTATAGGCAACTAGATAAGCCTTAAGCCTTTATTAGATAAATCCCTTCAAGGTGGTAGCAGAATAAGCATTAGCACGATCCCAATAGGCAATCCAAAAGGCTGTGATATTTTCTATTAAATTAAAAAGAGAAAGCTTTTCCACCTGAAATAAATAACTAGAGAATCATGAAAAATCACCTTTTTCATGGACAAATAGTTTTGCTAGTCTCATGTTACAAATATGCATCAAAGAATCAGTAGAAAAGGTTAGTGCAGAAGGTCAAGTATTGTCGTTTTCGTCACATCGATTGATGATAATCCTAATTTTCTATAAGTTGCTCACTTTTGACCTGCTGATACACGGCGAAACGTGCATGAATTAGCTTTGCTTAGAGATTGAGCAAAGAGGAGCCTAGCTCTAGCACGCTAGATGAAGGCTCATTCTAACCCATTCTCAGTTGATTTCGACCAGATAGATGGAAACAAAAGTTACGCCAAATAATTAAGTAGAAAGGAGTAATTAATTGGTAAACAAATCTCCTTTTTCTACCTAAAAGGATCTCCTCGATTCTAGGTTCCAAATTATTTATTGGACGAATCATGGCAAAATGTTTAGCAGCCTCTACCTTTTCTTTTATTTTTTTGATTTTGTTTTCTTTTCATCCTTTTCATTGTGGCTAGCGAGTGTCGTCACAATAAAAAAATTAAAAATTAAAAAAAATGAAAATTTCAACAAAAAAATCTAAAAATTTGCCAAAAAAAAAAAAAAATTATTCATGTCAACAGTGATTGTGCCATATTGAATTATTGATATCCACATCAACGATTTCTAGCCAAAATTGATTAAAATGACCACACTGACAAATTGTCAATATATTTAGGACTAAATTAAAATAATTGAAAAGTTTATGACCAAATTGGCCCTTGCAATAGATTCAAGATTTGTTCTTGGTAATTTTCCCATCTCATGTTTACTCATGTTTTCAGGATTGAAAATGTATAAACTTAGTAGAGGAGTAAGAAGAATGCTTGGTGTGCCAAAGAAGAAAGAAAGAAGAAAGGTTGATGACGTAGAATAAATGGATTGGCATGGTGGAGTTCATTATGGTGCTTTTGGCTATGTCCCACCGAATGGAAATAAGTGCGATCACTGCAAACGCATTAGAGGTTGACCCACTTGGGGCGATGTTGAAATAATTGGTTAAGCATCTTTAACAATGTTGAATTAGATGATACTGCCAGTCTGTTGCTTTGCATGAAGATAGACATCCTAATGGTAGAAGAACTGAAATAGTTAGATTTTGTTTGGCGGGGAATATTTAGTTGGAACCGAGAACTCTCATACAAGGAGGAGTATTGGCATAACCAAACCATAAAAAGATGAGTTCAACAAACCGATATGCATTAAGATTAGTAGAAAATGAACTATACAAGCTTAAAGGTAGAGAAAATTATTCAATCAATCATAAACCTATTATACGGATACCAATTTAGTCCTAAACTTTTACACGGAATTATAATGTAATAATTTTGGCCAATTTTGTTGAAAATCACTAACATGGTAGTATGTTGCGTCAGATAGCCGACAATAAATAAATTGCCACTTTAGCGATTCATAGCGAAAATTGACTGATTAGACAATTCATCCCTTAATTGCAATATTGAAAAATTTAGTATTGAATTGGCATATGTATGATAGGTTTAGGATTGATTGGACAATTTCACCTTTAAACTCATGAACAACCATGCGACATTTCATATTCGCATATGTTGTCTTGACTATTCCTCAACATTCTTGTCATCTAATGATAAGAAAGCCTACTTCACGTAAGTAAACCATACAAGTAAAATGTTCCTCTGTCGTTGTTGCACAAGATTAGAATTCATAAAGAGTAGTAGTTCACAAGCAGAAGGAAGCTTGATTGCCCTATTCCAGTGCAGACTCTATGTAAGAGTCACGTGATATAACAAGTAGAGAATCCCTAGTGCACAACCTGGTACTTGCGATAATGACTTTGTCTATGTAGGCAATGGTCAGGTGGCATTAACTGTGCATATGGATTCTGTGTGTGCATGCTTCAACTAGGGATGTATTGGATACACTATACGAGATGAATTAAGTGAGATGAAGCCGCACAAGAAATTGAACTGGTCGAAATCAAGACAAAAAAGCTTACCTACTGGTCGATGGATATGTGTCAACTCGGGACCTCATATAAGTCAGAGTCGAAGGATATTGAGAACCACAATGTGTCATGATAAAAGCAAGAGCAAAAGAGTGAGAAGATCTTTAGACTTTATTGCATTTAATCACACTGGAAAACTAAGCAGTACATGTACATATCTTTGGAAAAAATGGTACTAGAAAGTACTGTGTACTTCCCCTCACCTTCAAATTGGGTCCTCAAGATATTTAATTTAATTAATCTATCATAGTTAGCTTAATATTGTCGCGACCTACCCCTCAGGGGAGTGAATAGATTTAGGGGTATTGCCTAAAAGGTGGGCCTACGGTCCATGATTAGGCACGAGCTCTCTCAAGTCCATATCTCGCGCGACATTGAAATGTTCATAAGAATTTTGTAATAAGGAGTCGCCACTAACCTATTAGAGTTGGCTAGAAACCAATGGAGGTATGAGAGTATACATCACTTTCTACACAACCAGAGAACCTAAGGTCGGGGATTTGATTATACTAATTAACTAATTAGTGCCCTTTCGGTATTTAATATTGTTCATTTTAGAAAGAAATTTTGTCAAGCAGTTCGGATTAATTTTAGACCAATCCACTAACATGTAAGGTGATTATGCGAGTACGCGATCATTAAAATAATAGTGAGCAACCAAGGAAAGCGTTTAAATAAATTGCATGGGAGAGCAAATATTTAACATTAAGGAGAGAATAAATGCTAATATTAACTGGACTAAAGGGATTAAAACAGTAAAAGCATGTAAACAAGAGTAATTGTCTTTGAAGACAATTGAAACCCTAAAGTAGAGCCCTAAGAGCTTACTCAAATTTTTAACACACTTTAGAGTTAATAAACTCCCATTTTTTAAGAAAATAGCTCGGAAAGTTTGTTTTTAAAAATTTTCAAATGAAATTCTGAATTTTCTTACATTTTTTGATTTTTTTTTAATTTTCTAATGTTTCAATTTTTTAATTATTATCTTTAAAAAAACTCGAATTTTCAATATTTTTGAAATTTTTTAATTTAATTTTTTAAAATTTTAATTTTTTTTAAAAAGGTCGAATTTTTTTAATGTTTTCTAAGTTTTTGAATTTACATAAATTTTTTAAATTTTTATTATTTTCCAAAATTTTTGATTTTTTTTTGAAATTTTTTTGAAATTTTAATATATTTTTAATACAATATTATTATATTCAGGAAAAATGGGTTCGGACGGTAAACCCAATTCAGCCCATTGATCCGATCCGATCAGAGCCCAGGTCCGACCCACATTGGAAATTTTTTTTTTTTTTTTTTAGTTTAGTTTTTTTTTTAATATATATTTTTCCTTTCCTTTTTTCTCTTTTTGTCTTATCCCTACTTTGTCTTTTTCTACTGCTCCATCTTTTGCACTCCTCATTCCCGAAGCCAACTTTTGCGAGAAAATATTATCTACTTTCATTTGTCATGGTGGCAAATAAGAAGGGTCTCTAGAACATGACACGTGTCGCGATGGGCCCAAATTGTCTGACAAACTCTTCTCTCTCTTCTTTCTACTCTCTCTCCTCTCTACTCTCTCCTCTCTCTCCTCTGTCCCTATTTTTCTCTCTCTTCTCTCCTCTCTCTCTCTCTTGCCTCCTTGCACGCTTTCTCTCTCCTCTCTCTTCTCTTGCCCCATTATTCTCTCTCTCTCTCTCTCTCTCGCCTCCTTGCATGCTCTCTCTCTCTCTCCTCTTTGTTCTTTCTTCCCAGCACATTTTCTCTTCGTTGGCGCGGACGACCAACCGACCACCTCAATCTCCGCGGCGAACACCTCCTCCAGCATATCTGGGAAGGTGCACGAGTGCTCAATCTGCCACAAGAGCTTCCTCACCGGCCAAGCTCTCGGTAGGCACAAGCGGTGCCACAACAAGGCCCTCACTCCTGCCTTCTCGGCTGTCGCCGTCGCCGCCACCTTAGCTACCAATGAGATGAGCATCTCGGAGGGCGTGGGGTCCACTCACACGCAGAGCTAGGGGCAAGTTCGATCTGAATCTCCCGACACTCCCGGAGTTCTCCACCTGGTTCATGGTCTCCGGCAGCTACACCCCTCCAAGAAGCCTCGATTCCTAGTGTCGGTGAAGACAAAAGCGGCCTAAAATGAGTTGGATCGAAAATGCATAGAAATCCACAATAATAAAAAGAAAAACCGGCTATTGAAATCGAAACGGGAAATCGATTGAGTTTTAGGTAGGAATAGAGATGATTGTTTTTGTTCGTCTCTTGTTTGTTGGGTGATGCTGGAGTTCTTTTTGATGGAGAGAGGGAGGTGTACAGGGCAGAGAGAGAAATGAGAGAGAACGTGCATGAGGCAAGAGAGAGAAATGGGACAGAAGAAGAGAGAGAAAAGTGGGGCTAGAGAAGAGAGAGGAGAGAGAGAGAGAGAGTGCGTGCAGCGAGGAGAGAGAGAGGACGGAAGAGAGCGAAGAGTTCGTCTGACAATTTGGACCCACCGCGACACATGTTGCATTCTTAAAGCTTTTCTTATTTGCCACGTTGACAAATTAGACGTACCTAATATTTTCTTAACTTTTGCTCTCTTTTTCCCTATTTCTTTTATTTTCTTTAACTTTTTGCTGCACTTTTTTTCTTGCCTTTTCTTTTGTTTTTTTGTTTTTTGTTTTTTTTCTATTATTCTTCCTCCCCTTTGGTCTTCTTCTCCCTCGTGCATCCCCACTGCACGCCCGAAGTCTTCTCTTCCCCAGAACATGGCCTCATCGAAACTCAGCCAAACAACAACGCAGCTCGGAACAACCGGTGATCCTTCCACCGCCAAACTTCCGTTGGCCGCTAGTTGGCCGGAGATCATCACCATTGCCAGAATGCTTCCGGCTAAAGATTAGATTTTTGAACTCTAAATTTTCGTATGACCAAAACTCCGTCGGTTTGAGTACTAACACCGGCATGAGCAAACAACATGATGGAAGGGACTCAAACTCGAACAAAGACAATATCACAACAACGAACCTCATAGAAACCATTTCCAAATCTCATTTTAACATTTCATCAAATGCATAGAATGCATCAGCTAAAGGGAGGAACCAAGCTCGCCCAGGGCTATTGTTTGGACCAAGCAACAATCATCAACACACAAACAACATTCTAGACCAACTCAGAGATAGATCACATCAAATTTAACATGGGTATGAACTCAAGGACGATAAGGCTCCGTCAAGACCAACTAAGATACTCGGACTTCATTCAAGCATCCCTGCAAACAATTGGCATGCATGACTCGAACGAGAGATTTCTGTGCGGTCGAGACTCAAACACAGCCCTAAGTTCCTTTCAAAACATACCAAAACGCACAACAAAATCAACAAAGGACCAGCGAAGCGAAGCTCGTGCGAACTGGTCAATCGCGAGCTCCGGTCCGATACCTCCTAAAACAGGGCACCTATGGTTCAGAAGGCTTGCCCGGTTTGGATGATGAGCATCGGGCGAATCTCAAGAAATGCCAAAACGCTCTCTCGGTCTCACTCTCTCCCTCTAGCTCGCCCTCCGTTCTCTCGAGCTCTCCGGTCTCGCTCAAGCTCTCTCTCTATCTCTCTCTCTCCTGGACTCTCACCAAAGAGCTCCTGCCTACGTCTAAAACTAAGGCCTAGAATCTCTTTGACCCTGAACCAACCCAAGCTCTCTCAATCAACCAAAAACCCAAATCTCGTTAAACCTACCAAGCCCATTGCTCAAAACTCACGGCCATTTCAATGCTAACTTCTCCTCTCATGAATATTTGCACACACTTTTTCCAGTAAAAGGAGAACGCCCATGGATTTACAAACTAACACATTCGATTTTCAAACAGCAAAAATGCATGGCCGTAAACTCGAATCTTAGGTAAACAGACGTGGACTGAATGAACTAAAGTCAAAAGTTATGACTTTTCTAAAAAATTAGATGTTTTGATTTGAAAGACCCTCTTCGAACGAGGACGCAGCTTCACTTAGGCATTATCACAAACACATGGTAGTCTCCCTAATTGTCTCTCTCTCTCTCAAGCTCGCTCTTCGATGCTTTCTATTCTCCCCCTCTTCTCTTTGTTCTCTTCCTTTTAAGTCTGGCCAATGACAAGCGCGCATGGCTTCTGCCACCGCCAGCCTGTCGCGGTCGCTTGATCTCCGACCGTGGATCGCGCCATCCTCTGCCCTTGCCCCTGGCTTGTACGTTTATCATTTCTCCTTCTTTTGCAAGAGCGTGGTTGGTGTGAGGGGAGGAAGAAGACTCACGCATGGGCTGGGTTGAAATGAAAGGAGCTGGGCCAATCTGCAAAAAAAAAAAAAAAAAAAAAGAAGAATAGAAGGGAGAAGAGAGGTGGACTGGCCCCATTCGATTTTCTTCTCTTTTTTTTTTTTTTTCTTTTATGATCATAATTTTCAATAATGATCATATTTTCCTTATTCTCCGTTTTTTTTCTTTTCCTTTTGATAGCAAAATTTTTGGAAAAAAATAAAAATTATCATTAGTGATGCAAATATTCCTAATGCTAAAACGCGATGCAATTTAGTGAAAATTGTTGTTTTTTTTTTTCTTTTTTTTCTTTTTTTGGCTAGGGTCTGAAAATTAATCTCTAATTTTTTACGCGATTAAGTCTTAAATAAAATTGTAAAATTTAGGTATCAACAAATAGTCAACGAACCCCAAATTTAGGTTTGTCTTCTAGGTTAACTTTAAGCCGCTTGTTCTTTCAATTTTTGTTATTTCTTTTTCATATATATTCTATGTGCAAAACTATTTTGCCATGACAATAATTTAGAGAGTGCACAAAACACATCTGATATTTTCAAATGGAAAGATTGTCAAGAAAAAATCAAAGTCTAAGCCAATCAACATATTTACTCGAACCTACTTTCACTGGGAAACTTAAGCCAATAAGTTATGGATCAATTAAGATTTATTAATTACTCCACACTATTTCAATCCTTTGATATGAAAGTCTTCTTGACATGACTCACATGCACATTTCAACATTTAATTTCTTGCAAATTCGTTCTGAATGTACTTTTCATTTTTCTTTTTGCGTTTCTCAATAGTAAGTTAATTATCATTAGCTTGTTCAAAGCAGGGAAGTTAAGCATTGTTTCTTGTTGTATGTGGGTGATCACACCCTGCACCATCTGATTAGGGTGAGTTGGATTTACATATCTAAATTTTGATTCACATTATTTTCAGTGATAAATCAGCTAACCATCATACCTAACAAACTGAGTTTCCAAGAGCCATATTGCATCTAAATAGTCCACAATTACAAGCTTCTTTGCTTCTCCTTGCTCGCCTGCCTTAGTTTTAAAATAAACACGATATGATTAGTCACTTGCGTGCGCAGTTAGAAAAGTCTATCTAGATTTGTTCATAATCATATCATATTATACTTTTATGCAAACATCAAAATGAGTATCTATGGGTTTACAATCTTGAAATCTTAACTCCAAGAATGTATGCAACATCACCCATGTCTTTCATCTCAAAGTTGGAAGACAACCAACTTTTGACAGTATTGACAAGCTCCATATTGCTTCCTCCGCAATTAGTATATCATCAACATATAATGATATGATCACAAATTGATCCTTGGATCTTTTGATATATACACAATGATCCTCGTCTATCATTGTAAAGTCATATGCCATTATGGCATTATGAAAACGTATATACCATTGTCTTGACGATCGCTTAAGGCCATTTATCGACCCCCAAAGTCGACATACCTTTTCTTCTTGGCCTTTCACTATGAAACCAGCAGGTTGTTCCATATATATTTCTTCCTCTAATTCTCCATTGAGGAAAGCAGTCTTTACATCCATCTGATGTAAATCAAGATTCATATTAATCACTATTGCCAGAATAATGCGAATCAAGGTAAATCTCACTACAGGAGAATTTTTTTTTTTTTCATAATCAATTCCTTCCCGTTGATTATACCCCTTTGCCTGCAAAGCGAGCCTTATGCCTTTCTATCGAACCATCGCTTTTCGCTTTATTTTGAGAACCCACTTGTTCCCAATAGCTTTGTGTCCTTTTGGAAGATCAACCAGTTCCCAAACATGGTTTGACTTCATTGACTCCATTTCCTCTTCCATTGCATGAATCCATTTTTCCTTACTAGGGCAATTCAGAGCCTCATTAATATTTCTTGGCTCATCCTTATCTTGCGGAGCAATCATAAAAGTTTCCCTTCAATGTCAAAACGTCGACGAGAATACTTTGGCGACTTGTTCGCCGTATGGGAGATTGTACACTTTACACATCATTCCCCATTATGCTCCCACTTGGATTAGATAATGATGACGTCGTCTCATCATGTGGTAGCAATTGAGAATGAGTTGAATTCAATTCATCACTTCTCATATTACTCCCACTTGGACGAACTCCACTAATATCATTATCTTGATCCAAGATTACAAATAGGGAGTAATCTTCCCTTATTTCGCCCTTCTTAGGAAATTCATCCTCTAAGAATGTGACATCTCGTGATTCAAATTCAGTTATACTCCCACTTTCCTGCTCACCTATGAACACATACCCTTTCGAGTGTTTGGAGTATCTCATGAAAATACTCTTATTTCCTTTGGGACCCAATTTCCCAAACTTGTGAGATGACTCATGAGTATAGGCAGTACAAAACCATGGCTTAAGAAAAACTTAAATCCGGTTTTGCTACCTGTCCATAACTCATATGGAGTGGTAGTATCGATTTGGAAGGCATCCGGTTAAGTATATAGGCAGTGATTAACAACACATCACTCCTAAAAGTGATAGGTAAGTTAGCATGCGCCATCATGGACCTAACCATTTCCAGTAGGGTTCGTTTCTTCTCTCTCGCAACACCATTTTGTTGATGAGTATATGGAATAGACAACTGTCTTTCTATTCCCTTTTCATCACATAATTTTCGAACTCATCGATAAATATTCTCGACCTCGATCGGATCTCAATACTTTTATTTTCTTGTCTAATTGATTTTTTCTACCAAGTTCATAAACCTTTTGAAACAACTTAATGCTTCAGATTTATGAGAAATCAAATAGACATTTCCGAATCGAGTATAATCATCTATAAAAGTGATGAAATAAACAGTCCCATGCCTTCTTCTCACAGTCATTGTACCACAGACGTCAGAATGGATTAAATGCATAGGAAATTCAGCTCTTTTACCTTTTCCAAATGGTTTCCTTGTCGTTTTCCCTTCTAGGTAATGCTCACATATGGACAAATCGACTTTTTCAATGTTACCCAACAAGCCCTCTTTAGCTAGTCTATTCATATGTTGTTGGCCAATATGACCAAGTCTAGCATGCCACATAATCACATCATTATCATATTAAGTAGAAGACGTGAAACAAGGGAATAACAAATATTGAAATCACCACAGTCAACATCTAATACAATAAAACCATCCAGAAAGTGACCACAACCATAGTAGTTTGTATTCAAATACAAATCTACACCGCTATTACGGAAGTTCACACTAAAACCAAGTTTAACCAACACCAAAACAGACACTAAATTCCGACGAATCTCCAGAGCATACAGAACATCAAGGTGCGTCCACCATGCATGTTCAATTGGCAGTGCCAATCCCTTTAACTTCAGCTCTCGGAGTTATTTCCCACATAGATCCACTTAGTTCCAATTAGTATCGTCGAAATTCCACGAAGGATCCTTTATCCTTCGCTATATAGTTTGTTGCTCCTGAATCTACAGTCCACAAAGGATTGGATTCAGCTAATGATGCAGAACTTGACACATAAGCAAAGTTCTCAAATGTACAAGAGGTGTTTACTTTCTTTGGCTCACGACAAGTCGCGAGCATAGTGACCCTTCTTGTCACAATTGTAACACCTCACCCTTGATATTTTCTTCACTTGAGGACATTTTCCTCTCTTGTGTTGGTTAACTCTTGATTTCTTGCAATAAGGACTTGATCCTTTGCATTCTCACATATTGAACGAATCAATACGCTTGCGCTTAGAGCTCAAAGCTCTTTCTGAGCTAGAACCAGCATTGCAAATATCTATTTTCGACTCAAATGCCATTAAGCGGTCCTCAGCTAGCTCAAGGTGGCGCACGGCATCCTCAAGATCTTCCATAATATGGTCAAGAGCTTCTAGTGCTTCTTGCTTTTCCAGCACATATTGAATCTTCATATTCAATATTTCACAATTGTTGCCATTCATATCAGCAATTACGTTCTTAATTGCTGAAAACATCGATCTGAACACATTAGACATACATGAACGAATAATTAATGCCTATCATTTATGCATCCCTATTTGCACAGACCCATCATATCAATGAATAATTTCAAGTAAGGTTTCAGAATTAAAAGGTCACTACGTTTCCAATCATCCTCCAAAATCCTAACTTAAAACTATTATTAATATAATTGTCTTATGCAAAATAAATTCTATGAAGTTACAAAAACTTCCATGAACTACCCACAGTAGTCAACAATAACAGAAAGCAAATAATATCTAACATTCAATAGAATAATAATACTTTCACATAATACATTATATATTACACTAAGCAATATATACGGGGAAAAATATCAACATGGAAAGAGATATTTACACCCACAAAACATATCATAATTAATCTAAGAAATAAATAGGGAATGTCCCTTCTAATCTATCAGTCAAAATATCTCGAGAAATTTGAAGGCACATTTGCCAACCATGGAAAAACTTTTGGAAAGCTTTCATGTCGCCTCCAAGGCGCATTCGCTCGCGCCATGTGGCGCTCAATCTAAGGGTTCAAGTTTTGGTTAACTCAATCCTATAGTATTTCTCTTACAAAAGCTTCCACTAGCATCCTATAACCCGGGACCACGTTGACCTCCCATAGCCGACCTAACACCGCTTGCCATTCGGGTGGAAGAGTGTTCATCAAACCCGCACCTTCTCAAAATCCGGCATAAGATAACCACTCCGGATGATTTCTGTATCATCTGATTGACCTTGACCACATGTGATACTAAATCACCGTCATGCCACCGATAATTAGCTAAATCTGACATCAGCCTTTTAAGTCTTGCATTTCCCTCGTCCGTTCTCGGGATTGCAGGTATTTGTGCATAACGCATTATAGTTCCTACAACAAATGCGGAACTAAAAATGGATTACTCATAATCCATAATTTACATAAGGGAAAATACATAATTTTCCAAAATTCATGCAACAAATGCAGAATAAATAATGGATTACATATAACCCACATAGGCATAAATGAAAAAGAAACAATTTTTTTTTCCGAGTCAACGGTCAACGGTCAACGGTCGTCAGTCAACGATCAACGGTCGGCGGGTCGGACTGGACGGGCTGGTCGGACCGGTCGGCCGGTCGGACGAACCGACCGCACGTGCCGCGCGCGTGTCTTTGGCCGACGCCACGCAGAGCGTCGGCCGCACGTGTCCGCGCAAGTGCCAGCGCCCGTGGTTCGGGTCGGGTCGTCGCCGGTCGGGTTGCCGGCGGCGGTGACCGCCGCCCGCCAACCGTCGGCGCCGACGTCATCCCGGCGGTTATCGACCGTTGGAGGACGTCATCGCGCCGGACGCTGCTCGGTCCGTCGCCGGCGTGCCGTCGTGGGCCGGCCGGCGGCGCGCACGTGCGGATTCGCCGACCGAGCGTGCGCCGCACACGCTGGGCGAGCCAGCGCTTCCGGCGCGTCGCGCCCACGCACGGCGCCTTCGGCGCGCGTGTGGGCGCGTGCGGCGTCTCTCGGCGGCGCACGACATGTCGCCGGACTCGTCTCGACGAGCCCTTTCACCTTATGCCTTCGTAAATCGATTTCGAATCACGAAACTCGAAAAAATGGACGAATAGCGCTCGGGTTTCGAGATTTCTTGCCCCGATCAGATCAGTAGAATTACTTTCGCGAAAAATCAATCAAAAAAACATCAAACAGGTTGGGAAAAACGTGAACTAGGGCTCTGATACCAATGTTGGGATTGTCGGATTCCCAAAAAACCGGATTCGACACTAAATCGAACCCCTAAAACGAATGCGGAAGTGAAGCCCGGAAAATCACGTATCACCGATCCTAAAGACACCACGGATTCGAGCGTACGCTTGTTAGCCATAGATTAAACACCAATGCCGAAGATCGAGGAAGAAATTCGATCCGATGATGTCAATTTGCCTTGAAAAGGGAAACGGCGTCGCCTTCGGCGTTTTGGAAGAAAAGAGAGCGTTAGAAGGAGAGGGAGACGTACGTACGTTAATGCCAAGAGGTGCGTTCTCCTCTCTCTCTCCTCCCTTATATATGTCCCTCCAAAAATAATTAATCGTGCCCCTTCATCCATGGGCCGTACTCTTGTGGGCCGGGCTTTTAGGCCCAACATGGGAGGACGGGCCTTAAGCCCATCACGGACGGGCCTTAAGCCCATCACTTATAAAACCATCACTACTCTTAGCAATCAGCACGTGCATTTTATTCCTTCTCCCTAGAGCCCCACGCAAGATATTTTATTTTTTTTCTTTTCCAAGTGCAATCCCTTAGGGCAGACAAGAAATCAACAATTCACCTCATGGCTTTTCTGAATTAATAATCGTGCTAAATATATACCACATGCGCACATAATAAAGTAGAGGCTGCTAAGCATTTGTCGTGATATCTGCACTTTAGTGATTTGGAGGGAAGCAAAAGATGGTCCATCACCCGCTGATAGCGATGAGATTCTTCTGTGTAGAAAAAGGAGATTTTTCACAAATTATTTAATCCTTTTTTTACTTAGTTATTTGTATAACTTTTGCTTCGATCTATACGGGTGGAATAAAGTTAGTTGATGCACGTTCTGAACGTGTTAGCATTTCAAAGATGAGCAACTTCTAGACATTGGATAACCATTTGATCTGATGATAAACACCAATGTTTAACGCTTATTAGTAATAATGCTAGAGAAGTCATTGCATGCACATTTTTACAAATCATGTAGACCAACATCATCTCAACCATCAATTGTGGAGCCCACATAATCAATGGTAGAGATGGAGTCAGTCTACGTTGTCAATATAGAAGTCATACAATATTTCACAATGTTAGAGTGTCAAGAGTGGGAATATTTGATCTCTACACCTCAATTTGAGCAAAACCCTAGTTGTGACTAAAGAGCCGGCTCACCACCAAGTTCCTCCATTTCCTGAACCGGAAGGCTTTTGCTTCCACATTTGATCTGCCCTTCTAGGATTTAGTTCTTTCACGCACTGTTTCTTGTCAAAGTCATGTTCTCTTTCACTAACTCACCAATACATTTAAAAAAAAAATTAAACGATAGTAAAAACTAGAACTGAAAATCATTGGCACCTCTTTCACCAGCATGATCTGATTTATTCCGGGGCCCAACCGCGTTGTCCAATACCCTAAGATGTGGTCGGCCCCCGGAAAATTATAATAAGTTAAAGAACAAGGTCACTGCCATGCATGCGACAAGTTAATCTAGTCCACGATTATAATGCTTAACTGGTTGGCCATGTGGCGCTTATCTTCTATTGCCCCCACATGACCTGCTTTAATGGTTTGATTGGCGATTACGCAAGATAATTCTACCAAAACAAGATTGATTGATATGACAACGTAACCCCGATTTCAATCTTCTCAACTTTATATTTGTCTTCGAATTCTTATCGTCATTTAATAGTGGTGTCGGTAAAGTAATTGAGGACGGTGAGCCTCACAAAATGCGAGATTCCAACTAAGACAAAAATATAATTCCTCGCAAATGATATAGAAACCCGTGGCATTTGCGTGAAAATTTCTATCTTAGTCGAGCCAATGGAGTGGGCTGCTATTTGAGTATTGGAAGTAAACTCCAGTCTAATAAAGATTTTATTATAATTACATACACTGATAATAAGCTCCGGTATTTTCTTTTTCTTTTTTGCCATGATGATAAGTTCCATTGGTCTTACGCTACATTCGAATTCTTTGTGGTAGCGCGTTGACTAATGAATAGCTACACCGTCGTTTCCCATTTGTACACTCTAGAACATCGTATGTACCCGAGGAAAATATGAAGTTCCAATCATGGCACTTGAAATGTGAAATGATGACTTAGGTGGCGCAGGGAACATGGCGATTGATTGGAAAAATGATTGCTTAAGGAGTGGATTACAGGCCACTGAGATGGTGTCGAAGTACACTAGGAAACTTCCTACTCTTAGCGCTGCAAACATGCAAAAACATACAATCAGTAACTGTCCTACTCTTAAATATAAAGTTTATATATTAATCAAGTCGGAATTGTAGATCTGACTTGGTCTCTGATAACGACAATTTACACTGACAAATGTCTGGGCATTGACAAATTAAAATGTGGCAATATGGAGAGTATGAATTTTAAACAGACTAAGGTCCTTTTGTATTGACCCAAAAAAACATTAAACCCTAACTCCTGATTTTCCTTTTTGCTCGACCTCTTACCAAGGAAACTATTTTATTATTTCCGGAAGGGGCACACATTTCGAGGGGTGCCTCTTGTTTCCTTGGCAAACCCGATGCAGTCCAACATAGTTTGGTGTGTTCACATTGCACGATGCCGCAGCATATATTTTAGACATATATTTCTCAAAGAAAAAAATTGCACGTGGTATAAAGAAATAAGTAATTGCCAGTTGATTAGTTGTCATTTGTCATGATTTGTGTACATTCAGACGTTTAAATGCGTAGGATATGATCAAAGATATGTCCAATTGATTGCATGAGGAGGACAGTCTCGGGCAGGAAAATAGCGCACGAATTTCATTTATTATTGCAGAGTGATACTAAAATAATAGTAGACGAGCCCTTTTATATGATAAATCGGTTGCTATTGGCTGTGTAGGTTATACTATATGTCACTGTCATAAATTTTAAACACAAGTTTTTCAACACGTTACTAAAGATCCCCTAAGGATTTGTTTAAGTTGATGCATGAAGCGTTGGATAAATTTTAGATAATATGAAATATAAGATTTGTTGGAAATTTGTTGTAAAGGATGGAAAAAATAAGATAAAATGTCTTACACATGCAAGCTTAAGGAAAATTCCATCATTCGAAGTATGAAGCCCAATGCAATAGACTCGAGGACTATCCTCTCAAAATATAACAAACCTTCTTCTTTCTTCCATTCAAAATAATAAAAGAAAGGGTTAATATCCTGAAAAACCCTAAACTGGTACACCTATGACAAATTTATCAAAACTATTTTTTTGACCACCAAAAACCCTAAACTGGTATACTTTTGACAAATTTACCACAAATTGGTATACTTGTGACAAATTTACCCTCTATTAATTTTTGTTAAATTTTACTGTCAAATTATTAAGTTAAATGACACGTGATAGTTGACTGATATACCGATTTGGGATTTTATGCATCGTTTGTCACAGTTTACAATTTTTGTGATTTTTTTTGTGGTATTAATCCAATTTTGCAGAGGGTATATTTGTCACAAATTTACCAGTTTTGGGTTTTTTGCAATTGAATAAATTAGTTTATGGTAAATTTGTCATAAATATACCAGTTTAGGGTTTTTCATAATCAAAAAATTAGTTTTGAGTAAATTTGTCGCAAGTGTATTGGTTTGGGATTTTTCATGGTCAAAACAATAGTTTGGGATAAATTTGTCATAGGTGTACCAGTTTTGAATTTTTCAGGGCATTAATACTAAAAGAAATAGAAACAATGTTATATGTATCATCGAGCAAAGAAATTAAAGATATGAGAAGGGAAGGAAAATTCTCTTTTTGATTCTATGTATCTTTTTTTTAAAATTGTGGTTTGAAGTCTCATTTTATATTAAATGAAAGAGAAAGCCATTAAGAAACTGCTATAAATCAATTGGTAATTATAACAATGATGACTGTTATAAGTCATGATAAAATAACGGAGGATTTATGAAAAAATAAATCAAACGTTACAAAACCAATACAATGCCAATATAGATCAGTGATGGACAAAAACCATTACAAATTAATGACAATAAAAAATATTACAAAAACAATTTTTTTTTTTTTTTTTTTTTTTTTTGTAACTTCTATAAAAGCTCTTACTTTTAAATATTTCTACACTATTGAAATATCTAACAACCCCTCAAATTTTTCAAAAGTTTTGAAAGAAAAAAATAGAATAATGATGGGTTGTTAGAGTGTAATGCATCGGAACTAGTAATTGTTAGGTTATAAATCGGACCAAGAAAAAATGATGTATAATTCATGAAATCATTGGTAATGTTGGAAACTTCTATGAACTAAGAAATTTGTTTTATGAATTATACTTTTCTCTAATCACATTACACTCCCACAAATATTATCGTTCAACGTGATTTTGTGCTAGCAGGCCATGCGTGTGCTTAGTTCATTCATAAGTGCTCTAAAAGATTATTGCCAATAATTCTTATAAAAGCGGCCTCACTCTGCATTTATATAGGTGATTCTGATTCCATCAAGTGTTTTCTACAGTTAAATACTCCACTTATAGTGACTATGGAAATTATTAAGAGTTTAGCTCAGCCACTTTTTCATTATAGTCTTATGTTAACCTAATTCACTGCTAGCTATTCTAGTTCGCGTCGAAATTAAACTTATCTTCAACTCGTACTAGAATCGGAGCACAATCAAAATATCCACATGATAGGCAATCTGAGATTGATAATGTTATCTCCATCTCACACAAGAACCAGAGCACAATCAAAATATTTGAGATTGATTCAAATATTTTCACCAATGGTTTCTAATTCTATTGTCAATATATATCTCCTAAGATTCTTTCTAAGTATATGTATATAAGATTCATCACTGATTGTAATACATAATTCAAAAATTAAAATATACAATTCTTATATCTTCTCTATTCTCTATTTTTCTACATCTCTATTTTTAACTTGGTATGAGAGCAGAAAAAGGTGAAAGCCTATCAATTCAAATGAGTTAGTCAAATTCTATCGTCCAACAACACCAGCCTCCCACTTCACCTAAAAGCAGTGGGTGCACTTTATCTTTTGTCTTTTCCTTCTTACTCCCCTTTTTGACTTCTCCCTTTCTCCTTTCTTTTGTCTTTTCCTTATTTCTTCTTTTTTTTTTCTTCGTGCGGTCTTCTTCTTGAAGGCCCCTCTGCAAATGTCAGGCTTAACAAACTATCGAACTCATGCCGAAATCAACAGACAATGGACAAGCGAGACCCGACCTCAGTACAGGCACGAACGAAACACAGCAAGTCTCCTCTTTCTATGTTGATATTTCTTTTTGGATATATTACTTAGTGTAATGGATTGTTGTATTAGTTGAAAGCATTATTATTTCATTGGATGTCAATTATCTCATTACTTTTACATTAATTGTTGATTCTTTGTGGGTAGTTAGCTGTGGGTAGTTATAGAAGTTTTTGTAACTTCATAGAATTTGTTTTGCATAAGACAATTATATTAATGATAGTTTTAAGTTAGGATTTTGGAGGATGATTGGAAACATAGTGACCTTTTGATTCTGAAACCTTACTTGAAATTATTCATTAATATGATGGGTCTGTGCAAATAGGGATGCATAAATGATAGGCATTAATTATTCATGCATGTATGTACGATGTGTTCGGATCGATGTTTTCAGCAACTAAGAACGTAATTGCTGATATAAACGGCAACAATTGTGAAATATTGAATATGAAGATTCAATATGTGCTGGAAAAGCAAGAAGCACTAGAAGCTCTTGACCATGTGGCCTTAGACGAAGGACACGAACGCGCATCTAGCTTAGGCGTTTCATCGAGCACATGGCGTGGGACCCCCTGGGCAACGAGCAGCAGCTGAAACGGGACCTCAATCGAAGACCGGGACAAACGGCATGGGACAAACCGGGGCTTAACAGCTAGAAAGCTGATGAAAATTTAAATGGGTTTGGTTGACAGGCGTATGTGGTGGGTCACGACTGGGGCGCACAAATAGCATGGCACCTTTGCCTCTTCAGGTCGGATAGAGTCAAGGCGCTCGTTAACTTGGGCCTGCCTTGTCGACCACGGTCCCCACAGTCGAAGCCGTCCAAATACATGGCGGCAAAGTTCGTCGACTGGCTCTACGGCTGCATTCGGTTCAGCTTTAGAAATGGGCCTTGGAAAAATGTAAATATTCTTGGCCGAAAGGGTTTTAGGGAAATGCAAATTGCGTTTAATAAAAAATTCTTTGCAAAAATATTTTGGCTTAAAAGTGTTTGGCAAATCTTTTTTTATTAAGAATAAGGGGCACACCCAGCCGCCTCTATGAAATATCTTTTAAAAAATATATATATATCAATAAGTAGGTTAAGAAAAATAGAGAAAAAAAAACTTAATAGATGCAAATAATATTAGTACATACGTCATACGAAAATCATTTTTGTTAGGGGCAAATTCGTCCATAATTTTCTATGCAAATTAATCTCAAATATTTAGTCAAAGTTTAGATGTTAACAAACTCCTAATGTTTAATTGCACGAGTAAGAAAGCGCCATGGTAATAATATCAAATAGATAGATATCTTGAAAAATTGCAATAATTAATTCACAAAATAGACAATCCCGACTAGCTAAAATTAATTATTATCCGTGGTCGATAAAATGAGGTAATTTAATGGATAATTGATTCGGCTCTGCTAGTATTCACTTTTTCCATGTCAAAACCGCAAGTTGGCAAGCATTTTTGGTTATGACGATGGTTCTCACTTATGTCCTCTTACATGTTAAAGTAATATAATTATGCCACTTTATGTTTGACGAACTTATTAAGATTGGATAGTAAATGATACTTTTAGTCAACATCATTGAGAATTTCGCCCCAATCGATTAAATTTGGAGTCAAGGTTGGAAATGTACAAAATACATTTCGAATCATTTTATAAGACGAAGATACAATATTTTGAATCAAATAACTTCTTGGATTCCAAACATGTGTTACAATTGAAACTTTTTAGAATGATGAAAAAGTGCATAATTTGGTACAAAATACAAATGATTTATTCCTATTGGGATGTCTATAGCCGTTTGCACTAGCAATGAACTCAAAGCAAACAACATCCAGATTAAGACACGGTACAAGGAGGCATGTAACTGGGTGGCGGATACACTTTCTGATGCTTTTCCTTGCCGTCTCCGACGATAAGAACTGTATTCATTCCCCAGCTCGCATGGCGTTCTAAATGACAGTGCATGAACCACACTCCTACACCCACCCGTAAAAGAATAAACAGTCAATTATGCGTTTATATACAAGATTGAATTCACGCAAAACTAATGCCAAAATGGTAGATACATGATGATAGATGCTATTCATTTGCAAACAAAAATGATATGTTTCCATGCGTTTCTACCGATGAAATTATAGTACCTGGATTATCGGCTTTGAATTTGATCGATGTCCACCCATTTTTGGGGAGTCCGACGGTGTTAACATAGGGCGGATCCACTAGATTATAATCCGATACATAGGAGTCGCTAAAATTTCCATCGCCCATCCCAACGACATAAAAGCTATAGCCGTGTAAATGCATTGGGTGATTCTCTGCTACTCCCAAATTGGTCCCTTGGAATCTTATTTCGACCTCCTCATTATAGTTAATCATCAACACTTCGTTACCCACATTGGCAGCTTCTCCTAAGGCCGATACATTCCCGGTGTAGTCAAACACGAAAGGTGGTTCATTCGGAAAAGTTTCGTTGTAGACTCCTAGAAGATTGCTGTACACACCAGACAAATATAATGTTATTAGACACATTCAGATGTTGAATATGCCTTCGCTTTAAGACAATGAAGGTTTTAGCCGGTTCGATTGTTTCGATTGGAAGAATGT
Source organism: Eucalyptus microcorys (assembly GCA_014182515.1). NCBI lineage: Eukaryota > Viridiplantae > Streptophyta > Magnoliopsida > Myrtales > Myrtaceae > Eucalyptus > Eucalyptus microcorys. Next base: position 41,176,256 of record CM024566.1, read on the forward strand.
TTTAGCCCGAATCAACTCTATCGGTTTCAGAAAGATATTCACTCCGAACAATAGGATTGAATTTTGTAGGTCTAACGATTTGCGTAATTGTAGTATGCTTGGAGAATGCTAATCGAGGGAGCTGAAAAACTTATGTTGTTCAAGCTTGCCGAATGCATAGAGCCGTCTAGACCGGTACACGTTTGATTAGTAGGACAAGGCTGTTGATTCATGGACATTGTGATCGTAATGTTTCTTATGATGTTGGCTAGAACCGTGGATGGATGTTCTTCGCTATTCAAACTCCTAAACCGAACAGTAAAGTTTCCGGTGTCACTCTTATTAGTAAAACCCGGAAGTTCAAGTAACATGGGAGTCTCTGAGTGGTTATAAGTGCCATTGTATTGGAATATTCCTCTCGTGACGTTTTCGTTGGACGGGGCAGTTGTGTCCACAAACTGACTAAAAACCATATAATAACGACCGAGAGTTTGGTTCGCAGTGACCAAAACATCCATCGTTTGACAAGGAGTTATCATGAGGTATTTAGTATTAAGCGGCTTTAGATAAGCTCCATCCATTCTGACCACAGTGAGATTGTGGTTGGCTATGCCGAAGAACATCTCTTCATTCAACCCAGAGGGGATGATCCGGAGGAGATACGTTTTTCCTTGCACAACCATTATATTGTACGCCGAACCTACGAAAGAAAAAAAAAAAAAAAACAAAACACTATACTAAATAGTACTTATGGAGATCCTAAAATTACTTGTACTATATATCAATCATCATTAATTAATTTTAAGGCATAATAATTTTGCAAAGATCCCATTTCATTAATTATAGAGTAGTAAGGTTTTTTATTTCAGTACCTTTGAATATGACCTTTTCTTTTATATTTATAGCATATATAGACACACACACACTAGAATTAGTACCATTAGAGCATGAATAACTATCTCCCGATTGACCATTGATGGTATAGGCCACAGACAAGTCTGGATCACCTCCAGATGCAAGGGCCTCATTGACTATGTCCTTTATCTCTTGCATAGCATTCAGCTGCATGCCAAAAAATAATTTTGTTTAAGAAAAACAATACAAACTGTTATTTGTGTGTGTATGTGTTTGATTGAGTGAAAAACTTATTCTTGAAAATTAAGTTAGTTGAAAGTAGCATACAGATCATGATTGTATGTTGCTCATCAAACTCATAAGGGTAGTTGGTGTCGTTGATGGGCAAAATGATTATAGGACCATGTATTGTGGCACGTGACCAGTTGTTGTGGGCGTGCCACCACACTGTGCCCTCTTCCTCGGTGAGTTTGATTTTTTGAAGGAAGCTTGAGTTCGTAGGGATGGGGCATTGCGTGACATATTCTGGGCCATCAGACCAAGGATACCGTATTTGTCTCACTCCATGCCTACAAGTGTGTATAGTATTAGGGGGAATTTAGAGAGAGAGAGAGAGAGAGAGAGAGAGAGAGAGAGAGAGAGAGAGAGAGAGAGAGAGAGAGAGATGGTTGTATTATTACTAGTGAATAGTGATTCCATAAGGTCCTAAGTTGGTGACATTAACATAAATAGTGTTGCCCTTGTGAGCACGGATCTCCGGCCCAAGAAATAGACTGTTCACGGTTAGTATGCTTCGATTTGTCTCACATAGTATCTCAATAGGTGTCTCATTTACCTGCAACAAAAACCATCCTATGAATCTTGAACCATTATACCCATAAAATAAGTTGCCTTATAAATTGACGCAAGGCTTGTAGTTGAACTTTCTTATGGATCAAGACTCCAAACGGGGTTGGAAACTGCCTCCCAAGAGAGTAAAATGCATAAATCATACAACCGTAGATATTGCTAGATTACTACTAAACTCTCAAGAAGTCGAAATCTTCAGAAAAATTGCATCTAGTTTGGTATTTGAATGCTGTAGTGCTCGGCCTCGAGCATTCTCCAAGATTTAACTAGCTGAGAGATTTAGATGGATAGATGATTGTTGAAATAAGGAGATTATTGTGTTGAATACACTAATGGGATCATGGTCAACTATAATGCCTCTGAAAGAGGCTAAAACTGGTAACGATCAAATGCTCTGCGTAGTCATTAAATGTTCACCAAGGGAATGCTCCTACTCCCTACAAAATCATAGAAGAGGGCTTCGCCTTGAGCCATGCAGAAGAGCAGGGTCGCAGTGACCACGAACCCTAGAAATGTTCCCATCGTCCCTCTCTCTCCCTGATACAAAATTGAACTTGTACTAATCACTCGATCCAGAAGGAAAGAGGAGACTTGGCTTGTGCTCTGTTTCTTTTTTCTTGTGACCTTTACCTTCCATTGACGGGGGCTTTTTTTAAAGGAAACATCTTTCAATGTTTAGTGATCTCTGACTATACGGTCTCTATCTGCCCCCGCATTAAAACGAAGTCGCCGTAGGTCCCACGAAAACACGTGTCCCATTACATTACGGCAAATGGAAATTACATTAAATATGAGAATTTGAAATTCAAAGGCTCGTGCTCGTTTTTCCCGTGTTTCCACGAGGAAGAAGAAGAAGATTGGTTGAAGATCACCGCAAAGGAACGGGCTGGATAACTTCTCTCAACTTGTTTAGTCGTGCCGGCCAGAAAGAGAGAGAACTTAAAGGCAAACAATATCTTACGCGCTCAACAACTGCTTCAAGATTCATTACCGATTCTTATTTTCTTCTTTTCTGGAGACAGGAGGCGTCCACGTTTTTCGAGGAGGAATTCTCGTGAATGAAGTTTCACATCCCATGTGTCATGTTCGTGGACACAAGTCGACCAGTCCCCTGTTTCAGGAGTGAACAGAGCCGCTAGAAGTCGGCAGATATGCCGCAGAGAAAAATGAAAGAGAGAGAATTTCTTTTTTTTTTTTTAATACTTTGCCGACCGAAGAAAATAAAAAAGAATAACTCGTACAGAAAGTCCAGCTAATGTTCTAGGTGCCCTAGTCATAAAGGCAAGTTTTGCCTTAGGCTTGGTTAGTTTTACAAAAAATTAATGATATGAATAACACTTGAATCAGTTATAAAATTAAATGAATGGACGAAAAATATTCTTATCATTGACTAACATTTTTATATATAAATTGTTATTAATAATGAGAATATTTTTCGTCAATTAATTCAATCAATGGATATAAGCGATTATTCTTTGAAAATATTTTCTAAATAATTTATTTTCTATAAAATAAATGTACCTTTAAGTTGAATGAATAATCACCGAAGTTCATGCGGACTATCTCATCAGGGCCACCTATAATGCACTACAAACACTTCCCATGATGTTTCCAGAGTGCCTATTCAGTCAACTTTGAAACTTTCTAGCTTTTCAACTTGTGACTTTCTTGTGGAATGTACGAACAAAAATTTGAAAATTCAAATTGTTCTTTAAAATGTCTGATTGTCATTTGAGAAATTCTTTCAAAGACAACCATCTTATAATGCCTGCAAATGCATTTTTTTCTCAGAGAATGTGTAAGTTATCGAAGTAAAGCATTTTCTAGAATTTCATGGAGTAAATTATTTTCTCCAAAAGAAGAAGACGATGCAAATTGCAAAAAATAGGAATGTGCAAGCATATTTGGTTTATTTTTCCAATGTGAAATAATGGCTTATAGTCATAACTACCTCTACCAAATTTCTACGCGGTCTATACTGAGGGGTTTTGCCTAAGAACGAGCTGTCTCAATTACTCCGTGAAACAGAAGTGGGTACGAAATCTCTTTTTCCGATCTTACTTTTGACATAAAAGCACACATAGTGGATCCAGATAAGAGACAGCTACAATAGCTCGAGAAAAACATGTTCGAGTAGGTGAGTGCATTATATGATCGATAAGCACGCGGTTCGAATCATTGTTTGACTAGATGAGCCAGGATCTTTCTTTTACATGGTTAGACGAGATGCCTGCGGTCAACTTTCTTTGCAGGCCGTGGATCGGCAAGGGATGATTCACTCACAGCATTTTTCAACAAAAACACGGTCCACGAGATTGAGGGTTTTGTTGTTTATCATTGCTTCATAGACGTGAAAGACCGTTTTTTGAGTAATTTAAGTTAATTTCATAAACATTGCCGGCGGGACATTAACATTCGAAAAAACCCTTAACCACTGTCGCGATATTAATGCATTTTTTTTTTTTTTTATGAAAACCCTTCACTTTGAGACTTGGTGATTGCACGGTACGGATTCCCAATGGAATAATCGAAAATTTCGCCTCTATTGATGTACAAATATTTTTTTAATAACTTATGGGACAAAACAATACATTATTTTGAATCGAACATAAACTTTTCACATGCCGAAACATATGTTAAAGTCAAAGCTTATTTCAATCATCTAGAATTGCAAAATTCGCAATGCAGTATAGATGATTTATTTCCATTGGTATATCAATGGCCGTTGCCCTAGCAATGAACTCAAAGCAAATAATATCCTGATCAAGACACGGAACAAGGAGGCATGTCTTTGGGCGGCGGCAGCACCTTCTGATGTTTTTTTGCCCCATCTCCAACGACAATGACTGTCTCCATCCCCCAGCTCGAATGGCGTTCCAAGTGACAGTGCATGAACCACACCCCTACAAGCAGCCGTAAAAGAATAATCTGTCAAATGTATTCATATACAAGTCTAAATCCGCGCAAACTATATGTTTATATGCGTTTCTATCGATAAATTATATTACCTGGATTATCAGCTTTGAATCTGATGGCTGTCCACCCATTTTTGGGGAGTCCGACAGTGTTAACGTAAGGCGGATCGACTGTATTATATTGCGATACATAGGAGTCGCTGAAATTTCCATCGCCCATTCCGACAACATAAAAGCTGTAGCCGTGTAAATGCATGGGGTGATTCTCCGCTGCGAAATTGGTCCCTTGGAATCTTATTTCGACCTCCTCATTATAGTTAATCATTAGCACTTCGGTGCTCACAATGGCAGCATCTCCTAAGGCTGATACATCCCCGGTGTAGTCGAACACGAAAGGTGGTGTATCCGGAAAAGTTTTGTTGTAGACTCCTTGGAGATTGCTGCACGCACCACACAAACATAATGTTATAGATACATTTAAAGGTTGAATTATGCCTTTGCTTTAAGACAATGAAGGTTTAAATCATTCAAATTGGTTCGATTTGAAGAATATTTCAGCTTGAATCAACTCTATCGGTATGAGATACTAACAAATATAATCAAAATTGGAAGGTCTAGTGATTAACGTACTTGTAGTATGCTTGGAGAATGCTAATCGATGGAGCTGAAAAAGTTATGTTGTTCAAGCTTGCCGAATGCATGGTGCCCTCTGGACCGGTACATGTTTTATTAGCAGGACATGGCCGTGCATTCAAGGTCTCCATGATCGTGATGTTCCTAGTGATTTTGGTTGGAACCTTAGATGGATGTTCTTTGCTGTTCAAACTCCTCAACTGAACAGTGAAGTTTCCAGCGTCACTCTTGTTAGTCAAACCCGGAAGCTCGGGTAACAACGGAGTCTCAGAGTGGTTATAATTGCCGTTGTATTGGAATATTCCCTGTGTGACATTTTCGTTGGATGGGGCATTGGTGTCCACGAATGGACTGAAAACCATGTAGTAGCGACTAGGAGTTTGGTTCGCAGTGACCAAAACATCCATCGTTTGACCAGGACTTATCATGAGGTAATTGGTCTTAAGCGGTTTCAAATAAGCTCCATCCATTCCGACTACAGTGAGATTGTGCTTGGCTATGCCAAAGAACATCTCTTCATTCATCCCAGAGTGGATGATCCGGAAGAGATACGTTTTTCCTTGCACAACTGTTATATTGTATGCTGACCCTACGAAAGATTAAAAAAAAAAAACACCATATTAAATATTATTGTTGTAGATCTTGATTAGTTTTCTCATTTCATTAATATAGAGTAAAAAGGTTTTATTTCATTACCTATGAATACAAGTTTTTCTTTTTAAAAAATAGCATATATCACACTCATAAATACACACTAGAATTCATACCATTAGAGCATGAGTAACTGTCTCCTGGTTGACCATTGATGGTATAGGCCACGGACAAGTCTGGATCGCCTCCAGTTGCAAGAGCCTCATCGATTATAGCCTTCGTATCTCTTGCATACCATTCAGCTACATGCCAAATCAGTTTTGTTAAGAAAAATAATTCAAGCTATTACTTGTGCATGTTTGATTAAGGGAAAAAATTATTTATGTCATTTAAGTAGAATACCAATCACAATTGTATGTTGTTCATCAAACTTGTAAGGGTAGTTGGTGTCATTGACAGGCAAAATAATTATAGGGCCATGTACAGTGGCCCGTGTCCAATCGCTATGAGCGTGCCACCATAGCGTGCCTTCTTCTTCAGTGAGTATGACTTTCTGAAGGAAGCTTGAGTTTGTAGGGATTGGGCATTGCGTGATATTCTCTGGGCCGTCAGACCAGGGATACCTTATTTGTCTCACTCCATGCCTGCATGTGTGGACAATATTAGGAAGGAGAGAGAGGAGGGGGGTTTAAGGATGGAGGAAGGGTGGTTTTATTTTTACCAATGAATAGTGACTCCGTAAGGTCCTGTATTGGTGACATTAACGTAGATGGTGTCACCCTTGTGAGCACGGATCTCCGGTCCAGGAAACAAACCATTCACGGTCAATACAGAGCGATTTGTCTCGCACAACATCTTAATAGGTGTCTCCTTCACCTGCAACAAATAAAAGATCATCCTTTAAAATTGGACCGTCAAACATCTTTAGTAATCTCTCTTATTAAATTGATGCCGAAGCGTTTCGGTGTATCGCAGCCTACAGATAACATTAAGTAATTTAGGGGCCGGCGTCTGCACTTGCTTCAAGAATAAAGACCCAAATGGGTTGGAGATCACTTCCCAAATGAACAAATAACTAAATTATACAACTGTGGACATTTAGGGATTACTACCAAACTCTCAAGAAGATAAAATCATCAGAAAAATGCATGTAGTTTTGTTATATGAATGCTGTAATACTTGGCCTCAAGCATAGTCCAAGATGTAACTAGCTCCAGATCTAGATGTGAAGATCATCCATGACGAAAGGGATTCTTGTCTTGAATAACAAATGCGCTACTAGTCGCTAAATGATCTGTATGGCCCAAAAAAGACACTTAAAAGTGCTCAACAAGGAGGTGTTCCTACTTACCACGAAATCATAGTGGAGGACTTTGCCTTGAGCCATGCAAAAGAGCAGGGTCAGAGTGAACCCAAACCCTAGAAATCTGCCCATCGTCTCTGTCTCCCTCTCTCGCTCTCAACAAGACAAAAACGAACTTGTATGAATCACTTGATCCAGATCAAAAAAGGGGACTTGTGTTTCGCTCGGCCTCTTTCTTCTTGTGACCTTCACCTTCCATTGAAGGGGACTCTTTATAGGGAACTTCTTTTCGTATTTGGTTTTCTCTGTCGAGATGCTCGCTGTCTGCCCCACATGAAAACGAATTTGTCGGGTTTCCCGCAAAAACACGTGTCCTCGACATTAGAGCCAATGAAAGTTAAAGAAAGGAAAAATCGGCATTTCTTTCAAAGGCTCGTCCTAATTTTTCCCGTGTTTCCACAAAGAAGAAGAAGATCGGCTAAGGAGCGCCGCTGAGGAACGAGCTGATGAACTTCCCTCGACTTACTTAGTTTTCTTTACGCGCTCATCAACTGCTTCAAGACTCATTACTGATTCTCCTTTTGTTCTTTTCTGGAGACAATCGGCGTCAACGTTTTCGTGGAGGATTGCTCGTGAAAGAAGTTCCACAGCCACCTCCCCACGTTGTTCTTCTTGGACACGGGTTGACCAGTCCCATGATACTTCGGAAAATAGAGCCCCTAGAAGTCGAGAGATATTCGGTTCAGCAGAGAAATCTGTATTTTCCAAAGAAAAAAGAAGCATAAGAGAAAAATATTTCTCCTTATCATTTACCGAACACAGCAAACCAGGAGAAAGAAAACTCGTACTGAAGTCTAGTTTAAAGAGCCTTTTCGGAGCATATGTTTCGGTCAGGTTCAGCAATCAAAAAACTGAACTTTCTTGTAACATGTTTAAACAAAAGTTTTACAAATCGAATCATTCCTTATAGTGTACAGCTATCTTTTGACAAACTCTTATAACATGACAAACTTTTAAAGCGTGTAAATACTTCTTTTCTCTTTTGCCAAAGAATTTGTAGATTATTGAAGTAAAAATAAAGCGCAAATATTACCATTCTCCTGAAGATATCTACCAATTTTCTATGAGATCTATATGTTAGGGGTTTACCTAGACCGAGGTGTCTCATTTCCTTTCCGAAACAGAAACGTGTACGAAATCTCTCTATTGATCTTGTTCTTGATATACAAGCATCCAAAGTGGATCCAGATCAGAGACATTACAAAAGCCCCTATTAATATATGTTAGAGAAGCTGACTATATATGATTTGATTAATGACATGTGGTGTGAATCATTAATTTGACTAGGGTTTTAGTCGGTGTGTTTATGATTTAGGGACCTACTAGAAATATTGCTTTTTATAAAAGTACTTCCCCGCCCAAAGAAAAAATTTCACAAAAAATTAGTCCTGTTGGAAGCACGCCTACTATAATCAATCACATTAGAAAGAACAATTAGAGCATAACACATTGATTATCTAGCAAATAATGCGTCTCAATCCCTATATCATATCTCATTAAATAATATAAATCTGCCATTCATGATATTTTGAGATAACATTCTATATCAAAAATGTCTCTAACCACACAATTTATATGATTTATTAGAATACTACATAAAATTTCATAGAGTTGAGCCTAAAGTTGCCATAAGTGCTTCAAGTTCTAACGAAATTGCTAGCCTAACAATGGCATAAGTGCTTCAAACTAATGGTGCATTTTGAGCCTTTAGTATCACTTCAAAAGCAATAGGCTACTGAACATTTATTAATTAATAATTTAGCTTAATCAGAACAAAATTGCAAGCATTTTATGGAAGAGGGAAATGAACAATTTTGTTTAATTTTAAAAAATATCAATATAAAATCTGTTCCATATGAGACAACTTCAAGTTCACGTAGCAAAGTTGAAAAGCAAAGTTAATTCTCAAATAAAAAATTATGGAATCCTAGGCGATGGGATTTGGATTTTGATTTCCCAATAAAACAGATAAAACCTAACAATTTCCTTGGGATAATTTGGGGTCAAGACTGCTGTTACTCTTGGCGGAGTAACAATGCTGCCATCTAATCCTTTTCCCATGATTTATTTTGAGATTTTGTTAATATAACAGTCTCTGGATTACTATAAGTATAACGATTTGTTATGAGTCACAGTCTCTGAATTACTATAAATATAACGATTTACCCACTTACACACGGATCAAATGTGCATCAGTTAGCTTGCTTAGAGATTGATTAAGAGGAAACTAGCTCTAGCACTCTAGATGCATGCATGCTCCCTGTAACCATGCTATGTTGATTCCAACCACATAGATGTAAACAAAAGTCTTAAAAATAATTGATTAAAAAAGGTTTTATTAATGTGTAAAATATCTCTTTTTTCGGCCCACATGGATCTCCTCGATCTCAGCTGGTGATGGACCACCTTTGTCCTCGTCGAATTTATTCAGCGCATAAATCATGGCAAAATGTTTACCATCCTCTACTTTATCATATGGGCACGTGGTGTAGGTGTAACACAATTATTAATTCAGACGCGTCAAGCGCTTAAATGATTGAGTCCTTTTCTGACAGAAGGGACAGCACGTGAAGAAAGGACTTGCGTGGGGCCCTTGGAAAGAGGAAATGAAAGCACATGGTAAGAGCAGCAGAATTAGGGCTGAGCGCGGTTCCTGGGTTACCCGGGAACCGGAACCGAACCGGAGGAGGGTCCGGTTCGGTTCCCGGTTCCAAGGGGACCGGTTCCGGTTCCAGTTCCTTTTTTCTGGGAACCGGGAGTTCCGGTTCCGGTTCCCGGTTCCAAGCGGAACCGGAACCGGAACCGGTTTCGGAACCGGAACCTGTTTCGGAACCGGAACCGGAACCTGTTTCGGAACCGGAACCGGAACCGGAACCAGTCCCGGAACCGGAACCGGTAACTTAGGGCAGAAAAAGCTCGACCTTGGATGTTCTAGTGACTTGTATGTGATGTTCTAGTTGAATTTTGGCTTCGGCCTCTAAATGAAAGTTGTAAAGGACTTCTTGGAGTATAACATACTCAAATTTGGGACAAAACAAACAAGTATAAGTGGGTGAAATCGTTATTCTTTGGAAAGACTGGATCTGGAGATTTTGGGACCGACCCTTGATGAATGCATGGACTGTAAGGCAACCTTTTTGTCGAAATTTCACTTCGGTTTCTTAACAAAAGTTGTAAAGGACATCCTGAGGTACAACATATCAAAAATTTAGAGAAAAAAAAAAACAAGAATAGGTAGGTGAAATCGTGGTCCTTTGGAGATGGTTAGATCTGGAATTACGGTACTACGAACAGGGATTTTAACCGTCCATATTTAATTATCTAGGACGAATTTGAATTCGATGTTTTCATGAAGTATCTACCTTATGGTCTTGTCTATCACATAGTCGAATTTCATAATTTTTAAGGTCATTTGGGTATTTAATCGGAAATGTTTCTAAAACTGTGCAATCTGATGTGTTCGGATCTTGTAAGTTGCAATGCGTGGACTATATCATTTTTTATGAGGTTCTTTTGGAAATGTGTTCTGCATGAAATATCTCTCTTCATGTCTTCCCTACAACATATTTAAATTTCGTAATTTTTGTAGTTCATTTGCCTATTTAACCAAAAATGTTTCAAAAACTATGCAAGTAGAGAATAGGAAAAGTAAATCGATTTTATCTTTTAATCCAGAACGAATTGGACTACGATTTATTCATGAAACTTGTACCTCTAGGTCTTAAATACAACGTGTCCAAATTTCAGAATTTTCTGAGTTTATTTAAGGGTTTAATCGAAATTGTTTTCAAAACTTGTACCTCTAGACATTCTTGTTCTAGTGGTGTTTTATTTCTACTTTCTAGTTTGCTATTTGTTTTGAAATTTCTAATTATATTCTATTATTGTTGTGCAGTGCGAAGTTAATGTATCAAGATAACATGTCAATGGGAAGTTACCGTGTAGTATACGCGTACATTATAGTTTTTTTTTGGTAACGTGCGCATACGTTATATTTTTTTTTTTTGGTAACGTGCGTGCACGTTATAGTTTTTTTTTTTTGGTAACGTGCGCATACGTTATATTTTTTTTTTTTGGTAACGTGCGCATATGTTATAGTTTTTTTTTTTTTTGTAACGTGCGCGTACGTTATAGTTTTTTTGGTAACGTGCGCGTACGTTATATTTTTTTTGGGTAACGTGCGCATATGTTATAGTTCAAATCTGAAAAAAAAAAAAAAAAAAAAAAAAAAAAGGAACCTGTTGGAACCCGGAACCGACCCGGAACCCGTGGTGAGGGGGTAGGTTCCAGTTCTCGGTTCCCACGGGTAGGTTCCGGGTTCCTCATTTTGAGGAACCTGTACCCGAGGGTAGGTTCCAGGTTCCAGACGGAACCGAACCGGAACCTGGAACCGCTCACCCCTAAGCAGAATCGTTGTCCTTATATGTTCGGAGTGCTTAAAGTAGACGAGCAAGAAGAAAGTTTGGTGTGCCAAAGAGCAAAAATGGACTGTTGTACTTTAGCTAGCTAGCTAGTACGTCTATGATGGGGTGCGATTGGACCGCACCATTTGGACTTGATACGATACGATGGAAAGTCACTAATAGAGGGGTACGACGGGAGACGTATAAAAGCCTCCCGAACACAACCGTTGGAATGGTTGGCCATTCATTTGCACCAAATTTCTTCTCCATTTCCATCAAAGAAGATCAAGGCGTTCCATTTCATTTTTGCAAGAACAATCGACATTTACGCCGTGGAAATCGGGTGTTTTCCTTGTGATTGCATCCAGACTAACGTGAGGTAGTGTTGTTCGTGATTTATTCGCAATTCAACGTTCGTTCCGGGGCCATTTGCTGTTTGCGCATCGGAATCAGGTAAGTCGTCTTCCGCCGACTTGAATTCCAACATGGACAAACGAAAGGCGGATGACATGCAATAATGGAGGATTGGCATAGTGAAGTCTATGGGGCCAATTCCATAAAAAAATACCAACTTTAACTATTTTCCCAAATCTGACCCAAACTATATTTTGTTATAAAAAAAAAGTCCAAACTTTTAGTAGTATCCCAAATCTGGCCTCCGTTAACCATCCTTCCATTAGTCACCGTTAGTGGCGTTCTCTTCGTTCTTCTGCTCATCAAGTCACTCTCTCTGACATCCTCTGACTAGAGTCACCGCCAAGCTTGACATCCGCGCGTCCGCCGCCGATGCCCGTCCAAAGCCAACACTACACATCCAAACCAGACCACCCCTCCATCGTCTTTGTTGTTAGCTTCATCTTCGCCAAAAGGAGTCCTCCATCTCCATTGTCTTTGTGGTCATCTTTACCCGTTTTTGGCATGAGCAAATGGCCAAAAATCTGGAAAAAATAGAAGTCTTCGGAAAGAAAAAATTTGGGGAAAAATCTTTGAGACAAGGAAGGGGCAATGGGTGTCTTGGCTTGTCTTTTTAGCCAAAAGATATGATATTTAGAGGAGTTTACAGAGCAACGTGGGTCAAAAATCAGTGGGTCTCTTGGCTTGTCTTTTTGGCCAAACTTGGAAGACATGGCCGCAAACAACTCGAGTTATGCGGAATCTGTGGAAGCTGGGTTATTGGAAATCTATGGAATCTTGGGGGAAAAAGGAAAGGAAACCCAGAAACTTGAATGCTAAAGGTTTCCTTGTATTCATTGCAGCTCATCGCTGGAATAGGAAAAAAAAAAAAGAGAAACCCATACTTGAATGCTAAAAGTTGATTCAGAAATTCACAATCTGCTCACGAGGCTATTCGTCTTTGTCTTCATCTTCCCGACGGCCAACTCTAGATCTGAAACAAAGCCCCGTCCATGGTTGCGACAAGCGAGGTCGAAGTAGGAGGAAGAGACGGAAAAAAAAAAAAAAAAAAAAGACTTTGGTGGGTCGATAACCCACCGTCGTCCTTGTCGTCCTACTCTTCCTCACTGTCGTTCTTGTCGCCCACGCCGCCGCGCCCATCTCCTTCACCATTCGCTTCCTCCTGGCTTTGCATGCCGTCTTCCTCCTCTTCTTCCTCGTCGTCTCCTCGCCATCCTCGTCGACGGCGACGGGGACATCGGCCTCCTTCACAACCCTAACTTTCTCGTCCTCTTTGAACTCGATCTCCTCCTCCTCATCGGAATTTATCGTCGCAATCATGACCTCACGCTCACCGGGACGAGAAACCGGTGATTTCTCGGCTCGATTCTGAACAAAAACGAACGGAAAATCTTCGAGAAAATGGAATATAATGGGAACAAATTTTCTAGGTGACGTGGAAATGCCTTAGAGATGACTAACGGTGACTATGGAAGGATGGTAACGGAGGCTAGATTTGGGATGCTACTAAAAGTTTGGGCTTTTTTTTTGAACAAAATATAGTTCGGGCCAGATTTGGGAAAATGACTAAAATTGATGCTTTTTTTTATGGAATTGGCTCGAAGTCTATGGTGTTTTTAGCATTGTATTTATATGAAATTATGAATCAAATAAGTGCAATCACTCCAAACGCATAAGATATAAAGAAATTGTCTAATCAATCTAAATATATTATATGGGAAGCAATTTAGTTATAATTTTTTTAATTATGTTAATTAAATCTTAAATCTTTATATGAAATTTTAATATCATTCTTTCGATTAATTTTCACCGAAGATTACTACGTCAGTAATTACTAATAAAAATATATCAAAAGATTTATATTGAAATTTTGCACGGAAATTTAGATTGAAGTGGCTACTTCAGAATTATTATTGAAAGAACTATTTCATAAAGAAACCTAAAGCCGTAGGTCTTACGTAGACTTACCTGTTGGACTAGATATCCAACGAGCCTGCTTTAGGTAAATAAGCCCAAAACTGTAAAATAGTCCTCTATGGGTGTGTTTGGTAACGATTCTATTTCCGAGAACAGATTTTGATTAGAATTATTCTTTTTTATTCTGTTCCCGAGAACAATTTCTAAGCATTTTAAGTCGTTTGGTAACTATCCAAAATTTCTGATTCTGGAATAAAATTACGTTTGGTACCGTACTCATTGATTGTTCCAAATTAATTTCTTTTAATTTTTAAATAATTTTTTTATTTTATTTATTTATTTTTTTTCCTTTCTCTCTCTTGTTCTTCTTCTTCTTCCGGTGGCCGATCGCCGGTTCGGCGACCGACCAGACGAGGGCTGACAACCACACCGGAGCATCATCGGCCTTCGGCGAGGCCGACCCTCGTCAGCCGAGCCTCATCGGCAACTAGGTAGGGCTCACCTAGCCCCACCGAGGCTCGGCCTCGCCAGATCTGGTGAGGCTGAGCCTTGTTGGTGGCTAGGCCGGGCTCGTCGGGGTTGGGCGAGGGTCGCTTGGCCATTGGCAAGGTTGGGCGAGCCTCGCCGGGCGGGCGAGGCTCGCCTAACCCCATTAAGGCTCGCCCTCGCCCTCGCTGGGGCTAGGCAAGGCCCACTTGGCCACCGGCAAGGCTGGGCGAGCCTCGCCAGGGCCAAGCGGGCCTCGCCCAACCCTCCGACGAGCTCGCCGGACCGATTACAAGCGACCGACGGTGTACAGTGATGGACGGCGGTGACTAGCGGCGTACGGTGGAGGACGGCGGTGGCGTGACCGGCGGGGAGTGGCAGCATATGGCGGCGAACGGCCACTGCGGGATGGCGGTCGATGAAGAAAAAGAAAAGAGAAGAAGAAGAGAAAATGGAAAAAGAAGAATTGGTTTTGATTCTTAGATTTGTTCCCGGAACAAAAATCAACTTTTTTTTTCTTAATTATGTTCCAAATCTACTTTCGGGAACAAAAAAAAAAAAAAAGAAATTTGTTCCCGAGAACAAAAATTTTATCAAACGCGATTCTATTCCCAAACTGATTCCGGGAACAAAAAATCAAAATCAGGCACTGTTTGGATGGTTACCAAACAGTGCCTATATCTACTGCACAACAGTAGAGCTCATAAGGGGTAATTTACGAGAAAATATTGAGTGTAGCTCTGATGCCAATGGCAAAATTCTAGTCCATTCAGAAGACGAAACGTGTCATGTTGGGCCCACCGTCAGAAACCCCATAACTTGTCTCTCTTCAATTAATGTTTTTACTTATCTTTTTCTTTTTTTGTTTTTCCGTCTTCTTCTTCTTCCACCTTTCACTCCGCTTCCTCTTCCTCCTTTCACTCCACCGAAGACACAACACCTCATTGTCTCAGTCCACCGAAGGCCACCAACATACTGTCTCAGTCCACCACCTCATCGCCTCGAATCATCAGGCGTAGGTCGTCGTAGGCAATGGACAAGGCGAAGGTGGAGGCGACGGCATGATTCGTCGATGCGGCGGAGGCCTCGAGCTCCTGGCCAACCTGGCGCCGATGCAGAGGCCATGAGAGGAGTTGGACAGGAGGTGGCGCTGCTAGAGGTTGGAGAAGAAGCAGGCAAACATGGCAGCGAAGATGGAGGCGACTTGCCGGAGGGGGAGCATCGGAGGGCTTGAAAGGATGAAGAGAGAAAGAGGGAGAGTTGTACAATTGAAGAGGGAGAAGATGAAACATAATTTGAGGAGAGAGATAAGTTGTAGGGTTGCATATGGTGGGCCCAAATGGACTAAAATTTTGCTACGCCCAATGTCAGAGTTTCACCCAATATTTTCTCGTAATTTACGGGCGGAACGAAGCTCGATTTCACTATTATCATAGGGATTCTATGTAAGACTTCCGCGATACAATGAGTGAGAAGCCATAGTACACAATCCAATACATGCAATAATGGCTCATGGATTTTGTGGGCGTGCGTGCTTTAGCTAGGGATGTTTCGGCTACCTACTCGACCTGAATGAGTGAGATGGAGTAGCCCAAGAGATTGAACTAGTGGAAAACAAGACAAAATGCTTACCTCTTGGTTCCAAAACCCATGGTGCAATCGATCGATATGTGTCTATTCGGGAACTCCTATAAATGGGAATGGGAGGTTATTGAGAAGCATGATGTGTTGTGATTGAAGGCCTGTTAAGCCACGCTGCAAGAGTTGATTCATCTCTTGGCTTTCCTGACTTTTGACTCCTGGGAGCAAAAGATCATCCGTTGATGAAAGAGCTTGCCCGAGGCATTCGATGGAAGAAGGGAGTGAAGAAGATCTGGACTTCATTGCATTTAATCACCAACTTAGAGAACTAAGCAGTACATGTACAAACCTTTAGGAGCATGAGATGTACTACATAGTACAGTGTACTATCCCTCGCCGTCACTACGAGGAATCAAGATCTATTAGTTAATGTCATATATCATACTTATTAATTTCTAGGAGTTTAGGTGAGAATGGAGGGCAAACCCCAAACTTAGGAGTTGTCTTCTGGGCTGACTTTGGGAATTATCCTCCGATGGTCGTTTCTATGTTTAGTAGTTTCTTTTTATATATTTTTTGTGCACGAAAATATTATTGCCACGGAAACAAGACATCACCGAATAGAGAAAGGGAACTATTTATTTTATGTGCAGAATTTTATTATTCCATAACAAATGAATACGAATTTTTATCCATGTTAGTAAATTTCAATAAGTCCCAGTAAATGTTAAAGATTTATTGGTTAATAAATTGATATATTATTTTTTTTATTTTTGACTTTTCTCCAAGTAACTTGCTAGTAACTTGCTTGCTTAGACTTTTGAAATTACCGATTTTTTTTTATTTTTTTTGTAATTTGAAAATTACCAACTTTTGTACTAACTTATCAAATTTTATATGGATAGCTTATGAACTTTTCAAACTTATTAATCGATAATAATTAGGTACCAATCTAAAATAGGATAAACTCCCAACTAAGTTTAAGTTATCAGGTCTTATTTGAATTACTTACCAATGTTGAATTGGTTTTCATAACATATGGATTTTCTATGGAGTTATCATTTTTATTTTTTTGTTAGCAATCCCTTAAATTGAAATCTCGCTTGATGACGTAAGTTGTCGCCAAGACCTCTACAACCTCAATTCTAGGTCGATCTAAGGTGAACACCTCATATAGCCTCAATCTGAGCAATCGCAATGGCTTGCACTTGGATCTTGCAGCACCGAGGGCTTGTGGTGAAGGGCAAAGGCGCGCGCGTGCGTGTGCGCAAGCAAGAGAGAGAGAGAGAGAGAGAGAGAGAGAGAGAGAGAGAGAGAGAGGCATAAATGTGAGTTGGGCGAAGGCAACTAACAAGTGATGTATGACAGTGGCAAAGTGAGAAGGCCGACATGATACGATTATTCAAACTTATATGTAAATGGCATGCGTTATATAACATAAGCCTAATTAATTTTAGGTTTACATGCTATCTAAGTGAAACCAAGATAACATTTTTTTTTTTTTGTTTGAACAAATTTATGAAAGATATGTATTATTCTAAAACTATATGCATTCTAAAACTAATGTGCATCTGCCCTAATTAAAAGGCCAAAAATTATTTGCGATAAGCTCTAAATATACGTGAGACAGTAATGACCAATGATGATTGATACTATCATGATGCATTGAAATACACTTTAAGATTGGAATTAACCATGTCATTGATAATATGCTATTTCAAGGCCATCAGGGTTTAACTAATCAAATCAATCATAGCAAATCACATGAGAAAATATTAGGGTCCAACCTAAGGGATTACAAGTTCGAAGCCCTAATATGTGTAGACTAATGCAAAGAAAATAAAATAAGGGAATCAAAGTCAAACTAAAGCATGGCAATGATAAAGATTAATCAATCCTAAATATGCACACTGCGAAATTCGACATATCAAGACTTAATTAAAAAGATAAAGATTTAAGCATGACTTTATATCAAATGGCGTAGTAGGAGAACTTGAACATCCCCCCGCCCCACCCCCCAAAAAAAAAAAAAAAAAAAAAAAAAAATAACGTTTTAAGAAAATTCATGAAAAGTCGAGCGTATATGTCAAGTTGCACCCAACTACATGAAATCTAATTGTCTAATACTCAAAGCAGAAACTCCATTCAAGCAATCACTTCCTCACACCACGCAATTGCATCCAACAGAATATGGCCAGCTGGAACAAATCATACTCAGTCTAAATCAATTCTTAAAGGGAAAAATTACCTGAACAATCCTAAACCTATTACATTTTTTTTTTCCAATTTAGTCATAAACCTTTTTTTCTAGCCAATTCAATCATAAACCTTTTGCACTCGTATCAATTTAGTTCATCCGGCCAATTTTGGCTGGATTTTTTTTGTTGAAGGAACCAAGAGAATAGTGGTAATTCAGCTTTGCCACGAAAACTGAGATGACTCGATAAGGCGAAGAGGGTCTGGGTGAAGGAACCGTGGAGGGTGATGGTGCGACGATCGCGATCCATCGTGAAGGAGCGGTGGAACGTCTGTGAGGGCTGCCCAACATCAGGGACTAGTTTCCGGACGTCAAAATTGCCGTCGATAGTCAATAGGATTATTTTGGGAAGCAGCATATATTCCGAAGGACTCCTCTTGTTTCTATGGCAAACTCGATGAAGTCCAACATGGTTTGGTGTGTTCTCTCTGCACAGTACTGCAGCTTACAGTTTAGACATATATTTCTTAAAAAATAAAATAAAAAATGCACGTGGTATGAACAAATAAGCAATTGCCCTTTAATTAGTTTTCAGTTGTCGTAATTTATGTTCATTCAGACGTTTATATGTGTGGATATTATCTAAGATATGTCCAATTGATTGCATGAGAAGGACAGTCTTGGGCAGGAAAATAGTGTACGAAATTTCATTGAGTTTTGGAGGGTGATAATGAAACGATAGTAGACGAGACCTTTTAAGAAATAAATCGGTTGCTATACGTTATACAATATGTCACTTTCATAAATCCTAAAAAAAAGTTTTTCAACACGTTGCTAAAATTCCGTAAAGTTTCTCTAAATGATTTAGATAAGAGGGGTCGGAAATCTCAGAAATAAACTATAGTTCTTATTAATTGCGAGAGATTATTTTGAGTTATTTATTATCATAATAAATATTGGAAGCCAAGTTCACTAATTCACTCAATAATTTTTTTTATGGGATCCACTTGATGATTTGTTGATGTCAATGTATGAAGGTTCTAAGATAAGTGAAAGAATGCTACATCATCGTCCACATCATGGTGAGACGACAATTCTTCACTATCGGTATATTGATAGTTAGTTTCAAACGCCATAGATTTTTTACCTTCGAATATTTTAGGATCTTTGTTGAATTTGATTTCATAAGTTATGAGAGCTGCAATAAGTTCATCCGAATCAAAGAATTGAAGTATTTGAGCTTAAGGAATTGATATTTTCACGTAAGTCCATTCTGTTGGTAATGCTCGAAATATCTTGCTTGTATGATTCTCTTTTTTGTAGATCATGCCATGCGTGGCAAGTCTACCCATGATGTACTTGTAGTGCACGAATATTTCCTTTGTGTGTTCATGGGACTCTCCATTCTGAATGTCTCGTGATCTACAAGCAATATGTTCATCTCGGTCTCTTTTAAGTATCGGTGCCTTCATAGGGCAAATCCCAGATTTCCTCTGCCGACCAAAAAGAAGAAATTATATTAAACTCAATGGGCGTTAAAGCACAACACAAATATGTACGACTTTGATTTTAGAGTATCTCGTTCTTCCGCAATCTGTGTGGAATTAGCTGCGCATAAAGAATCAGCAGCTTAACCTCTTTGTTGGAATATATGAACCTCTTGCGATCACAACGCATAGTCCGTGGATTGAATAAACATTTTCATCATGCATTTCGAATAAGTATAATTAGCTCCTTCAAACCTATGGGGTTGAATAATAGAATGTTCTTGGCAAAAATAAGCTCCTGTAAAGTTGCCATAAAAGATGTTTTTGCTCTTGAGCAACTTTCTCCAATGCCAATTAAAGAGGCTATCAAAATGAGGTGAATAGGTTGCTTTAAGAAACCTAAAACTTTTTCATGAAATGCTTGCAAATACACTTTTGTAGAAACTTACGCAGATGTGGAAGATTTTAACCAACAGTTAGTAAAAGATTTGTGCGACAAATTCCAGCTGAAAAGGTCAATCTATACTTCGAGGAATTACGAGACCTTCATTAGACATAAGGTCCCAAACAAAAGACTAAAGTCACACAATCTTGATGATTAATTCTTTATCCGAATTACATATATCAGCCTAACATCACAATCAAATTGAAAACAAAGAGCTGATTAAAGATAATGATTATCCTAGGACATACGACATGTTGAACTCATCAACTCGTTGCGTGGCGAAAGAGGCATCGCAACTTTTACTAGCTTTCTTTCTCAGCATAGAATGTACGAAATGGTTTCTTCATTCCTCCGTCAGCTGAACCAAATGGGAGCTAAGAAAAACACTATTCTGCCAATCTCATAAACTAATACAATTCCCGGTACCCATCTTTAACACCAGAATAAAAATTTCATTTAAAGCATATCTTTGTATGTACGATCCATCAAGTTCCTCGACTCATCGTGCAATAAATTTCGAATCATTTATCAAAAGAAAATTACATTATTCTGACTGAAGATTACAATTGAAACTTATTGGAATGATCCAAAATTGCGAATCTTCAGTAGTAGTATACTTATGAACTCAAAGCAAACGGCGTCATGATTAAAGCACAGAACAAGGAGGCATGTGTTGGGGCGGCGGAAGGATCTTCTGGTCCTTGTTTGGCCCCTCTCTAACGATGAGGACCGTGTCCATTCCCCAGCTTGCATGGCGATCTAAGTGACAGTGCATGAACCACACTCCTACGAGAACAAATGAAAGAATAATCTGTCAATTATGCATCCATCTACATGACTAAATTCATGCAAAACTAATGGCCAAATGGATAAGAAATATATTTTTTCCATGCATTTCTCCTGATGAAATCATAATACCTGGATTATTGGCTCTGAATCTGATCGCTGTCCACCCGTTTTTGGGGAGTCCAACGGTGTTAATATAGGGCAGATCCATTGTATTATACTGCGATACATAGGAGTCGCTGAAATTTCCATCGCCCATTCCGATGACATAAAAGCTATAGCCATGCAAATGCATGGGGTGATTCTCCACTGCTCCGAAGTTGGTCCCTTGGAATCTTATTTCGACCTCCTCGTTATACTTGATCATCAACACTTCGGTGCTCACAAAGGCAGCTTCCCCTAAGGCCGAGACGTTTCCGGTGTAGTCGAACACAAAAGGTGGTTTATCCGGAAAAGTATTGTTGTAGACTCCACTTATATTGCTGCACACACCACACGAACATAATGTTATAGACACATTTGGATGTTGAATTATGCCTTCACTCCAAGAAAATGAAGGTTTCAACCAGTTAAATTGGTTCGGTTTGGAAAACATTTCAACCTGAATCACCTCTATTGGTTCAAGAAAAATATTCAATCCAAACAAATAGGATCAAAGTTGGTAGGTCTAGCGATTTACTTACTTGTAGTATGCTTGGAGAATGCTAATTGATGGAGTCCAAAAACTTATGTTGTTCAAGCTCACCGAATGCATAGAGCCCTGTGGACCAAGACATGTTTTATTAGCAGGACATGGCTATTGGTTCATAGACACCGTGATCGTAATGTTCCTAGTGATTTTGGTCGGAACCGTGGCGTTGGATGTTCTTTGCTGTTCAAACTCCTCAACCGAATAGTGAAGTTTCCAGCATCGCTCTTGTTGGTAAAACCCGAAAGCTTGGGTAATGCGGGAGTCTCTGAGTGGTTATAACTACCGATGTATTGGAATATCCCCCTTAGTGACGTTGTCGTTGGTGGGGGCATCGGTGTCCACAAACGGATTGAATACCATGTAGTAGTGACCAAGGCTTTGGTTCGCGGTGACCAAAATGTCCATTGTTTGACCAGGAGTTATCATGAGGTAATTGGTCTTAAGTGGCTTCAAATAAGCTCCATCCATTCCGACTACGGTGAGATTGTGCTTGGCTATGCCGAAGAACATCTCTTTGTTCATCCCTGAGTGGATGATCCGAAAGAGATACGTTTTTCCTTGCACAACTGTTATATTGTACATCAAACCTGCAAAAGAAAAAGAAAACACCTTATTAACAAACCGAGGAAAAAAGGAAAAGCTTTTCTTTTTGAAAAATAGCATATATCACACTCATATATACACACTAGAATTAGTACCATTGGAGCATGGATAAGTGTCTCCTGGTTTACCATTGATGGTATAGGCCACAGACAAGTTTGGATTGCCCCCAATAGCAAGAGCCTCATCAATTATGGCCTTCGTATCTCTCGCATACCAGTTAGCTGCATGCCAAATCATAGTTTTGTTAAGAAAAGCAAAACAAACTGTTATTTGTGTGTGTGTAAGTGAAAATTTATTTCTGTCATTTAAGTTAGTTGAAATTAGAATACCGATCACAATTGTGTGTTGTTCGTCAAACTTGTAAGGGTAGTTGGTGTCACCAATAGGCAAAATGATTATAGGGCCGTGTACAGTTGCACGTGTCCAGTCGCTATGAGCGTGCCACCATAGTGTGCCTTCTTCTTCGGTGAGAATGACTTTCTGAAGGAAGCTTGAGTTCGTAGGGATCGGGCATTGTGTGACGTTCTCTGGGCCGTCAGACCAGGGATACCTTATTTGTCTCACTCCATGCCTGCACATGTGGACAATATTAGGAAGGCGAGAGAGGAGGGGGGATCAAGGGTGAAGGAAGGGTGGTTTTATTTTTACCAATGAATAGTGACTCCATGAGGTCCTATGTTGGTAACATTGACGTAGATGCTATCACCCTTGTGAGCATGGATCTCCGGCCCCGGAAATAGACCATTCACGGTCAATACGGTCCGATTCGTCTCACACAACATGTCAATGGGTGTCTCCTTTACCTACCACAAATAAAAAAATCATCCTGTAAAACTTGGGCCGTCATACATTTGACACAGTCTCTCTTATTAAATTGATGCAAGAATCATTTTGGCGCATCCTTATTTACTAGTAACATTAATTCATTCAAAGCCCCTAGCTGAATTTTCTTCCGGAGTAAAGACTCCAAATGGGGTTGGAAACCATATCCAAAAAGAATAAGTTTATAAATCACACGACTGTAGAAATTTGCAGGATACTACTAAACTGTGAAGAAATTGAATATAAGTTGATTCTTACATTGAATATTGTAATATGATAACATTTACGATTCATGAGATTATGGTTGAATTTAATGCTTCTAAAGGAGTCTAAAACTCATAACGAATGGGCCAATAGTCTCTAGATGTTGTATATGGCCTGAAAATGACACGCTCAATGTGCTCAAGGACGGGTGTTCCTACTTACCACGAAATCATAGTGGAGGACTTTGCCTTGAGCTACGCAAAAGAGCAGGGTCAAGGTAAACGCATACCCTAGAAATGTCCCCATCCCTCTCTCTCTCTCTCTCTCTCTCTCTCTCTCTCTCTCTCTCGGAGAACTTGTACCAATCACTTGATATGTTCTCTTTCTACTCTTTCTACTTGTGACCTTCCCCTTCCATGGAAAGGAGCTATTTATAGGAAATTTCTTTCCATGTTTAGCAGTCGCTGTCTCACTAACGTGAGCCGCCGTAGTGCCCACAGAAACGTGCCCTTTGACCTCATAACAGATGAAACTTCAAGGAAGAAAAGATGAGCATTTGTCTTTCGAAGGCACGTGCTCATTTTTCCGTGTTTCCACGAAGGAGAAGATTGGTTAAAGAGCACCGCCAAGGAAAGAGCTGATAAGTTTCTCTCGACTTACTTTGTCATACCGGCAAGAAAGGGTGAGAATTTAAAAAAATATTTCTTTACGCGCTCATCAACTGCTCCAAGATTCATCACCGATTCCTGTTTTGTTATCTTCTCGAGACCAATGGGCGTCAACGTTTTCGTGGAGGATTGCTCATAAAAGAAGAAAATGATGCAAATTGCAAAACATAGGAATGTAAAAGCGAGTTTGTTTTATTTTTTCAATGTGAAATTGGGGCTTATAGTCATGACTGCTTCTACCCGTTTTCGAAGAGATCTATGTAGTAGGGTTGTACCTAGACCGAGCTTGTCTCAATTCCTTGGCGAAACAGAAGCATGCACGAAATCTCTCTTCTGGTCTTGCTCTCGACATGTAAAACATACAAAAGTGGAACTAGATTAGAGACTAGTACAAAAGCCCCTATTAAAACATGTTCGAGAAGCTGACTACATGATTTGATTAATGAGATGTCGTGTGAATCATTAATTTGATTAGGGAAAGTCCAGTCATTTATGATTTGCTAGATAAGTTGCAGAAGCCCTACACCTCTATAATTGCCAAGATCTACACGATTGATAGATATAGCAAAATGGATTATAAACCCATTTCTTAACTTTTATATATATATGAGCCGAGTTGTTATATGAGTTATTTAAATTAAGTAAATGAGCTATAAATGGGTTTAAATATAATATGGGTATTCATCGATTCATAAATGGATGTATAATTTACTTAAACTAGATAGATAGATTGTTGGAGAAAACTTCCCTACTTGTTTTGAAATTGACAAAACATTTCCATTAGTCTAATCTAAAGATTAGAAGACTTTTTCGTCAAAGTCTGAAGACCGTCAGACCGTCAGACTCAAGACTTAAAGTCTGCCCTCATTGACTGTTTATAGACCGTTGAAGAAAAGATTTATCCAGATTCGTATAAGGATTTGATTCTAGCGGTTAAAGAAGATCTTATGGCTGGAGATAGCATCTCAAGATCTCTTATTCAAATTAAATCAAGTAAGTTTGATCCGTTGATTGGCAAAACGTACATAGAAGGTTCTACTTATGGAAACCTAGATCCCGGTTGTATGGGCGAGCATGATCGGTGGGCTATCCTCACATTCCTTTAGTAACTCGAGATCTTCTTACTTGATTCTATCCAACGGGAATATTGGTAGGAACTCCTTTGAAAGGTGCCAATGGTTATGAAGGCATGGATGGGTATTTAAGGAAGACGTTCTAGTTGCTCGAGGGTACGCGTGATAGAAAAATTTCAAAGTCTGAATCTCCTTGTTCTTTGCTGATTTAATTGTTGAGCGAAAGTTTGTACTCAAAAGAGAGTTGAGACATTTGTGAAGCCTTGAGGAAGTGTAGTAGAGTCTCTATACTGTTAAATCAATGACGTGTTACTGTAACGACTTTTTTGATTTATAGTGAAATCCAGCCGGTGGGCTGTTAGTGCGGAAGAGTAGACGTAGGCTTGGATTAAGCCAAACCACTATAAAACTTCGTGTTCTTTTTCTCTTCCCTTATCTATTTAATTCAGTTCGTAACTTTATTTGCATAAGAGTGATTTCCTTGCAGAGTCTATTGTTTACCAGACTCAGGTCAAAAGTAAAATCTTATCTTACATTTCGCAAAATTTGGTTTAAGCACCTATTCACCTCTCTCTAGGTGCACATACTAGCACTTTCATAGATATGCTCACTCTTCATTCTCTCTTGATCCCGCGCTTGCTCTCTTCGCACTTTTACCTCAGTTTGGATATGAGTTTTGGAAGTATTTTAGAAATAAAGGTTGTGTTAGGTATTGTTACTAAATTTGTTTTATATGGAAATGAATCAAAATGGGTTAAAATGGTTTATTTGGGTTGAATCTTTTTCAACCCAATCCAACCCATCTATTTGATGGGTTTAATGATTTTAAGGGATATTCAGCATAGAAAAATGAAAGGATAAGAGAAAAACATTTTCTTTTTAAATGGTTTATCAAATATAAAAAAGAAAAAGAATAACTCGTATTATGTTCTAGGTGCTCTAGCGAAAAAGGCAAAGTTGTGCCTTATTGCGCTGGCCTGCCATGCGATGCAGACACCTTTGCATGTGACGTTTTCTCTTGTTCAGAGAATCTTTTGAGAGCATTTGTTTAGTCGACTTCAGCAATCAAAAAAGAAAACTTTTAAAATTTTTTAAGAGGTGACTTCACTTTGACATGTGTGAATAAAAATTTTGAAAATTGAATTATTCCTTAAAATGCATTACTGCCTTTTTCAGAAACCCTAATCTTGGTAAGCAATTTTTTTTTTTCCGTTGGCCAAGGGATGCCTAGATTCTTGAGGTAAAAATAAAACACAAAAATCACCATTCTCCTGTACCCAAAAAAAAAAAAAAAAAAAGTCAGGAAGGAATTTTGAAAAAAATCATCTTCAATTTTCTCCTCACTTTATACTTGATAGTCTCTTTTTCCTTTACCCCAATTTACATTATGGCACATGTTGACACTTAAATTTTGGCGACCAAATCATTTATTTATTATAAAAAAATTAGAGATTAATTTTTAACCCCTAAGAAAAAATATTAGAATTAAGTTGCATGGCATATAGTTTTAGGAGCATTTTTTTTATTTGCATTGGGCTGGTGGCAGATGGGTTTGAATTGATAATTCTGAACTTTAATAGTCGGACTAAGCACACGAAGAGAGCAAATTGGCCTAAGAACGTATCCTCGAGGAGATATGACGAGTCCATCTTGGCAATGTGTGATAAAATCGGTAGAAAATATTCATTTTTGCAAAGGAAATCTAGAGGATATGTCAAAAAAAAAAAACAAATATTGCATTCGGAAAAATTCCTCATGGATGTTGATTTAAAATCTTAGTCCACCCACCTATAAATTGGTTGCTACACCATAGAAAGGAGAGGCCATATATTGAATATATGGCCGCACAAAAGGGATTTTTTTTTTTAATCACGGTGAAAGGGGGCTTCTCTCGATTTTTTAGGTCAAACATTGAAGACAAAAGAAAAAAATTGATTTCTTCATTTTTTTAGGGTTTTTGGGGTATTCGTTCGATCCTTTAGAGAGAGCAACACAAAAGAAAAGCTTTTTAGGAAGGAGAAAAGTCAGTAGGAGTGTTTTTGCTACTGTGGAAAAGGTGCTGCAGAGAAGAGAGAGAGAGAGGGAGGTGACGTGAGGGATAGGTGAGGTGAGAAAAAAAAAAAAAAAGAGGAAAAAGTGAAGGAAAAGTGAATAACACTGTACTTCTTCTTCAGCCGCCTGCTGCCCGAGCTGCACCGCCGCACCTTACAGTCGTCCGAACGCCGGCGTCTCCACTTGCCACCGCCGCGCCTCCACCTGCAACCCGCAGTCGCAGCAACCGCCGCAGCAGCCGCCTTCCGCCTGCCGCCGGAGCCGCCCCTCACCGGTGACTAGCTGCAGCGACCTGCGACGCCACAATCCGTCGCCGGGCCCTCCTCGCTGAACCACCACCGACCTGCAGCGTCTGCCTTTGAGCCGGTCCGCGCGCCTACGCCTTCTGCAGCCACGACCCAGCGCCCCGATCTGCGCCTTCGCCCGAGCACCGGCACTCGAGCCTTCGCCGTGCCGACGCCAGCAGCCTGCTCCGCGCCTCTGCCGGTCACCACCTCCGCGCGCCTGCCCCGCCGCGTCTCCGCCCCTGCTCTGTCCGCGATCTGCCCAGCCCAGCGCCGCGTCTCCACGAGCACCTGCGTCTCCGCCGACCCGTCTCTGCCGGCCCGCCTCTGCCGACCCGCCTCTGCCGATTGCCCTCCGCCGGTCTCTGCCGCTCTTGCAGCCGCACGGCCCCATCGCCCTGCAGCAGCCCGAGCACCGCACCTCACGCCTGAGCGACGCCCCTGCTGCCGGCCACCTCCGCTCCGAGCCTTCTCGCCGCGCGCCTGCTGTGCCCTCGCCGGAGTTCCTCGCCGGCGTCTCCCCTCGCCGGAGCTCCGAACAAGCTGCAGTCAGCCCCCCCGAACCCCCGGAAAGCCGCACAGCAGCCCCTTCGTTAAGCCACGCCGAGCCCACCGCGATTCACGAGCCATCGGTTGCTAAACCCGGATTTGGAGAAAATTAAGTTAGGTAGTTTTATTTTATTTTATTTTATTTTCCGAAGTATTTTGTTTTTTTTGGCAAAGGTTTATCCAAAGTCTTCATTGATGTATCCGATTGAAAAACTCTTATATGTCATGATATTCGCAATTTGAGTAATCTTAAGGATTGATAATCCGATTTTACGCCCGAAATTCGACTCGCAATCGTATGGAAAATCGCCAATCCGATCCCACACTTGAGATTTGATTTGCAGTTTTATTTAAAATTGACCAATCCGATACCATGCACGGATATGATTTATCAATTTATGGATATCAATCTTATCTTGCTGGATGTGCTGTTGTGTCGTTTGAGTCGATTTTGTTTTCATAAAAAAAATCCAAATTTTTTTTGAATTAGATTAGGTTCATGCTGGAATATTTCTTGTTTTAGGATTATTTTGCATAGGGAATTTATTTATTTTGAATCTTTGAAAAATAAAAATCCAAAAAAAAAATGCATTCATTTAGGAAGTTAGTTTTTTAAAAAAAAAAAATTAAATTGCATGTTTAATTATGTATCAATTTTAATTTCGAATTTCATAAAAAAAAAGGAAAAAAAATTAGAATTATGACATTCTTTGCACGTCATTGCATGTTAGAATAAGATTGCATGTTTAATTTTTTAGATAATTTCTCGTAAATAGGTTGCATTTTAGGATTGCTTGGTTAAGATAATGTTCTAGTTTAAATTAGGATTTGGCTTAACTTAATTCCTAATACAAATTAGATGATATCTTAACCTACATAGATAATTTTCGCATTTTTCTAATTTCGAATTTCATGGAAAATAACAAAAAAAATTGTCTTTAAATAAATTAATTTCATTCTCTAGGATAGGTTGCATGCTCATTAAGAATACACGAAATATTTCACTTTCGTCATATAGCTTAGGTCATATTGCCATGTCATATCATTTCATGTTAGATTAGTAGCATGCATTGCATAAAACATGATTTTCATTAAATAAGTGAAACAATTGCGTGTTAATTAGAAATTATATCTAGGACTGTCGATGTGAATTTTGATTTACCACTGCATATGCTTTCGTTGTTACGAGATAAGTCATGCAATTTATTCATTGCTTTTCTTGAATGTTAAATTGATGGTTTGTGTACCCGCATAGTCACCTCACATGTTAAGGAGGTAAATTAAAATCAATACAAGCTGTCTGCAAAAACTTTTTTTTTTTCAAAATAAAATAGAAATGTACCGAAAGGGCGTTAAAGAAATTTAACGTAATCAAGTCCCCGAATTCACAATCTCTGGTTCGCCAATCTCTGGTTCGCAGGAATAAAGTAAATCTCCCGTTACTTTACTTGGATTTCTAATCGACCCACCAAAAATAGATTAGTGACGATTCCTAATTGAAAAATCATTTGCATGTTAAAAACTTGAACCTAAGTCGCGAATTGGTATGGGCTTGGGAGAGCCCGAACTAAGTTTAGGTTTAGTAATCCATTAGCCAAATCCTAGGTGGTTTACTCGAAATTTGGTCGCAACAGCTTGACGACTCCACTTGGGACTTGAGTTAAAGCTCTTAGTGGACTTAGGCCAATTTTTTCTTTTAAAAAATATTTTTCTTTGGCAACGAGAATGTCAGATACGTCCCTAACGTTTAAGGTGTTAAATGTTCTGGCAAGATGAGAGGTATAAGGGGAAGTATCTGATAACCTTTGTTTTGCAAGAAGGTGTAGGAATGTATGGTTTACTTTCACATATGAAGTGTTACTTGATATAAACTATTGTACATGCCCTGCATTTAGCACTACACTATTGCACACACAACCTACCGTTGGACTTGGGCCATGGATACCACTTCAACCGCATGCCTGCGGTATGAGTTGCCCATCTTAATCCCGATTTTTTTTTTTTTTTTTTGGTGTCAAGAGTACCTACCTCGATCCGCATGCCCGCGACCTAGGTCGGCTCTTTGACCAAGTCGGAGTCATAAGGACCCGACTGAGTCTACACGCCCGCGGCTAATCCGATCATCCTTATGGCTTCACTTTGCTAAGCCTGTCTAAAGTAGAAATCGAGTCTCACATGTCATGTGCATGTCTATGTGATTGCCATTGATTTTCCTTGGTGAAGTAAGTCTTCTATCCCTATACTATACAATTTACTTACTTTGTCATACTTATGGTCCGTCCATGACAATCTAGGTTAGTCATTTGATCTAATTCCTTTGTCAATTAGAAATGAAATGAGGAAATTGCCATGTAGTGAATCATTTGAAAAAACTTTAGAGAATTTGTTTTCAATTCATGTCTTTATTATTCTTATTAGAAAGTTTCAAATTTTGGCCTTTCCTAATTCATCTCTAAGAAATTTGGTCATTGCTAGGGTGTATATTTTTATTCCTTTTTTGTACGAACTTTTCATGAATAAATGAAAAAAATGAAAAAATTGATTAGATCATTGTCATGGATTGAAGAATTGGAGGGTTCGCATCACAAGACCAAGGATGGTGAAGAACTCAAGCACACATGATTCATGAGCATTATTTTCTTGGCCTGATGAGAAAGCATCTGGAAAAGGCGCATCGGATTGCGATGATAGATCAATTGGCTAAACTGTTGCTCAACAAGATTGAGAACACAGTTCTAAACAGTTAATATGGGTCACATCTCAATGCTTGACGGAATTTTCATTCTTGCACATTAATAAGAAAATGA
Source organism: Eucalyptus microcorys (assembly GCA_014182515.1). Taxonomy (NCBI): domain Eukaryota; kingdom Viridiplantae; phylum Streptophyta; class Magnoliopsida; order Myrtales; family Myrtaceae; genus Eucalyptus; species Eucalyptus microcorys. Next base: position 41,206,910 of record CM024566.1, read on the forward strand.
AGGGCAAGTAAAAAAGGACCATCATTCTTTGGTGGAAGAGGTACATCTCGTCCTTGAACATAATTAATTTTGGGAAATGACACTCTATTTTTTTCCTTGCAAATGACAAATTGGGGGTATGACAGATTTCGGTAGTGACCCGACTGAGACAAAATCTCCAACCAAACTAAAATGGATATTCCATGTGCATTTACTTTGATGTTGCATAATATCCTATTCATGCACGTTGTTTTGTGCAGGGGCAAAAGCAAGAATTCATCAAATCAAAGATCGGATTTTCAGCCTCGATTAATCAATTTGTGTGTTTGTTTCCTTTCGATAGGGGCAATTCAAGAACACCCATTGCTAAGACAGTCCCTTCGTTGGACAATTCTTTGAATGAACGCTTGAAATCATGTTTTTCATACTTATGAGAGCATTTTTGTAGTAAATTGTCTGTTTGAAGTCACAAAAGCTTTTCATGCTTAAAGTTGCTGGACTCTTTTGAAAAGAGAATTTCCATAGTGATTTTACCTATTTAACTCACCAATTTCATGTGGAGATTTGTCAAGAAGGACAATTCAATGGATTGAGCATGTTGAATGAGACGTGTCAGGATGATGAAAGGCGAGGCTTATTCTATACACAGTTCCCTACTTATACATTTGTGAGATGAGTGTAGAAAGTTCCATATCGACAAGGTAAAAAATTCTCTCGCGAAAGGTACGACAACCGAAATGACGAGGGGCAGTTTATTTCTCTATACCAAACACTACAGGTGATCCATTGCTTAACCCTTTTGAGCCTTATACACTTATAGAGATTCTTTTCAAATTACCCCTATCAAGAACCATCTCACATCGGGGCAAATTGGAAGTAAGATAGCATCATGAGGTGAAGAAAATGGAAAGAAATTTTCTTGCTCTCATTTGCATCAATCTTCAAGTTGTGCTATTACATTGAATTCATGTGGTAATTTAAGTACCTTGGGATGACAAAGAGCGTTTCTTTTTCTATCTTACATACTTATATCCTTTGCATAGCCTACTTGACCTTGCAATTTCATTTCTTTAAACCCAGTTGGTGATCATCCCCCACACTAGGGCAAGGCAAAAAGCAATTGCTCAAACAGTATGGTCTAGAGTGCTGACAGAAGATGAAGACCTCCCAAAGGTCCAAATGTTAAAAGCACAGTATGGTCTAGAGTGTTGAAAATCCGTCACCGGGCCCTCTTCGCTGCACCATTGCCGACCTGCAACGTCTGCCTTTGAGCCGATCCGCGCACCTATGCCTTCTGCAGCCACAACCCAGTGCCCCTGCCTACGCCTTCGCCCGAGCACCGGCACTCGAGTCTTCGCCGTGCCAACACCAGCAACCTACTCCGTGCCTCTGCCGGTCACCACCCTCGCGCGCCTGCGCCGCCGCATCTCCACCCATGCTCTGTTCGCGATCTGCCCAGCCTAGAGCCACGTCTCCATGAGCACCTGCGTCTTTGCCGACTTGCCTCTGCCGACCCACCTTTGCCGATCCGCCTCTGCTGATCGCCCTCCGCCGGTCTCTACCGCTCTTGCAGCCAACACGGTCCCATTGCTTGTAGCAACCCGAGCACCGCGCCTCACGCTTGAGCGACGCCCCTGCCGTCGGCCACCTCCGCTTTGAACCTCCTCGCCGCGTGCTTGCTGTGCCCTCTCCGGAGCTTCGAACCAGCAGTAGTCAGCCCCCCCGAAAGTCGCACAGCAGCCCTTTCGTTGAGCCACACCGAGCCCATCTCGATTCACGAGCCGTTAGTTGCTAAACTCGAATTTGGAGAAAATTCAAATTAGGTAGTTTTATTTTATTTTATTTTTATCCAAAGTATTCATTGATGTATCCGATTGAAAAACCCTGATATGTCATGATATTCGCAATTTGAGTAACCTTAAGGATTGATAGTCCGATTTTAGCGCCCGAAATCCAACTTGCAATCACTCGGAAAATCGCCAATCCGATCTTACACTCGAGATTCGATTCGCGGTTTTATTTAAAATTGACCAATCCGATCCCATGCACGGATATGATTCGTCAATTTATGGATATCGATCTTATCTTGCTGGATGTGCTGTCGTGTCATTTGAGTCGATTTTGTTTTCGTTAAAAAAAAATCCAAAAAAAAATTGAGTTAGATTAGGTTCATGCTGGAATATTTCTTATTTTAGGGTTATTTTGCATAGGGAATTTATTTATTTCGAATTTTTGAAAAAATAAAAATTGAAAAAAATGCATTCATTTATGATATTAGTTTTTTTAAAATTTAAATTGCATGTTTAATTATGTGTCAATTTTACTTTCGAATTTCATAAAAAGGAAAGGAAAAAAAAACTAGAATTAGGGCATTCTTTGCATGTCATTGCTTGTTAGGATAAGATTGCATGTTTAATTTTTTAGATAATTTATCCTAGATAGGTTGCATTTTAGGATTGCTTGATTAAGATAATGTTCTAGTTTAAATTAGGATTTGGCTTAACCTAATTCCTAATACAAATTAGATGATATCTTAACCTGCATAGATAATTTTCGCATTTTTCTAATTTCGAATTTCATGAAAAATGCAAAAAAAAATAAATTGTCTTTGAATAAATTAATTTCATTCTATAGGATAGGTTGCATGCTCATTAAGAAAACACAAAATATTTCACTTTCGTCATATATCTTAGGTCATATTGCCATGTCATATCATTTCATCTTAGATTAGTAGCATGCATTGCATAAAGCATGATTCTCATTAAACAAGTGAAAAAATTGCGTGTTAATTAGAAATCATATCTAGGACTGTCGATGTGAATTCTAATTTAACATTGCAGATGTTTTCGTTATTACAAGGTAAGTCCTGCAATTTATTCATTGCTTTTATTGGATGTTAAATTTGTGGTTTGCGCACTCGCATGATCACCTCACATGTTAGGGAGGTAAATTAAAATCAATCTAAGCTGTCTGCAAAATATATATATATTTTTTTTTCAAAATAAAAGAGAAATGTACTGAAAGGGCGTTAAAGAAATCTAGCGTAATCAAGTCCCCAAACTCACAATCTTTAGTTCGCATGAGCAAAGTAAATCTCCCGTTAATTTACTTGGGTTTCTAATCGACCCACCAAAAATAGATTAGTGGCGACTCCTAATTGAAAAATCATTTGTATGTTAAGAACTTGAACCTAAGTTGCAAATTGGTATGGGTTTGGGAGAGACCTAGCTAAGTTTAGGCTTAGTAATCCATTAGCCAAATTTTAAGTGGTTCACTCGAAATTTGGACACGACAGCACCCTTAGATTTTCTATGCTTGTTTAGGCTCCAACGTGCATGTTTTCTTTTTCCGACAGTTCATGTTATTTGCCCAATGTCCAATAACGACTTATAGTGATGGCTGCTTCTCCCAAATTTTCTATGGAGGTGCTGCATATTTTTGGGTTTTCCCTAGATTTGATTGATAAGCATGCTGTTTCAATCATGAGGGAATAGGGTATTAGTGGGTTTGTCTAAGATTCGTTTGGCAAGTTGCACAAGCCCTACTCTCACCCTTGTTGAATTACTTGGACTGGATTGCAGCCAGGATCTACGTAATTGGACCAAAGACATCTGGTCAGCTCTCTTTACCGCAATTAATGGACCCCCCGACAAGCCGTGGACGTTTTAAAGCAAGTGAAAATTCACTGAAAGCATTTTTCAACACGACTTGCCTAAAAAGTTGACCATGCTGTTATTAACGAAGTGGTCGAATAATAAAATAAATAAATTAATAGGACATTAAATTTACAAGGTTAGATTTGATGTGATTTACTTCATCGGAGAGCGGCACAACATTCCACTGTAAATCAAGTATAAAACAAAAATTATAATCACAATCGAGTGACTTTCAATATTTTCCAGCTAATGATTATACTCACTAATGCACACCATATTTACCCTCACAATTTGTCATAAAATAATCTCCTAATCTCATAAAAGATTTACACAAAATCTTAAGAAAAATTATCCAATCAATCCTAAACATGTTATATGATTGTCAATTTAATTTTAAATATTTCAACTTTATCAATATAGTCCTCAATTTGTCGAAATTCCTATATAATTCTTTTGGCCAATCGTCGCCAAATCGCTAACATGATGATTTCATTATTGCCAACCTTCCTACGTGATAAGATTGGTGATCTAACACGTACAACTCAATCGATAGCACATCATTTTCTTTAATTTTTTTTTTTTTTTACTTTTTCTCAATTTATCCTTATTTTTCCTTTTTCGTGCTACTGTTCATCATCTTCTTCTTTTCTCGGTTTCTTTTCTCAAAATGAAGGGAAATCTTCACAAGCAAAGCTGAAGGAGTAAGGACAAGGGTAATCTTCATGAGGGAGGCTTGCAGCCTATGAGCTTCGTGATAGAAGGTCAAGTCGTGAGAGTAATACATTTTTACGAGACCCTTCACTTTGAAACTTGCTACGTGGTATTTGCTCTATAGAATCATCAACTAATGCCTCAAGGAAAAGAATTCGATCTCCCACTTTCTCTCATCTTGTAATTTTTCCCATATGCAGAGAAAATATTATCTCCACGATATGCCTAACATGCACTTTTGTAAATACCAAATTGTTTACGAAATGTAAATCTTTGTTAAGTGTTGTCCAATAATGATTTTAAAGTCCCAAAAAAAGTAACACTAAAAGCTCAAGCCATGAAGGGACAGACAACGACTGATTCTGAAAATTGCTCATTAAAGCATGACTTAATTCGGGCAACTGATTTGCCAATAAAGACGAAAGGAAACAAAAATTGTGTGATCTTGGTTCAAAAACAAAAAAACAAAAAAACAAAAATTGTGTGATCATGCAATAAATGCTTCGACAATGGACGTTGAGATGTCACCTCTGCAAATCTTAAGGGCATGTCTAGATTAGACAATTTTTACATTTTACTTTTTTGTTGATAATCTTATGACACGAGCGTGGAGATCCAGTTATTTAGAGTTTTACATATATATATTTTTCATGATTTTCTCAAATTTCGATAAAACTAAAATTACAAGTTTTGACATGAAAAATAATTTATTTTTCAGTTTAAAAAAATTGCGAACAAGTTTTTTTTTTTTTTTTTTTTTTCCTTCCTTGATAAGAAGTTACATCCATAAATAGAAAAGTCAAGACCAGTCATCACAGCCTCTCCACCTCGCTAATGGAAACTTTTATACACTCCTAATTGCACAAAATCAACGATCAATCAAATGAATTATTACTTATTCATTACTTATTAAGTTGTGTAACTTTCGAGGAGGAGTGATCTGAAAAATAATTTCCTAAAAATGATTATTTATATCACTTACAAAAATGAATGAATATAAGAAAATATTATAATTATTTACAAAAATATTTAAACATAAAGTATCATGGATAACAACAACATTTTCCAATGACTATTTATTTCTGGTGAAACAAAAGATCATTTTTAGCAAAATGTTTTCTAATTTATTCATTTTTTCGAGAAATAAACTAACTATAAGTATCATGTATTTTCTCATTTTCTTTCCAACTGATGATATAATTAATTATTAAAACATACCTTCATCTAATAGCTTAAGCTTTTAGAACAATTGACAATGGTTTCACAAAATTTCACATGGTATCAAAGTTAGAGATCTTGAGTTCAAATCTTTCCAAACCTCATTTGCCTCTTCAATTAAATATGTCAACGCTTAATACTAAGCAAAAAGATCAGAGTAAGTAGAAGGGGAAGTATTAAAGTAATTAAATATTAAACCATGCATTTATCTAACAGCTTAAGCTTTTAGAATAGTTGGCAATGGTCCCACAAAATTTCACAAATAAACTTTGACACATAATTATCAACTTGGTAGGACAGGAATGTCTTACATTGCACCTAAAGATATCTCCCTCGTGTGAGATTTGCTTTTGGCGATGAATCAACAAACAAACATTGGAAGAATGAAAAAGAAATGTATATGTTCAAGGCATATAGACACTTTCCTCAAATTGTTGCCAATTTCAATACCATTTCATTGGCAAGTAGTTTATTTATCAAGCAATCATTTTTCAATTGAGATGTTCCCTTGTGTTCACCGTCCATCACATGATAACAAGAACGTGAAAGCAAAAACAAAGTTAGTTTGTAAGATTGGAAACGAGCTGGCCTAGTCATATTGATCAAGCTTGTGCTATTGGAATTATCTTGCCTAATCACCAATTAAATCATTAAAGTAGGTCATGTGGGGGCTATAGAAGACAAGCGTAACATGGCCAATCTGTTAATCACTACAATCAAGGACTAAATTAACTTGTTGCATGCATGGCAGCGACCCTGCTTTTAGATTTATTACAATATCCCGTGGGCCGACTAGGTACATTTGACCATATTTTGTTTCTTATGATAATTATATTTGCTATAATGGCACGTTTTAGGGTAAACAATCTAGAACCTGACGACATGAATGAGATCATCCTGGTTAGGGGGAAACCAGTGATTCAGTCCAACGTCATATTTGCCCAAAGGTAAAATGATCCACTACTAGAATGTCGGGAATTAGTCTACTGAGACGAAACATCGAAGAAGAAAAATCAAAACTCCTTTTGTTGGAGAAAACTTCCTTATTTGTTTTGAAGTTGACAAAATGTTTCCATCAGTCTAGTCTGAAGACTTGTAAACTCAAGTGTTAAAGTCTGACGAACTCCAGACGCTATTGTCAAAGTCTTAAGACTCAAAACTCAAGACTCAAGATTTAAGTCTACCCTCACTAATAGTCTCTAGACTGAAAAAGGAAAGTTTTATCCGATGAAGAAGACTTGTTCAGATGTGAGTATATCTTTAAGGATCTGATTCGTACAGTTGAAGAAGATCTCACGGCTGGAGAAAGCATCTCATGATCAATTATTCTTATTGATATCAATTCGGATAATTAGATCTATCGATTAGCAAAGTGTACTTGGAAGGTTCTACTTATGGAAACCTAGATCTTGATTGTATGGGCGAGCAGGATTGGTGAGCTATCATCACATTCCTTAAATAACTCGAGATCTCCCTAATTGATTTTGTCCAACAAGTAGATTGGAAGAACTCATTTGGAAGGTGCCAACGGTTATGAAGGCATTGAGGAGTATATAAGGAAGATGCTCAAGTTATTCGAGTGTGTGCGTGAAAGAAAAATTACAAAGTTTGAAGCTCTTAGTTTTTTGTTGTTTCATTTGTCGAGCATAAATTGTACTCAAAAGAGAGATTAAATACTTATGAGACCTTGAAGAAGTGTAGTAGAGTCTCTACATTGTGGAATCAAGGACGTGAGACTGTAAAATCTCTTTTGATTCTTAGTGGAATCCAGCCAGTGGGCTGTTGTGCGGGAGAATGAACGTAGGCTTGGTCTAAGCCAAACCACTATAAACTTTGTGTTTCAATTCTCTTTCCCTAATATCTTTACTTTAATTCGTAGCTTTATATAACTGTTTATAGTCTTTTACATCTTCAGTCTATTATTCTCAGAAGTCGAATTAGTTTGTTAAGTTTTGCAAAAACTTCTTTAATCACCTATTCACCCTCCTCTAGGTGCTCTTACTAGCCCTATCAATTGGTATCAGAGCTTGTGTGCTCATTTAATTGAAGTGTTTTTATTTTTGAGTTAAAGATCTATGGCTAGTATGTTGGCTCCAGGTTTGGTTGAAGGTCAGAGTAACACCAGACCACCCTATTTTGATGGAAATGAATACATCATATGGAAAAATAAGATGAAGGCATTCCTAAGATCGAAAGATCCTCTGGAATGAGATGTGGTAGAAAAATGAATCATTTCTAAAGCTACATCAGTTTTAGAAAGGGAAAAGAAGTTGCAGACGCTGGCGAGATGACTCAAGAAAAAATGACCAAGAGACAAGCTCTTGATGCTAAAGCAATTTACTCATTATATTGTACATTATCTCCTACTGAGTATAACAGAATATCTTCTTGTGAAATAGCCAAAGAAGTCTGGGATAGGTTGCACATTACCTATGAAGGAACTGATCGAGTAAAAGAAACAAAGATCAATATTCTACTCAGATAGTATGAAGCCTTTAAGATGAAGCCAGTAGAATCTATTACTGACATGTTTAGTCGTTTTACAAAAATTGTAAACGGTTTAAAGTATCAGGGACAACCAATCTTAAAACCAATGAAGGTTAACAAATTGCTGCATGGACTCTCCAAAGACTGGAATCACGTAAAGACTTCTATAAGGGAAACACAAAGAATCATGCCACTTTCGGTAGATGAATTGGTTGGGACACTTCAGTCTTATGAAGTAGAGCAAATTAACAATGAAGAAGATCCCAAAGGTAAGAAGTCAATTGCCTTAAAGTCTAATAATGATTCTGATGTTACAGACTCTGAAGAGGATATAGACGATGAAGAGCTAGTACTTATGATAAAGAGGTTCAGGAAACTGAACAAAAATGGAAGAAGGTTCAATTGGAAGAAACAAAGCACTCAAAAGTTTCATAACAAATCAACTGAGGATGATGAAACTAATAAAGATGTGATCTGTTTTGAATACAAGAAAAAGTGACACATCAGACCCAATTGTCCTTTGTTGAAGAAAAAGAATGGAAAATATGAGAAATACAAAAAAACTCTCAAAGCAGAAACATGGAGTGATACTGAATGCGAATAAAGTGATGAAGATTATGCCAATATTTGTATAATAGCAAAATCAGAATCAAACTCAGACTTTGAGATTGATACAGACTCAGACTCAGATAGTGAATTCGAGGTAAGTAATTTAAAAATTCCTACTAAAGTCTCGAAATACATCGATGAACTTTGTCTTAGTCTCAAAACCTCTTTTAAGAGGATTTCCGAGCTAAAAAGGGAGAATTCTACACTGAAGCAATAGGAAAATTCTTGGAAAGAAAAGTTTGAAAATTTAGACAAAAGTTTTGCTGATTTAAAAGAAAATGCAGACTCTCTTTCAAAAGAAAATTCATTTTTTAAAAATGACATCTCAAACATTTCAAAAAGGTTTTCAATAGGATCTGAAAAGTTGGAAAAGATTCTTTCTGAACAAAGACCTTATTTCAACAAGTTAGGCTTGGGAATGATTTCAGAAACTATTCATTTAATTGATTTTCCAAAAGTAAAGGAAAGAATCAAACAAAGGCCTACAAAAACTTTTTACAAAAATCATTTTCAAAAAGTCTTTATAAAACCTGTTGGGCGAAGTGCTCTCAAATGTTCTAAGTGCAACAGCTTAGAACACTTTGAGAAAGAATGTCCTATGATTTGGAGACTTGTTAAGAAGGATTGGGCAAAGACTGTATATTACACTAACTCCACTGGACCCAAGAAAATGTGGGTACCAAAGAAAACTTGAGTTTCTTTTTTAGTTGTAGGTCACTATCAAGAAAAATGTTAAATGGTATTTGGATAGTGGCTGTTCAAGACACATAACTGGAGATTCAAATTGTTTTATAAAGTTTGTTCAAATAAATGATGGAAAAGTCTCTTTTGGAGAAAATAACAAATGAATAATTGTTGGGTGTGGAACTGTAAAGATTGGAAGTCTCACAATCAACAATGTCTCATTGGTGAAAGGACTAAATTACAATCTACTCAGTATAAGTCAATTGTGCGACATTGGATTCAAAATCAATTTCCAAGAAGGAGTATGTTTGGGAACGAGTAAAGATCTTTCTCAATCTTTTACTGGACGAAGACATAGGAACATTTATCTTCTAGATATCAAACCAGAAAGGCCTCAATGTCTAATTTCTATTCAAGATGAAGTGAACATTTGGCATTGAAAGCTTGGCCACATCATCATGAAATAAATTGCCAAGATCTCTTTCAAGAAACTTGTTCGTGGCCTACCCAACTTGAAGTTTAAAAAATCTGACTTATGCACACCATGTGTATTGGGAAAACAGGTAAGAAGTTCCTTTAAACCAATAAATCAAGTTACTACTAATCGTATTTTTCAGCTTCTACATATGGATCTCTTTGGACCAACCAGAACTCAAAGCATTGGTGGAAAGAGATATTGCCTAGTAATTATGGATGATTATTCACGATTTACTCGGGTTTACTTTCTAACAAGTAAATCTGAAACATTTTCTCACTTTTCAAAGTTTGCCAAGATAGTACAGAATGAGAAAGGATATGCTATTTCAAGCACACGAACAGATCATAGAGGTGACTTTGAAAATCAAGACTTTGTCAAATTTTGTGATGAATCTGGATTTCAGTATGTTTTCTCCTCTTCATACACTCCATAACATAATGGAATTGTGGAAAGAAAAAATAGATTGTTGTAGGAAATGGCAAGAACCCTTTTAATTGAAAGTAATATTTCTTCTCATTTTTGGGCTGAAACAGTTTCTACAGCTTGTTATATTATTAACAGAGTATTTTTAAGGCCTATTCTAGAGAAAACTCCTTATGAGTTGTTCAAAGGAAAGAAGTCAATTGTTTCTTACTTTCGTGTATTTGGTTGCAAATGTTTTGTTTTGAAAAATGCAAATGATCGAACTGGTAAGTTTGAGGAGAAATCAAACAAGGGAATCTTCCTTGGATATTCAACCACCAGCAAAGCTTACAGAGTATTTAACAAAAAGACTCAGTCTGTGGAAGAATCTATGAATGCCAAATTCCAAGACTCTTTGCAGAATCAACTATTTCAGACTCAGCCTGAAGAATATGAAGTTATCTAGACCTTACAAAGTCTAACTCTCTTGAAGTAACTCAGACTTCTGGAGAAAATCAACAAACGGAAGTTGAAGAATCAACTGAAGTAGAAGAACAGCATTCTGTCAGATCGACCAGCAATTGGAAGCACAAGTCTAGTCATCCCAAAGAACTCATCATCGATAACATTGATGAAATGATTCGCACCAGATCCAAAAAAGCAAGAAGAGTCTAGCGCCGTGGCACTTATTTCTGAAGTAGAACCCAAAAGCATAGAAGAAGCTTTAACTGACGAAAGCTGGATTGAAGCTATGCAAGAAGAGCTCAGACAGTTCAATATCAATGATATTTGGGAATTAACTTCTAAACCAAAAGGTAAATCCATTATTGGAGTTAAATGGGTTTTTAGGAACAAGATGGACGAGAAAGGAAAAGTGATCAGGAACAAAGCAAGACTCGTGGCTAAAGGATATACACAAGAAGAAGGGATAGACTATGATAAGACCTACGCACCAGTTTCAAGGTTAGAAGCTATTAGATTATTGCTTGCTTTTGCCTATTATAAAAATTTCAGGTTATTCCAAATGGACGTCAAAAGTGCATTCCTAAATGGATTTATTCAAGAAGAAGTCTATGTGGAACAACCTCCCAGATTTGAAGACCCAAAGAGACCAGACTCAATATTTAGAATGAAAAAGCTTTATATGGTTTAAAGCAAGCACATCGAGCATGGTACGACAGGTTAAGTAAGTTTTTAATTCAAAATGATTTTGTCAAAGAAAAAGTGGACACTACTTTGTTTATTAAAAGAGAAGGTAAAAACTTTCTACTTGTTCAAATTTATGTTGATGATATTATATTTGGATCACTTAACGAAAGCCTGTGCAATAAGTTTTCTAAGTCTATGCAGGATGAATTTGAGATGAGCATGATGGGTGAACTATCCTTCTTTCTAGGAGTATAAGTAAAACAATTGAATGAATGAATTTTCATTCACCAAGAAAAATATACAAAAGAACTTGTTAAAAGTTCGGATTGGAGAATTGCAAAAAGACTGAGATACCAATGTCTAGTTTTTCGAAGCTGGACAAAGATGAAGGAAGAAAAAAAGTTAACTAGAAGCTCTACAGGAGTATTATTGGTTCACTTCTTTATCTTACTACTTTTAGACTTGACATTTTGTTTAATGTTTGCATTTGTGCTAGATTTCAATCTGTTTCCAAAGAATCTCATCTAAGTGCTGCAAAATGCATAATCAAATACGTTGCAACTACCTCAAAGTTAGGTCTGTGGTATCCTAAGAAATGAGACTTTACTCTCCTTGGATATTTAGACGCAGATCTAGCAGGTTGCAGAGTTGATAGAAAGAGTCCTTCCGAAACTTGTCAATTGCTAGGAAACAGGACAGTATCGTGGTTCTCAAGGAAATAAAGCACTGTAGCTCTTTTAACAGCAAAAGCAGAGTATGTGGCTCTTGGAAGTTGCTGTTCTTAAATCTTATGAATAAAACAACAACTGAGAGACTTTGGAATCGAAGACTCATGCACCGAGATCAAATGTGACAACACTAGCGCAATTAATCTCACAAAGAATCCAACTCTTCATTCAAGAGCAAAGCATATATAAATTCAACATCACTTTATTAAAGATCATGTTCAAAATGGAGAAGTTATGATTCAATTCATTGATTCAAAGAATCAATTGGCGAACATATTTACAAAACCTCTAGAGAAAAGCCTATTTGAGTCTATTCGCACCAGACTGAACATCATATCATTTATCCAGTAAAGTCTGGAAGTGCTCAAGACTCAAAGGTAAAGTCTGAAGTTGTTCAGACTTAGAATAATTGAGAAAGTTACGACTATAAGTTATTTCTATTCCAGTATTTTAAATTGAAAATGTACGATTACTTTTAATCGCTAATTGATTGTTATATTTAAAAGTTATCTTTTCTGAGTTTTTGAATTTATGGAAGTTAATCATTTTCAAAAAGACAGTTATTCAAAAAGGTAGTTATTCTTTTCGTTTACCTCACTTCACTTGCTTTATATACAACAGAGATTCGTCTTCTTCGTTTTTACATTGAAACCCTATAATACAAAATTCCCACTTGCTTTCACTTTCACTCTCAATTTGCCCAAAAGTTTTCACCTTTTTTTTTAGCAAGCTTGAGAATCTCTCTCTTGAATCGACAATGTCTTCAAGAAAGTCTTCAAGGATTGCAAGCAGGGGACCACGACTTATGCCTGAGGGTCCTACGCATTTTGACTTGACCGAGGAAGAAGATTATTCTCCACCACTGCGTCCAAGTCAGCAAGAATCTTCTCAGCAGTGTTCATCTTCTACACCGACTCAACCAGAACAAGAAGTTATAGAAGAGGCTAAACCTGTAAGAACGCTAACTCCCAAGGTTGCTTTCAAACTTTATTCTAATTTGAAGGAAGGAGGAACACCAATGTCCTTGATCGACAAGTTCTTAAGAGATAAGGGGATACAAGAACGAAACCTTATTCTTGCGGGAGTTGGAAAGGTTAGGAGTTGTAGAGAGAGGAACAGCTGAAAGGACTTTCGCCAATTTCCCGAGTGACCCTTTCTATGGCACTGCAAATCAACCTCAAGGACTAGATGACGATGAAAGGATGTTTACCCATTTTCAGCCTAGAACGGGAATGGTTGCAAATATTGCTGATGGTTCCAATCTTTTTAGATCGAAGAACCACAAGAGGGTTTATTTGAATCTGCTGAAGAGAGGGGTTATGAACCCTAGGAATGTCGATTTTGATTTCATTGATTCGGTAAAAGTCAATCTGCGAGAGAAGCTTGCTCTACTGCAATTAGAGCGCTTTGGTTCTGAATCAACTGTTGCTTATCCTGAACTCATAGCTTACTTTTACTTGAACCTATCTTTCGTGGATGCAAATGGCTTTTCTTTCATAGTGAGAGATAAGGAGTTCTTGGTGAATATGGACACGTTGGCTGACATAATTGGGTTGGAAAGAACGAGTTTCCAACCAATTAGCGTGTCTGTTACTCATGCTACTCTGTCATTGGTGAAAGATGGGATGTTGAAGGCAAGATTTCCTACTCAAGGATGAATGCCTCAAACATCTTGCTGCACAAGATCGTAATCAACTACATTCGTCCCAAGTCGACATCCAAAACTAATGTCTCTCGATCTGAAGCGAAATTGATGTATTCCATCAATGCTGAATTCAAATTCTCTCTGCCTCACACTATCTTGTTTCACATGTACCGAACAGTGGCGAAAGATAAGGGACAACTCCCTTATTCTGCTTTCATCACGTGTCTTTTTAGACATTTTAAAATTCACATCTTTGCACCATTATGTTCGTCAACTATTTCCCCAATGGTGATTGGATTTAAAATGGTCACAAAGATGTGTTTGAAAGAGCTGAACAAGGTGTTGGAGCGCATGAAAGAGAAGTCTCCTATCAAAGTAAGACAAGACTTTGCTGCAGCCAAGAGAAAAGGCAAGGAGCCCATGGATGCTCTAGTGAAGAAGAAGAGAGCTCTCATCTTGCAGGATGAAGAGGATGAAGACTCACTGACTCTTTTAGCCTTACGAAATTTGAAAAGTTTTTACAGCTTTGAAGAGACTCGAGAAGAGCCAAAAGAAGGAGACAAGGAGAGAGAAGAGACAGAGAAAGAAGCTGAAGAACAGAGGAGGACAGAGGAAGAAAGAGAAGAAGAGGAAGGAGAGGAAATAAGAGAAGAAAGAGAAGAAAAGGAAAGAAGAGGAGAAAGAGAAGAAGAGGAAGAAGAGGAAAGAAGAGGAGAGGAAGAAGAAGCAGGAAGAAAAGAAGAGAGAGGACAAGAAGGAGAAGAAGAAAGAGACCAAGGTCAAGAAAACTCTTTTGAGCCAACTTTGGCTGTCTCTTTGTCCAGTGAATCTGAAATGGCTGACACTAAGACTGCTGGAGCACTTGACACAGCTACACATCACTCTACCGTTGAAGTTATGGTTGAAGAAGTTGTTTCTACTCCTTTTAAAAGCAAACAAATAGGGGGAGCTGTTGAATAAAAATGTACTTCTTCACCTTTATTTACTAGTGATGTGAATCGCTCCACTGCAGATCCATAAGATGCATATGCTTCACATTACCCAGAAGATAGTCATGGTGGACAATCGGTTGAAGATCCATCCGCTCTCAAAGTCCCTGGAAATGACTCAGCTGGACCTACTGCTGCTACAGAACAAACATCAGATTTTTCGAGGCTGTTAGAGATTCTATTGGATGTAAGAAAGTAGCAATATGCTATGGGATATGAGATGTAGAATCTCAAAAATGCTTTCATGGCTACTTTAGTGTCCTTGCACGATCAGTTGAACGCCCTGAAGAATCAAGTGCAGTTTACAGTGCAGGGTGCAGATTTCCAGTAACTGAAGTAGAGTTTTGCAAAGCTTGAGAAGACTGTGGATTCTATGGGAGAATTCGAGCTTGTTCTCCTTCCAAAATAGCCATGATTCTGACTTTATTTTCAACAACTCTTTTTATTCGTTCTCCACTTTTTGCTGTTGACAAAAAGGGGAAGAAGTTTGGATGCAGATTTGATTTAACTGTTGTTTGAATTGTTGGACTTATCTTTTGTTTGGTTGTGATTTGGACTATTTGATTTGATGCTTTGACTTGCAGTAACTTAAGCTATGATAATGATTATGGAAAGGGTAGTTGTTTGGTTTGGCAAGACTAACACGTTTTCTATGGTTGCAGAATCGCTACTATATCCATATTCTAATCTACTTATTTCCTTTGAGATATCTTGTTTTGCTTAAGTGTTGTTTTGCAGGTCAAAAGTGTTCAAATCTACAAAAAAATTTTTGTTACCATCAAAAAGGGGAAAATTGTTGGAGAAAACTTCCTTATTTGTTTTGAAGTTGATAAAACGTTTCCATCAGTTTAGTCTGAAGACTTGTAGACTCAAGTGTTAAAGTCTGACAAACTCTAAACGCTATTGTCAAAGTCTCAAGACTCAAGACTCAAGACTCAAGATTTAATTCTACCCTCACTGATAGTCTCTAGACTGACAAAGGAAAGTTTTATCCGATGAAAAAGACTTGTCCAGATGCGAGTATATCTTTAAGGATCTGGTTCATACGGTTGAAGAAGATCTCACGGCTGGAGAAAGCATCTCATGATTAATTATTCTTATTGATATCAATTCGGATAATTAGATCTATTGATTGACGAAATGTACTTGGAATGTTCTACTTATGGAAACCTAGATCCTGATTGTATGAGCGAGTATGATTGGTGGGCTATCATTACATTCCTTAAATAACTCGAGATCTTCCTAATTGATTCTATCCAACGGGTAGATTGGAAGAACTCCTTTGGAAGATGCCAATGGTTATGAAGGCATGGAGGAGTATATAAGGAAGACGCTCAAGTTATTCGAGTGTGTGCGTGAAAGAAAAATTCCAAAGTCCGAAACTCTTAGTTCTTTGTTTTTCATTTGTCGAGCTTAATTGTACTCAAAAGAGAGATTAAATACTTGTGAGACCTTGAAGAAGTGTAGCAGAGTCTCTACACTGTGGAATCAAGGACATGAGACTGTAAAATCTCTTTTGGTTCTTAGTGGAATTCAGCTAGTGGGCTGTCAGTGCGGGAGAGTGGACGTAGGCTTGGTCTAAGCCGAACCACTATAAACCTTATGTTTCAATTCTCTTTCCCTAATCTCTTTACTTTAATTCGTAGCTTTATATAACTGTTTATAGTCTTTTACATCTTCAGTCTATTATTCTCAGAAGTTGAATTAGTTTGTTAAGTTTCGCAAAAACTTCTTTGATCACTTATTCACCCCCCTCTAGGTGCTCTTACTAGCCCTATCACCTTTCTTAACTATGAATTAATTAAAGAGAATATGGCTTTGACAAGAAACAGTGGCACGGCCAGATAAAATATGGAAACAGCCGCCTTACGGTTCAGGAAATGGATGAACTAGGTAGTTAACGGGCTTGAGTCACCACTAGGGTATTGCCTCCTAGTAGTTAGTGCTCAAAGATCATGTAAATTAAGCTCATCTCTATTATTAATTATTTGGGCTCGACAATTAACAATTGGGATGATATCGGTCCACATCATCTATAAAAATATGGATGGAACGACTTCTTGAGTATTATCACTAATGATGACGTGTAAAATATTAATAAGAAAAGTGATCTTTATAGACAACTAGATAAGCCTTAAGCCTTTATTAGATCAATCCCATCAAGGTGTTAGCAGAATAAGCATTAGCACGATCCCGATAGGCAATTCAAAAGGCTGTGATATTTTCTATTAAATTAAAAAGAGAAAGCTTTTCCACCTGCAATAAATAACTAGGGAATCATTAAAAATCACCTTTTTCATGGACAAATAGTTTTGCTAGTCTCATGTTACAGATATGCATGAAAGAATCAGTAGAAAAGGTTAGTGCAGAAGGTCAAGTATTGTCGTTTTTCGTCACATCGATTGATGATAAACCTAATTCCTATAAGTTGCTCACTTTTGACCAGCTCATACACGGGCGAAACGTGCATGAATTAGCTTTGCTTAGAGATTGAGCAAACAGGAGCCTAGCTCTAGCACGCTAGATGAAGGCTCATTCTAACCCATTCGCAGTTTATTTCAACTAGATAGATGGAAACAAAAGTTACGCCAAATAATTAAGTAGAAAAGAGTAATTAATTGGTAAACAAATCTCCTTTTTCTACCTAAAAGGATCTCCTCGATTCTGGGTTCCAAATTATTTATTGGACGAATCATGGCAAAATAATTAGCAGCCTCTACTTTTTTTTTTTTTTAAACCCTTACAAGTAAAATGTTCCTCTGTCGTTATTGAACAAGATTAGAGTTCGTAACGAGTAGTAGTTCACAAACAGAAGGAAGCTTGATTGCCTTATTCCAGTGCAGACTCTATGTAAGAGTCGATATAACAAGTAGAGAAGCCCCACTGCACAACCTGGTACTTGCAACAATGACTTTATCTGTGTGGGCAATGGTCAAGTGGCATTAACTGTGTGTAGGACTTTGTCTGTGTGTGCACACTTCAACTAGGGATATATTGGATACACTATACGAGATGAATTAAGTGAAACGAAAACGCGCAAGAAATTGAACTGGTCGAAATCAAGACAAAAAAGCTTACCTACTAGTCGATGGATATGTGTCAACTCGGGACCTCATATAAGTCAGAGTCGAAGGATATTGAGAACCACGATGTGTCATGATAAAAGCAAGAGCAGAAGAGTGAGAAGATCTTCAGACTTCATTGCATTTAATCACACTGGAAAACTAAGCAGTACAAGTACATGCCTTTGAGAAAATGGTACTAGAAAGTACTGTGTACTTCCCCCTTACCTTCAAATTGGGTCCTCAAGATATTTAATTTAATTTATCTATCAAAGTTAGATTAATAGTCAACGGACCCCAAATTTAGGTTTGTCTTCTAGGTTAACTTTAAGCCACTTGTTGTTTCAATTTTTGTTATTTCTTTTTCATATATATTCTATGTGAGAAACTATTTTGCCATAGCAATAATTTAGAGAGTGCACAAAACACATCCGATAATTTCAAATGGAAAGATTGTCAAGAAAGAATCCAAATCTAAGTCAATCAACATATTTAGTTGGACCTACTTTCATTGGGAAACTTAAGCCAATAAATTATGGGTCAATTAAGATTAATTAATTATTCTACACTATTTCAATCATTTGATATGAAAGTCTTCTTGACATGACTCACATGTGCATTTCAACATTTAATTTCGTGCAAATTCGTTCTAAATGTTCTTTTCATTTTTCTTTTTGCGTTTCTCAATAGTAAGTTAATTATCATTAGCTTGTTCAAAGCAGGGAAGTTAAGCATTGTTTCTTGTTGTATGTGGGTGATCAGACCCTGCACCATCTGATTAGGATGAGTTGGATTTACATATCTAAATTTTGACTCACATTATTTTCAGTGATAAATCAGCTAACCATCATACATAACAAACTGAGTTTCCAAGAGCCATATTGCATCTAAATAGTCCACAATTACAAGCTTCTTTGCTTCTCCTTGCACGCCTGCCTTAGTTTTAAAATAAACACGATACGATTAGTCATTTGCGTGCACAGTTAGAAAAGTCTATCTAGATTTGTTCGTAATCACATCATATTATACTTTTATGCAGACATCAAAAGAAGCTATAGTCACGTAATTATCTAGTAATACAAGGAATAAAAATAATAAAATATGAAGCAAACTAAGGTTCGAACGTGAAGATCTGTCCATCAAACTCAAATATGTAGAAATATTAATGGGCTTTCATCCATATCTACACATGAGAAGACCATACAAGCCCATGCTTATCATATAATTGTTTCACCTTTCTTAGCAAGTACATATATATCAACGCTCCCAGATCTTTAGGTGGACCCCGATCAAATACAATCATGCTTATTATATTCTTCTGATCTTGAATTATTCGAAACTATCTCTTGCAATTAATCAGAAATATAGTTTATTTCAGATCTTTGCAATTTAAGATGGTTATCAAGATTTTCCACCCGTCTTGTGTATATTGTTTAGAGAATTTTTATGGACCTTTGCCTCAACTTATTTTGTAAAAATAAATGATTGGAAAAATATTTTTCTATAATTGTATCTCTTGAAATAATTAGTCAATTAAAAATTTTCAATCATGTCTAACTATTTTCATGGAAAATGAAAATATTTTTCAATCATTTATTTTTGTAACCAAAAAAAGTGATTATTTTTAGAGAAATAATTTTGAAATCATTCATTTTCTATGAAATAGACGTAATTTTTTGTTTAGCATCATAACCACGGCTATTGTCACCTGTAAAGGATACAAATTATAAACAATTGCAATGCCAAAAATATGAAAGTCGAATTCTAACCAACCATATTCCTTGTTCAAACTTTGAACTGATTTATTAATTACGAGGACTGTCTACTCTCACTTAAATATTACTCTGCAATATTCAATGAAACTCACACCATTTTCCTGCCCCAGACTGTCCTTCTTATGCCATCAATTCGATATAATGTTATATCATGAGAATTGATAAATAATTGCTACTGAATTTTTATTAGTTTATACCACGTGCATTATTTAAAAATATATCTAAAAGTATCAGCTGTAGTGCCATACAACGTGGACACACCCAATTAATTGGGACCGCATCAATTTTTACAAAGAAACAAGAGGAATCCCTCGTATTGTATGCCGCTTCCGGAAATAATAAATTAGTTTCCTAACTTTATACATGCAACGCACGTCATTAATTTAAAAAAAAAGGACCTTATTCTATTTAATTTGTCATCGTCCACGTATATATCCGTGACAGGTATTTAGTATAGTATAATCTGACTTAATTAATTGAGATATTCGCCTTCTACTAAAAAAATCCACGTCCTCTTACCCAAGAAAAAAATAATATTCTGTAGTAGTTCCATCCAACCATTTATTTAATCGTTGCTGAGTAAACATCGCAATTTTGTTTTGGGCCATAAACATAAACAATAAATTAGATATGGGTGTTTTAATAAACAGATATATGGGCATACAAATTAGACAATGTTTGCTGACGTCAGTGGAATTAGAGCTAAACAGAGATCAAGGGATAAATAAATCTAATTTGATTCAAAATCTCAATAAACATTACACTCTACTAATTGTTAATAATAAGAAATATAATTATAAATTATATCTATGAGATTTTGTTGGACCATTGCCAAAGTGATAAGTTTAAAAGGCCAACAATATTATGTTATTCTGCAAATTTCCTATAGATTCTAAGTTAAATCAACTTTCCAAAATTTGTTTCCAAATATAATTATCCAATTCCTATTTCTTTGTCAAAATCGCCTTTTTTATTTTATTTTGTGCACACACAAACTAATTTGGTGGAACCAACCTCAAGTTCTGCTTCTACACACAAAGTGAACTAGCAATAAAAATAGCAAAAACTAACATATTTTTGGGAAAAAGAAATTGCAAGCAAGATTTATAAAGGTTCGGCTTCAACGGGCATGCTCCTTTGTTCCGACTCTAATAGCCAAAATAGGCTGAATTCAAGTAGTATGCCAAGCATATAAATACCACCTTGTTACAAGTATAGAACTTGCTATCACAAAAAACCAGTCCTTTTAGAGCAACCTCACTATAGATTAAGTAACTATTGGAGTCTGGAATAGTTGTTCTCACTTCCCAGCACAAAAGATAGTAAATTCTCACCCCGAACCATAAATGACACTTTTAAGTGTTTACCAAAAGTCTATTGCACAATTTCTCATTCACCTAGACAAAGGCCTTTTTATGTACAACTTCTCTTGTGTCTTCAAAAAATGAGTTTCTCATTCTTAATAATCATAGGAGTAACAATTGAATGGAAATTACAAGCTTGTAAAAGAGACGGACTATAAAACCTCTTAAAAGTACTCAAATTCTCTTGTTTTTTTTGCTCTTGTCAACTATTTATCTTCAGGCCAATTCTCCCCTTTTTATAGAGCTCCAAATTTGAATGTTGCTGTTGAACCTTGTTGAACCTTGTAGCTGTGATATTTGTCTCATAAATTTTGAAAATCTCAACAAAATTCCTTGGAAAACGCAACTCTGCTTTAATTTGGATTGTCAATCATGATCATACCATTTCACGAGTCTCTTGAGTGAATTAGCTCATGAGTTTGGAAGTGCCTTTTCACACATTCGGACTGTTTTGTAGAATCTAGTTTGGTTCTACACCCTTATGCAATTTTCCAAATATAACAAAATTGGACTCATAGGTTTGCATAATCTAAACCTACCTTCTGCGTGGCGTTTAAATAAACTCATAAACCATTATACAATTAATGAATTCCAACGTTAGTAATTTAATGTTAAAACTGATAAATTTAAAGCGTTAGTAAGTTATACAAATAAAATTTGAAAAGTTAGTTCATGAATCGGTAATTTGAAAATGACATAGAAAATGGTGGTAATTTTCATAAATCTATGGATAAGTTGATGACGAGTTACCTGGAAAAAAAAAAAAAAAAAGAGTCATCTATCATTTTTTTAATCAATAGTTTATTGACATTTACCAATACTGATTGAAATATACCATCACCAAAAGAAATCTTGTATTGACCCAAAAAAACATTAAACCCTAAACCCTGATTTTTTTTTTTTTTTGCTCGACCTCTTACCAAGGAAACTATTTTATTATTTACGGAAGCGGCACACATTTCGAGGGATGCCTCTTGTTTTCTTGGCAAACCCGATGCGGTCCAACATAGTTTGGTGTGTTCACATTGCACAATGCCGCAGCATATATTTTAGAAATATATTTCTCAAAGAAAAAAATTGCACGTGGTATAAAGAAATAAGTAATTGCCAGTTGATTAGTTGTCATTTGTCATGATTTGTGTACATTCAGACGTTTAAATGCGTGGATATGATCAAAGATATGTCCAATTGATTGCATGAGGAGGACAGTCTCGGGCAGGAAAATAGCGCACGAATTTCATTTATTATTGCAGAGTGATACTAAAATAATAGTAGATGAACCCTTTTATATGATAAATCGGTTGCTATTGGCTGTGTAGGTTATACTATATGTCACTGTCATAAATTTTAAACACAAGTTTTTCAACACGTTACTAAAGATCCCCTATGCATGAAGTGTTGGATAAAGTTTAGATAATATGAAATATAAGATTTGTTGGAAATTTGTTGAAAATGATGGAAAAAATAAGATAAAATGTCTTACGCGTGCAAGCTTAAGGAAAATTCCATCATTCGAAGTATGAAACCCAATGCAATAGACTCGAGGACTATCCTCTCAAAATATAACAAACCTTCTTTTTTCTTCAATTCAAAATAATAAAAGAAATAGAAACAATGTTATATGTATCATTGAGCAAAGAAATTAAAGATATGAGAAGGGAAGGAAAATTCTCTTTTTGATTCTATGTATCTTTTTTTAAATTGTGGTTTGAAGTCTCATTTTATATTAAATGAGAGAGAAAGACATTCAGAAACCGCTATAAATCAATTGGTAATTTTAATAATGATGACTGTTATAAGTCGTGATAAAATAATAGAGGATTTATGAAAAAATAAATCAAACATTACAAAACCATTACAATGCCACTATAGATGAGTGACAGACAAAAACCATTCAAATTAATGACGATAAAAAATATTACAAAAACTTTTTTTTTTTTGTAACTTCTATAAAAGCTCTTACTTTTAAATATTTCTACACTATTAAAATATCTAACAACCCCTCAAATTTTTCAAAAGTTTTGAAAAGAAAAAAAATAGAATAATGATGGGTTGTTAGAGCGTAATGCATCGGAACTAGTAATTGTTAGGTTATAAATCGGACCAATAATTCATGAAATCATTGGTAAAGTTTGAAACTTCTATGAACTAAGAATTTCGTTTTATGAATTACAATATTCTCTAATCACATTACACTCCCACAAATATTATAGTTCAACATGATGTTGTGCTAGTAGGCCATGCGCGTGCTTAGTTCATTCATAAGTGCTCTAAAAGATTATCGCCAATAATTCTTATAAAAGTAGCCTCACTCTACATTTATATAGGTGATTCTGATTCCATCAAGTGTTTTCTATAATTAAATACTCCACTTATAGTGACTATGGAAATTATTAAGAGTTTAGCTCAGCCACTTTTTTTATTATAGTCTTGTGTTGACCTAATTCACTGCCAGCTATTTTAGCTCGCATCGAAATTAAACTTATCTTCAACTTGCACTAAAATCGGAGCACAATCAAAATATCCACATGATAGGCAATCTGAGATTGATAATGTTATCTCCATCTCACACAAGAACTAGAGCACAATCAAAATATTTGAGATTGATTCAAATATTTTCACCAGTGGTTACTAATTCTATTGTCAATGTATATCTCCTAAGATTCTTTCTAAGTATATGTCTATAGGAGTCATCACTAATTGTAATACATAATTCAAAAATTAAAATATACTATTCTTATATCTTCTCTATTCTCTATTTTTCTACATCTCTATTTTTATCTTGGTATGAGAGCAGAAAAAGGCGAAAGCCTATCAATTCAAATATGAGTTAGTCAAATTCTATCTCTCCTGAGCAAACTATCGTTCAACAACACCAGCCTCCCACTTCACTTAAAAGCAGTAGGTGCACTTTATCTTTTGTCTTTTCCTTCTTACTCCCATTTTTGACTTTTCCCTTTCTCTTTTCTTTTGTCTTTTCCTTATTTCTTCTTTTTTTTCTTCGTGCGGTCTTCTTCTTGAAGGCCCCTCTGCAAATGTCAGGCTTAACAAACTGTCGAACTTATGCCGAAATCAACAGACAATGGACAAGCGAGACACGACCTCAGTACAGGCACGAACGAAACACAGCAAGTCTCGGCCTTAGACGAAGGACACGAACGCGCATCTAGCTTAGGCGTTTCATCGAGCACATGGCGTGGGACCTCCTGGGCAACGAGCAGCAGCTGAAACGGGACCTCAATCGAAGATCGGGACAAACGGCATGGGACAAACCGGGGCTTAACAGCTAGAAAGCATATGACATAGTCGGGGTCGGAACTTATACGACCTGAACGACAGAGGCTTCGGGTGCCAGTCCTTGGAATGCCGACCAGCCTCCCCTCGGCCGAACCGGCGTCTCATCTCAGCATTGAAGGCGTGTCCCATCCATTTCTGGCCTACTTCCCCTCTCTCTGCCGTCGATCGTCCTCCACGCACGTGTCAACGACCTCTGCACGCGCGAGTTGCAGAGGAGGGAAGGAAGGAGAAAGAATAAGGGGCACACCTAGCCCCTTTGGGCTATTTTTTTTAGGATTAATATTCTGAAAAACCTCAAACTGTTACACCTATAACAAATTTACCATAAATTATTTTTTTGATCATAAAAAACCCTAAACTTGTACATTTATGACAAATTTATCCCGACCTAATTTATTCGACCGCAAAAAAACTCCAAACTGGTAAATTTGTGACAAATATACCATCCGCTAAATTAGATTAATACCACAAAAAAATCACAAAAATTATAAACTGTGACAAACTGAGCGTAAAATCCCAAATTGGTATACTAGTCAACTGTCATATGCCATTTAATTTAATAATTTGACAGTAAAATTTAACGAAAATTAACAGAGGGTAAATTTGTCACAAGTGTACCGATTTTGGGTAAATTTGTCAAAGGTATACCAATTTGGGGTTTTTGGTGGTCAAAAAAATAGTTTTGGGTAAATTTGTCACAAATGAACCAGTTTAGGGGTTTTCTAGACTATTAACCCTTTTTTTTTAAAAAAAATTCAAAAAGTAGGGTAAGGAAAATAGAAAACAAAACTTAATAGATGCAAATAATATTAATACCCGAAAATCCCTTTTGTTAGGGGGAAATTCGTCCATAATTTTCTGTGCAAATTAATCTTAACTATTTAGCCAAAATTTAGGTATTAACAAACTCCTAATGTTTAATTGCACGAGTAAGAAAGCACCATGGTAATAATATCAAATAGATTGATGTCTTGAAAAATTGCTGTAATTAATTCACAAAATAGATAATCCCGACTAGCTAAAATTAATTATCATCCTTGGTCGGTAAAACGAGGTAATTTAATGGATGATTGATCCAGCCATTACTAGGCTCCACTGGTATTCACTTTTTCCATGTCAAAACCGCAAGTTGGCAAGCATTTTTGGCTATGACGATAGTTCTCACTTATGTTCTCTTACATGTTAAAGTGATATAATTATGCCACTTTATGTTTGACGAACTTATTAAGATTGGATAGTTAATGATACTTTTAGCCAACATCGTTGAGAATTTCGGCCCAATCGATTAAATTTGGAGTCAAGGTTGGAAATGTACAAAATACATTTCGAATCATTTTATCAGACGAAAATACAATATTTTGAATCAAATAATTTCTTGGATTCCAAAATGTGTTACAATTGAAACTTTTTAGAATGATGCAAAAGTGCATAATTTGGTACAAAATACAGATGATTTATTCCCATTGGGATGTCTATAGCCCTTTGCACTAGCAATGAACTCAAAGCAAACAACATCCAGATTAAGACACAGTACAAGGAGGCATGTAACTGGGCGGCGGATACACCTTCTGATTCTTTAGCTTCCCATCTCCGACGATGAGGACTGTGTCCATTCCCCAGCTCGCATGGCGTTCTAAATGACAGTGCATGAACCACACTCCTGCAGCCACCCGTAAAAGAATAAACAGTCAATTATGCATTCATATACAATACCGAATTCACACAAAACTAATGCCAAAATGGTAGATACATGATAATAGATGCTATTCATTTGCAAACAAAAATGATATGTTTCCATGCGTTTCTACCAATGAAATTATAGTACCTGGATTATCGGCTTTGAATCTGATCGATGTCCACCCATTTTTGGGGAGTCCGACAGTGTTAACATAGGGTGGATCCACTAGATTATAATCCGATACATAGGAGTCGCTGAAATTTCCATCGCCCATCCCAACGACATAAAAGCTATAGCCGTGTAAATGCATTGGGTGATTCTCTGCTGCTCCGAAATTGGTCCCTTGGAATCTTATTTCGACCTCCTCATTATAGTTAATCATCAACACTTCGGTACTCACGTTGGCAGCTTCCCCTAAGGCCGATACATTCCCGGTGTAGTCAAACATGAAAGGTGGTTCATCTGGAAAAGTTTCGTTGTAGACTCCTAGAAGATTGCTGCACACACCAGACAAATATAATGTTATTAGACACATTTAAATGTTGAATTATGCCTTCGCTTTAGGATAACAGAGGTTTTAGCTAGTTAAATAGGTTCGATTGGAAGAATGTTTCAGCCCGAATAAATTCTATCGATTTGAAAAAGATATTCAATCCGAACAAATAGGATCAAATTTTGTAGGTCAAACGATTTACGTACTTGTAGTATGCTTGGAGAATGCTAATCGAGGGAGCCGAAAAACTTATGTTGTTCAAGCTTGCCGAATGCATAGAGCCGTCTGGACCAATACATGTTTGATTAGCAGGACAAGGTTGCTGATTCACGGACACTGTGATCGTAATGTTTCTTGTGATGTTGGCTGGAACCGTGGATGGATGTTCTTCGCTATTCAAACTCCTTAACTGAATAGTAAAGTTTCCGGCGTCACTCTTATTGGTAAAACTTGGAAGTTCAGGTAACACGGGAGTCTCTGAATGGTTATAAGTGCTGTTGTATTGGAATATTCCTCTCGTAACATTTTCGTTGGATGGGGCACTTGTGTCCACGAACGGGCTGAAAACCATATAGTAACGACCGAGGGTTTGGTTTGCAGTGACCAAAACATCCATTGTTTGACCGGGAGTTATCATGAGGTACTCAGTATTAAGCGGCTTTAAATAAGCTCCATCCATTCCGACCACAGTGAGATTGTGCTTGGCTATGCCAAAGAACATCTCTTCATTCAACCCGGAGTGGATGATCCGGAGGAGATACGTTTTTCCTTGCACAACTGTTATATTGTACGCCGAACCTACGAAAGAAAAATAAAAACAAAACATACCATATTAAATAGAACTTACAGAGATTCTAAAATTACTCATACTATATATCAATCATCATTAATTAATTTTAAGACATAATAATTTCGCAAAGATCTCATTTTATTAATTATAGAGTAGTAAGGTTTTATTTCATTACCTTTGAATAAGACCTTTTCTTTTATATTTTTAGCATATATCACATTCATATATATATATATATATAGACATAGACATAGACATAGACATAGATGCACACACTAGAATTAGTACCATTAGAGCATGAATAACTATCTCCCGGTTGACCATTGATGGTAAAGGCCACGGACAAGTCTGGATCACCTCCAGATGCAAGAGCCTCGTCAATTATGTCCTTCGTATCTCTTGCATACCATTCAGCTGCATGCCAAAAAATAATTTTGTTTAAGAAAAACAATGCAAACTGTTATTTCTATGCATATGTGTTTGATTGAGTGAAAAACTTATTCTTGAGAGTTAACTTAGTTGAAAGTAGCATACATATCACGATTGTGTGTTGGTCGTCAAACTCATAAGGGTAGTTGGTGTCGTTGACTGGCAAAATGATTATAGGACCATGTATTGTGGCACGTGACCAGTCGCTGTGGGCGTGCCACCACAACGTGCCCTCTTCCTCGGTGAGTTTGATTTTCTGAAGGAAGCTTGAGTTTGTAGGGATGGGGCATTGCGTGACATATTCCGGGCCATCAGACCAAGGATACTGTATTTGTCTCACTCCATGCCTGCACGTGTGTATAGTATTAAGAGGGAGGGAGAGAGAGAGAGAGAGAGAGAGAGAGAGAGAGAGATGGTTGTATTATTACCAGTGAATAGTGATTCCATAAGGTCCTAAGTTGGTGACATTAACATAAATAGTGTCGCCCTTGTGAGCACGGATCTCCGGCCCAGGAAATAGACCGTTCACGGTTATTACACTCCGATTTGTCTCACATAGCATCTCAAGAGGTGTCTCATTTACCTGCAACAAAATCATCATATGAATCTTGAACCATTATACCCATAAAATAATTTGCCCTATAAAATTGACGCAAGGTCTGTAGTTGAACTTTCTTATGGATCAAGACTCCAGGGGTTGGAAACCACCTTCCAAAAGAGTAAAATGCATAAATCATACAACCGTAGATATTGCCAGATTACTACTAAACTCTCAAGAAGTCGAAATCTTCAAAAAAAATTGCATCTAGTTTGGTATTTGAATGTTCTAGTGCTCGGCCTCGAACATACTCCAAGATTTAATTAGCTGAGAGATTTAGATGTAAAGGTCATTGTAAATAAGGAGATTCTTGTGTTGAATACACTGATGGGATCGTGGTAAACTATAATGCTTCTGAAAGAGGCTAAAACTGGTTAACAATCAAATGCTTTGGGTAGTCACTAAATGTTCACCAAGGGGATGCTCCTACTCACCACAAAATCATAGAAGAGGACTTCGCCTTGAGCCATGCAGAAGAGCAGGGTCGCAGTGACCGCGAACCCTTGAAATGTTCCCATCGTCCCTCTCTCTCCCTGATACAAAATGGAACTTGTACTAATCACTCGATCCAGAAGTAAAGAGGAGACTTGGCTTGTGCTCTGTTTCTTTGTTCTTGTGACCTTCACCTTGCATTAACGGGGGCTTTATTAATAGGAAACATCTTTCAATGCTTGGTGATCTCTGACTATACGGTCTCTGTCTGCCCCCACATGCAAACGAAGTCGCCGTAGGTCCCACAAAAACACGTGTCCCATTGCATTACGGCAAATGGAAATTACAGAAAATGTGAGCATTTGTCATTCAAAGGCTCGTGCTCGTTTTTCCCGTGTTTCCACGAGGAAGAAGAAGATTGGTTGAAGAGCACCGCAAAGGAACTGGCTGGATAACTACTCTCAACTTGTTTAGTCGCGCCGGCCAGAAAGAGAGAGGACCTAAAGGCAAACAATATCTTACGCGCTCAACAACTGCTTCAAGATTCATTACCGATTCTTATTTTCTTCTTTTCTGGAGACAGGAGGCGTCCGCGTTTTTCTGGGAGGATTGCTCGCGAATGAAGTTTCACATCCCATGTGTCATGTTCCTGGACACAAGTTGACCATGCCCCTGTTTCCGGGGTGAACAGAGCCGCTAGAAGTCGACAGATATGCCACAGAGAAAATTTTATATTTTCACAAAAAGGAAAGAGTGAGAGAAAATTGCTTTTTTTTTTAATAGTTTGCCGACCGAAGAAGGGGAAAAATAATAACTCGTACAGAAAATCCAGCTAATGTTCTAGGTGCCCTAGTCATAAAGGCAAGTTTTGCCTTAGGTTTGGTTACTTTTACAAAAAATTAATGATATGAATAACACTTGAATTAGTTATAAAATTAAATGAATGGACAAAAAAGTATTCTTATCATTGACCAACATTTTTACATATAAATTGTTATTAATAATGAGAATATTTTTCATCAATTAATTATATCAATGGATATAAGCGATTATTCCTTAAAAATACTTTCTAAATAATTTATTTTCTGTGAAATAAATGTACTTTAAGTTGAATGAATAATCACCGAAGTTCATGTGGACAATCTCATCAGCACCACCTATAATGCACTACAAACACTTCCCATGATGTTTCCAGAGTGCCCATTCAGTCAACTTCGAAACTTTCCGGCTTTTCAACTTGCAACTTTCTTGTGGAATGTGTGAACAAAAATTTGACAATTCGAATCATCCTTAATATGTTTGATTGTCATTTGAGAAATTCTTTCAAACACAACCATCTTATAATGCCTGCAAATGCATTTTTTCCCCATAGAATGTGTAAGTTATCGAAGTAAAGCATTTTCAGAATTTCATGGAGTAAATTATTTTCTCCAAAAGAAGACGATGCAAATTGCAAAAATTAGGAATGTGAAAGCATATTTGGTTTATTTTTCCAATGTGAAATAATGGCTTATAGTCATGGCTACCTCTACCAAATTTCTACGAGGTCTATACTGAGGGGTTTTACCTAAGAACAAGCTGTCTCAATTACTCCGTGAAATAGAAGCGGGTATGAAATCTCTTTTTCCGATCTCACTCTTGACATATAAGCAAACATAGTGGATCCAGATAAGAGACAACTACAATAGCTCGAGAAAAACATGTTCGAGTAGGTGAGTGCATTATATGATCGATAAGCACGCGGTTCGAATCATTGTTTGACTAGATGAGCCAGGATCTTTCTTTACCATGGTTAGACGAGATGCCTGCCCACTTTCTTTGCAGGCCGTGGATCGGCAAGGGATGATTCACTCACAGCATTTTTCAACAAAAACACGGTCCACGAGATTGAGGGTTTTGTTGTTTATCATTGCTTTATAGATGTGAAAGACCGTTTTCCGAGTAATTTAAGTTAATTTCATAAACAATGCCAGCGGGACATTAATATTTGAAAAAACCCTTAACCACCGTCGCGATATTAATGCATTTTTTTTTTTTATGAAAACCCTTCACTTTGAGACTTGGTGATGATCAATCAAAAAAAAAGACTTGGTGAGTGCGTGGTAAGATTCCCAACGGAATCATCCATAAATGCCTAGCATATG
Organism: Eucalyptus microcorys; assembly: GCA_014182515.1. Lineage (NCBI taxonomy): Eukaryota > Viridiplantae > Streptophyta > Magnoliopsida > Myrtales > Myrtaceae > Eucalyptus > Eucalyptus microcorys. The sequence continues at coordinate 41,237,707 of CM024566.1, forward strand.
CTTTTATACATATGATAAAATGGTACGGTACAAACTGTTTCTGAAATGTAAATTTTTTGTATAAATATTGGTGAATATCAATTCTAAAGAGTCCCGAAGAAAGTAAACCCAGAAACTCAAGCCATGAAGGGACAGATACCGATTGATTCTGAAAATTGCTCATAGTAGCATGAGCTCCTTTGGATGGCCGATTGACCAATAAAGATGAAAGGAAATGAAAATTGTGTGGTCCACATGATTAATACTTCAACCATGAACCTCGAGATGCCACATCTGTAAATCTTAAAGGGCGTGTCTAAATATTTTTATTTCTATTTTTTCCGCTTCTTTTATGATCTCTAGCCAATTAAAGATTCATTAAACACGCTCTAGATTTCATCAACTAATTATTTCCAATCCTTTGGCCCATGCAAGGGCCCTGATCAAGTGTAATTTGCGCACAATTAGCGGAATCCAAATATGTATCCCCCAATTTCCAGCTAAAAATCTCCTAATACCCCCAATCAATTGAAAATTCTCTAGTTTTTACCTGTTTCTTTTTGCATAATCTAAATTTGCGATGGACATCTTAGACTCTTTCTTATTCCAAAATATCTAATACTCTCACAATATACAAATTTGACATGTAAACTCACATATAATGTTTTCATGATTTTCTGAAAGTTGGATAGAATTCAACACATAAACAAATAATTTTTTTATTTCTTGAGAGTACACCAGTCGTCACAGCCTCTACACTTTGCTAATAGAAACATACATGCACTCCCGATTGCCCCAACATCAACAATTTATCCGTGTGAATCATAAAATACTAAATATTGGGTATTTTCCTGTTTCTTCTGAGCCTATGAACCTTGGCACATAGTTATCAATTTGGGAGGGCGGGAACGTCTTATGTTGCATCTGAGAATATCTCCCTCATCAGAGTTCTACTTCGACTGGTGAATCGACGAAAAACAGTACCTAGTGTATACGTTTGAAGCGTGTAGACACTTTCCTTAATTTGATGTTGTTCCCATGATGTTGGCCCCATAACCGGACAAGATCCTGCTCCTGTGGAAATTTTTTTTTTTTTTTTTTTGGTCGAAGCTCCTGTGGAAGTTTCCTCGCGTATTTCGACACCGTTCCATGGTCATGTAACTCACTCCTTAAGCAATCACTTTTTAATTTACATAATTTCCTGCAATACACAAGGCGTGATTTCATGTTCGTACAAGAAACCAAAAACCTCGTTTCTCACAACACGAGCGGACCAGAGCAGAAATGAGTAACAATGGTGCACCTTTTAATTAATCAACGCGCTACGAAAATTATCAAAAGTGCCGTGAGACTAACGGAACTTATGATCATGGCAAAAAAGAAAAAAAAAACTACCGGAGCTTAATAGCAAAGCATATAATAATAAGATATATTTATGATGTAAACTGGAGTTTACCATGGCTGTTATATAAATCATTTTTATTATAACTTGGGAATTTGGATGAAAGATTATTCAAAGAATTCGTAGTGTCGTAATGTAATCAAAAAATCATGGGCCTCACAAAATGTCAGATTCTAATTAAGTTGCGAGGATATAATTCCTCACGAATATAAATAAACAATAATAATAATTCGTCACGAGTGTTCTACCTTTGGCGTGAAATTTTCAACTTTTAGCGGAACCCCAACAGAGTGGGTTGCTTTCTGAGTATAGGAAGGACACTGGTGATCGTACTATCGCATGATAATAACAATGCGAAGACAAAAACAAAGTTAGTTGGGAAGATTGAAAATGAGCTTCTGTTGTCGCATCATCGAGCTTGTTCTCGTGGAATTATCTTGTGTTATCACTGATTAAATCACAGAACAAGGTCATGTGGGGGCAATTAGAAGATAAGCATAACAAGGCTAACCTGCTAATCACTATGATTTAAATTAACATGCGGCCTACATGGATGCAACCTTGCTCTTTAGTTTATTATAACGTTCCGTGGGACGACTAGGTACAGTTGATCATGTTGTGTTTCATGTAATAATTATGTTTGTTATGTGGGCACGTTTCTAGGGTAAATAATGCAGAACTGGACAATGTGAATGAGATCATGATGGTGAAAGCAAAGCCAATGATTCCGTCTGACTTAGTGAAAAAAACGGATCCTATAAGGCCAGATTGACTACAAAAGCAAAGGCTTTTGGTTCAGGAAATGGAGGAACTAGGCAGCGAGCCGGCTCAGTGGTCATGACTAGGTTTTGCTTCTAAGCAATTGGTGTGTATAGGTCGAACATTCTCACTCTTGACCTAAGCAAAATATTGCATGACTTACGTATAGATCATGTAAATCAAGTCCATCTCTATCATTGATTATGCAATATCCACAATTGACTGGTTGAAATGGTATTAGTCTGTGTTATGTATTGAAACAAAGATACGATGACTTCTCTAGCACTATAGCAAGATAAGCGTTTAAAACATCGTTGCTCTTCATCAGGTCAAATTATGATCCTATTTCTAGAATTAGCTCGTCTTTCACCCGGTTACACACGGATCACACGTGCATCAGTTAGCTTGCTTAGAGATTAATTCAGAGGAAACTAGCTCCAGCACTCTAGATGCATGCATGCTCGCCGTAACCATTCTATGTTGATTCCAATCACATGGATGCAAACAAAAGTCGTAAAAATAATTGATTAAAAAAGGTTTAATTAATGTGTAAAATATCTCTTTTTTCTGCCCACATGGATCTCCTCGATCACAGCTGGTCATGGACCACCTTTGTCCTCGTCGAATTTATTCAGCGCATAAATCGTGGGAAAATGTTTAGCATCCTCTACTTTATTATACGGGCACGTGGTGTATGTGTAACACAATTATTAATTCAGACGCGTCAAGCGCTTTGAATGATTCAGTTCTTTTCTGACAGAAGGGACAGCACGTGAGGAAAAGACTTTCGTGGGGCTCTTGGAAGAGGAAATGAAAGCCCACGGTAAAAGCAGCAGAATCGTTGTTTACGGATGTTTCGCAGTGCTTAAAGTAGACGAGCAAGAAGAAAGTTGGGTGTGCCGAAGAGCCAAAAAGGACAAACGAAAGGTTGATGAAACACGATAATCAAGGATGATCAGTTTTCGATTCGATATGATTTCAAAATAAAATCGAGAATCAGACCGGGAGGACGGATCCTCAAAATTGAGAATCGAGGACCGGACGGATTGATTCTACAACCAAGAACCGGTCAAATTTTAAAGATTGGAGAGAGTGGCGTGCCTGACAAAAACATAGAGAGCAGAGCAGCATGACCTCACTTCTGTCTGATGTGTCTCTTTACTGCATTTACTTTTGTTCACACACTCTCTCTCTAAGTCAATCCCTCCTGTCCCATCTCCATCTCTTTCTCTTCTCTATGCAAGCCCACTTCCTCTCCTCCTTCCACAAAAACCACCGAGTCCTCCATTTTAGAGAGACCACGAAGACACCTCCAATTCTTTCCGAGGTCGCTCTCGAGCCTCATGGATCCTCGTGTCTGTGGTGTCTTCCCTCTCCTATCTCCTCCGTATTGCCCCACTGGCCCCCTGCAACTCCACGGGGGGTCAGATCAGTTCCAACTTCATCCTCGTCGACCTCCTCAACTCGACTCCCGCTACATCGAGCTCGTCGAGAAGGCCCTCCTACTCCAGATCCTGAAGGATGCTGAGAGGGAAAGAGGCCGTGAGAGCCAAGTGGGAAAAGCAAGCATGAGGGACTACTGTTCTTTGAAGATTTCTAAGAAAATTAAAAAAAAAAAAAAGGTCGGTTCTATCTGGTCCAGACAATTCCATCCTTAGAACCAGAACTGGAACCAGACCGAAAATCACTGATTCCATTTTGATGGAATTGAGAACTGGACTGGCCCCTTCGGGAATCACCTAGAACCGGCTGGTCCAGTCTGATCTAAGCAATTCCCGGTCCAGGCAATCTTTGTTGCTCACCCCTAGCAATAATGGAGGATTGGCATAGTGAAGTCTGTGGTGTTTTTAGCATTGAATTTTATATGTAATTATGAATCAAATAAGTGCAATTACTAAAGAAGTTATCTAATCAATTTAAATATATTACGGGAAGTAATTTAGTCATAATTTTTTTTTAATTTTGTTAATTAAATTTAAAATTTCTGTGTAAAATTTTAATATTATCAGTAATTACATAAGATAATTAATAATAACTGAATTACTATGTCAGTAATTACCAGTGAAGATGGATGAAATTTTGCACGAACATTTAGAATTGAAATGGCTCCTTCGGAATTATTATTGAAAGGACTACATCAGAAAGAAACCTAGAGTCGTAGGTCTTACATAAACTTACCTGTTGGACTTGATATCCAAGACTCCTTCTTTAGGTAAATAAGCCCAAAACTGTAAGATAGTCCTCTATATCTACTGTACAATAGTAGAGCTCATAAAGGGTAATTTACAGGCGGAACGAAGCTCGATTTCACTATTCTTGTAGGGATTCTCTGTAAGACTTCCGCGATACAATGAGTGAGAAGCCATAGTACACAATCCAATACGTGCAATAATGGCTCATGGATTTTGTGCGTGCACGCGCTTTAGCTAGGGATGTATCGGCTACACTACTCAACCTGAATGAGTGAGATGGAGTAGCACAAGAGATTGAACTAGTGGAAAACAAGACAAAATGCTTACCTCCTGGTTCCATAACCCACGGTGCAATCGATCGATATGTGTATTCGGGAACTCCTATAAATGGGAATAGGAGGTTATTGAGAAGCATGGTGTGTTGTGATAGAAGGCCAGTTAAGCCACGCTGTGAGAGTTGATTCATCTCTTGGCTTTCCCTGACTTTTGACTCTTGGGAGCAAAAGATCATCCGTGATGAAAGAGCTTGCCCACAGCATTCGATGGAAGAAGGGAGTGAAGAAGATCTAGACTTCATTACATTTAATCACCAACTTAGAGAACTAAGCAGTACATGTACAAACCTTTAGGAGCATAAGAAGTACTACATAGTACAGTGTACTATCTCTCACCGTCACTATGAAACGTCAAGATCTATTAGTTCATGTCATATATGATAGTTATTAATTTCTAGGAGTTTAGGTGAGAATGGAGGGCAAACCCCAAACTTAGGAGTTGTCTTCTGGGATGACTTTGGGAATTATCCTCCGATGGTCGTTTCTATTTTTAGCAGTTTCTTTTTTATATATATTCTGTACACGAAAATTATTTTTGCCATGGAAACAAGACATCACCGAAAAGAGAAAGGGAACTATTTATTTTATGTGCAGAATTTTATTATTCCATAACAAAGGAATACGAATTTTTATCCATGCTTGTAAATTTCAATAAGTCTCAGTAAACATTAAAGATTTATTGGTTAATAAATTGATATATGAATTTTTTTTTTCTTTTTGACTTTTTTCCAAGTAACTTGCTAGTAACTTACTTAGACTTTTGAAATTACCATTTTTTTTATTTGTAATTTGAAAATTGCCAACTTTTGTACTAACTTATCAAATTTTATATAGATAGCTTACGAACTTTTCAAACTCATTAATCGATAATAATTAGGTACCAATCTAAAATAGGATAAACTCCCAACTACTTTTAAGTTATCAGGTCTTATTTGAATTACTTACCAATGTTGAATTGGTTTTTATAACATATGAATTTTTCTATGGAGTTATCATTTTTATTTTTTTGTTAGCAATCCCTTAAATTGAAATCTCACTTGATGACGTAAGTTGTCGCCAAGACCTCTACAACCTCAATTCTAGGTCGATCTAAGGTTGAACACCTCATAGAGCCTCAATCTGAGTAATCACAATGGCTTGCACTTGGATCTTGCAGCACCGAGGGCTTGTGGTGAAGGGCAAAGGTGTGTGCGCGTGCACACGTGAGAGAGAGAGAGAGGGAGGCATAAATGTGAGTTGGGCGAAGGGAACTAACGAGTGATGTATGACAGTGGTAGAGTGAGAAGGCCGACATGATACGATTATTTAAACTTATATGTAAATGGCATGCGTTATATAACCTAAGCCTAATTAATTTTAGGTTTACATGTTATCTAAATGAAACTGAGATAACATTTTTTTTTTGTTTGAACAAATTTATGAAAGATATGTATTATTCTAAAACTATATGCATTCTAAAACTAACATGCATCTGCCCTAATTAAAAGACTAAAAATTATTTGTGCTAAGCTCTAAATATGCGTGAGACAGTGATGACCAATGATGATTGATACTATCATGATGCATTGAAATATACATTAAGATTGGAATTAACCATGTCATTGATAATATGCTATTTCAAGGCCATCAAGGTTTAACTAATCAAATCAATCATAGCAAATCACATGAGTAAATATTAGGGTCCAACTTGAGGGATTAAAAGTTCGAAGCCCTAATATGTATAGACTAATGCAAGGAAAATAAAATAAGGGAATCAAGTCAAACTAAAGCATGGCAATGATAAAGATTAATCAATCCTAAATATGCACACGGCGAAATTCGACTTATCAAGACTTAACTAAAAAGATAAAGATTTAAGCATGACTTGATATCAAATGGCGTAGTAGGAGAAAGTTCACGTTTTAAGAAAATTCATGAAAAGTCGTGCATATATGTCAAGTTGCACCCAACTACATGAAATCTAATTGTCTAATACTCAAGCAGAAACTCCATTCAAGCAATCACTTCCTCACACCATGCAATTACATCCAACAGAATATGGCCAGCTGGAACAAATCATACTCAGTCTAAATCAATTCTTAAAGGGAAAAATTACCCAAACAATCCTAAACCTATTACATTTTTTTCCAATTTAGTCATAAACCTTTTTTTCTAGCCAATTCAATCATAAACATTTTGTAATCGTACCGATTTAGTTCATCCGGCCAATTTTGGCTGGATTTTTTTGTTGAAGGAGCCAAGAGAATAGTGGTAACTCAGCTTTGCCACTAAAACTGAGATGACTCGATAAGGCGAAGAGGGTTTGGGTGAAGGAACCGTGGAGGGTGACGGTGCGACGATCACGATCCATCATGAAGGAGCGGTGGAACGTTTGTGAGGGCTGCCCAACATCAAGGACTAGTTTCCGGACGTCGAAATTGCCGCCGATAGCCAATAGGATTATTTTGGAAAGCAGCATATATTCCGAAGGACTCCTCTTGTTTCTTTGGCAAACTCGATGAAGTATTAGATGGTTTGGTGTGTTCACTCTGCACAGTACTGCAACTTACAGTTTAGACATATATTTCTTAAAAAAAATAAAAATGCACGTGGTATGAACAAATAAGTAATTGCCCGTAGTTAGTTTTCAGTTGTCGTAATTTATGTTCATTCAGACATTTATATGTGTGGATATTATCTAAGATATGTCCAATTTGTTACGAAATCGCACGTCGATTCTAGAAAAATAACGCTCGCAAACAATTCACCAGATAGAATATAGTAATAAAAGAGCAGAATCAGATGAACACGCCAGAAAATTTGTTATCGAAGTTCACCCAAACTTAGGCTACGTCTCCGCGCAGAGGCACTCTGCGAATCCACTAGATTTCGAAAAAAGTTGGAATACAACGACGATCTTCTCTCAAGATCAAGGTACAAAGAGATTGAGAACCCTCATCAAGAAAAAACTCACTTTTTTTCTTCTCTCTTTTTCTTGCCTCTCTATTTCCTTTTTAGCGTCTTAATGGTTAGGGTCTTACCATCGCTAATATAAAGATATCATTTTTAACCTAAAAGGAAATTTGATTGAAAAGACAAAAAGGCCCCTAAAAACAAATATTTGACTTCATCTATAACAATCTCTCACTTGAAGACAAATATATCCAAGCACCAAGCAACTTTGCATCCATCTTCTTCAAGAAATATTAGTTGAAAAAAAAAAAACTTGTGCCTCTGCGATACTCCTCATCAATCAACATGCAGTAATACCAATGGTAGTAGTACAGAAAATATGCTTCTTCTGTCTACTACCTTGGTCATCATGTCACCTGGATTCTTTGAGCCATCAATCTTTCGTAGCTTTAACTCATTATCTTTCAATGCGGACCTGATAAAGTGATAACACTTCTTGATATGTCTAGTTCTTGAGTGATAAGCTGCATTCTTTGCTAAGTGCACTCACTTTGACTATCACTCCAAAGTGTACTGACTGGCTGTTTTCGATGTAGCTCCTCCATGTAATCTTGTAACCACATGATTTCCTTAGAGGCTTCGTGATCGCCACGTATTCTCGCCCTCGTCGTCGATAAAGCCACTACTTTTTGTAGTTGAGACACCCAACTCACTACTGTACCGCAATCGTAAAGACATATCCAAAGTGGTACTCTTACCACTATCTCGATCACCCGAATGATTTACATCTATATAACCCCGCAACTCTAGAGATGTACCACTATAACAAAGTGAGTAATTGGAAGTACCTGCTAGATATCTCAATATCCATTTCACTACATTCCAATGCTCTCGCCCGGGTTCTCGCATATATCGACTCACAACTCCCACTTTGCTTGTGCAATATCGGTCTCGTGCTCACCATGGCATATATCAAACTCCCCACCGTTGATGCATATGGAACTACCGCCATCTCATCTTTCAAAGCCTGAGCGTTTGGACACATATCCTTAGAAAGTTTGAAGTAACTCGCTAGAGGAGTCGCAACCGGTTTTGCTTTGTCCATGTTAAATCTCTTTAACACCTTGTTCACATAGTCTTCCGCGACAACCATAATTTCTTATTTTTCCTATCCCCGATGATTTTCATGCCTAAAATATTCTGGCCTCTCCCAAGTCTTTCATAGCAAACCGTGATGATAACATCTTTTTCACTTCTACGATTCTCTTCATATTGGAACTAGCCACCAGCATGTCATCCACATATAAAGAGAGATACACAATGTCACCATCATCATATTTGCGAAAATAAACACACTGATCAGACTGACAATGTGCAAATCCTTTCTTTTGCATGAAACCATTAAATTTTAGGTACCATTGCCGCAGAGCTTATTTCAAGCCATACAAGCTTTTCTTCAAGCGATATACCATGTGCTCCTTACCTTTGACTTCAAAACCCTTAGGTTGTGCCATGTATAATTCTTCATCTAAGTCACCATGTAAAAACGTCGTTTTTACGTCTAACTGTTCAAGATGAAGATCCTCCACTACAACTATACTCAACAGAACTCTAATTGATGTCATTTTCACTACAGGTGAAAATATCTCGGAGTAGTCGATCCCTTCTTTTGATAAAAGCCCTTGACTATAAGTCTCGCCTTATATCTAATACTACCATCTGCTTCATTCTTAATCATGTACACCCATTTGTTTAATAAAGCTTTTTTACCTGTGGGTAACTTGGTCAACTCCCAAGTTTTGTTCTGAAGTAACGAGCTCATCTCGTCTTTCATAGCATACTCCCACTACAAGTGAGACGTGTTTGCCTTTGCCTTATCGTAAGTCTCCGGTTCCCCCGAATCTGTATATAAGACATGGCTCAGAATAGTATTAGCTGATGGATCAAAAATTACCTTTGGCTTTCTCACATGTGTAGACCTCCTCAAGACAGGTACTTCAGGGTTGTTAATCTGCTCCGAATCATTGCGTTCCTCTTGAACTATCTCTTCACTGATAATAGGCTCATCTTGAACCTCTCTTTCAAGTGCACTTTGATCTACTTGAAACATCTTCACAGGCATTGTGTCTAATTCAACATACTCGATTCTACTACCTTCTCATGCTCGTCCGACGATCTTTGTACATCTTTTCTTCATGGAATACCACATTGCGATTGCGGATGACTTTGTTATTCTTATAATCCCAAAGCCTATAGCCATACTTGTCACCACCGTATCCGATAAAGACGCACTTTTGGGACTTAGCATCAAGCTTTTTCCTATCTTCCCTGTCAATCAAAGCATATGCAATACAACAAAATACCTTTAGATGTGAATAATTAATCTTTTTACCTGACCACCGTTCTTGTGGTATTTCTCTATCCAACGCACTAGATGGACTTCTGTTGATAAGATAAACAACTGCATCAACTGTGGCGGACCATAAGTGTAGCGGGAGACCTGCGTGTAGCCTCATGCATCTCGCATGTTCTAGAATAGTCCTGTTCATCCTTTCAGCTACACCGTTCTCTTGAGGAGTTCTAGGAACAGTCTTTAACCCGTGTATGCCCTCTCGACTCAAATATTCTGCAAATTCCTTACTCATGTATTCACCACCATTATCAGATTTCAGAGCTTTAATCTGATAACCTGTCTCTTTTTTCTACCATGGTCTTCCACATTCTAAACATCCCAAATACTTCTGACTTTTCTCTAAGAGCATAGACCCAAGTCTTCCTTGTTGCATCATCAATGAATGTGACAAAATATCTCTTACCACCATAAGAGAGTTCTTGAGCAGGTCCCCATACATCAGTATGAACCAACTCTAGCTCCTAGCCTTTATTTTGTCGCCCATTCAATTGAAAACTAACAGCTTTCTGTTTTCCATAAATGCAACTCTCACAAAAATCTAACTCAACTTTTTGTAAACCCGAAAGTAATTTCCTTGAGTGTAACTGCTTTACACCTTTTTCACCAAGATGTCCCAAACGATAATGCCAAAGAGTAGACAAATTACTCGTAGCCATTGTAGTTGCAACCATATCACGATATTGTCTCCTTGGAGAAGGTAAAGTGTACCGTACGCTTTCCCTTTGCTACTACTCTTACCCCTGAGGTTATCTTCCACTCTCCGCATCCAAAGGTTATTACCAAACCTTCTTGGTCAAGTTTACTAGTTGAAATCAGATTTTTCTTTAATTTTGGAATATGCCTAGTTTCACACAAAACTATACGTCCTCCACCTGAGATGTTCACAATCACGGTTCCTTTCCCAACAATGGGACACATGTGGCCGTTTCCCACAACCACTTGTCCGAAATCTCCACTGACATAATCATCAAATATGTCTCTTTGCGAGGTGCAATGAAAAGAAGCACCAGAATCAATAAACCATTTATCTCGTTGTCAAGTCAAACCTTGCGAGACAAACACAAGTTATCTAGCAAAGATTCATCGCTAACCACATTAGCTCCTTGATTCTCATCTTGCTACTTCTTTTTGTAGGCTTCACACTGAAACCTCGGTGTCCGGTTTTGTGACAAAACCAACACTCATCTTTTGCAACCCGTCTCTTACCCCTTGATTGTGATCCGCCACGCCCGCTGAAATTTCCTCTACTTTTACTTCTTCCACGGTTCTCCACTGCGAGTGCTGTTGAAGATGTAGATGCAGAAAAATGATCTCCACCTGAGAATTTCCTTCGCATCTCTTCATCCATGATACTACTCACAGCATCATCAAGAGTTAAATCATCCTTCATGGTGCTCGAAATTCCCTGCACTGCGGTATTGTAGCTTTCTGGAAGAGAACATAAAAATAATAAAGCTTGAAGCTTCATGTCTAAATTTATGCCTACGGATTCCAATTGACCCGTGACTTGTGTGAAACTATTAATATGCTCTGCCACAGAACCTCTATCAGATAACTTCATATTAACCAGTTTCTTCAGCAAAAATACCTGATTTGATGTGGACGGCTTCTAAAAAATATTCGTTAGAATATCCATGGCTTCTTTTGCAGTTTTTGCTTTCGCGATGTGGTACCCTGTCTTTTTCGTCAACCCTAATGCTTTTCGATCAAGAATTTTCCATCCGGCTTCTGCTATCGGATCCACTTCCGCCATCTCGGGTTTCCAACCCTCAAGTGGTGCATAGAGATCTTTTTGATAAAGATAATCCTCTATTTGTAGTTTCCACCATCCGAAATCCTCTCCATTGAACTTATCGATTCTGATTTTATCTTCGCCATCATGTTTGCTTTCAATCGAACGTCACCGAAAACCCTCAATGTTCTCGATTAGCCAACCCAGGCTTTGGTACCAGTTATTACGAAATCGCACGTTGATTCCAGAAAAATAATGCACGCAAACAATTCACCAGATAGAATATAGTAATAAAAGAGCATAATCAGATGAACACGCCAGAAAATTTGTTATCGAAGTTCACCCAAACCTAGGCTACGTCTCCGCGCGGAGGCACTCTGCGAATCCACTAGACTTCGAAAAAAGTTGGAATACAACGACGATCTTCTCTCAAGATCAGGGCACAAAGAGATTGAGAACCCTCATCAAGAAAAAAACTCACTTTTTTCTTCTCTCTTTTTCTTGCCTCTCTATTTCCTTTTTAGCATCTTAACGGCTAGGGTCTTACCATCGCTAATATAAAGATATCACTTTTAACCTAAAAGGAAATCTGATAGAAAAGACAAAAAAGCCCCTAAAAACAAATATTTGACTTCATCTATAACACAATTGATTGCATGAGAAGGACAGTCTCGGGCAGGAAAATAGTGTGCGAAATTTCATTGAGTTTTGGAGGGTGATAATGAAATGATAGTAGACGAGACCTTTTAAGAAATAAATCGGTTGCTATACGTTATACAACATGTCACTTTCATAAATCCTAAAAAAAAGTTTTTCAACACGTTGCTAAAATTCCGTAAAGTTTCTCTAAACGATTTAGATAAGAAGGGTCGGAAATCTCAGCAATAAACTATAGTTCTTATTAATTACAAGAGATTATTTTGAGTTATTTATTATCATAATGAATATTAAAAGCCAAGTTCACTAATTCACTCAATAATTTTTTTTATGGGATCCACTTGATGATTTGTTGATGTCGATGTATGAAGTTGCTAAGTTTGGTGAAAGAATGCTACATCATCATCCACATCATGGTGAGACGACGATTCTTCACTATATGTATATTGATGGTTAGTTTCAAATGCAATAGATTTTTGACCTTCGAATATTTTAGGAGCTTTGTTGAATTTGATTTCATAAGTTATGAGAGCTGCAATAAGTTCATCCGAATCAAAGAAAATTGAAGTATTTGAGCTTAAGGAATAGATATTTTCACGTAAGTCCATTCTGTTGGTAAAGCTCGAAATATTTTGCTTGTATGATTCTCTTTTTTGTAGATCATGCCATGCGTGGCAAGTCTACCCATGATGTACTTGTAGTGCACGAATATTTCCTTTGTGTGTTCATGGGACTCTCCATTTGAATGTCTCGTGATCTCCAAGCAATATGTTCATCTCGGTCTCTTTTAATTATCGGTGCCTTCATAGGGCAAATCCCAAATTTCCTCTGCCAACCAAAAAGAAGAAATTATATTAAACACAATGGGCGTTAAAGCACAACACAAATATGTACGACTTTTGATTTTAGACTATCTCGTTTCTTCTGCAATCTGTATAGAATTAGCTGCGAATAAAGAATCAGCTCCTGCGAATAAATAACCTCTTTGTTGGAATATATGAACCTCTTTCGATCACAATCCATAACGCATAGTCTGTGGATTGAATAAACATTTTCATCATGCATTTCGAATAAGTATAATTAGCTCCTTCAAACCTAGGAGGTTGAATAATAGAATGTTCTTCGCAAAAATAAGCTCCTGTAAAGTTGCCATAAAAGATTTTTTTGCTCTTGAGCAACTTGCTCCAATGCCAATTAAAGAGGCTATCACAACGATCAAAATGAGGGTGTATAGGTTGTTTTAAGAAACCTAAAACTTTTTTCAAGAAATGCTTGCAAATACACTTGTGTAGAAACTTACGCAGATGCAGAAGATTTTAACCAACAGTCAGTAAAAGATTTGTGCGACAAATTCCAGCTGAAAAGGTCAATCTAAACTTCGAGGAATTACGAGACCTTCATTAGACATAAGGTCCCAAACAAAAGACCAAAGTCACACAATCTTGATGGTTAATTCTTTATCCGAATTACATCTATCAGCCTAACATCACAATCAAATTGAAAACAAAGAGCTGATTAAAGATAATGATTATCCTAGGACATACGACATGTTGAACTCATCAACTCGTTGCGTTGCAAAAGAGGCATCGCAACCTTTACTAGCTTTCTTTCTCAGCATAGAGTGTACGAAATGGTTTCTTCATTCCTCCGTCAGCTGAACCACATGGGAGCTAAGAAAAACACTATTTTGCCAATCTCATAAACTAATACAATACCCGGTACCCATCTTTAAAACCAGAATAAAAATCTCATTTAAAGCATATCTTTGTATGTACGATCCATCAAGTTCGTCGACTCATCGTGCAAATACATTTCGAATCATTTATCAAAAGAAAATTACATTATTCTGAATGAAGATTACAATTGAAACTTATTGAAATGATTCAAAATTGCGAATCTTCAATAGTGTATACTTATGAACACAAAGCAAACGGCGTCATGATTAAAGCCCAGAACAAGGAGGCATGTGTTGGGGCGGCGGAAGCATCTTCTGGTCCTTGTTTGGCCCCTCTCCAACGACGAGGACTGTGTCCATTCCCCAGCTTGCATGGCGATCTAAGTGACAGTGCATGAACCACACTCCTACAAGCGCAAATGAAAGAATAATCTGTCAATTATGCATTCATCTACATGACTAAATTCATGCAAAACTAATGGCCAAATGGATAAGAAATATATTTCTCCATGCATTTCTCCTGATGAAATCATAGTACCTGGATTATTGGCTCTGAATCTGATTGCTGTCCACCCGTTTTTGGGGAGTCCAACGGTGTTAATGTAGGGTGGATCCACTGTATTATACCGTGATACATAGGAGTCGCTGAAATTTCCATTGCCCATTCCAACGACATAAAAGCTATAGCCGTGCAAATGCATGGGGTGATTCTCCGCTGCTCCGAAGTTGGTCCCTTGGAATCTTATTTCGACCTCCTCGTTATACTTGATCATCAACACTTCGGTGCTCACAAATGCAGCTTCCCCTAAGGTCGAGACGTTTCCGGTGTAGTCGAACACAAAAGGTGGTTTATCCGGAAAAGTATTGTTGTAGACTCCACTTATATTGCTGCACACACCACCCGAACATAATGTTATACACATTTGGATGTTGAATTATGCCTTCACTCCAAGAAAATGAAGGTTTCAACCAGTTAAATTGCTTCAGTTTGGAAAACATTTCAACCTGAATCACCTCTATTGGTTTAAGAAAAATATTCAATCCAAACAAATAGGATCAAAGTTGGTAGGTCTAGCAATTTACTTACTTGTAGTATGCTTGGAGAATGCTAATTGATGGAGTCCAAAAACTTATGTTGTTCAAGCTCGCTGAATGCATAGAGCCCTGTGGACCAAGACATGTTTTATTAGCAGGACATGGCTGTTGATTCACAGACACAGTGATCGTAATGTTCCTAGTGATTTTGGTCGGAACTGTGGCTGGATGTTCTTTGCTATTCAAACTCCTCAATTGGATAGTGAAGTTTTCAGCATCGCTCTTGTTGGTGAAACTTGGAAGCTCGGGTAACACGGGAGTCTTCGAGTGGTTATAACTACCGTTGTATTGAATATCCCCCTTGTGACATTGTCATTGGTCGGGGCATCGGTGTCCACAAACGGACTGAATACCATGTAGTAGCGACCGGGGCTTTGGTTCGCAGTGACCAAAACGTCCATTGTTTGACCAGGAGTTATCATGAGGTAATTGGTCTTAAGTGGCTTCAAATAAGCTCCATCCATTCCGACTACGGTGAGATTGTGCTTGGCTATGCCGAAGAACATCTCTTCGTTCATCCCTGAGTGGATGATCCGAAAGAGATACATTTTTCCTTGCACAACCGTTATATTGTACATCAAACCTACAAAAGAAAAGGAAAACACCTTATTAACAAACCGAGGAAAAAAAGGAAAAGCTTTTCTTTTTGAAATATAGCATATATCACACTCATATATACACATTAGAATTAGTACCATTGGAGCATGGATAAGTGTCTCCCGGTTGACCATTGATGGTATAGGCCACAGACAAGTCTGGATCGCCCCCAGTAGCAAGAGCCTCATCAATTATGGCCTTCGTATCTCTCGCATACCATTCAGCTGCATGCCAAATTATAGTTTTTTTAAGAAAAACAAAACAAACTGTTATTTGTGCGTGTGCAAGTGAAAAATTTATTTATGTCATTTAAGTTAGTTGAAATTAGAATACCAATCACAATTGTGTGTTGTTCATCAAACTTGTAAGGGTAGTTGGTGTCGCCAATAGGCAAAATGATTATAGGGCCGTGTACAGTTGCACGTGTCCAGTCGCTATGAGCATGCCACCATAGCGTGCCTTCTTCTTCGGTGAGAATGACTTTCTGAAGGAAGCTTGAGTTTGTAGGGATCGGACATTGTGTGACGTTCTCCGGGCCATCAGACCAGGGATACCTTATTTGTCTCACTCCGTGCCTGCACATGTGGACAATATTAGGAAAGCAAGAGAGGAGGGGGGATCAAGGGTGGAGGAAGGGTGGTTTTATTTTTACCAATGAATAGTGACTCCATAAGGTCCTATGTTGGTAACATTGACGTAGATGGTATCGCCCTTGTGAGCACGGATCTCCGGCCCCGGAAACAGACCATTCACAGTCAATACGGTCCGATTCATCTCACACAACATGTCAATGGGTGTCTCCTTTACCTACCGCAAATAAAAAAATCATCCTGTAAAACTTGGGCCGTCATACATTTGACACAGTCTCTCTTATTAAATTGATGCAAGAATCATTTTGGCGACCTTATTTTCCAGTAACATTAATTCATTGAAAGCCCCAAGCTGAATTTTCTTCCGGAGTAAAGACTCCAAATGGGGTTGGAAACCATATCCGAAAAGAATAAGTTAATAAATCACACGACTGTAGAAATTTGCAGGATACTACTAAACTATGAAGAAATTGAATATAAGTTAATTCTTACATTGAATATTGTAATATGATAACATTTACGATTTATGAGATTATGGTTGAATCTAATGCTTCTAAAGGAATCTAAAACTCATAACGAATGGGCCAATAGTCTCTAAATGTTCTATATGGCCTGAAAATGACACGCTTGAAGTGCTCAAGGACGGGATGTTCCTACTTACCACGAAATCATAGTGGAGGACTTTGCCTTGAGCTATGCAAAAGAGCAAGGTCAAGGTGAACGCATACCCTAGAAATGTCCCCATCCTCTCTCTCTCTCTCTCTCTCTCTCGGAGAACTTGTACCAATCACTTGATATGTTCTCTTTCTACTCTTTCTACTTGTGACCTTCCCCTTCCATGGAAAGGGGCTATTTATAGGAAATTTCTTTCAATGTTGAGCAGTCGCTATCTCACTAACGTGAGCCGCCGTGGTGCCCACAGAAACGTGCCCTTTGACCTCACAACATATGAAACTTCAAGGAAGAAAAGATGAGCATCTGTCTTTCGAAGGCACGTGCTCATTTTTCCGTGTTTCCACGAAGGAGAAGATTGGTTAAAGAGCACCGCCAAGGGAAGAGCTGATAAATTTCTCTCGACTTACTTAGTCATACCCGCAAGAAAGGGAGAGAATTATATATATATATATGTGTGTGTGTGTGTGTGTGTGTGTGTGTGTGTGTGTGTGTGTGTGTGTGTGTGTGTATATACATATATGTGTGTGTGTGTGTGTATATATATGTGTGTGTATATATATATACACACACACACACACATATATGTATATATACATATACATATATATATATATTTCTTTACGCGCTCATCAACTCCTCCAAGATTCATCACCGATTCCTGTTTTGTTATCTTCTCGAGACCAATAGGCGTCAACGTTTTCGTGGAGGATTGCTCGTAAAAGAAGAAAATGATGCAAATTGCAAAGCATAGGAATGTAAAAGCGAGTTTGTTTTATTTTTCCAATGTGAAATAGGGGCTTATAGTCATGACTGCTTCTACCCGTTTTCGAAGAGATCTATGTAGTAGGGTTGTACCTAGACCAAGCTTGTCTCAATTCCTTAGCCAAACAGAAGGGTGCACGAAATCTCTCTTCTGATCTTGCTCTCGACATGTAAAGCATACAAAAGTGGAACTGGATAACAGACTAGTACAAAAGCCCCTATTAAAACATGTTCGAGAAGCTGGCTACATGATTTGATTAATGAGACGCGGTGTGAATCATTAATTTTACTAGGGAAAGTCCAGTCATTTATGATTTGCTAGATAAGTTGCACAAGCCCTACACCTCTATAATTGCCAGGATCTACATGATTGATAGAACCCATTTCTTAACTATATATATATATATACGAGCCGAGTTGTTATATGAGTTATTTAAATTAAGTAAATGAGCTATAAATGGGTTTAAATATAATATGGGTATTCATCGAGTCATAAATGGATGTATAACTTACTTAAACTAGATAGATAGCTATCCTTACTCTTCATTCTCTCTCGATCTCATGCTTGCTCGCTTCACACTTTTACCTCAGTTTGGATATGAGTTTTCTTAAATTTTAGTTAAAATGAAAGTATTTTAGAAATACAAATTGAGTTAGGTATTATTACTAAATTTGTATTATATGAAAATGAGTCAAAATTGGTTAAAATGATTTATTTGGGTCGAATCTTTTTCAACCCAATCTGACCCACCTATTTGATGGGTTTAATGATTTTAAGGGATAATCAGCACAGAAAAATGAAAGGATAAGACCTTACCAAAAAAAAAAAAAAAAAAAATGAAAGCATAAGAGAAAAACATTTTCTTTTTAAATGGTTTATCAAATATAAAAAAGAAAAAGAATAACTCATATTATGTTCTAGGTGCTCTAGCGAAAAAGGCAAAGTTGTGCCTTATTGCGCTCGCCTGCTATGCAATGCAGACACCTTTACATGTGACGTTTTCTCTTGTTCAGAGAATCTTTTGAGAGCATTTGTTTAGTCGACTTCAGCAATCAAAAAGAAAAATTTTAAATTTTTTTAAGAGGTGTGTGAATATAAATTTTGCAAATCGAATTATTCCTTAAAATGCATTACTGCCTTTTCAGAAACCCTAATCTTGGTAACAATTTTTTTTTTTTTTCTTTTGGCCAAAGGATGCCTACATTATTGAGGTAAAAACAAAACACAAAAATCACCATTCTCCTGTACCAAAAAAAAAAAAAAAAAAAAAGTCAGAAAGGAATTTTGAAAAAAAATCATCTTCAATTTTCTCCTCACTTTATACTTGACTGTCTCCTTTTCCTTTTGCCCAATTTACATTATGGCACCCTTAGATTTTCTATGCTTTTTTAGGCTCCAACGTGCATGTTTTCTTTTTCCGACATTTCATGGTGCAAATCATTTTCTTGGAAAGAAGAAGAATGTGCCAAATTTGGGTGCGGGTCATGTTATTTGCCCAATGTCCAATAACGACTTATAGTGATGGCTGCTTCTCCCAATTCTTCTCTGGAGGTGCTGCATATTGTTGGGTTTTCTCTAGATTTGATTGATAATCACGCTGTTTCAATTATGAGGTGACTAGGGTATTACTGGGTTTGTCTAAGATTCGTTTGGCAAGTTGCACAAGCTCTACTCCCACCCTTGTTGAATTACTTGGACTGGATTGCAGCCAGGATTTACGTAATTGGACCAAAGACATCTGGTCAGCTCTCTTTACCGCAATTAATGGTTCCCCCGACAAGCCGTGGACGTTTTAAAGCAAGGGAAAATTCGCTCAAAGCATTTTTCAACACGACTTGCCTAAAAGGTTGACCATGATGTTATTAACGAACTGATCGAATAATAAAATAAATAAATAAAGGACATTAAATTTATGAGGTTAGATTTGATGTGATTTACTTCATGGGAGAGCGGCACAACATTCCACTATAACTCAAGTATAAAAAAGAAAAAAAAATTTTATAATCACAATCAAGTGACTTTCAATGTTTTCCAGCTAATGATTATACTCAATAATGCACACCATATTTACCCTCACAATTTGTCATAAAATAATCTCCTAATCTCATAAAAGAGTTACACAAAATCTTAAGAAAAATTATCCAATCAATCCTAAAAATGTTATAAGATTGTCAATTTAATTTTAAATATTTCAATTTTATCAATATAGTCCTCAATTTGTGATCGAAATTCCTATATAATTCTTTTGGCCAATCGTCGCCAAATTGCTAACATGATGATTTCATTATTGCCAAGCAAGGGAAAATTCACTCAAAGCATTTTTCAACACGACTTGCCTAAAAAGTTGACCATGATGTTATTAATGAAGCGATCGAATAATAAAATAAATAAATTAATAAATAAATTAATAGGACATTAAATTTACGAGGTTAGATTTGATGTGATTTACTTCATGGGACAGCGGCACAACATTCCACTGTAACTCAAGCTCTACTCCCACCCTTGTTGAATTACTTGGACTGGATTGCAGCCAGGATCTACGTAATTGGACCAAAGACATCTGGTCAGCTCTCTTTACCGCAATTAATGGTCCCCCCGACAAGCCGTGGACGTTTTAAAAGCAAGGTAAAATTCACTCAAAGCATTTTTCGACACGACTTGCCTAAAAAGTTGACCATGATGTTATTAACGAAGTGATCGAATAATAAAATAAATAAATTAATAGGACATTAAATTTACGAGGTTAGATTTGATGTGATTTACTTCATGGGAGAGCGGCACAACATTCCACTGTAACTCAAGCTCTACTCCCACCCTTGTTGAATTACTTGGACTGGATTACAGCCAGGATCTACGTAATTGGACCAAAGACATCTGGTCAGCTCTCTTTACCGCAATTAATGGTTCCCCCGACAAGCCGTGGACGTTTTAAAGCAAGGGAAAATTCACTCAAAGCATTTTTCAACACGACTTGCCTAAAAAGTTGACCATGATGTTATTAACAAAGTGATCGAATAATAAAATAAATTAATTAATAGGACATTAAATTTACGAGGTTAGATTTGATGTGATTTAACTTCATGGGAGAGCGGCACAACATTCCACTGTAACTCAAGTATAAAAAAAATAAAAAATAAAAATAAAATAAAAAAAATTATAATCACAATCGAGTGACTTTCAATGTTTTCCAGCTAATGATTATACTCAATAATGCACACCATATTTACCCTCACAATTTGTCGTAAAATAATCTCCTAATCTCATAAAAGAGTTACACAAAATCTTAAGAAAAATTATCCAATCAATCCTAAACATGTTATATGATTGTCAATTTAATTTTAAATATTTCAATTTTATCAATATAGTCCTTAATTTGTGATCGAAATTCCTATATAATTCTTTTGGCCAATCGTCGCCAAATTGCTAACATGATGATTTCATTATTGCCAACCTTCCTACGTGATATGATTGGCAATCTAACACATACAACTCAATCGATAGCACATTATTTTCTTTAATTTTTTTTTAATTTTTCTCAATTTATCCTTATTTTTCCTTTTTCGTGCTACTGTTCTTCTTCTTCTTCTTTTCTCGGTTTCTTTTCTCAAAATGAGGAAATCTTTACAAGCAAAGCGGTTTTCTTTTCTCAAAATGAAGGGAAATCTTCACAAGCAAAGCTGAAGGAGTAAGGACAAGGGTAATCTTCATGAGCGAGACTTGCAGCCTATGAGCTTCATGACAGAAGGTCAAGTCGCGAGAGTAATACATTTTTACGAGACCCTTCACTTTGAAACTTGCTACGTGGTATTTGCTCTATAGAATCATCAACTAATGCCTCAAGGAAAAGAATTCGATCTCCTACTTTCTCTCTTCTTGTAATTTTCCCCATATGCAGAGAAAATATTATCTCCACGATATGCCTAACATGCACTTTTGTACATATGAGAAAACGCTAGGCTCCAAATTGTTTCCGAAATGTAAATCTTTGTTAAGTGTTGTCCAATAATTATTTTAAAGTCCCAAAAAAAAGTAACACTAAAAAGCTCAAGCCATGAAGGGACAGACAACGACTGATTCTGAAAATTGCTCATTAAATCTTGACTTAATTCGGGCGGCCGATTTGCCAATAAAGACGAAAGGAAACAAAAATTTTGTGATCATGCAATTAATACTTCGACGATGGACGTTGAGATGTCACCTCTGCAAATCTTAAGGGCATGTCTTGATAGACATTTTACATTTTACATTTTACTTTTTTTTTGATAATCTTATGACACGAGTATCTAGAGCTTTACATATATATTTTTCATAATTTTCTCAAATTTCAATAAAATTAAAATTACAAGTTTTGACATGAAAAATAATTTACAAGTTTTTTTTTTCCTTCCTTGAGAAGAAGTTACATCCATAAATAGAAAAGTCAAGACCGGTCATCACAGCCTCTCCACCTCGCTAATGGAAACTTTTATACACTCCTAATTGCACAACATCAACGATCAATCAAATGAATTATTACTTATTCATTACTTATTAAGCTATGTAACTTTCGAGGAGAAGGAGCGATCTGAAAAATAATTTCCTAAAAATGATTATTTATATCACTTACAAAAGTGAATGAATATAAAAAAATATTATAGTTATTCACAAAAATATTTAAACATAAATTATCATGGATAACAACAACATTTTCCAATGACTATTTATTTCAGGTGAAACAAAAGATCATTTTTAGCGAAATGTTTTCTAATTTATTCATTTTTTCATGAAATAAACTAACTATAAGTATTATGTATTTTTTCATTTTCTTTCCAACTGATGATATAATTAAATATTAAACCATACATTTATCTAATAGCTTAAGTTTTTAGAATAACTGGCAATGGTCCCACAAAATTTCACATGATATCAAAGTTAGAGATCTTGAGTTCAAATCTTTCCAAACCTCCTTGGCCTACTTTAATAAAGGGGAGTATTAAAGTAATTAAATATTAAACAATGCATTTATCTAACAGCTTAAGCTTTTAGAATAGTTGGCAATGGTCCCACAAAATTTCACAAATGAACTTTGACACATTATTATCAACTTAGTAGGACAGGAATGTCTTACATTGCATCTAAAGATATCTCCCTCGTGTGAGATTTTCTTTTGGCGACGAATCGACAAACAAACATTGGAAGAATGAAAAAGAAATGTACTTGTTCGAGGCATATAGACACTTTCCTCACATTGTTGCCAATTTGGATACCATTTCATTGGCAAGTAGTTTATTTATCAAGCAATCATTTTTCAATTGAGATGTTCCCTTTTGTTCACCGTCCATCACATGATAATAAGAACGCGAAAGCAAAAACAAAGTTAGTTTGTAAGATTGGAAATGAGCTGGCCTAGTCATATTGATCAAGCTTGTGCTATTGGAATTATCTTGCGTAATCACCAATTAAATCATTAAAGTAGGTCATGTGGGGGCTATAGAAGACAAGCGTAACATGGCCAATCTGTTAATCACTACAATCATGGACTAAATTAACTTGTTGTATGCATGGCAGCGACCCTGCTCTTTAGATTTATTACAATATCCCGTGGGCCGACTAGGTACATTTGACCATATTCTGTTTCATATGATAATTATATTTGCTATATTGACACGTTTTAGGGTAAACAATCTAGAACCTGACGACATGAATGAGATCATCCTGGTTAGGGGGAAACCAGTGATTCAGTCCAACGTTATATTTGCCCAAAGGTAAAAAGATGCACTACTAGAATGCCGGGAATTAGTCTACTGAGACGAAACATCGAAGAAGAAAAATCAAAATTCCTTTCTTAACTATGAATTAATTAAAGAGAATTTGACTTTGACAAGAAACAGTTTCGTGCATGAACCGGGTTGTAGACGGCCAGATAATGGAAACAGCCGCCTTGCGGTTCAGGAAATGGACGAACTAGGGTATTGCCTCCTAACAGTCGGTGCTCAAAGATCATGTAAATTAAGCTCATCTCTATTATTAATTATGTGGGCTCGACAATTAACAATTGGGATGATATCGGTCCACATCATCTATAAAAATATGCACGGAACGACTTCTCGAGTATTATCACTAATGATGACGTGTACCATATTAATAAGAAAAGTGATC
The DNA here is from genome assembly GCA_014182515.1 of Eucalyptus microcorys. Classification (NCBI taxonomy): domain Eukaryota; kingdom Viridiplantae; phylum Streptophyta; class Magnoliopsida; order Myrtales; family Myrtaceae; genus Eucalyptus; species Eucalyptus microcorys. Next base: position 41,261,601 of record CM024566.1, read on the forward strand.
TTTATAGGCAACTAGATAAGCCTTAAGCCTTTATTAGATCAATCCCTTCAAGGTGGTAGCAGAATAAGCATTAGCACGATCCCAATAGGCAATTCAAAAGGCTGTAATATTTTTCTATTAAATTAAAAAGAGAAAGCTTTTCCACCTGCAATAAATAACTAGGGAATCATGAAAAATCACCTTTTTCATGGACAAATAGTTTTGCTAGTCTCATGTTACAGATATGCATCAAAGAATCAGTAGAAGAGGTTAGTGCAGAAGGTCAAGTATTGTCGCTTTCGTCACATCGATTGATGATAATCCTAATTTCTATAAGTTGCTCACTTTTGACCAGTTGATACACGGCGAAACGTGCATGAATTAGCTTTGCTTAGAGATTGAGCAAAGAGGAGCCTAGCTCTAGCACGCTAGATGAAGGCTCATTCTAACCCATTCTCAGTTGATTTCAACCAGATAGATGGAAACAAAAGTTACGCCAAATAATTAAGTAGAAAGGAGTAATTAATTGGTAAACAAATCTCCTTTTTCTACCTAAAAGGATCTCCTCGATTCTAGTTTCCAAATTATTTATTGGACAAATCATGGCAAAATGTTTAGCAGCCTCTACTCTCTCTTTTTTTTATTCTTCTTTTTCATTGTGGCTAGTGAGTGTCGTCACAATAAAAAAAAAAAATTAAAAAAACTAAAAAATTAAAATTTAAAAAAAAATCTAAAATTTGCAAAAAAAGTTATTCATATCAACATTGGTCGTGCCATATTGAATTATTGATATCCACATCAACAATTTCTAGCCAAAATTAATTATAATGACTATACTAACAAATCGTCAATATGTTTAGAACTAAATTAAGATAATTGAAAAGTTTAGGACCAAATTCGCCCTTGCAATAGATTTAAGATTTTTTCTTGGTAATTTTCCCATCTCATGTTTACTCATGTTTTCAGTATTGAAAATGTATAAACTTAGTAGAGGAGTAAGAAGAATGCTTGGCATGCCAAAGAAGAAATAATGAAGAAAGGTTGATGACGTAGAATAAATGGATTGGCATGGTGGAGTTCATTATGGTGCTATTGGCCATGTAGCACCGAATGTAAATAAGTACGATCACTCCAAACGCATTAGAGGTTGACCCACTTGGGGCGATGTTGAAATAATTGGTTAAGCATCTTGAACGCCGTTGAATTAGATGATACTGCCAGTCTGTTGCTTTAGATGAAAATAGACATCCTAATAGTAGAAGAATTGAAATAGTTAGATTTTGTTTGGTGGGGAATATTTAGTTGGAACTGAGAACTCTCATACAAGGAGGAGTGTTGGCATAACCAAACCATAAAAAGATGAGTTCAACAAACTGATATGCATTTAAGATTAGTAGAAAATGAACTACACAGAGCTTAAAGGTAGGGAAAATTATTCAATCAATCATAAACCTATTATACGGATGCAAATTTAGTCCTAAACTTTTACACGAAATTTTAATATAATCATTTTGGCCAATTTTGTTGAAAATCACTAACAAGATAATATGTTGCGTCAAACAACCGACAATAAATAGATTGCCACTTTAGCAATTCATAACGAAAATTGACTGATTAGACAATTCATCCCTTAATTGGCAATATTGAAAAATTTAGTATTGAATTGGCATATGTATGATAGGTTTAGGATTGATTGGACAATTTCACCCTTAAACTCATGAACAACCATGCAACATTTCATATTCGCATATGTTGTCTTGACTATTCCTCAACATTCTCGTCATCTAATGATAAGAAAGCCTACTTCATGTAAGTAAACCTATGCAAGTAAAATGTTCCTCTGTCGTTGTTGCACAAGATTAGAGTTCATAAAGAGTAGTAGTTCACAACCAGAAGGAAGCTTGATTGCCTTATTCCAGTGCAGACTCTATGTAAGAGGCACGTGATACAACAGGTAGAGAAGCCCTTGTGCACAACCTGGTACTTGCAATAATGACTTTGTCTATGTGGGCAATGGTCAAGTGGCATTAACCGTGCGTATGGATTCTGTGTGTGCACGCTTCAACTAGGGATGTAGTGGATACACTATAAGAGATTACTTAAGTGAGATGAAGCCACACAAGAATTTTTTTTTTTTTTTTGTCGGTTCTACTCTAGTCCTATTCTAACTCTTACTCTCATACTTTTGCCCTACCTCATTGCAGGGCATGAGAGTCGAAAGCCACTCTTGAAACTAATTCATCCCCACCCAAACCCCCTGAGAAGGTGGTGATTCAAATCCCCACCTCCCCTTTCCATGTTGGAAGGGTAGCCATTGGGGTAAACCCCAGTGGTTAAGCCGCACAATAAATTGAACTGGTCGAAATCAAGACAAAAAAGCTTACCTCCTGGTCGATGGATATGTGTCAACTCGAGACCTCATATAAGTTAGAGTCGAAGGATATTGAGAAGCACGATGTGTCATGATAAAGCCAAGAGCAGAAGAGCGAGAAGATCTTCAGACTTCATTGCATTTAATCACACTGGTAAACTAAGCAGTACATGTATATACCTTTGGAAAAATTGTACTAGAAAGTATTGTGTACTTCCCCTCACCTTCAAATTGGGTCCTCAAGATATTTAATTTAATTCATCTATCATAGTTAACTTAATAGTCAATGCGCCCCAATTTTAGGTTTGTCTTCTAGGTTAACTTTAAGCCGCTTGTTGTTTCAATTTTTGTTATTTCTTTTTCATATATATTCTATGTGCGAAACTATTTTGCTATGACAATAATTTAGAGAGTGCACAAAATACATCTGATATTTTCAAATGGAAAGATTGTCAAGAAAGAATCCAAGTCTAAACCAATCAACATATTTAGTCAGACCTACTTTCGTTGGGAAACTTAACCTAATAAGTTATGGGACAATTAAGATTTATTAATTATTCCACACTATTTCAATCCTTTGATGTGAAAGTCTTCTTGACATGACTCACATGTGCATTTCAACATTTAATTTCGTGCAAATTCGTTCTGAATGTACTTTTCATTTTTCATTTTGCGTTTCTCAATAGTAAGTTAATTATCATTAGCTTGTTCAAAGCAGGAAAGTTAAGCATTGTTTCTTGTTGTATGTGGGTGATCACACTCTGCATCATCTGATTAGGATGACTTGGATTTACATATCTACATTTTGACTCACATTATTTTCACTGATAAATCAGCTAACCATCATACATAACAAACTGAGTTTCCAAGAGCCATATTGCATCTAAATAGTCCACAATTACAAGCTTCTTTGCTTCTCCTTGCTCGCCTGCCTTAGTTTTAAAATAAACACGATATGATTAGTCACTTGCGTGCGCGGTTAGAAAAGTCTATCTAGGTTTGTTCGTAATCATATCATATTATACTTTTATGCAAGCATCAAAGGAAGCTATAGTCACGTAGTATCCAGTAATACAAGGAATAAAAATTATAAAATATGAAGCGAAAAGTTGATGACATGCAATAATGGAGGATTGGCATAGTGAAGTCTATGGTGCTTTTAGCATTGTATTTTATATGAAATTATGAATCAATGCAATCACTCCAAACGCATAAGATATAGAGAAATTGCCTAATCAATCTAAATATACTGTATGGGAAACAATTTAGTCATAAGTTTTTCAATTTTGTTATTTAAATCTTAAATCTTTGTATGAAATTCTAATATCATCATTTCGATCAATTTTCACCAAAAATCGCTGACGTGATGGTATGTCACATAAGACAATCAATAATAACTAAAGTGCTACGTCAGCAATTACCATCGAAAATAGATCAAAAGAACTACATTGAAATTTTGCATGAAGATTTAGGATTGAAATGGTTACTTCGGAATTATTATTGAAAGAACTACATCAGAAAGAAACCTAGAGCCGTAGGTCTCACGTAGACTTACCTGTTGGACTAGATATCCAACAAGCCTGCTTTAGGTAAATAAGCCCAAAACTGTAAAATAGTCCTCTATATCTACTGCACAATAGTAGAGCTCATAAAGGGTAATTTACAGGCGGAATGAAGCTCGACTTCACTATTCTCGTAGGGATTCTATGTAAGACTTCCGCGATACAATGAGTAAGAAGCCATAGTACACAATCCAATAAATGCAATAATGGCTCATGGATTTTGTGCGCGCACGTGCTTTAGCTAGGGATGTATTGGCTACACTACTCGACCTGAATAAGTGAGATGGAGTAGCACAAGAGATTGAACTAGTGGAAAGCAAGACAAAATGCTTACCTCCTGGTTCCATAACCCACGGTGCAATCAATCGATATGTGTCTATTCGGGAACTCCTATCAATGGGAATGGGAGGTTATTGAGAAGCATGATGTGTTGTGATAGATGGCCAGTTAAGCCACTCTGCAAGAGTTGATTCATCTCTTGGCTTTCCTGACTTTTGACTCGTGGGAGGAAAAGATCATCCGTCGATGAAAGAGATTGCCCGAGGCATTCGATGGAAGAAGGGAGTGAAGAAGATCTAGACTTCATTGCATTTAATCACCAACTTAGAGAACTAAGCAGTACATGTACAAACCTTTAGGAGCATAAGATGTACTACATAGTACAGTGTACTATCCCTCGCCGTCACTATGAGGCATCAAGATCTATTAGTTCATGTCATATATCATACTTATTAATTTCTAGGAGTTTAGGTGAGAATGGAGAGCAAACCCCAAACTTAGGAGTTGTCTTCTAGGCTGACTTTGGAAATTATCCTCTGATGGTCGTCTCTATTTTTAGCAGTTTCTTTTTTATATATATTCTGTACACGAATATATTTTTGCCATGGAAACAAGACATCGCCGAAAAGAGAAAGGGAACCATTTATTTTATGTGCAGAATTTTATTATTCCATAACAAGGGAATACGAATTTTTATCCGTGCTAATAAATTTCAATAAGTCCTAGTAAACGTTAAAGATTTTTTGGTTACTAAATTGATATATGAATTTTTTTTCTTTTTGACTTTTTTCCAAGTAACTTGCTAGTAAGGGGGTGCATGACAATCATTCTGTTCCAGAAATAGTTTCTGGAATAGGAATAGATTTTTCTATTTCTATTTCTAGAAGAGTTTCTAAGCAAAAATAACCGTTTGATAACGACACAAAATTTCTACTCTAAAAATAGAAATTCGTTTTATAACGACACAAAATTTCTTCCGACCGGCGGCGGCGGCGGCGGCCGGCAAGCGGCAAGCGGCGAGCGGCGGCGGCGGCGACGACCGGCGGTGGCGGCGGCGGCGGCGGCGGCGGCGGCGGAGGCCGGCGGCGGACGGCGCGGCAACGGAGGCCGGCAATGGCGGCGGCGACCTGCGGCCGATGGACGGACGGTGGTCAACGGCGATGAATGAAGGACCGATTGACGAACGATGAGAAAAATTTTTATTTCTGATTTCTATTCCAGAAATAGAGAAGTAGAAAATTTTAGCTTCTGATTTCCCTTCCAAACCTATTTCTAGAATAGAAATCTATTACAGAAATATAAAAACTGAATAGGTTTATCAAACGGATTTCTCTTCCAGAAATAGGTCTGGAACAAAAAAACTATTTATGGAACAGAAATTTTGGGTTATCATGCGCCCCCTAACTTACTTAGACTTTTGAAATTACCAATTTTTCTTTTTTGTAAATGGAAAATTCCCAACTTTTGTACTAACTTATCAAATTTTATTTGGATAGCTTACGAACATTTCAAACTTATTAATCGATAATAATTAGGTACCCACCTAAAGAAGGATAAACTCCCAACTACTTTTAAATTATCAAGTCTTATTTAAATTACTTACCAATTTTGAATTGGTTTTTATCATATATGAATTTTTCTATGGAGTTATCATTTTTTTTTTTTTTTTTTGGTTAGCAATCCCTTAAATTGAAATCTCGCATGATGACGTAAGTTGTCACCAAGACCTCTGCAACCTCAATCCTAGGTCAATATAAGGTTGAACACCTCTTACAGCCTCAATCTGAGCAATCACAATGGCTTGCACTCGGATCTTGAAGCATCGAGGGCTTGCAGTGGAGGGCAAAGGCGAGAGAGGCAGAGGCAGAGGCACAGACAGAGACAGAGACAGAGATAGAGATAGATGTGAGTTGGGCGAAGGTGACAGAAACTGAAGATGAAGATGTATTTTGGAGGAAAAATTGTAATTCTATCTCATCGTATCATCCTTGTACATGTATACATATATATAGTACATAATGAGAATCGAGGAAAGAATATACACAATTACAATTTCATACTTTATCTTCGAATATCTTTGATTGAATCAATTAGAATCGGAGTCTAGAATAAAATCGCAACCTTCTCCAACACTCCCTCTTAAGCTGGCGGCTTATATAAGTTAAAGGCGCCTAGCTTGCTTAGCAAATAAGTATGTTGTCTTTGACACAAAGGCTTAGTGAAAAAATCGGCAGGCTATTCCACTGTCCCAATTCCTCAAGTTGTGATGATTCTTTCTTGATTTTTTTTCTCGAGTGAAGTGATAATCAAATTCTATATGTTTTGTCCTTTCATGAAAGACAGGATTTGCCGCTAATTTAAGTGCAGCATCATTATTACAAAATAACTCAGTTGCTCCATCAATTTCTACTCCAAGATCCAAAAGTAGGCCTCCTATCCAAATTATTTCGCAAACCATTTTTGTCATAGCCTGATATTCTAATTCAGCTGATGACAAAGGCATGGTTGATTGTCTTTTAGTTTTCCATGAAAGCAAGGATCTCCCCAATTTGATGCAGAAGCCTATAACAGATCTTCTAGTCATTCGATAAGTTGCATAATTTGTGACATCCTAAAATTTCAATTCTGTTTTCAATTAAATAGATCAGGCCTTTCATCGACGCGCATATAGTGCTATTCTCAGAGCTGATCACTCATAAGATAACTAAACTATCTGAGAAAGTTACTAAGGGATTTTAATGCAATAGACTTAGGAATTCGACCAAGAATCGACTACTCGACCGTGCTCATCTGCAAAGATCATTACGGCACAGTTAAAAATCGATTAGAGATCAAAGATAGGTCAGTCCGATAGAGATGTGTGGCTAAATGTGGGTGATTCCACCAAATTACAAAATTTTTGTCGACCGGTACTAAACTAATTTTTCTATTGTTTTGGTATCATGTGTTTGTATTTGAAACCTCAAAATTTTCATGATCACCGAGAGTCACCAATGTGTCGAAGAGGTTCATTATGGTTTGAAAAAAATCGACCACAAGTCATTTGCACTAAAAATTTCTAAAAGCTACTCGATAAGTTAGGTCATGCTAAAATCGCGCCATATTGAAATTAACCGCGAATCTGAATCTAATTTTAGAAATTGAAAATTCTGTCATGTCACGAGTCATTTTAGGAACGTCGACTCATCCTCCGAAGATTTTTCTGTAAACCGAGATTTTTGGTGAAAAGTCGACATAGGGCCGTTTTTGACCGGAAAATTCAGAGGACCATTTTTTATCACGTTTTTGGGATGCAAGTTGGTTCTATTGGCAAGGAAAAATACCAATTTGATCGAGGACTCGATGGTGGAATTTTTTAGGGCCGAATTGAATTGATTCAAGTCGAAATTAAAGAGGAATTGGGGGAAAAATCTTCAAAATTCGTAGCCCCCCTTGCCTTCAACCTTTAGACCATCTCAATAGTTTCTAGAGGAAGTTTGTGGCTGGAAAATTGCTGAGGAAGACAGCCATGGTGGTGGGGTCAAGCCAAGGGGGACAAAGGTGTAAGATTGAAGAAAAGTGGCCCCCCAAGCCTCTAGCCGCCTCCTTTTTCTCCAACCAGTCGGCTTCCTCCATTTCCAGCAAGCTTGAAGCCTCCAAAACCTACAGAAACCGAACTAGCCACCTTCCCTTGCCTATCGATGCTCGTCCGAGCCGTCCAGCACGCCGCTCGCCGTTGTTCACCTGTCGCATGTCCGCCAGCCCACACGACCATCCAACATTTTTCCGTGGCCATGCCGCCCAGTTCGAAGCTCCTCAAGCCATGTCAAGCTCAGCCATAGCCTGTCCAGCCCGCCTCCGTCGCCATGAAGCTCTGTCGCAGCCCACCTAGCCCCGCTCCACCGTCGCCATCCATCCTTGCTGCCTTTGGCCGCCCGTTGCAGCTCCTTTAGCCCAACCTCATAACCGAAACCCCTAGGTCAGCCAAGCACTGTTTGGCCCACTTTGGACCCTTTCCCGACCTCAAAAGGTGTCCCCACTTTGAAGTTTGTCGCCCATCTCCACCTCGTCGTCCTAGTGAACTCATCGGATCACAAAACCAGTGAGTTTACTCACTAATCTTCGCTTAGGGAGTTAATTATGCTTCGGGGTTGATTAATTTAAGTTAAGCATGGATTAGGTGGTTAATTAGAATAGATTAGCAATTTAATTAATCGTTATTGCATGTTAGGTGGATAGAATAGTGTAATTAGAGCCTAGATAAGCTGTAGTATTTATCTAAAGTGGTTCGGAAATTTTCTGGGCCCATTTTGGTACTTAATTAGGTTTTCCGGCCTAAGTTGCATTTATTGGCATTTATTAATTAATTTTCGTAATTATTTAATTAATTATTATTTTTCGGAAATTAGACCGGGATAGCCGGTAACCAGAATTTCATGCCGAGTGCAATGGTGTGTTTGGTTTATTTATCTGAGTGCTAATTTGTGCTAATTGAGTGATATTTGTAATTTTGGGAATTTATCCCATAATGGAGTATTTTCTATTTTTAATTAGAAAATACCGAGCGTCGGTTTACAACATCAAAAATGTGTTTATGGACTATTGAAATTAGTGAAATTTTCAAAAGAGAAAATATTGTATTTTGGCTAAGACTGACCATGTACTCACACACGATTATTTTTATCGGGAATGATAAAAATGGTGAAATTCTTAGTTGATGAAAACAATATACTATCTCAGCCTACGGGCCTCGATATATCAACTTAGCGTGAGTAGTATACTATCTATCAACTTAGAGTGAGTATGATAGGTATACTATATCAGCCTGAAGGCTTTGATATATCAGCTTAGTGAGAGTAGTATACATTAGCAGCTTCTGGTGAGCATTGTCAGTATACTATATCAACCTGAGAGCTTTGATATGTCACCTTAGCGCGAGCAGTATATTTTATCAGCTTAGAGTAAGCTATACTATCTATTATCAGCTTAGAGTGAGCAATCTTAGATGTAATCAGACTTTATAGATAGTATTGAATGGATAGACCGAGAAATGGTCTTGATGACATGGAATCGACTGAGTCAATTGATCGATGGCTCGATCTGATTTGAAGTTTTGACTTGTTGATGTGATTCGATAAATATATGAATTGTACTGATTTGCAGGAAGGAACTAAGGCAAAGGTAAGTCCTCTAACCTGTGCTTGTGTTTAGGCAGCCCTTGGGGCGTATTTCCTTCCTAGTTGGGACTTAAGGGGCGAATTTGTTGAGACATCGTCTCACCCCGTTATGGGATAACAATTTCAGGTCCTTAGATGGCAGCTCCTCCTGAACATTTTGGACAGCCGAAGAAGGTCACCGAACAGAAGTGTTTTATTTCGCTTCATGGAAACCCAAGGGGATGGGTCTATGAGCTAGTGAAGTCCGTGGTCTAGGTTGATGCGGGTCTACCCCAGAAGATACCCCATCAATACAGATCATGGTATCGTCGGGAGCGGAAACAACCAAAGAGAGGGCCCCATACCGAAGTCTAAGGTCCCCATGTATGTGCTGGAGGTTGCTTTTGGGAAAGGCACAACCGACCCACCGAGTGGTTCAGTGGTGGACCCGGCCTGTCAGAGCCAGGGACCCTAGAGTATTCAGTCGAAGACTCGACTGATTAAAGGATCTGTAGCCTCTACCCCCCCTTTTGCAGACCTTGTTTATAGCGGCTAGTATTGTATGTGACTTGATGTTATGTATATAAAGGTGTGTTGTGATTTTCGGTTTGAAAAATTGTGGTCCTACTTTTCTATCACATCTTATTGTTGTCTGGGGATGTATTTAATTACTTCCACATGCGTATTAAAATGAATGGATTGACGACGTGTCTTGGGACGTCATAAATTTAATCGACCATAGAGGGATGGGCATGCGCTCGGAGGATTGGGGCATGACATAATTAGTATCACAATAAGCCTTCATCTTCATGTCGCAATCTCGAGACAACAATATTCCAAGTCCTGGGCAACCCTTCAAGTATTTTACAACTTTTAATGCTGCATTCATGTTAGACTGTTTCGGATTATGCATAAATTGACTGAGCATTTACACTGCATAACATATATCAGGTCTAGTCATAGTAAGGTAGATCAATTTTCCAACAAGCCGTTGATAACCTAATGGATCTTGAAGCAACGGGTCTTTATCAGATGATGAGGTAGCCTTATCATATTCAAATGCTGTAAGCTTGACATTCTGTTCAATGGGGATGACAACTGGCTTACATCCTAATAACCCTGTTTCTGATATAATCTCCAAGACAAATTTTCGCTAACCGAGACATATCCATTTATCAAATCTAGCTATTTCAATACTAAGAAAATATTTGGGAGGCTCCAAGTCTTTGATATGAAAATTAAGATGCGGATATTCTTTAAATTTTCTAATGGCAGAGTCATCATTTATCATAATGAGTATATCATCGACATATATCAACAAATAAATTGATGAGGTACATTTAGTCAGTGAACAATGCATAATCATGTTTAGAGTGCTGAAATCTTGCACTATTGAGTGTATTAGTAAACTTCGCATACCACTGCCGAGAAACCTGCTTAATTTTCTATAGGCACTTATGTAGACTCGAGACTCCCCCTGTTTGCGAAATCCCTGTGGAAGTTCCATGTAAATTTCTTCGTTGAGATCACGATGAAGAAAAGCATTATAAACATCTATCTGATGTAATTCCCAGTTACGGAGTGTTGCAACGGATAGGAAAGAACAAACTATGATCTCCTTGGCAATAGGAGAAAAGGTTTCATGATAATTAAAACCCTCCCGTTGAGTGAATCATTTGGCAACCAATCGAGCTTTGTAACATTCAACAGAGCCATTTGCCTTATATTTTATTTTATATACCCATTTGCAGCCAATCGGTTTTCTATGTGAAGGCAATGAGACTACATCCCAGGTATTATTATCCATAAGTGCATTCAACTCAGACTCCATAACTTGCTGCCATCTTGGATCACATGCTGCTTCTTCATAGGACGAAGGTTCATGTTCCTCGGATATGCAACTAATGCAACACACATGTTCTTGAGATAGTCGATTAAAAGACACATAAGAAGATATAGGATAATGTGTACCTTGGGAATACAAAGTAGAGCATATGTTGTTCAGATGAAGTTACTTCAGTATGTTGCTATGGTGATGACTCATCTTCTTCATGATATGACACTGGTGACTCGACTGTTGAATTCGAGTATTCTAGAGCTACTACAATGTTTTCCGTTGGAACGAACAAGTATTGAGTCTTCATAAATAAATTTTCTTTTGATAAGAGCTAACGATGATTTGGCATCCTTGTAATCATCTGAGTATTATATGCTAATTCTTGAAATGGAAATATATCCTCATGGAAAACAACATCCCAGCTAACAAGAAATCAATCGGTGGATATTTCCATAACCCTATATCCTTTCTGTAAAAGAGGATATCCCATGAAGACACATCGAAGAGCACGAGAATCCATTTGGTCCCGAGGTCCCACAATCGTGGCATAGCATAGACAACCAAAAACTCTCGAGTGTTCTATTTCCGATGACTTCCCACAGAGCATTTCAAATGGAGATCCCATTTCGAAAACTCTAGTTGGCATGCGATTAATCAAATAAGCTGTCATGACCACACAATCTCCCCAACAGGATTCAGGAATGGATGCTTGGTATTTAAGGGCTCTGGCTACTTCTAAAAGATGACGATGTTTACGTTTTACAACACAATTTTGTTAAAGAGTATATATGCATGAAGTTTCATGAAGTATTCCATGGGATGCAAAGAAAGAGGTACATTTTGTGGTAAAAAAACTCTCATCCATTGTCTGTGCGAGTTTTTTGAATAAAAGCATCAAACTGATTTTTAATCAAAGAAAGAAAATTCGCCAAATTTGAGAATGTTTGGCTCTTGGATTGCATAAAAAAGACCCATGTGGCGCGAGTGTAGTCATCAACAATAGTCAAGAAAAAATCGAGAGCCATCATGATGGGGCAGTATGATAAGGGCCCCATATGTCAACATGATTAGAGAGAAAGCACTAGTAGCTCGAGACATGCTTTTTGGAAAAAGAGATCGAGATTGTTTTGCCAATGGACAAATTGAGCAATTTGGATAAGGAAAACAAGCACTATGACCCAAGCGTTGATGATAAAGAAATTTTTTATTTCTAGTTGCTACATCACAAGAATTGCTTTTATGTAGTAATGAAAAATCAAAATCCCTTGGAAAGTTGATCCAAAAACAAATTCCTTGTGCAACACTACCTAAGCCCATCATTTTGCCAATCGAACGATCCTGAAATAAACAATTTTGGGAATTGAATTCAACATGGCAATGGTTGTCTTCACAGATTTTGGACACTAATATAAGAATTCAAAATTAGGAATGTATAAGACATTCTTAAGGATGATGTGCTCACTAAGATGGACGGTACAAAATTTGGTAACATAAGTAGTGGTATCATTAGGGAGTCTAACAGACACAGAAGGGTGGATTTTTCGATTGTGAGAAAATAATCTCTCATCACATATTATGTGGTCACCGGCGCTAGAACCGATTATCCATGAATCAACTGAAATGTTACTATTTTTGGAAATGGAAGTACCTGAGAAACCCGCAGTTTTGTTTGTAGTCTTCAATTGATGTAAGGCCTTGATGATGTTCTGGTATTGATCATTAAATTGACTGACTTGCCCTCTCATTTCCTTGAGTCATTACCTGATAAGCAAAATAATCCCTTTCTCTCTTCTCTTTATCAGTCGGTTTCCCATGCAATTTTCAACAAGTATCTATAGTGCGATGTAGCCTTTTACAATAATCACAATATTTACTTTTAATTTTGGAATTTGTCCATTTCCTTTTGATGATGTGGCACTTTGTAGACCATAGAATTGCTTAAAATTGAGGGCTAACGTAGCTGAATGGTGGGCGTTCGATTCAACCGCATGGATGGTTAAATTGAAGCGTTAGATTCATATTTGTAATGTGAACTGTTCGATTCCATCTTATGATCTCCATCATTCATCCTAGGGTAGTTCTCTTCTTCCTCCTAGCACCCACTTCTGCTTCCTCGTTGTTGCCCGAGACTACTTGGCGTTCGCGGCAGTGGCCTGGGAGCGCCAGATGCTCGCTATGATTGCCCCGCTGGAACAACGACCGTCACGGCCTCCCCTATCTTCACGTACTCTACCATCGCGAAACTTTGATTTTCCTCTTGAACCACTAGTTGGTAGATACAGCCGAGGGAGGGGACCGAATCCATCGCTAAAATCTGGGATTGGAAGGAAGAAAAACTTTCGTTCAAGATCAAAAGAAACTAGGTAACTTTCTCTCTTTCTCTAATTTGTCTATATTGCGCGAGTGTGGTTTCGGGCCCTCGAGCTCCTCTTCAGCCGCCTCAAGCTCATTCCACAAAGCCGAGAGCCGGTTGAAGCAAGCATTAACCAAGAGGTTCCCTTGCTTCAACTTAGTCATGGCTTGAGTGAGCAAGAAGAGTTTCACCCGATCCAATTTCCCATACATTTCGCGTATGTCCTCCCACATCTTTTTTGGGTCTTCAGTTGGTGGCAAGCCGGCGGTGACATTGGGGGCTATGCAGTTCTCGATCCAAGTGCGAACGAGTTGGTTTTACTTGTGCCAAACTAGTCGCATTTGGTTGTCGGCCAGAAAAGGGACAATACCATCAATAAATCCATCATTCTCTTTGGTCACAAGAGCTCGCCTGAAATCTCGAGCCCATGCATTGTAGTTGTCGCGACTAGTAAGCTGTAAGGCGATAAGGCGAAGTTCCGATCCATCGGTCGGCGAAATATAGAGTGGATCTTCGGGTTCTAGATAGTAGCCATTGGCCAAAATCGCCCATGGGTAAAGACCAGATTGCAGTCCCGAGTAGGTTCCCCCCTTGACCCGCCATACTTGTTTGGGGTTGGTGCCCCGAGGGGAGCCATCCCGATCCATTAGGCTGGGATCTGACACTAAAATTTTCTCTTAATGAGCCATGTTGTGCCCATTGCTGATTATGTCCAATGGTCCATGGGCTTTGGACAGGAATCCATTGCACTGGTGGCCATTGAGTTGGGTCGGATTGTTTGGAACCAGCGGGTGCTGATTAGGAGCGTGTTCATCTTGCGGTGGGTCAATCTGCTCTAGGGTTTGATTTTGTGGCAAGTTGTTAGATGAGTCCTCCATTATAGGCAGGGTATTTTCTTGATCTTTGCTGGTGCTTGACTTTTGGATATGCTATTAGAAATTGAATTCCTACTTAGCGTGCCAACTCATTTTGCAAGATGATATTTGCAACAACGGATTGAAAAACTACTGAGGGCAATTCACTAAAATTTGCGGAAGCAAGGTCAGAACGTCTGCTCTGATACCATGACAGAAACTAAAGATGAAGATGTATTTTGGAGAAAAAATTGTAATTTTATCTCATTGTACCATCCTTCTACATGTATACACATATATAGTACAAAAAGAGAATCGAGGAAAGAACATACATGATTACAATTTCCTACTTTATCTATGAATATCTCCAACTGAATCAATTAGAATCAGAGTCTAGAATAAAATCACAACCTTCTCCAACAGAAGGCAAGTAACAAGTGATGTATGACATCAGCAGAGTGACAAGGCTAACATGATATGATTATTTAAACTTATATCTAAATGGCATGCATTATATAACATAAGCCTAATTAATTTTAGGTTTACATGTTATCTAAATGAAACCAAGATAACATTTAACTTATTTGAACAAATTTATGAAAGATATGTATTATTCTAAAACTATATGCATTCTAAAACTAACATGCGTCTGCCCTAATTAAAAGACCAAAAATTATTTGCGCTAAGCTTTAAATATGCGTGAGACAGTGATGACCAATGATGATTGATATTATCATGATGCATTGAAATGCACATTAAGATTAGAATTAACCAAATCATTGATAGTATGCTATTTCAAGGCCATCAAGGTTTAACTAATCAAATCAATCCTTGCATTAGTCTATATATATTACGGCTTGGGACCTTCCCAAGCCGTAATATATATAGACTAATGAAAGGAAAATAAGATAAGGGAATCACAGTTAAACTAAAGCATGGCAACGATAAAGATGAATCAATCCTAAATATGCACACTGCGAAATTTGACATATCAAGACTTAACTAGAAAGATAATGATTTAAGCATAACTTGACATCAAATGGCATTGTAGGAGAACTTGAATATCCCAAAAAAAAAAAAATATCGCGTATTAAGAAATTTAATGAAAAGTCTAGCATATTTGTCAAGTTGCCCCCAATTACATGAAATCTAATTGTCTAATACTGAGTTTGGGACACCTGAAGTGCCATAACTTGGCACGAAGGGATACTTAAGTGCCATAATTTCGGAAAGGTACACTTAAGTGCCAGTTTCGAAGTAAAGTGGAACACTTAAATGCCACTCCGGTCAAAATCCGGCCAAATGGCTGACGTGGCATTTTTCCGGCGAGTTGGGTGCAAAACGGCGTTGTTTTGCACATTGACGTGGCAAGAAAATGCAAAAACGACATTGTTTTGTGTTTGATATGTAAATAATTAATATAAAAATTAATTAAATTAAATTTAAACTTAATTTTATTTAAAATATTCTAAAAAATAAAAAACTTAAAATTTAAAAAACTTAAAATAAAAAAAAAAAACTTAAAAAATAAAAAAAAAAAATTAAATTTAAAAAATTAAAATTAAAAAACTTAAAATTTAAAAACTTAAAAAAAAAAATTAAAAATTAAAAATTAAAAAAATTAAAATTTTAAAAACTTAAAATTTAAAAAACTTAAAATTTAAAAAAATTAATTTTAAAATTTTAAAAACTTCCATGTTTAAATTTTAATTTTTTTAAATTTTAAGTTTTTTAAATTTTAAGTTTTTAAAATTTTAATTTTTTTAATTTAAAGTTTTTTTAATTTAAAGTTTTTTATTTTTTAAGTTTTTTTTAATTTTAAGTTTTTTATTTTTTAGAATATTTTAAATAAAATTAAGTTTAAATTTAATTTAATTAATTTTTATATTAATTATTTACACATCAGACACAAAACGACGTCGTTTTTGCATTTTCTCGCCACATCAGCGTGCAAAATGACGCCGTTTTGCACCCAACTCGCCGGAAAATTGCCACGTCAGCCATTTGGCCGGATTTTGGCCAGAGTGACACTTAAGTATTCCACTTTACTCCGAAACTAACACTTAAGTGTACCTTTCCGAACTTATAGCACTTAAATGTCCCTCCGTGCCAAGTTATGCACTTGGGCTGTTCTTCTGCCGTCTAATACTCAAGCAGGAACTCCATTCAAGCAATCACTTCCTCACACCACGCAATTGCATCTAACAGAATATGGCCAGCTGGAACAAATCATACTGTCTCAATCAATTCTTAAAGGGGAAAACCAAAACAGTTCTTAACCTATCGTAATATTTTTGAATTCAGTCTTAAACATTTTTTTTTGTCAATTCAGTCATAAATCTTTTGTAATTATGCTAATTCAGTCCATCCGGCCTATTTTAGCCGACCGATGCTGACGTGGACGTTAGTCAAAATTCTTTTGTTGAAGGAACCAAGAGAATAGTGGTAACTCCGCTATGCCACAAAAAGTGAGCATGACTCGGTGAGGTGAAGTGGGTCTGGGTGAAGGAACCGTGGAGGGTGACGGTGCGGCAAATGTGATCCGTCGTGAAGGAACGGTGGAACGTCTATGAGGGCTGCCCAACATCAAGGACTAGTTTCCGGACGTCGAAATAGCCGCCGGTAGCCAATAGGATTAATTTGGGAAGCAGCATATATTCCTAAGGATTCCTCTTGTTTCTTCGGCAAACTCGATGCAGTCCAACATAGTTTGGTGTGTTCACATTGCACAGTACTGCAGCTTATATTTTAGACAGATATTTCTCCAAAAAAAAAAAAATGCACGTGGTATGACCAAATAAGTAATTGCCCCTAATTAGTTGTCAGTTGTCATAATTTGTGTTCATTCAGACGTGTATATGTGTGGATATGATCTAAGATATGTCCAATTGATTGCATAAGAAGGACAGTTTCAAGCAGGAAAATAGAGCCCGAAATTTCATTGAGTATTGCAGAGTGACAATGAAATGATAGTAGACAAGTCCTTTTAAGAAATAAATCGGTTGCCATAAGTTATAAAATATGTCACTGTCAAAAATCCTAAACAAAAGTTTTTCAACACGTTGCTAATGTTCCCTAAAGTTTCTCTAAACAATTTAGATAAAAAGGGTCGGAAATCTCAGAAATAAACTATAGTTCTTATTAATTGCAAGAGATTATTTTGAGTAATTTATTATCATAATGAATATTAAAAGCCAAGTTCACTGATCCACTCAAATCATTTTTTTTATGGGATCCACTCGATGATTTGTTGATGTTGATGTATGAAGTTGCTAAGATAAGTAAAACAATGCTACATCATTGTCCACATCAAGGTAAGACGACGATTCTTCATTATCTATATATTGATAGTTAATTTCAAATGCAATAGACTTTTGAGCTTTGAATATTTTAGGATCTTCATTGAATTTGATTTCATAAGTTAAGAGAGCTCCAATAAGTTCATCCGAATCCAAGAATTGAAGTATTTGAGCGTCAGGAATTGATATTTTCACGTAAGTCCATTCTATTGGTAATGCTCGAAATATCTTGCTTGTATGATTCTCATTTTTGTAGATCTTGCCATGCATGGCAAGTCCACCCATGATGTACTTGTAAAGCACGAATATTTCCTTTGTGTGTTCATGGGACTCTCCATTTTGAACGTCTCATGATCTCCAAGCAATATGTTCATCTTGGTCTGTTTAAGTATCGGTGCCTTCATAGCCATATCCCAAATTTCCTCCGCCGACCTAAAAGAATAAATTATATTAAAGTCAATAGGCGTTCAAGCACAATACAAATATGTACGACTTTTGATTTTTGACTAAGTTCTCTCGTTTCTTTCGCAATCTGTGTAGAATTAGCTGCGAGTATCGAATCAGCAGCTTACCCTCTTTGTTGGAATGTATGAACCTCTTTCGATCACAATCCATAACGCATAGTCTGTGGATTGAATAAACATTTTCATCATGCATTTCCAATAAGTATAATTAGCTCCTTCAAACTTGGGAGGTTGAATAATAGAATGTGCTTCGCAAAAATAAGCTCCCGTAAAGTTAGCCATAAAAGATTTTTTTTGCTCTTGAGCAACTTGCTCCGATGCCAATTGAAGAGGCTATCACAACAATTGAAATGAGGGTGAATAGATTGTTTTAAGAAACCTAAAACTTTTTCACAAAATGTTTGCAAATACACTTGTGTAGAAACTTATGCAGATGCGGAAGATTCTAACCAAAAGTTAGTAAAAGATTTGTGCGACAAATTCCGGCTGACAAGGTCAATCTAAACTTCGAGGAATTACGAGACCTTCATTAGACATAAGGTCCCAAACAAAAGACCAAAAATTACACAATCTTGATGATTAATTCTTTCTCCGGATTACATCTATCAGCCTAACATCACAATCAAATTGAAAACAAAGAACTGATTAAAGATAATGATTATCCTAAGACATCTGACATGTTCAACTTATCAACTCGTTGCGTTGTGAAAGAGGCATCGCAACTTTTACTAGCTTTCTTTCTCAGCATAGAGTGTACGATATGGTTTCTTCATTCCTCCGTTAGCTGAACGACATGGGAGCTAACAAAACAAAATTTTGCCAATCTCATTAACTTAGACAATACCCAGTATCCATCTTTAACACCAGAATAAAAATCTCATTTAAAGCATATCTTTGTAAGTACGATCCATCGAGTTCCTCGACTCATCATGCAAATACATTTCGAATCAGTTATCAAAAGAAAATTACATTATTCTGAATGAAGATTGCAATTGAAACTTATTAGAATGATCCAAAATTGCGAATCTTCAATACTAGTATACATATGAACTCAAAGCAAACGGCGTCATGATTAAAGCCCAGAACAAGGAGGCATGTGTTGGGGCGGCGGAAGCATCTTCTGATCCTTGTTTGGCCCTTCTCCGACGATGAGGACTGTGTCCATTCCCCAGCTCGCATGGCGTTCTAAGTGACAGTGCATGAACCACACTCCTACAATCACACATGAAAGTATAATCTGTCAATTATGCATTCATATACATGACGAAAGTCATGCTAAACTAATGGCAAAATGGATAAGAACTATATTTTTCTATACGTTTCTGCTGATGAAATCACAATACCTGGATTATTGGCTTTGAATCTGATCGCTGTCCACCCGTTTTTGGGGAGTCCAACGGTGTTAATATAGGGCGGATCCACTGTATTATATTGCGATACATAGGAGTTGCTGAAATTTCCATCACCCATTCCGACGACATAAAAGCTATAGCCGTGCAAATGCATGGGGTGATTCTCCGCTGCTCCAAAATTGGTCCCTTGGAATCTTATTTCGACCTCCTCATTATACTTAACCATCAACACTTCGGTGCTCATAAAGGCAGTTTCCCCTAAGGCCGAAACATTTCCGGTGTAGTCGAACACAAAAGGTGGTTTATCCGGAAAAGTTTTGTTGTAGACTCCATTTATATTGCTGCACACACCACATAAATATAATGTTATAGACACATTTGGATGTATAATTAGGCCTTCGCTTTAAGAAAATGAAGTTTTCAACTAGTTAAATTGGTTCGGTTTGGAAAACATTTCAACCCGAATCAATTCTATTGGTTTAAGAAAAATATTCAATTCAAACAAATAGGATCAAAGTTGGTAGGTCTAGCGATTTACTTACTTGTAGTATGCTTGGAGAATGCTAATCGATGGAGTCGAAAAACTTATGTTGTTCAAACTTGCCGAATGCATAGACCCCTGTGGACCAAGACATGTTTTATTAGCAGGACACGGCTGCTGATTCACGGACACCGTGATCGTAATGTTCCTAGTGATTTTGGTTGGAACCGTGGAAGGATGTTCTTTGCTATTCAAACTCCTCAACTGGATAGTGAAGTTTCCAGTGTCGCTCTTGTTGGTAAAACCTGGAAGCTCAGGTAACGTGGGAGTCTCCGAGTGGTTATAACTACCGCTGTATTGGAATATCCCCCTTGTGACATTTTCGTTGGACGGGGCATTGGTGTCCACAAATGGACTGAATACCATGTAATAGCGACCAGGGCTTTGGTTCGCGGTGACCAAAACGTCCATCGTTTGACCGGGCGTTATCATTAGGTAATTGGTCTTAAGTGGCTTCAAATAAGCTCCATCCATTCCGACTACAATGAGATTGTGCTTGGCTATGGCAAAGAACATCTCTTCGTTCATCCCGGAGTGGATGATCCGGAAGAGATACGTTTTTCCTTGCACAACTGTTATATTGTACATCAAGCCTGCAAAAGAAAAGGAAAACACCTTATTAACAAACCAAAAAAAAAAAAACCCTTTCTTTTTCTAAAATAGCATATATCACACTCATATATACACACTAGAACTAGTACCATTAGAGCATGGATAAGTGTCTCCTGGTTGACCATTGATGGTATAGGCCACAGACAAGTCTGGATCACCTCCGGTAGCAAGAGCCTCATCAATTATGGCCTTCGTATCTCTCGCATACCATTCAGCTGCGTGCCAAATTATAGTTTTGTTAATAAAAACAAAACAAACTATTATTTGTGCGTGTGTGAGTGAAAAACTTATTTATTTCATTTAAATTAGTTGAAAGTAAAATACCGATCACGATTGTGTGTTGTTCGTCAAACTTGTAAGGGTAGTTGGTGTCACCAATAGGCAAAATGATTATAGGGCCGTGTACAGTTGCACGTGTCCAGTCACTATGAGCGTGCCACCATAGCGTGCCTTCTTCTTCGGTGAGAATGACTTTCTGAAGGAAGCTTGAGTTTGTAGGGATCGGGCATTGTGTGACGTTCTCTGGGCCATCAGACCAGGGATACCTTATTTGTCTTACTCCATGCCTGCATGTGTGGACAATATTAGGAAGGAGGGAGAGGGGGCTGGTTGAGGGTGGAGGAAGGGTGGTTTTATTTTTACCAATGAATAGTGACTCCGTAAGGTCCTATGTTGGTAACATTGACATAGATGGTATCACCCTTATGAGCACGGATCTCTGGCCCCGGAAACAAACCATTCACAGTCAGTACAGTTCGATTTGTCTCACATAACATGTCAATGGGTGTCTCCTTCACCTGCCACAAATAAAAAATCATCCTATAAAACTTGGGCCATTATACATCTGAAACAATCTCTCTTATTAAATTGATGCAAGAATCGTTTTGCCGCATCCTTATTTACCAATAACATTATTTAATACAAAGCCCATAGCTGAAGTTTCTTCTGGAGTAAAGACTCCAAATGGGGTTGGAAACCACGTCCAAAAAGAATAAGTTAATAAATCGTACAACTGTAGAAATTTGCGGAATACTATTAAACTGTCAAGAAATTGAAAATAAGTTGCTTCTTACATTGAAATTTGCGGAATACTACTAAATCGTATGATAACATTTACGAATTATGAAATTATGGTCTAATGCAATGCTTCTAAAGGAGTCTAAAACTTGTAACAAATGCGCAAATAGTCACTAAATGTTCTATACGGCCTGAAAATGACGCGCCTGAAGTGCTCAAGGACGGGATGTTCCTACTTACCACAAAATCATAGTAGAGGACTTTGCCTTGAGCTATGCAAAAAAGGAGGGTCAAGGTGAACGCATACCCTAGAAATGTCCCCATCCTCTCTCTCTCTCTCTCTCTCTCTCTGAGAACTTGTACCAATCACTTGATATGTTCTCTTTCTACTTATGACCTTCCCCTTCCATGGAAAGGGGCTATTTATAGGAAATTTCTTTCAATGTTTAGCAGTCACTGTCTCACTAACGTAAGCCGCCCTAGTGCCCACAGAAACGTGCCCTTTGACCTCACAACAGATGAAACTTCAAGGAAGAGAAGATGAGCATTTGTCTTTCGAAGGCTCGTACTCATTTTTCCCGTCTTTCTGCGAAGGAGAAGATTGGTTAAAGGGCACCGCTAAGGGAAGAGCTGATAAACTTCTCTCGACATACTTAGTCATACCGGCAAGAAAGGGAGAGAACTTGAAAAAAAATATTTCTTTACGCGCTCATCAACTGCTTCAAGATTCATCACCGACTCCTGTTTTGTTCTCTTCTAGAAACCAATAGGCGTCAACGTTTTCGTGGAGGATTGCCCGTAAAAGAAGAAAATGATGCAAATTGCAAAACATAGGAATGTAAAAGCGAGTATGGTTTATTTTTCCAATGTGAAATGGGGGCTGATAGTCATGGCTGCTTCTACCCGTTTTCGATGAGATCTATGTAGTAGGGTTGCACCTAGACCGAGCTTGTCCCAGTTCCTTCGCGAAACAGAAGCGTGCACGAAATCTTTGTTCTGATCTTGCTCTCGACATGTAAAGCATACAAAAATGGATCTAGATCAGAGCCTAATACAAAAGCCCCTATTAAAATATGTTCGAGAAGCTGCCTACATGATTTGATTAATGAGATGCGGTGTGAATAATTAATTTGACTAGGGATTAGTCGGTTCGTTTATGATTTCTTTGGTAAGTTGCCCAAGCCCTACATCTCTATAATTGCCAGGATCTAAGTGATTGATAAACCTGTCAAAATGGCTCATAGATCCATTTCTTAACGCATATATTATGAGCTAAGTCGTTATATAAGTTAGTTAAATTAATTAAATGGGCCATAAATGGGTTTAAACATAATATAGATGTTCCATTGATCATAAATGGATGTATAACTTATTTAAACCAATCGTACCTCTATGCTCACTTTTCATTCTCTCTCAATCTTGTGCTCGCTCATTCCGCACTCGTACCTCAATTTGACTATGAGTTTTCCCAAATTTTGATTAAATATGGAAGTGTTTTAAAAATAATGGTCACTAAATTTGTATTGCATGTAAATATGTTAAAACAGATTAAAAGGATTTATTTGAGTCAAATCATTTTTGGCCTAATACGACCCACCTATTTGATGGCTTTAATGATTTTAAGGGATATTCAGCACAGAAAAATGAATGGTCAAGAGAAAAAAGTTTTCTTTGTTAATGGGTTATCAAATATTAAAAAGAAAAAAAAAAACTCGTACACAATTCTAGTTAATGTTCGAGGTGCTCTAGCGAAAAAAGTGCGCGTCGCCTGTTATGCGATGTTAGACACCTTAAATGTGACGTTTTCTCTTGTTTAGAGAATCTTTTGAGAGCATTTGTTTAGTTGACTTCAGCAATCAAAAAAGAAAGCTTTTTAAATTTTTTTTAAAGAGGACACTTCCCTATAACGCGTAAATAAAAAAATTGCAAATCGAATTATTCCTTAAAATGCATTACTGCGTTTTCAAAAACCCTAATCTTGGTAAGCAATTTTTTTTTTCTTTTGGCCAAAGGATGCCTAGATTATTGAGGTAAAAATAAAACAAAAAAAAATCACCATTCTCCTGTAAGCAAAAAAAAAAAGTCAGAAAGGAATTTTTAAAAAAATCATCTTCAATTTTCTCCTCACTTTATGCTTGACAGTCTCGTTCTCCTTTTCCCCAATTTACATTATGGCACCCTTAGATTTTCTATGCTTTTTTAGGCTCCAACGTGCGTGTTATCTTTTTCCGGCATTTCATGGTGCAAATCATTTTGTTGAAAAGAAGAAGAATTTGCAAAACTCGGGTGGGGTTCATGTTATTTTCCCAATGTCCAATAACGACTTATAGTGATGGCTGCTTCTACGAAATATTTTTCTGGAGGTGCTGCATACTTTTGGGTTTTCCCTAGATTTGATTGATAAGCACGCTGTTTCAATCATGAGGTGACCAGGGTATTAGTGGGTTTGTCTAAGATTCGTTTGGCAAGTTGCACGAGCCCTACTCCCACCGTTGTTGAATTACTTTGACTGGATTACAGCTAGGATCTGCATAATTGGACCAAAGACATGTGGTCAGCTCTCTTTACCGCAATTAATGGACCCCCGACAAGCCGTGGACGTTTTAAAGCAGGGGAAAATTCACTCAAGGCATTTTTCAACACGACTTGCCTAAAAAGTTGACCATGCTGTTATTAACGAAGTGATCTAATAATAAAATAAAGAAATCAATAGGACATTAAATTTAAGAGGTTAGATTTGATGTGATTCACTTCATGGGAGAGCGGCACAACATTTCGCTGTAAATCAAGTATAAAACAAAAAATATAATCACAATCGAGTGACCTTCAATGTTTTCCAGCTCATGATTATACTTAATAATGTAGACAGTATTTAGCCCTCACAATTTATCATAAAATAATCTCCTAATCTCATAAAAGAGATACACAAAATCTTAGGAAAAATTATTCAACTAATCATCAACATGTTATATGATTGTCAATTTAATTTTAAATATTTCAATTTTGCTAATATAGTCCTTAATTTATGCTTGAAATTCCTATATAATTCTTCCAGTCAATTGTCGCCAAATCGCTAATATGATGATTTCATTATTGCCAACCGTCCTACGTTATATAATTGGCAATCTAACACGTACAACTCAATCTACAGCACATCATTTTCTTTAATTTTCTTCTTCTTTTTTTTTTTTTTTACTTTTTCTCAATTTACCCTTATTTTTCCTTTTTCGTGCTTCTGTCCATCGTCTTCTTCTTTTCTCGGTTTCTTTTCTCAAAATGTAGGGAAATCTTCACAAGCAAAGCTGAAGGAGCAAGGACAAGGGAACTCTTCATGAGCGAGACTTGTGGCCTATGAGCTTCATGACAGAAGGTCAAGTCGCGAGAGTAAGCCATTTTTACGAGACCCTTCACTTTAAAACTTACTGCATGGTATTTGCTCAATAGAATCATCAACTAATGCCTCGGGGAAAAGACTTCGGTCTACTACTTTCTCTCTTCTTGTAACTTTCCCCATATGCAGAGAAAATATTTTCTCCATGATATGCCTAACAAGCACTTTTCTACATATGAGAAAATGCCAGGCTACAAATTAATGTTGTTCAATAATTATTTTAAAGAGTCCCAAAAAAAGTAACACTAAAAGCTCAAGCCATGAAGGGACAGACAACGACCGATTCCGAAAATTGCTCATTAAAGCATGACTTAATTCGGGCGGCCAATTTTCCAATAAAGACGAAAGGAAACAAAAATTGTGTGATCATGCAATTAATGCTTCAACAATGGGCGTTGAGATGTCACCTCTGCAAATCTTAAGGGCATGTCTTGATAGACATTTCACATTTTACTTTTTTGTTGATAATCTCGGGACACGAATATGGAGATCCAGCTGTCTAGAGCTTTACATATATATTTTTCATGATTTTCTGAAATTTCAATAAAATTACAAGTTTTAACATGAAAAATAATTTATTTTTCACTTTTAAAAAACTGCAAACAAGTCTTTTTTTTTTCCTTCCTTGAGAAGAAGTTACATCCATAGATAGAAAAGTCAAAACCGGTCGTCGGAGCCTCTCCACCTCACTAGTGGAAAGTTTTATACACTCCTAATTCAAATTCCTCCTTTTGACCGGTCACATCGTGGCTGCGTGAGGTCGACCTCACCTAGATCCGGCGAGGCCGAGCCCACTTAGATCCGGCAAGGCCGAGCTCGCCCAACCACCGACAAGACAAAGACCCTCGCCGAGCCACCTCCAAAACAGCGTCGCCTGGCGGTGGCTGGGCGAGCTCAACCTCGCCAGATTTGGGCAAGGTCGACCTCACCCAGCCAAGGCGAGGCCGGGCCTCGCTAGGCCAAACCGAGGCCAAGGCTCGCCGTGGCTAGGCTGGCCTCCAGCAAGCTCACCCTAGCCTGGCAAGGCTTCGGCAAGCTCATCGAACTTCACCATGGCCAGCGACTGGCTAAAGAGAAAAAGAAAAAAGGAAAAAAAAAAGAAAATATAATAAAATAATTAAAAATTTTAAAGAAATAAAAAAAATCTAAGAATCCTGCCAAATATATTTTTGTCCCAGGAATAGAAATTTTGAGAAGTTACCAAACGTGTTCTTTTGCTCAGAAATTGTTCCCGATAACAAAATAAGAATAAATCATTTTTCATCAAAAATTGTTCCCCAGAACATAATCATTATCAAACGCGTCCTTATTGAGCAATCATGTTTCAATTGAGATGTTCCCTTGTGTTCACCGTCCATCACATGATAATAAGAACGCGAAAGCAAAAACAAAGTTCGTTTGTAAGATTGGAAACGAGCTTGCCTTGTCATATTGATCAAGCTTCTGCTAGTGGAATTATCTTGCGTAATTGCCAATTAAATCATTAAAGTAGGTCATGTGGGGGGCTATAGAAGACAAGCGTAACATGGCCAATCTGTTAATCACTACAATCATGGACTAAATTAACTTGTTGCATGCATGGAAGCGACCCTGCTCTTTAGATTTATTACAATATTCCGTGGGCCGACTAGGTACATTTGACCATATTCTGTTTCATATGATAATTTTATTTGCTATAGTGACGCGTTTTAGGGTAAACAATCTAGAACCTGACGACATGAATGAGATCATCCTCGTCAAGGGGAAACCAATGATTCAGTGCAAGGTTATATCTGCCCAAAAGTAAAAAGTTCCACTACAAGGATTCCGGGAATTAGTCTACTGAGAGGAAACATCGAAGAAGAAAAATCGAAATTCCTTTCTTAACTATGAATCAATTAAAGAGAATATGGCTTTGACAAGAAACAGTTGCGTGCATGAACCGGATTTTAGACGGCTAGATCAAATGTGGAAACGGCAGCCTTACGGTTCAGGAAATGGACGAACTAGGTAGTGAACGGGCTCGAGTCACCACTAGGGTATTATCTCCTAGCAGTCGGTGCTCAGAGATCATGTAAAGCAAGCTCATCTTTATCATTAATTATGTGGGCTCAACAATCAACAATTGAGATGATATCGATCCACGTCATCTATAAAAATATGCATGGAACGACTTCTCGAGGATTATCACTAATGATTACGTGTAACATATTAATAAGAAAAGCAATCTTTATAGGCAACTAGATAAGCTTTAGGCCTTTATTAGATCAATCCCTTCAAGGTGGCAGCAGATTAAGCATTAGCACGATCCCAATAGGCAATTCAAAAGGCTGTGATATTTTCTATTAAATTAAAAAGAGAAAGTTTTTCCACCTGCAATAAATAACTAGGGAATCATGAAAAATCACCTTTTTCATTGACAAATAGCTTTTCTAGTCTCATGTTACAGATATGCATCAAAGAATCAGTAGAAAAGGTTAGTGCAGAAGGTCAAGTATTGTCGTTTTTCGTCACATCGATTGATGATAATCCCAATTTCTTTAAGTTGCTCACTTTTGACCAGCTGAATCACGGGCGAAACGTGCATGAATTAGCTTTGCTTAGAGATTGAGCAAAGAGGAGCCTAGCTCTAGCACGCTAGATGAAGGCTCATTCTAACCCATTCTCAGTTGATTTCGACCAGATAGATGGAAACAAAAGTTACGCCAAATAATTAAGTAGAAAGGAGTAATTAATTGGTAAACAAATCTCCTTTTTCTACCTAAAAGGATCTCCTCGATTCTAGTTTCCAAATGATTTATTGGACGAATCATGGCAAAATGTTTAGCAGCCTCTACTTTCTTTTTCTTTTTTTTTTACTTTATTTTTTATTCTTCTTTTTCATTGTGGCTAGCAAGTGTCGTCACAATCAAAAAATTCAAAATTCAAAAAAATCAAAATTCAAAAAAAAAAATCTAAAATTTGCAAAAAAAAAAAAGTTATTCATGTCAACATTGGTCATGCCATATTGAATTATTGATATCCACATCAGCAATTTCTAGCCAAAATTGATTATAATGACTACACTAACAAATCGTCAATATGTTTAGGACTAAATTAATATAATTGAAAAGTTTATGACCAAATTGGCCCTTGCAATAGATTTAAGATTTTTTCTTGGTAATTTTCCCATCTCATGTTTACTCATGTTTTCAGTATTGAAAATGTATAAACTTAGTAGAGGAGTAAGAAGAATGCTTGGTGTGCCAAAGAAGACAGAAAGAAGAAAGGTTGATGACGTAGAATAAATGGATTGGCATGGTGGAGTTCATTATGGTGCTTTTGGCCATGTCCCACCGAATGGAAATAAGTGCGATCACTCCAAACGCATTAGAGGTTGACCCACTTGGGGCGATGTTGAAATAATTGGTTAAGCATCTTGAACGATGTTGAATTAGATGATACTGCCAGTCTGTTGCTTTGGATGAAGATAGACATCCTAATAGTAGAAGAACTGAAATAGTTAGATTTTGTTTGGCGGGGAATATTTAGTTGGAACCGAGAACTCTCGTACAAGGACGAGTGTTGGCATAACCAAACCATAAAAAGATAGTTCAACAAACTGATATGCAATAAGATTAGTAGAAAATGAACCACACGGAGCTTAAAGATAGGGAAAATTATTTAATCAATTCTAAACCTATTATACGGATGCCAATTTAGTCCTAAACTTTTATACGAAATTCTAATGTAATCATTTTGGCCAATTTTGTTGAAAATCACTAATATGGTAGTATGCCGCATCAGACAACCAACAATAAATAGATTATCACTTTAGCGATTCATAGCAAAAATTGACTGATTAGACAATTCATCCCTTAATTGGGAATATTGAAAAATTTAGTATTGAATTGGCATATGTATGATAGGTTTAGGATTGATTGGACAATTTCACCCTTAAACTCATGAACAATCATGCAACATTTCATATTCACATATGTTGTCTTGACAATTCCTCAACATTCTCGTCATCTAATGATAAGAAAGCCTACTTCACGTAAGTAAACCCGTACAAGTAAAATGTTCCTCTATCGTTGTTGCACAAGATTAGAGTTCATAAAGAGTAGGAGTTCACAAGCAGAAGGAAGCTTGATTGCCCTATTCCAGTGCAGACTCTATGTAAGAGTCACATGATATAACAAGTAGAGAAGCCCCAGTGCACAACCTGGTACTTGCAATAATGACTTTGTCTATGTGGGCAATGGTCAGGTGGCATTAACTATGCATATGGATTATGTGTGCGCATGCTTCAACTAGGGATGTGTTGGATACACTATACGAGATGAATTAAGTGAGATGAAGCCGCACAACAAATTGAACTAGTCGAAATCAAGACAAAAAAGCTTACTTGCCGGTCGATGGATATGTGTCAACTTGGGACCTCATATAAGTCAAAGTCGAAGGATATTGAGAACCACGATGTGTCATGATAAAAGCAAGAGTGGAAGAGTGAGAAGATCTTCAGACTTGATTGCATTTAATCACACTGGAAAAAGAAGTAGTACATGTACATGCCTTCGCGAAAATGGTACTAGAAAGTACTGTGTACTTCCCGTCACCTTCAAATTGGGTCCTCAAGATATTTAATTTAATTCATCTATCATAGTTAGCTTAATAGTCAACGGACCCCAAATTTAGGTTTGTCTTCTAGGTTAACTTTAAGCCGCTTGTTGTTTCAATTTTAGTTATTTCTTTTTCATATATATTCTATGTGAGAAACTATTTTGCCATGGCAATAATTTAGAGAGTGCACAAAACAATCAAATGGAAAGATTGTCAAGAAAGAATCCAAGTCTAAGCCAATCAACATATTTAGTTGGACCTACTTTCATTAGGAAACTTAAGCTAATAAGTTATGGGTCAATTAGGATTTAGTAATTACTCCACACTATTTCAATCCTTTGATGTGAAAGTCTTCTTGACATGATTCACATGTGCATTTCAACATTTAATTTCGTTTAGATTTGTTTTAAATGTGCTTTTCATTTTTCTTTTTGCGGTTCTCAATAGTAAGTTAATTATCATTAGCTTATTCACAAAGCAGGGAAGTTAAGCATTGTTTCTTGTTGTATGTGGGTGATCATACTCTGCATCATCTGTTTAGGATGAGTATGAAGCAAACTAGGGTTCGAACGTGAAGATCTGTCCATCAAACTCAAATATGTAGAAACATTAATGGGCTTTCATCCATATCTACACACGAGAAGACCATATAAGCCCATGCTTATTATATAATTGTTTCACCTTTCTCAGCAAGTACATATATATCAACGACCCCAGATCATTAGGTGGATCCCCATCATGCTTATTATATTCTTCTGATCTTGAATTATTCGAAACTATCTCTTGCAATTAATGAGAAGTATAGTTTATTTCAGATCTTTGCAATTTAAGATGGTTAACAAGAATTTCCAGCCGTCTTGTGTATATTGTTTAGAGAATTTTTATGGACCTTTGCCGCGACTTACTTTGTAAAAATAAATTATTGGAAAAACATTTTTCTTTAATTATAATCTTTTAAAATAATCAGTCAATTAAAATATTTCAATCATGTCTAAATATTTTTGTGGAAAATAAAAATATTTTTCAATCATTTATTTTTGTAACTGAAAAAATCATTATTTTTAGAGAAATAATTTTGAAATCATTTATTTTATGTAAAATAGACGTAATTTTTTGTTTAGCCTCATAACCATGGTTATTTTGGCCTGTGGAGGATACAAATTATAAACAATTGCGATGCCAAAAATATGAAAGTCGAATTCTCACCAACCATATTCCTTGTTCAATCTTCGAACTGATTTATTAATCACGAGGACTTGTCTGCTCTCACTTAAATATTACTCTGCAATATTCAATGAAACTCGCACCATTTTCCTGCCCCAGAGTGTCCTTCTTATGCCATCAATTCGATATAATCTTACATCATGAGAATTGATAAATAATTGCTACTGAATTTTATTAGTTTATACCACGTGCATTATTTAAAAATATATCTAAAAGTATCAGCTGTAGTACCATGCAACGTGGACACACCCCATTAATTGGGACCGCATCAATATTTACAAAGAAACAAGAGGAATCCCTCGTAATGTATGCCGCTTCCGGAAATAAAAATTAGTTTCCTAACTTTATAAATGCAACGCACGTCATCAATTAAAAAAAGGACCTTATTCTATTTAATTTGTCATCGTCCACGTAAATATCCGTGACAGGTATTTAGTATAGTATAATCTGACTTAATTAATCGAGATATTTGCCCTTTACTAAAAAAATCCACGTCATCTTACCTACGAAAAAAAAATAATATTCTGTAGTAGTTCCATCCAGCCATTTATTTAATCGTTGCTGACTAAACATCGCAATTTTGTTTTGGGCCATAAAACATAAACAATAAATTAGATATGGGTGTTTTAATAAACAGATATATGGGCATAAAAATTAGACAATGTTTGCTGACGTCAGTGGAATTAGAGCTAAACAGAGATCAAGGTAGAAATAAATATAATTTGATTCAAAATCTCAATAAACATTACACTTTACTAATTGTTAATAATAAGAAATATAATTATAAATTATATCTATGAGATTTTGTTGGACCATTGCCAAAATGATAAATTTAAAAGGCCAACAATATTATGTTATTCCGCAAATTCCCTATAGATTCTAAGTTAAATCAACTTTCCAAAATTTGTTTCCGAATATAATTATCCAATTCCTATTTCTTTGTCAAAATCTCATTTTTTATTTTATATTATGCACACACAAACTAATTTGGTGGAACCATCCTCAAGTTCTGCTTCTACACACAAAGTGAACTTGCAATAAAAATAGCAAAAACTGATGTATTTTTGGGAAAAAGAAATTGCAAGCAAGATTTATAAAGGTTTAGCTTGAACGTGCATGCTCCTCTGTTCTGACTCTAATAGCCAAAATAGGCTGAATTCAATGGCTGAATTTGAGAGCCATTGTGGCTCATGATAGGCCCGAATTGGTTTTCTTAATGGAAACCAAGAATCAAGAAGTATTTGTTCAAAGAGTGCGATGAAGGCTGAAGTTCCAGCATTGTTTTGTAGTAAATACATGTGGGATTGCGGGGGGTTTGGCTATTATGTGGAATGATGAAGTCAAAATCAAGGTAAATCTAGCCTCCAATGATTTTCTCGATGTAATTTATGAGGATTCCAATAATAGGCAGCATTTAAGAATTACTTTCATTCATGCTCCTGCTATATATCAGGATAGAATTGTGTTATGGGAGAAATTAAAAAGCTTAAACTCTCAAAATGTCTTGCCGTGGGCATGCCTAGGGGATTTCAATGAAATTCTATACCATTGGGAGAAGGTGGGAAAATGGATGGCAGAGCATTTTCGAATAAATACATCCAGAGACTTCTTAAATGAGTGTGGCTTGATGGATATGGAGAGCAAGGGGTGTGTGTTTACCTGGGCTAACAATAGGGAAGGAGAGGAGTATGTGAAAAAAAGGCTAGATAGAGTGACTTGTAATTTTGAATGGAGAATTATGTACTCGGAAGCTGAAGCTTTTGCGTTGGAAGCCATCGATTCTAATCACAGCCCTTTACTTCTCTCCCTTTCAACCAAAAAGTTCAAGCGAAAGAAGGAGTACATAAATTTGAAGCGTTTTGGGCAAAAAATGATTAGTGTGGGAAATTAGTAAAAAAGGTGTGGAATTCTTCTAGATGGGAAGATTTAAATCTAGCAAATAAACTGAAAGCTATATCTTATGTGCTACAAAAATGGAGTAGAGAGGCTTTTCCAAACAACCTCAGAATGATTAATGCTTTAAAGGAGGAATTCCGGCACTTGATCAACAGTCATAATCCACACTCAAGAAGGGAGAGAATTCGAGAGTTAACTGAACAAATTGAAGGTTTTTGGAGGAAAGAGGAGATGTATTGGAGCATAAGTTCGAGAATCAATTGGCTAAAATAGGGGGATAAAAATACAAAATATTTTCATGCTATGACAATTCAAAAAAGGCAGCGAAATGGAATTTCAACCCTCAAAAATACTAATGATGCATGGATTTGTGATCCAAGGTTGTTGAAAGAGATGTCGGTGAAGTTCTTTGAAGATCTATACAGGTCAGTAGGGCCTCGGGATCTCAGTCCAACTATAAAACAGTGCCCTGTTCTTGTAACGGAAGAAATGAATCAAAAGGTTATTGAAGAAATCTCAAATGGAAGAAGTGAGACAAGTAGTATTCCAAATGGATCCCTTGAAAGCTCCGGGGCCTAATGGAATGAATGGTCAATTCTATCAAAAGTATTGGGAGGACATCAAACAAGATGTATTTCTAGATGTGAGGAGATTTTTTACTCAAGATACCTTGACCCTGAACTTAACAAAACTGACATCTCCTTAATAGCAAAAGTACCTAACCTAGAGAGCTTAGACCAGTTTCATCCTATAAGTTTGTGCAATTTTTCCTATAAGATCTTCTCTAAAGTCCTGGCCAATAGACTGAAACCTTGGTTTCCTACCCTTATAGCGGGAGAACAAAGCACCTTTGTGGTAGGAAGGCAAATTCAAGACAATATCCTGATAGTGCAAGAGGTACTTCATCAATTGAAAGTTCGTAAGAGAACAAAGAAATTCAAGCACTGCTGAAACTTGACATGAAAAAAGCTTATGATAGAGTAGAGTGGGACTTTCTAGAGGCATGTATGCTGAAAATGGGATTTCATCATAAATGGGTTGACAAGATAATAGTTTAATCCCAGCAATTGTATCATTCAGTGTGAAATTTAATGGTGAGCCACTAGAATATTTCCGACCCTCAAAGAGGAATTAGACAAGGAGATCATATTTCCCCTTACTTGTTCATATTAATGGCGAATACCTTGTCAGTTTTGATGAAAAAAGCGATTGAGGATGGTACAATTGCTAGGATTAAACTAAATAGGTACTGCCTTGTCATTTCTCATCTTTTATTTGCTGATGATTCAATTTTCTTCTTAGATGGAAAAGTGAGGGAATGCCAGAACTTAGCATTAGTTTTAAATCAATATTGCTATGCCTCTGGGCAAGCAATCAACCTGAATGAGTCTGGGATTTCATTTAGCAAGGGTTGTCCACAAAGTTTGAGAAGAAATAAGGCTAGTGAATTAAGAGTCCCTGAAGTTGAGAAGATAGGAAAATATTTGGGAATTTCATCTGATTGGGGCGCATCCAAAAAGCAAATGTTTGCATGGATTTTGGCAAGAGTTAATATGAAACTTGAGGGGGGGAAGTGGAATCTAATTTCAAAAGCTGGGAAAGAAATCTTGATTAAAACAATGGTTCAAGCTTTGCCGCAATATGCCATGTCAATTTTTAAAATCCCAGTTTCTATTTGTCATGTCATTGAAAAAAGATTAGATGCATTCTAGTGGAGAAATAGCGAGTCTAAAGCTAGCCTTCATTGGAGAAGATGGGAATTGTTAAAGCTAAGAAAAGACCAGGGAGGAATGGGTTTCAGAGATTTATTATCCTTCAACAAGGCCATGCTAAGAAAACAAGCATGGAAATTAGCTCAAAACCCACGATCCTTATGGAGTCAGATTTTGAAAGGAGTTTACTTCCCTCGGAAATCCTTTTGGAATGCTGAAAAAGGTTCTTGCCCATCTTGGGGTTGGCAAATATTTTGCTAGGAAGGGATACAATCTCACCTTCTATTATGTGGTCAATGGGTACTGGTGATCAAACCAAAATTCATGAGGATGGATGGATTAAACGTGGAACTATAAGGGGACCAGCAACTTATGGTGAACTAACAAAGGTGGCTGATTTGATTATGCATGAGGAAAATAGATGGGACGAACAAACCCTATACAAACTCTTTGACGAGCAACTAGTTAGTGAAATACTAACAATTCCCTTGAACACTTAGATTTCGCAGGATAAACTTGTTTGGACAGGAACTAAATCAGGCCAGTTTGCAGTGAAGAGTGCTTATACGATGGAGAGAGAAGTGGCAAACCAAGATTTCACAGCACAAGCCTCAACATCATACCAACCACCCTGCAAATTCTGGGAACAGATTTGGCGTTTGAATACCCCCCAAGAATCAAAATTTTCATGTGGAGCTTATGCCAAAATGCAATCCCTACTAGAGATATTTTATTCAAGCGAAAAATCATACCTGCATCCACTTGCCCTTTTTGTTCTTGAGATGCCGAAATAGTAGAGCACCTATTCTTGCTCTGTTCTTGGATTGCTTCTATCTGGACTGCTCCTACTCTACAAATCAAAATTTCAAGGCTAGGGTTAGCAAGAATCGAAGATTGGTTACAAACATACAATACTTAATCGGTTGACCCACCTTCTCTCGACCTGGTGGCTTGTGTTCTTTGGTCAATTTGGAAGGCGAGGAATAACTTTGTATTTCAACAACAAATCCCAAATCCAACAACCTTGGCGAGGAATAACTTTGTATTTCAACAACAAATCCCAAATCCAGCAACCTTGGTGGAATTGACGCACATAATGCTCAGTAATTTTCAGAGATGGAATGGAAAATAGAGGAAGCCTCAGTCGAAGAACGAAGACTTACCTCGATGTTGGATTCCATTGACAAACCGAACCTTGAAAGTGAATATTGATGGTTCGTTCGTCGAAGGAACAAACGCCGGAGCCCTAGCCGGAGTGATTCATGACTCGTCGGGACAATCGTTGATGGATTTGCTAAATCTACAAGAGTGGCCTCTGCCCTTCAAGTTGAAACCCTTGCCCTTATTGAAACTTTCTCTCTCCTCAAGACTAGAAGAAACGAAGTACTTGAAGTTTTGTCAGATTGTTCAGAGTTGGTAGATGTTGTTTCCAACTCTCTCAAAACTCCATGGGAAGTACAACTTATAATTTCTGAAGCCCAGTAGACCATGGGCTCATTTCAACACTTAAAATTAGCCCATTGCAGACGTGAGGTAAATCGTGTTGCGGATTAAGTAGCCAAGGCCCAAAGACTAAATTATTTGCTCTGTAATTGGTTAGCTTATCCCCATCAACCTCTCTGGGAGTTACTTTGTCTGGATGCTCCCTTAGCGAGCACTTATGTTTGAACACTTTTATTAAATAAATTCATATTCCGACAAAAAAAAAAAGTAGTACGCCAAGCATATAAATACCACCTTGTTACAAGTATATAACTTGCTATCACAAAAAACCTATCCTTTTGGAGCAACCTCACTATAGATTAAGTAACTATTGGAGTCTTGAATAGTTGTTCTCACTACCCAATACAAAAGATAGTAAATTCTCACCCCGAACCATAAACGACACTTTTAAGTGTTTACCAAGAGTCCATTGCACAATTTCTCATTCACCTAGACAAAGGCTTTTTTATGTACAACTTCTCTCGTGTCTTTAAAAAATGAGTTTCTCATTCTTACTAATCATAGGAGCAACAATTGAATGGAAATTACAAGCTTATAAAAGAGACGGACTATAAAAACCTCTTAAAAGTACTCAAATTCTCTTGTTTTTTGCTCTTTTCAACTATTTATCTCAGGCCAATTCTCTCCTTTTTATAGAGCTCCAAATTTGAATGTTGCCGTTGAACCTTGTAGCCATGATATTTGTCTCATCCTCTTTGAAAATCTCAACAAAATTCCTTGGAAAACGCAACCCTGCTTTAATTTGGATTGTCAATCATGATCATACCATTTCACCAATCTCTTGAGTGAATTAGCTCATGAGTTTGGAAATTCCTTTTCACACATTCAGACTGTTTTGCAGAATCTAGTTTGGTTCTACACCCTTATGCAATTTTCCAAATATAACAAATTTGGACTCGTAGGTTTGCAGAATCTAAACCTACCTTCTGCGTGGCATTTAAATAAACTCATAAACCATTATACAATTAATGAATTCCAGAGTTAGTAATTTAATGTTAAAACTAATAAATTTAAAGCATTAGTAAGTTATACAAATAAAATTTGATAAGTTAATTCATAAATCGGTAATTTGAAAATGAATAGAAAATGGTGGTAATTTTCATAAATCTATGGATAAGTTGATGACGAGTTACCTGGAAAAAAAAAGAGTCAGCTATCATTTTTTTAATCAACAGTTTGTTGACATTTATCAATACTGATTAAATATAACAGGGCCAAAAGAAATCTTAATTTTTTTTTTCGCAGGAACAACAAAAATCCATGTAGGAAATATGAGTACTTTTAATATCTCAGCAAATGCACTACAAATCAGACGTCGTATAAACAAACCGCTCCTCAAGGAAGAAAATGTCTTATTTTCCATGGCAGAATAGTTTCATCTTCAAGAACATATAACAAAAAGAGAAATTGATAAAAAGGAAACAACCAGCGCAGGATTATTCTTAAAGTCAACCTAGAAGACAAACCCTAAATTTGAGGTATGTTGACCATTAAGCTAACCATGATCAGTGTACTAAACAAAAAGATCTTGAGGACCTATCTTGAAGGTGAGGAAAAAGTACAGTGTACTTTCTAGTACGATGTCCCCAAAGGGATGTACATGTACTACTTTGTTTTTCTAGTGTGATTAAATGCAACGAAGTGCAGATCTTCTTCATCTTCTTCTCCTGCTTCTATCATGGCACATCAGGCTTCTCAGTCACCTCGCACTCTCGTTTATATGAGGTCTCGGTTAGGCACATCTCCATCAACCATTTTGCATCTTATGGCACCAGAAGGTAAGCTCTTCTGTCTTGTTTTCCACCAAGTTCAATTTCTCGTGCTATCCTATCTCCACTTATCCATGTCGTGTGGTCCAATTGATATGCCCTTAACCGATGCGCGCACATAGAGAACCATATGTGTAGTTTATCCAACTTGCTCATCGCCCATATAGACAAGCTGATAATGTGCACTGTGGCTTCTCAACCACATAAATCTCACATAGAATCTGCAATGGATTGTGCCTTGGATATAAATCCGATGCACCCGCATTCATAAATGTCTTATTGTTAGGATATCCATCTTCATCCAAATCGACACACCGGCAGTTTTATCGATTTCGGCATCATTCAAAAGGGCTTAAGCAATTAATTTATCGTTCTCCATTCTTCATTTTCCCCGATTAGATCGACGTCTCGTGCGTTTTGAGCGAATATGTTAGTTATTCCATGTGCACTTACTCAATTTATAATTTCATATAAGATTACACTTCTTTTGTCAACCCATTATTTCATATCCTCAAACTTTTCTTTTTTCACTCTTCTTGGGCACACCCAAACCTTCATCTTGCTCTGTTACCATGTATTAACATCTTAACGCTGCAAACACGCAAAAACATACGATCAGTAACTGTCCTACTCTTAGTAATCAGCACGTGCATTTTATTCCTTCTCCCTAGAGCCCCACGCAAGATATTTTTTTTTTCTTTTCCAAGTGCAATCCCTTAGGGCAGACAAGAAATCAATAATTCACCTCATGGCTTTTCTGAATTAATAATCGTGCTACATATATACCACATGCGCACATAATAAAGTAGAGGCTGCTAAGCATTTGTCGTGATATCTGCACTTAGTGATTTGGAGGGAAGCAAAAGATGGTCCATCACCCGCTGATAGCGATGAGATTCTTCTGGGTAGAAAAAGGAGATTTTTCACAAATTATTTAATCCTTTTTTTACTTAGTTATTTGTATAACTTTTGCTTTGATCTATACGGGTGGAATAAAGCTCGTTGATGCACGTCCCGAACGTGTTAGCAGTTCAAAGATGAGCAACTTCTAGACATTGAATAACCATTTGATCTGATGATAAACACCAATGTTTAACGCTTATTTGAGTATTACGCCAGCATCATCATTAGTAATAATGCTAGAGAAGTCATTGCATGCACATTTTTACAAATCATGTAGACCAACATCATCTCAACCATCAATTGTGGAGCCCACATAATCACTGGTAGAGATGGAGTCGGTCTACATTGTCAATATAGAAGTCATACAATATTTCACAATGTTAGAGTGTCAAGAGTGGGAATATTTGATCTCTACAGCTCAATTTGAGCAAAACCCTAGTTGTAACTAAAGAGCCGGCTCATCACCAAGTTCCTCCATTTCCTGAACCGGAAGGCTTTTGCTTCCACATTTGATCTGCCCTTCTAGGATTTAGTTCTTTCACGCACGGTTTCTTGTCAAAGTCATATTCTCTTTCACTAATTCACCAATACATTAAAAAAAAAATTAAACGATAATAAAAACTAGAACTGAAAATCATTGGCACCTCTTTCACCAGCATGATCTGATTTATTCTGGGGCCCGACCGCGTTGTCCAATACCCTAAGATGTGGTCGGGCCCCGGAAAATTATAATAAGTTAAAGAACAAGGTCACTGCCATGCATGCGACAAGTTAATCTAGTCCACGATTATAATGATCGACAGGTTGGCCATGTGGCGCTTATCTTCTATTGCCCCCACATGACCTGCTTTAATGATTTAATTGGCGATTACGCAAGATAATTCTACCAAAACAAGATTGATTGATATGACAACGTAACCCCGATTTCAATCTTCCCAACTTTATTTTTGTCTTCGAATTCTTATCGTCATTTAATAGTGGTGTCGGTAAAGTAATTGAGGACGGTGAGCCTCACAAAATGCGAGATTGCAACTAAGACAAAAATATAATTACTCGCAAATGACATAGAAACTCGTGGCATTTGCGTGGAAAATTCTATCTTAATCTAGCCAATGGAGTGGGCTGCTATTTGAGTATTGGAAGTAAACTCCAGTCTAATAAAGATTTTTTTATAATTACATACATTGATAATAAGCTCCGGTATTTTCTTTTTCTTTTTTGCCATGATGATAAGTTCCACTGGTCTTACGCAACAATCGAATTCTTTGTCGTAGCGCGTTGACAAATGAATAGCTACACCATCGTTTCCCATTTGTACACTCTAGAACATCGTATGTACCCGAGGAAAATATGAAGTTCTAATCATGGCACTTGAAGTGTGAAATGATGACTTGGGTGGCGCAGGGAACATGGCGATTGATTGGAAAAATGATTGCTTAAGGAGTGGATTACAGGCCACTGAGATGGTGTAGGAAACTTCCGTAGGGTAGGGATTTTCTCCGGTTGAGAAGGGACACCGTGGGAACAGCATCAGTTTAGGGAAAGTGTCTACACGTCTCCGACGTATTCATTCGGTTTCGTTCTTCCTTTGTTGTTTAGAAGTAGATCTCCGACGAGAGAGATAATTTAATATGTAAAGCAAGACGTTCCTGTCCTCCTAAATTGATAGTTATGTGTCAAAGTCAAGATTGGGAGAGAAAAAGAGAATATATGCAATATATGAAGTCGGGCAATCGGGAGTGGAGAGGCCGTGATGACCGGTCTTTAAGAACCATCCTCTCAAGGGGGAAAAATATTCGTTTTCATTTTTGAAAGGCAAAAGAAACAACCCTTTGTTTTGCGTCAAAATTTGAAGTTCTCTATACATTGAATTTTGAATTTAGTGTTCCCTGTTGAAGCATCAATCATGCGAATCATACAATTGTCGTTTCCTTTCTTCTTTGATGTTAGGTCATGCAATTTTCAGAGTTAGTTGGTATCTGTCCCTTTATGGCTTTTCTTTCTCGGATTACTTTCCTTTAGGACTCTTCACAATTCGTTCATGCACCAAGATTCATACCGAAATATCACATATCAGGAACAGTTTTTTTTTTTTTTTTTTTTTTGGACAAAGTAAACACTTTATTTATTCTAACGGAAACTTACAGCCTGAAGCTAAAGCATTGGCATATACAAGGTCAAGAAGAACAGCAGGGGGTAAAGGAACCAGTTTTGGGATGCAAAATCTGAGCGCTGGGCCTTCGCGGCCCTGTCGGCTACCATATAAAAACGTATTACGTTTTGCGACCGTCCAAAAAATTCATCGAATACTACCATTGGGCAACGACGTTCATGTCGTTAATCAACAATGCTCTCCATGTTTTTGGCATGTTTTGTTGAAAAATGTTCCGAGGGGAATCATCCCTTGCTGTAGAAGATCCACCGCCTGTCTTGGGGTCCACTTCCTTATTTTTTTTGTAAAGAAAGTTGACCACGAGACTCATACTGGACATATTTTAAATGGGCTTTTCCCAAGTGTTTGATCTCGATCCAAATTCCCTTGCTTTTACGCCAAGAGTGAGATTAAAAAATATATATATTTTACAAAAAAAAAAAGCCACCAAAAATCCCAAACTTTACCCAATGTGATAAATTTACCTCTAACTTTTTTTTTTTAACACAAAGAACTCCAAATTTTGTTAACCGTGATACATTTACCCCAACTTTATAATCTTTAATTTTTTTTCCTTTTTTTCTTCTTCTCTCTTCCCTCCGCAAGCCAGACTCAAGCGAGGGCCGCCCTCTCCAGAATCAAGTGAGGACAACCCTCCCCCGACGCAGACAAGGGCAGCCCTTGCCTGGGCTAGATCTGGTGAGGAATGCCTTGCCGGCATCGACAAGGGCTACCCTCGCCTACATTGAGCGAGGTGATAAATTTGTCACATTGAGTAGAGTTTGGGGTTTTTGGTGACATTTTTCCCTGCGAAAAAATTACTAGATTAGTCTTAAACCTAATCAGTCTTAAACCTAATCAATCTTAAACCTATTGCATGAGTGGCAATTCAGTCTAAAATCTTCATAATTTTGCCAACTTACTATTAAACATCTGCGCAAAATTTCAATGTAGTTGTTTTGATTAATTTTCATTAGACCTCGCTGACATAGCAATCCAATCATCGCCGACCATTCTACATGACACATCATCATGTTAGCAATCTCTGGTAAAAATTGTCTAAAAGAATTACATTCGAATTTCACGCAAAAAATTAAAATTAAATTAATAAAATTGAAAAGTTTAAAATTAAAATAGCATCTAAATAACAAGTTTATAACTAAATAGACAATTTCACTTATATTTCGTACACGCTCTTTTTTCGCATAGTAACTGAGACAGGTTGATCTTAGGTTATATCCTACTTTATAGACCTCACGGAAAAATAGGTAGAAGTGGCCATGAGTCCATGACTTTAAGCCATCATTTCATATTGAAAAGTAACATACAAAATACCCAAGTTGGGTTTTTCATTCCTATCTTTTGCATTTTGCATTATCTTCTTCTTTTGAAGAAATCGATTTTCTAATTTTCTTTCTGAGATTTTTATATACAGGAGGATGCTAATTTTTGTGCTTTATTTTTACTTCAGTAATCTACACAATCTTTTTGCCAAAAAAAAAAAAAAAAAAAAAAAAAAAAATTGCGCTTTGAAAGATGGTCATACGAGAGGAGTTTCTTAAAACGCGGTCACACATTTTGAGGAATGATCTGACTTCTAAAATTTTTGTTTACACGTCAAAAGTAAACCTATTAAAAAGCTATAAAGTTTCCTTCTTTAATTGCCGGAGCTGACTAAATAGAGAAAAAATTATCATGCATAAAGTGTTTACGCCGCATTACGGGCGACGCCATTAAGATAATTCGCGTGAAATCCGATGATCATTCATTCAACTCAAGGCACAACTTGCCACTTTTCGACTAAAGCCCCTAGAACACTAACTAGAATTCTGTACGAGTTATTCTCTTCTATTTTGCAATTGATAAAGCATTAGAAGAAAAAAAAAACATTTTTCTCTTGTGCTTTCTTTCTAAATTCAGTTTTCACTGCCGAAAATCTCTTGACTTCCAGTGAATTTGTTTACCATGAATTTCGGGGGTAACGTGGGACT
The DNA here is from genome assembly GCA_014182515.1 of Eucalyptus microcorys. Taxonomy (NCBI): domain Eukaryota; kingdom Viridiplantae; phylum Streptophyta; class Magnoliopsida; order Myrtales; family Myrtaceae; genus Eucalyptus; species Eucalyptus microcorys. The sequence goes on from CM024566.1 coordinate 41,304,378, forward strand.
AGTGGACTTGGTGTCGACCAGGAAAAGGAAAGAATATGTGGCTGCGATCGGGTAACTTTTCTGACGAGCAATCCTCCAAGAAAATGTTAATGCCTATGAGAACACGGAGAAAATGAGCACGAGCCTTTGAAAGACAAGTGCTGAATTTTTTTCCTATGATTTTTCATCTGTCGTAAGGCCATGGGGCACGCGTTTTTGTGGACAATACGACGAAATTCGTTTTCATGTGGGGCAGACAGGGAGCGTCTAGAGTGTAGACAGAGATCACCGAAACGTTGAAAGAATTCTCCTATAAGTAGCCCCCTTCGATGGAAGGTGAAGGTCACAAGAAGAAAGAGACAGAGAGTGCAACACAAGTCTCCTTCTTTGTTCTGGATCAAGTGATTGTTACAAGTTCATTTTTCTCTTGTTGAGAGAGAGAGGGAGAGAGATGGGAACATTTCTAGGGTTTGTGGTCACCATGACCCTGCTCTTTTTCATGGCTCAAGGCGAAGTCCTCTACTATGATTTCGTGGTGAGTAGGAACATCCCCTTCTTGAGCGCTTTAGGTTTGTCCTTTTTTGGGCCATATAGAACATTTAGTGACTACCGGCATATTCATTACAGGTTTTAGACTCTTTTAGAAGTATTGCAGCTGACCCCGACCTCGTGATTTATAGATATTGTTATTTATGGTTATTTGATACAAGAATCTCCTTCACATCTAAATTTTCAGCTAGCTAAATCTCAGACTATGCTTGAGGCCGAGCATTACAGCCGTCATCAAATGCAAATCTACATGCCTTTTTCTGAAAATTTGAGCTTCTTGATACTTTAGTAGTAATTCCGCAAAATCTACAGTTGTATGATTTGTTTAATTATATCTTTGGGTGGTGGTTACCCACCCCATTTGGAGTCTTTATGCCAGAAGAAAGTGCAGATGCAGGCCTTTGAATAAGTTAATGTCATTTGTAGACAATGACGCACCAAAGCGGTTCAGCATCAATTTAAAAGTGAGATTATTTGAGATGTTTAACGGTCCAAATTTTATGGGATGATTTTTTTATTTGTTGCAGGTGAAGGAGACACCTATTGAGATGTTATGTGGGACGAATCAGACCGTATTGACTGTGAATGGTCTGTTTCCTGGGCCAGAGATTCATGCTCACAAAGGTGACACCATCTATGTTAATGTCACCAACACAGGACCTTATGGAGTCACTATTCATTGGTAAAAATAAAACCATTCCACATCCATCCTTTACACCCCCCTCTTCCCTCCCTCCCTCCCTCCCTTCTAATATTATACACACATGCAGGCACGGAGTGAGACAAATAAGATATCCCTGGTCCGACGGCCCAGAGTACATCACGCAATGCCCGATCCCTACAAACTCAAGTTTCCTTCAAAAAATCATACTCACTGATGAAGAGGGCACGCTATGGTGGCACGCTCATAGCGACTGGACACGTGCCACTATACACGGCCCTATAATCATTTTGCCTGTCAACGGCACCAACTACCCTTACAAGTTTGACGAACAACACACAATCGTGATATGTATGCTACTTTCAACTAACTTAAATGTTAAAAATAAGTTTTCACTCCTACATGCACAAATAATAGTTAGTATTGTTTTTCTTAACAAAACTATAATTTGGCATGCAGCTGAATGGTATGCAAGAGATACGAAGGACATAATTGATGAGGCTCTCGCAACCGGAGGTGATCCAGACTTGTCTGTGGCCTATACCATCAATGGTCAACCAGGAGATAGTTATTCATGCTCAAATGGTACCAATTCTATTAAATACGTGAGCCTAATATATGCTATTAATATAAAAAAGAAAAGGTCTTATTCATAGGTAATGAAATAAAACCTTACCACTCTATACTAAATGAAATGAGATCTATGCAAAATGATGATGCCTTAAAATTAATTAATGACGATTTTCATATAGGATGAGTAATTTCAGGATTTCTGTCATATACTATTTAATATGGTATTTTTTTTTCTTTTGCAGATTCAACGTACAATTTAACGGTTGTGCAAGGAAAAACATATCTCCTCCGCATCATCCATTCCGGGTTGAACGAAGAGATGTTTTTTGGCATAGCCGATCACAATATTACCGTGGTCGGAATGGATGGAGCTTATTTAAAGCCGCTTAATACTGAGTACCTCATGATAACTCCCGGTCAAACAATGGATGTTTTGGTCACTGCAAACCAAACCCCCGGTCGCTATTATATGGTTTTTAGTCCGTTCGTCGACACCAGTGCCCCGTCCAATGAAAACGTCACTAGGGGGATATTCCAATACACCGGCACTTATAACCAATCAGAGACTCCGATATTACCCGAGCTTCCAGGTTTTACCAATAAGAGTGACGCCGGAAACTTCACCATTCAGTTGAGGAGTTTGAACAGTGCAGAACATCCGTCCACAGTTCCAACCAACATCACTAGGAACATTACGATCACGGTGTCCGTGAATCAACAACCATGTCCTGCTAATCAAACATGTAACGGTCCAGATGGCTCTATGCATTCGGCAAGCTTGAACAACATTAGTTTTTCGGCTCCCTCAATCAGCATTCTCCAAGCATACTACAAGTAAGTGTTAGACCTACAAAATTTGATCCTATTTGTTCAGATTGAATACCTTTCTCCAACCGATAAGAGTTCATTCGGGCTGAAACATTCTTCAAATCGAACAAATTTAACTGGTTAAAACCTTCATCATCTTTATCGTCTTAAAGAGAAGGCATAATTCAACATATAAATGTTCTATAACATTATGTTTGTGTGGTGTGTGCAGCAATCTCCGAGGAGTCTACAACAAAACTTTTCCGGATACACCACCTTTCGTGTTCGACTATACTGGGAATGTATCGGCCTTAGGGGAAGTTGCCAATGTGACTACTGAAGTGTTGATGATTAATCATAATGAGGAGGTCGAAATAAGATTCCAAGGGACCAATCTCGGAGCAGCAGAGAATCACCCCATGCATTTGCACGGCTATAGCTTTTATGTTGTCGGGATGGGTGACGGAAATTTCAGCGACTCCTATGTATCGCAGTATAATACAGTCGATCCGCCTTACATTAACACCGTCGGACTCCCCAAAAATGGGTGGACAGCGATTAGATTCAAAGCTGATAATCCAGGTACTATAATTTTATCGGTAGAAACGCATAGAAACATATAGCTTGCACGGATTTATACTTGTATATGAATGCATAATTGACAGACTATTCTGTTACGGGTGCTTGTAGGGGTGTGGTTCATGCACTGTCACTTAGAACGCCATGCGAGCTGGGGAATGGACACAGTCGTCGTCGTCAAAGATGGGCCGAACGATGATCAGAAGGTGCTTCCACCGCCCGACGACGTGCCTCCTTGCTCGTAATCAGGGTGTTGTTTGCTTCTAGTCCTTAGGACAAAGGCTATTGATATCACACTGGGAATAAACCATCTGAATGTTGTGTCGAGGTTTGCAATCCGGCATCATTCTAATAAGTTTCAATTGTAACACTTGTGTTGGCAAGTAAAAAGTTTTTGTTCGGTCCCACGAGTGACTTGAAATGTATTTTTACGTTGCCGACAATGAATCCATAAAGTCGATTGATAGGGTGAAGTTTTCAAAGATATTGACTAAAAGGATAATTTACAATAAGTTTGTCAAACAAAGTCAGCATAGTGAAATATATTCGATATGTACGGAACAATGTCAGCCAAAAATGCGTGCCAACTTGCGATGTTGACATGAAAGGGTCGGTGCAAGCGGAAACATCATTGGCTAGATCTATTATTATCTATTGAGAAAATATTATGTAGTCCCACCCCAACACATCATCGTAGTCTCGAGCCACTAAACGATTGATACATGTTTGTCGTGTGTCCAAGTTGGGCCTGACCTGTTAGTATTTTGTCTCTCTCTCTTTTGCACCTTGCATTTCACTTCTTCCTTTCATTCTCTTTTCTTCCCTTCTTCTTATTGGGGTTTGCTCGTTCTCGTTCTGAATTGGTGAGCAAAATCTTATTCTACTCGAGGGGTTTTAGATGGTTGTGGAAACAAAAAGCGGATTTTGATTCCTTTCTTCATTGGATAGTGATTTCCTCCTCAGCAACACCTCCGACTTGACGTAGTACAGTGTCTCCACCACGCCCTAGCCTCGCCAACAAGCTGATCGCTCACCCAAAGTCAGGGAGATTTGGTTTGTTGCGCAAGTCGACCAGGACGTTGTCGTGATTCATGTCACGATGGACGACCCGAAGGTGATGGCAGACGGATGAGAGGAGCTGCATAACGAAATGGTAGGCCTCGGGTTGGGAAAGAGGGCGTTGGGAGATGAATAGAGGTGGAAAATGGATGGGTTGGGTTAGGTTGGGCTGGATTTGGGTGCGTCATAAATGGGTTCAATCGAAATCCACTCATTTAACTCACATTAGCTCATTTATTTACTAAATAATTTAGATAGCTCATACCCAATCTAATCTAGACCCAAACCCAAATCTACCTACATAATTCACCCAAAAAGCAGGTGGAAAGGCCTAAGACATCTCTAAAAATGAATAAACGAAAACTAAAAATGCAAGACAGCTATTGATTTTTCTGTCGAAATCACGGGTCACTCATCATCTCGTCGACGGTGATCCGGGTCTCCCGGTTCTTGTCCCGGAGGCATGAAAGGAACCGTCAAGAGATCCGGAGATGTCCACTTTGGGCACCGGAACTCGCCTTTGTAGATCTTGCAATACATTGCCATGAGGTTGCGGTCGCTGTAGAAGAGGTAGCCAACGTTGAGGACAAAGAGGATGACGCTGCATGACTAGACGTTGACCTCAGCACCGTCGTGAGCCCGCTCGGCGAAGGTCTCCGGCGCGACGTAGACCAGCGTCCCGTAGAGGGTGGCGAGGAGGCTGTCGGCATGGAGCCCAAAATCGGACGCAAAAGAAGGGCCTCTTGTGTTTGGGCCATTTTCTTTTGCATTGGGCCATATGGCCTTCTATTCCTAAATTGTTTAGCAAAAAAATGGGCCAGGGTCAAATTCGAGGTGACTTATATATTACTAATTTCAACAAGCTTGAGTTAATATATATGTTTAAGACTCATTTTAACAGGTCTAGCAATGATGTCGCAGGGGGTGCGATGGTCGCGAAGCTCGAAGACAAGGGAGAGAGACCCAAATTTTGAAATATTAAAACGAGAAAGTGAATTTTTGAATATGTTCAATAGGCGCCATATGTCAATCACTAAGTAAACCAACACAACGTTACCGTGGTAGGACTGCCTAATTTGTATTAATTATCCACTTAATTACCCATTTGGCCAACCAAGGATGATGTGGTATCGAGAAGGAAAAGATTCCGCTTTTAATTATTGGAAATTTTCCAAAAAGCCCGTAGAGTGGGACCTTTTTAGCAAAATAAGGTTCGCTATAGTTGGTACCGATTCATAAATCTTGATAACGTTACTTTCGCTAATGTAGCCCAAAGATGCATGCGGCCCATCTATAATAAGTCCGGTCCAAACCAATTAACATACTGTATTTCCGACTAACGACATGGTCAAAAAATAAACATTTGGAGGGGAAATGGAGGAGCTGGTTCTGAGGTTTAAATTATAGGGTGACCAAGGTGTGGATAAAGTATTTGTGCTCTTGTTTTATAAGAGGGTGGCAGGAAATATTTTGCGAATTGTAGTGGGAATGGCAGAGTAGTTATGAAAATAGAACCCTTATCCCATCATTAGTTCATATGTGCAAAATTCATGTTTTAGAGATGTCGGGGACCTTTGTCTCAACTATACTGCCACTTCAATGATCTCCAACAAAAATTAACTGAAATATTTATATTGAATTTTCGCATGGTGATTTAGGACAAAATTGATAAAATTAAAAAGTTCAAGACCAAATTGATATATATAATAGATTTAAGACTCATTAAATAATTTTTTCCTTGGTCTCTAACAACCTTTGGCTAATCCGCATGGACAAGGTCACTATGCTAAATAGCGTTAGTGATATTTGTCTGGACATTGGCAATTTAATATGTCGGAAATATGGAGAATAATAAATTTCAAACAACCTAAGGTCCCTATTTTATTGTAGGACATGCGTTGCATTAAAAAAGTTAGGTAACTACTCTACTATTTCTGGAAGCGCATATATTCCGAGGGATTCCTCTCTTTTTTTTATAAACTCAATGCAGTCCAAAATAAATGGGTGTATTCACTTTGCATAGTACTGCAGCTTATATTTTAGATATATATTAATTGAAAAAATGCGCATGGCATCAACTAATATCTAATCACTAGAATTAGTGTTCAATTTTCATGAATTGCATACATTCGAGACGCTTAGATGTGACAAAAATAGTGTGAATATCATTGATTATTAGAGTAATGATAAAATGATAGTAGACGAATCCTTATAATTAGTAAATCGGTTGCTGTTTGTTAAGTAGGTTATATTACGTGACACTATCTTGAACCCTTTTCAAAGGTTTATTTTAACAAAGGTCCATATAATTTCTCTAAACATTTAGTAGAAGAAGGGTCGGAAATCTCAATAGCCATCTTAAGTTGTAAATACCAGGACAAAAAAAAAAAACTATAGTTCTTATTAATTGCGAGAGATGATTTGAATAAGTAATTATTTAATGAATATTAAAAGTCAAGTTCACTAATCCCCTCAATGATTTTGTTTTCAGTGGGAGTCCAGTTAACGATTTGTGGATGTTGATGTATATTTGCTAAGATTAGTGAAACAAAATAAGATTAAGCATGGGATTATATGGTCTTATGAGTAATCTATGGGCCAAAGCCCACAAAAGATAGAGTGAAACCTCGACTAGAGGCCATTTGAGATTGATCGCCACTGTCGACCATGGATCTAGGTATTCAACCTTGATCCCCCCCGGCGCGCGCACGAGATGGTGGCAATCGGTGGTCAAATGGTACTATGATGACTTGGGCAACAATGTGATGGTGGTGGCCATAGGAAGATAGCCGGTGGCTCGATGTTTGCGACCGAGAGAGAGATATGACAACCGGTGCAAGCACAAGCAGGTTAGAGTTTTGAATTAAGCTTTTGTGTATAGATAACAGTTATTCATGCGAGAAAACCCCGACAGTAGCATCATCTCTATCATTGTACAACATTGTTTCAGATTTACATTTTACTAACAATATGTCCGAATTGAGTTGTTTTTGAGAATCGTAGATATTTCAATTGATATTACTCTTCCTCGATTGAAACATGATAGTATATTTTTCCTACCCTTCCCCTTTCTCCAATCCTTCCAAATTTTTATCTGTCCACACAATGCAGGGTATGGGTATGCCACCAAAACTAGCATTGTTGGCTTGTTTAACGATTTCATCAGATCGTGCATGTTTCAGAAAGGAATGTTGCATTTCATATGCTAGCAGTAATTTCTCAACTTAATTGAGCCATCAATGGAAGGCAATTCTTACTATAAAATACTTGTTCTTTTGTCAATTACTCACAATGTTATAGGAATGAAACTAGATAGACTTTTTCTAATCGTGCATGCAAGCGATTAATCATATCGTATTTACATCTTAACCCTAAGGCAGTCGTCGAGCTATAAAAAGGAAACAAGCTTGTAATTGTAGTATATTTAGATTCAATATGGCTAAACTAAGTTTTTTATGTAAGTCAAAACTTAAATATGTGAACTCAGGCTAAACATGCTTTAGGGTTTTCAAAACACATGATGCAGGGTGAGATCATACGCACGCAACGTGATATGTAGACTTTCTTGAGCAGTGAACAAGCTAATCATGATTGTATTAAGCTACTGAGAAACCCCAAAACCAAACTTAGAACGAATCTACATGAAGATCTAATTCCCACCTAATAAAGGCGTCCGATCCATTTTTTGCGCCCTTCACCTAATTCCAATACCTGGGCCATTCTCAATGGGAGATGAGTCATCAAATTATACTTTTTCAGACTCATTTTATGAATATGGAGAGAATAGAACCAATTACAATGTACGAATTGTGTTTGAACATGCCTTTATTTTATGGTCTCGTGTTTTGGGTTCAATGATTTCTTGATATGTAACTAACCTGATCTAATTGCGCATGCAAAGCTTCTTCTTTTCGGTTTTATGGCATCTTAAACCCTAATCTCTTTGTTTCACCTGGGTTTTCTCAATGGATTCTCTCTTCTATCAGCTGTTATTCTCGGTACATGTCCGTATTTTGTAATCTTTCCACCTCGAGCTTTTGATCTGCTCTGCTTCTTCGCCTCTCCTTCTTTACCGGTCCTCTCTGTCTTCGCAATGCTTCTCTCTCTCTCTGGACACTCATCAGATTGCTTGCATGTGGGATTCTGATCCTCCTTTGGGTCTATCGGCTGTTCTATCGAGTCTTTCTTGCATACCCACGTCTTCCTACTTGCTGACTTTCTCTTCGATTGTTTGGTTTTTCCATCACTTTGTCCCCAGCAAATATGGCACATGTCGATGAAGAACATTTGCCTCGTCTGGCTGCTCTGTGTAAGAGCTTGGGACGATTGTGCTCGCCTCATGATTTGGAGGTCTGGAACGATGAGCCTACTCCTGTGAAATTGAATGAGTGCCGTTTAACTCTGATTGGTAAGGTATTTGATGATTCTCCTATCAACTTTTAGGCTTTTCAGAGTATTATGAAAAAGGTGTGGCGTACAGAACAGGTGGATATCTCTCAGAGAGAGGATGGTCTATATGCAGCGAAATTTAAATTACTTACTGATAAACAGTGGATTTTAGAGGGGGGACCCTAGGTTTTTTCTGGTCGATTGGTCATCTTTAAGCCTTGGATTCCCAACACACTGCTGCATTGCTATGATTTTTCAACTTGCGCATTTTGGGTGCAAGTGTTTGGCCTTCCCCTGGAATTGTGCATAGAATAGATTATTAGAAAAGCAGTTATGACAGTTGGGAAAGTTTTGGAAGTTAGGGCTGATGGTCAAGACACATTTACCATGAGATCAAGGCGTGCCCGAGTTGAAATCGATTTTCAGCATCCTCTGCAAATAGGTCGTTTGATTAGAATCAATGATAAGACTATTTGGCTAGATTTTAGATATGAACGTCTTGCCCATTATTGTTATCTATGTGGGAAGTTGGGGCATTATACTACCTCATGTCTAGAGAAATCTATTAATGTTGATGTATTAACTGGGGAGGACAAGTTGCCATATGGACAATGGTTGCGCGCTGAGCTCAAGGAACATAGTCCGTACTGGAAACTCTATTATGAAACGAAAGAAGTGGAGGATATAGTGGAAGAAGTGGTACCTGAAACTCCCCTACAGTCGCTCCACCCCTTCCTCTATTGCCGCCATTTCCTTCATCTGGAGCCTCTCCCTTGTTGCAGCCTTTGGTAACTGATATTCCTCCTACATCAAATCTGGATGAAGGTTCTCATACTGCTTTGATTCCTGCATCAGCAAAGCAGAAGAGGGTTCAGTTCAATACAAGTTCTGTCACTCAGGACAAGAGGATGAAAAATTCTCGCCATATATCAAAAGTTGGCCCTGTTAAGAAGCTTAAGAGGTCTAACCCATATGATATACGCAACGTAGCACCGGAAGATCTAGACGAATCTTTACTGTTGGATACTCCTGTCGCGACCTCTCTTTTTTCGGCGCCCGCAATCGGGTACGAGCACCTAAGGAGGCTAATGGCTCGGCTGAAATTAGTTAGGCCCGAGACTCTCCCAAGTCCACCAATTCATGACTTTAATAGTCTAAGTTTTTAACTTGTAAATTAATTTTAAAATGGAGTCACCACTAATCGGTTTGGGGTGGGTCAATTAGAAACCCAAGCGAAGTATCGGGAGAAATACTCGCTCCCGCACAACCAAAGAAATTAGGATCGGGGACTTGATTATACTAGTTAATCACTAATGCCCTTTTGGTACCTAATCTTGTTTAAATCTTGAGGTTTTTTGGATGTTTGAGAGATTTTCCGTGCATTTTTGGGAGGAAAAATATTTTTGAGTCATTTTCTAGTTTTTTTGACATAAAAGGGATTTGTTTTTTTTTTTTTTGGGTATTTTTGGAAAAATACAAGTCTTTTTGGCTTTTTCTGAATTTTTGGCATTTTTTGGATTTTTGGCATTTTTTTAAAATATGGAATATTTTTGATTTTTTTGATTTTTTCGAAAAATAAAATATTTTTTAATATTTTTAAATATTTTTAGAAAAAAATTATTTTTGATTTTTCTCGATTTTTTGGAAAACATTTTTTTAACATTTTTAAATATTTTTTGAAAATAAAACATTTTTTGATTTTTTTTTAATAAACGACGTCGCAGCCTAGGCGTTTGGAGACGCTCGGCCCGACCCGATGACCCGGGTTCCTAGTGGAACCCTACCCGAGTCCGACCCAACTTCCGTCGCGACTCGATTTCAGCAAAAACCTCACCGACTCGGCTCGACTCCGACCCGGCCTCCGGCGAAACCCTACCCGACCCAGCATCGGCACATGACCCGCTTCCTCGGCCACCTCAGATTGCGAACCCTACCCGATTTTCGGGGTCCGGATCCGCTTCGCAACCTGGAAAATTGCAAACCCTAGGGTTTGCGAATCCGCGGTGCTAGGGATGGAGACCAAAGCGTTGTGGCGGCAATGGCAGCTACGGCGACGACGGCAACTACGATGACAGTGGCGATGGAAAGCGGTTACGATGAACGGCAGGGACAGCAGCAACAAGGACTGGACTACGAGGGGGGGATGCGACGGCGACGGCGACGGTGGCGATGGCGATACGTTACCTGTTCGTGGCAACGGCGTCGGAATGGTGGTGGATGACAAGGGGTTACAGGTGCGGGTGGCAGCGACGGATCAGCGATGGCGTCCCTACGATTTCCAGATCTAGGCCTTCGCCGGCCCTCCTCGTCGCTCGCGCTCTCCCTTCTCTCCCTCTGGTTCCTCCTCCGGCAAGGCTCGGATCCGCGGCCGCGAGTCCTCGGACCCCCATGAAGTCTCTCAGTGGGGTGTCCAAAGGCTGCGACTCGATCCGCCTCTCTCTCTTGCTCGCTCTTCGATTCCTCCCCCGAAGTCTTTCAGTGGGAAGATCTCGGAGCTCGCTCCTCCGTTCTTCAACGAAGGTGGTGCCCTTTTATAGGCGAAGGGATCCGATCGACGGAGGGGCTCGACCGCCGGTCTTTGGCTTGCCGACCGAACCCCCGACGGCCAAACTAGTGTCCCATCCGACACCAGCTGCTCCCCGCACGTCCCCATCCGATGCTAGCTGCCCCCCTACTCCATGTGTGCTACTGTTCCTCCCTTCTACTCCGGCGTTGCACACGTCCTCTTCTCCGACGCGTGTTGCTTATCCGTTTGGAGAAGACGACAGCAGGAAGAAGAAGACAAGGGAGAAGGGGCTAGGCTAAGTCAGGTCGCGGCTTGGGCCTCGCGGGCCTACGCGAAGGAAAAGAAAAGAGGGAGGGGCTAGGCTTCTGTTTTTCTTTTTGTTTTTTTGTTTTGTTTTTTTTCCTGTTTTTTATTTGTTTTTTATTGTTTTCTCTTTTTATTATCTATTTATCCCGAAAAAAAAAAGGCAAAATATATAAATAAAGAAACTCTATAATTAAAAAACGAAATTTAGGCGTCAACAGCTGCCCCTCTTTGAAGGTGAGTTCGTATAGGTTACATTTAAAGACAAACTGATGCCTAAATTTTATCCATGCATGTGTAGCATATTATATTTTATTTGGGACTTGTTATTTTATGCGGAAAAAAAACAATATAACTTTACATACACTAAGACAGATAAGAAGATACCTGTAGTTACTTACCGGGAGTGAGTGAGATAGGGTGTGAACCCCGAGTTTGGCAAGTATCAAGGCGTCGTCTTACCTGGTGATATAAGGAGGTTGCTTTTCCAAGACTCGAATCATTCTTCAATTGCCTATTAAAACAATCAATAATTTGTCTAGGACCCGAACCTTTCTTCGGTCACTTTGACGGGAAATTGCTTTTCCAGGACCCGAACCATTCTTCGGTCGCCTGTTAGAGCAATCAGTGGTTTGTCTAAGACCTGAACCTTTCTTCGGTCGCCTTGACGGGAGATGCGCCGACCTTTCTCAAGGCATCTATTTTGTGAGGGTGTCTGACCTTTGTCAAAGACACCAATATGAACCCGACCTTTCTCAGGAGGATGCGCTGATCTTTCTCAGGGCATCGATTTGTGGGGTATCTGACTTCTGTCAAAGACACTAGTAGGAACCCGACCTTTCTCGGGAGGATGCGCCGACCTTTCTCAGGGCATCGATTTGTGGAGTGTCTGACTTTTGTCGAAGACACCAGTTGGAACCCGACCTTTCTCAGGGCATCGATTTGTGGGGTGTCTGACTTCTGTCGAAGACACTAGTAGGAACCCGACCTTTCTCGGGAGGATGCGCCGACCTTTCTCAGGGCATCGATTTGTGGAGTGTCTGACTTCTGTCGAAGACATTAGTAGAAACCTGACCTTTCTCGGGAGGATGCGCCGACCTTTCTCAAGGCATCGATTTGTGGAGTGTCTAACTTTTGTCGAAGACACCAGTTGGAACCTGACCTTTTTCGGGAAATACGCCAACCTTTCTCAAGGCATCGATTTGTGGGGTGTCTGACTTCTGTCGAAGACACTAGTAGGAACCCAACCTTTCTCGATAGGATGCGCCGACCTTTCTCAGGGCATCGATTTGTGGAAGGTACCTGGACATTCACAGGCATATCAAAGAGTACCTGGATATTCACTAACTTGAAGGATATTTGGGCCTTTGCAGGCGTTGAAAGGGTACTTGGATGATCACAGGTATTGAATGGGTACTTTGAATTATCACAAGTACGAACTCTTGGAGGGTGCCCGGATGTTCGCAGGAGTTAAAAGAGTATCTAATTGCTTGCAGGTATTGAAGGGGTACTTGAATTATCACAAGTACAAAACTCTGAAGGAAGAATCAAAGGCGTACCTGAGATATTCGTGAAGGTCTCCTACCTCTTGGTATTTGGGAATATCGAGGACGTACCTGAGATATTCGTGAAGGTCTCTCACCTTCTGGTATTTTGGGAATATCGAGGACATACCTGAGATATTCGTGAAGGTCTTTCACCTCCTGGTAAAAGGGAATATCGAGGACGTACCTCACATATTCGTGAAGGTTTCCCGCCTTCTTACAATAGGGAATATCGAGGACGTACCTTGGATATACGTGAAGGTCTCTCACCTCCTGGAAATTGGGAATATCGAGGGCGTACCTGAGATGTTCGTGGGGGTCTCTCACCTCCTAGTAAAAGGGAATATCGAGGGCGTATCTGGATATTCGTGAAGGTCTCTCACCTCCTAGTAAATGGGAATATTGAGGACGTACCTGGGATATTCGTGAAGGTCTCGCACCTCCTGGTAATTGAGAATATCGAGGACGTACCTGAGACATTCGTGAAGGTCTCTCACCTCTTGGTAAAAGGGAATATCGAGGACGTACCTTGGATATTCGTGAAGGTTTCCCGCCTTCTGGAAATTGGGAATATCGAGGGTGTACTTGAGATATTCGTGAAGGTCTCTCACCTCCTGGTAAATGAGAATATCAAGGGCGTACCTGAGATATTTGTGAAGGTCTCACCTTCCGAAAATGAGAATATCGAGGACGTACCTGGGATATTCGTGAAGGTCTCTCACCTCCTAGTAATTAAGAATATCGAGGATGTACCTGAGACATTCGTGAAGGTCTCTCACCTCCTGGTAATTGAGAATATCGAGGACGTACCCGAGATATTCGTGAAGGTCTCCCACCTTCTGGCAATGAGAATATCAAGGACGTACCTGAGATATTTGTGAAGGTCTCACCTTCCGAAAATGAGAATATCGAGGACGTACCTGAGGTATTCATGAAGGTCTCTCACCTTCTGGTATTTTGGGAATATCGGGGACGTACCTGAGATATTCGTGAAGGTCTCTCACCTCCTGGTAAAAGGGAATATCGAGAACGTACCTGAGATATTCGTGAAGGTATCTCACCTCCTGGTAAAAGGGAATATCGAGGACGTACCTGAGATATTCGTGAAGCTCTCTTACCTCCTGGTAGTGGGAATATCGAGGACGTACCTAGGATATTCGTGAAGGTCTCTCACCTCCTGGTAGTTGGGAATATCAAGGGTGTACCTGAGATATTCATGAAGGTCTCCCACCTTCTAGAAATTGAGAATTTGATTGTAGCACAAGGCGTACCTGGATGGTCGCAAGCACATAGGTGTACAAAGTAGAGGAATATTTGGATGAACACAAATATTTAATGATATAATGATGGACCACTCAATTGGTCCAAGTGTAAGAAAGCATACCTGGGTGATCGCAGGCGCATAATATGGTGGAATACTTGAGTAGCTACTAGCATTCGATGACGTAATTTTGAGGAGAACTTGGACAGGTCGAGTGTCATGGAAATGGAGTATCCGAACGGTGGTCGGTACTCAAAGACAAGAGGATATTTTGACAGTCATGAGTATCCAAATTTTTAAGACAACATGAATAGGTTAAGTGTCAACAGAGGGAGCACTTGAGTAGCGACAAACTCTTGAAAACAGGGTGATGCTTGGACAATTGCAGATATCAATACTTGGGGGATAATTCGAACAAGCTGAGCATCGGTAAGAGGGAATAGCTAGACAGTGGTAGGTACTCCAAGGCAAAGGGATACTTGGTCAATCACAAGTATCAATACTTTGAGGACAATTCGAACAAGCTAAGTGTCAATAAAAGGGAGTACCCGGCAAGTGGTGGGTACTCGAAGATTATTAGACATAAAGGTTTGGGAGTAGGGATAGGGGTATGCTTTTCTAGCAATACCTTTGATCTCTAAGAGTATGCTTGCTACTTGCACAATATGCACACATGTACACAACAATTGCATATGCTGTAAATTCATAAATTCAAATGTGATTTATGCATGATAATCTTGTCAGTTTTGTATCATTCGAATTCCACTGGGGAAGATTTTGAAAGAGAACTTTCATTTAGAATGTAGATGTCTTGAACATGCTAGACGAGGGATTTTCAGTCCGAAAGGACTTTTCACTCGCTCTCATAGGAAAGGCTGTTTTACCTAACCATTGATACGGGATTTATAAGGACCACACTGTCTCACTGTCATCATGTCAGCAGGGGTCCGAGTATTCTCGCAAATGAGACGACTTTACCAATGTGAGAGGTCTTTGTTGGAATTGTGATGAAGGCTTGGCTTATTAAAGGGGACCAATAAGGTCATGGCTTTGTGGGAAAGATATTGCACGATCATCTCCGGGTTTGCAAGTCAAGAGTCCTGCGAAAAGAGATAGAATAATCTTGCTCGTACTTCTTTGAGCGATGCTTATAGACACATAAAATCTTATGTTAATTGAAGTGCCCCTAGTCTGAAGAGACTTTTTACAGTGGGATGAAATGTAGGCTTGACTCATGTGTTAAAAGGTAAAAGCTGGCGATCGCCTTGGCATTTGTCACCAGTCTTCCTTCTCTCAATCAAATGAAGGTTCCATTAATCGAACCACAACAGCAACTTCTCTCGGGAATACAAACAGCTGTATTTTTTGTTTAGAGACATTGGCCTTGCTTTTACCAGGCGCACCATTTTTTTTTTTATGTCCATAGTTTTTGTTTTTGTTTTTCATCTACGGGCATTAACCTTGCTTTTACCAGGTACACTGTTTTTTTATGCCCTTATTTTGTTCTTGTTGCTTGAGAGCTGATCTTGACAAGTTCAAGCAAACGCCTTTGTTAGACTATTGAGTCTTCATCTTTTGCCGGTGCTTCTGATTATGCTACTCAAACGGCAGTAGCTTCTGCTTTGCCTCTATGTGAGGGTGAATTTACAGACTCAATTGAGTTGTACAATGGATACAAGTGTGTCAAGAAAGAATTGCTCTTCATGACTTTAGGGCACTTAAATTAACGCGAGTGTTCATATGTAATAAAGACACTCAAAGATTGATGCAAGTGCAAGCAAGAGAATTTCTATCCCTTTTCTCACCTCGTGATGCTGACCTGCCTTCAACTTGCCCCAGTGTGGGGCGGTTCTTTAACGGGGGGGTAAGACAGAAATTTGGCCAATGTATGGGGCTCAAAGTGAGCAATGGAATGCCTCCCACTATTTTGGTCATCGTACCATTCGCGAGAGAACTCTTTACCCTATAGTCATGGAATCTTCTGCACTCATCTCACAAGTGTATAGTTGGGGAACTGTGTGTGGGATATGGCTTGCTTGTCATCATTCCGATGCGCTCTATCCAGCATGCTCAATTAATCTTGTATTCTTCACTTAGCTGTATATTCTAATAGTCCTTAATAGAATCCAAGATTTAGACAGACAAAATCATCATGCAACATTCGCCTGGAAAAAGGCATACAATATATGATGTAATAGAGTTTGTACTCTCAAAATAAATGAATGGCTTTTTACTCAAGAAAAACTTATTAACAGTTTTAGGGGTGTTTACTTGGTGGAACGGTATTCACAAATGTGTTGAAATTTGAACATCAAAAAAGCTATTTACAAAGGGTTATTCACAAATGGGTGTCGATAGATTGCTCCTATTGGTTAGGGACATGACATACGAAAGATCAGCCAAGGATTGGGAATCTGATCAGGAATTTTTGCTCTTGCCTCTTGCAGAAGAGAAGCTGTGGAAATAGCTCAACCAGTAGGGTCAAGATCATAAGTGACTTGAGGCCTGAAGGGTCTCTGTCATTTGCTTTGATGATACTTTGTTTAGGAAAGCTTATCAAAGTCTGATATGCCTTTCATTGATTTGTTTTTCGCATCTTTGATGATTAGGTGATCCTGTAAAAGACAAGAGAGAGCATGTTAGTCGCGATTTTTTTAGAAGTCAAACAATTGGAAGCGATACAACATCACCCTTCACTGGTTTGCAAACGATTAAGTGGACCTGGAGTACAATGAGGACATAAAGTCTCGTGTTTCCCACTTCGTCAGGTCGATTATTCCCCTTAATTGGCTTATGGATGTCCTGTCCTTCTTTACACGAAGTCAGGTGAATTCGATACGGGTTATTCTCATGGACCTCACTTGACCAATATTGACCATCAAGTTTGGTTTTTGATTCTCAATGTTTCCTGTCAATAGGGAAAATACGTCAAAAGCGAGTTCGGATAGTGGGAGTATTGGAAACGATACCGAATTACCCTTCCCCAGAGTTTGTTTGTGCTAGCTCCTAAGGGTATTTGAATGTCGATGATGACCCTTTTATCTTGGCATAGTTCAATGTATCCTTCAATTGGCCTTCCTCATTTGTGACCATATATACATGATTACTGGTCATTGATTCGTCTTCAACGCCTTCCTTCTGTGGAATTTCTCCTTCTGTCTTTAACTATAGCATCATTAGGCAAAAGTCATGCACCTCAAGCTTCTATGGAATGTGAGATAAAAAATCTCAAGCTTTCTGATGACAATTACTCCTTGGAAGAATATGCGTCTAGAGTGAAGCTTCTAGATTCCGAAGTCATTGTCCAGGGTGTGGGGCTATAAATCGCCTTGACTGTCTAGATTTTTTCTTGTTGACAGTAATCACTTTAAAGGAAGAGAATGGACTTCTTCTTTATGCCTCTAGGCTCGTCGAAGTTGAAACTGTAACATCTAGCTATTTGGGTTTGTCATGCGACAAGATAGTCCTTTGGCTTAGGATGGAGCTGAGCAGGAGTGAGGCATGTCATGGATGCTTCGATTTCAACTGTATGCATGTACCTATTACGTCTCACCTTTTGTATCATGTAAATAGAAGAGAGGGGTTGTCATTCTTAATATTATGCTAAGGGAATAAGACTTACCCTTTTTCAAAACGAGATGCTCATTTCTGTTTGCCCCCGCTTTCTCGAGTTTAGTCTGTTCACACGATGTGATAGTCACACTAAATCAAAGGGGATGATGTTCTGAAACATAAAGTGAGAGGGTTAGAAAGATAAACGTGTTTAAATTTATCATCTTGTTTTGACAAAAGCTTTTGGGTGATGAAATATTTTTTATTTTCAAAATACGTCTTTGGGGGAGAAAAAGCATGAGAAAGCCCAACCCTCAGTATTCTCCTTAGATGATATTTTCTTTTCATGGTTGGATAACATCACTGGGCAGGTTTGGAGTACCGCCTCATGCTCTCAAAACAGAATATTAGAACTGTACATTAGAGTACTTGGAATGGAAAGTACAACAATAGCACATTAGACAAGATAAGAAACATAAAATTACAAAAACAAGTAAAACTCATGAAAACTCCTATTGTAAATGAGCGCTTTGATAGTGCTGGTCTTGAAGCTAAGCGTCTTTGGATTCCTCGCCTTCAGTAGACTCGAAGTATTCGCATGCGATGACTACCTAGTTGAAGCTACGGAAGTGTAACCCATGCAGCCAACAGCGATGCTTGCAGGACAAAGCTTCTATGAACTGTTTCATTAACTCCTCTTCAGCCAGTTGAGGGTGGGTTTGCATCATGAAAACCCTCCACCTCCCTACGTATGCTCGGAAATCCTCCATTGGTCTTCTTCTGAAGTGAGCCAAACTCTCGCAAGGCAGTTCAGTTCCAATCTGGTTTTGGTACTAATGCAAGAATGTGGAAGACAGCTCATTCCAATCCTTTATGAGGTAGATATTTGCTGTGAAGAACCATTGTAATGCAGACCCCGTAAGAGTTTCTTGGAACGTCTGAGTTGTAAATAACATCGGGCCATAATACTGACTCATTTCAACATGGAGATACTGCAAGTAAGCCACAGGGCAAGTTGTGCCGTTATACTTGTGGGGGCTAGGTATCCACATTTCTATAGGGGTCAAGATCCTACGAGGGCGAGATGAGCCTAATAGGTCTTGGTTAGGCCACTGGTTTTCCCACTGCATATTCGTTGTAGTGGTGAATTTTTCTGTTTCAGGGAAGTTGGACTCTACCGAGATTACCCCATTGCTTTCTTCTGGGTCAAAATTTCCGAATGAGGATGAAGTATTGAAGCTATCCTCATGGTCAGAGGACGAGCTTAATAGTTCATTAGGATCATAGCGGATAAAGACGTATGTTTCCTCTTCTGACGGGCCTTCATCCTTGGGTAAAGGTAGGAAACAGTTATATGATGAATCGTCAGTTTCATCGAAATAACGCTGGAAGTCCTTAGGATTGTATTCTAGGGACGGGAAGTCTTCAGGGTTGTACTCTAGGAGATGGTAGCCTTCAAAGCTGTATTCTTGGGAATGCTCAAAGCTTTGGTGCGGTGGCTCGTTGGCATATGCTGAATTGATCTGCTTAGGCTTTCTTCTCTTGGCTTCTGGTCCAGACCTTTTGAGTAAGGCTCTTCGTTTTGCCAGCTCGATTCTGTCAAGGGAAGTGAGAGACATAAGAGTTTCACTGTCTGATTCACTTTCCAGGTTGATAGGGGTTGGTATTCTTTGGACCCTAGCTCTTGGAGTAAGCTTGGGGAGCTGTCTTGTCATGCCCCGGTCTTGAACAGGCTCCATGTCTTTGATCTCATATACAGGTTCCTTGCCTTTCCTAGTGGGAAACTTTTCAGTAATATGATGTTGCTCAGTCGCTCATTTATCATGCAAGGCTTCATTGACATCTTATTTTCCTATCTCAGCGACTAACGGCTCCTCGTGCTCCGCGATCATCGGTTCTTCGTAGGGCAAGGCGATGTCAATGCTGATGTCAATATTATATTCTTGGTGGAAAACATGGATTAATTCCCTCAAGGTTTTAAGAGGACTAATCTTCCTGACAATGTACCATTGCAAGGCGAGGCTAGTCAAGCTTGACTGGTATGATTGAATCATCCTTCGGACCAGGTAAGCCTGCAAGTAGGTCTCTGGGCGGGAGGTGTCAACATACCTTTCACATTCAGGTGCTTTGAGCTCTTCAGGGATCTCAACGTCGGTATAATTGGACAAGTCCATGGGATTTTGCCCCTGTAGCTGGTTTAACTTTTTCATGATCCTTTCAAACTGTCTATGGTACTGGCTATTTTCTGGCAAATTTGCGGGTGTCATGACGGTGTTTAATGCAACTACGGAGTTAGGCTCAGATTGAGTAGATTTCATTTGTCTCGAGAGTTGTCGAAGAACAATGGACATCTGTCCTACGCCGTCTTCAATGTTGGAGAGGCGATTTTGTACATCATTCTGATTGGCCCCTATTGCATGAGGCCATTCACTGGTGATTGGTGGCCGATGATTCATAATTACCTGTCGTTGTGAAAACAATGAATGAGCACGAAAGTAAACAGAGATTGACCCATGGCAATGGTCTAACTGCTTTTTTATTTATCAAAAGAGGATTTTATAGACTGCAAACTTCTGATATCTAAAACTTGAAATTGAAATAACAGAATGAAATACTAGATATCAAACAAAAAGTCCCTAAACAATGGGACGAAACTTTCACGATATTAACACTAAAAGGCACACGCTGCCAATTTATATGCGACGGGGAGCCTTGCTCTTGCGAGGATGCCTGCTTCTTTGGACTGGCTCTGAGATGAGTATCCGGCCTACTCCCATATCCTTTGCATAAGTTCTGCTTGCTCGTGTGGGCCGCTCTCTCTGATTGCGTGAGGGACCAATGGCTTCCACCTTGTCGGGATATGATGATTGTGGATGTAGGACGCAGAGGCGTGGTAAGCTTTTTCTTCTCCCTCAAGCCCTTCAGGTACCACGATCATTTTGCGATGGCACTTGTCCCAGGTTTCCTCAGCGATAGAAATTTCGAATGCGTAGTCACGGTTTGTGTTGAAAAGAGCTGGAGGGATCATCCTCTTGAAAGGCAGTGGGATCTCCTAAAGGGCTCCATATTGTCGTGCCACCTGATATAGGTAATAGGGAATGGCGCCAGTGAGGCCGAGCAACGGGATTGGGCGGCAACGTTTGTAAGCGAAGCGAGCTCTCTTTTCATGGAACCAACCAGCACACCATTGGAATGCCTCAGGAGCTGGGTCTCTTAGGAAGTTTATCCAATTTAAACAACTTTGATTGGGAATGTATGGTCCTAAAACCATAAATTTTTGTAATGGATTCTCGAAAGTATTTGTTTCAGACGATCGCATGAAGTCTCGAAATTCACTTAGGTGGGAAAAGAACCAGACTTGTAAAATTTCAGAAGAGACCCACATGATTTTCTCCGTGTTATCTTTAAAACAATTAAAGGATAAGAATGTTTCAGTTAAAATCATGTTGACATAATTTTGCCCCCTCAAGACCTGATCAACTATCCATGCCATCTTAGGACTTATGACATTTCTTTGATAGGGGAAAATGATGAACCCGTAAAAGGCCAGGAGGAAAATTTCACTTTTTTGGGTCGTAGGCTGATTTTGAAAACAGACATTCATAAATTCTAGTGGGCAGGTATTATGGTTGTTTTCAAGAATTTGCCTCATAACATGAACTTCAGTTCTTAAAAGTCGCGCTAACCCACGCAACGGGATAATGCATGTTGATGGTCAGACAAGCTTATTCTCGAGAGGCATTCCAGTGATGATATTGTATTCTTCTAGAGTTGGGGTTAGCTCAAACCTACCAAATATGAAAGTAGTCGTTTTTGGACACCAGAAATGCGCCATGGCTTGTATGACTTCAGGACGAACAGTGATTTGAATCAATGATAGGAGATGACCGACTTTGGCTTTCACGCGCTCTTGGGCATACTAGTCCAGTTGACCCCACCATCTGAAGAGCTTTGCTTTGGGAGCAGGAATAAACTGGATATCGTCTTTCCCCATCGCATATAGACTGGGACTTTGAAAAGCTTATCCTAAATTGCCATGGGCCAATAAAAAGACTGGGTAAAAGTAAAGAAATCACTTTGCTTTTAAATAAAAATGACAAGCACAAAGACATGCGTATGAAATGTGTGGCTCGATTTCTAACTGAGAAGGCTTGTTGAAATTAAAAGGGTATCCGCCCGTCGCAGTCTCTCGTTAGCAGCATACCCCCTTAACCTCGGCTAAGAAATTCAAGGAAAAGAAAGGTAACCTCTACATCGCAGTCTTGCGTTCGAGATCGTATCTTTCTTAGCACCATCCTAAATATCCTATGGCGGCCCAGGTCCGACGACCGGGTTGTGTGTGCCATGTGTAGTG
Source organism: Eucalyptus microcorys (assembly GCA_014182515.1). Classification (NCBI taxonomy): domain Eukaryota; kingdom Viridiplantae; phylum Streptophyta; class Magnoliopsida; order Myrtales; family Myrtaceae; genus Eucalyptus; species Eucalyptus microcorys. The sequence continues at coordinate 41,326,494 of CM024566.1, forward strand.
TTTAAAACAGTAAAGCATGCACAACAATTTATAATCATAAGATAATCTATTTTAAGCAAAATTAAAATAAATTTCTAAGATTTTGACCTGCATAAAGAAAAAAACCTAAGTCAGTAAAGAATTTAAACAAGACAAAAATGGCCTAAGTTTTCAAAGTCTCCAGCGGAGTCGCCAAGCTGTCGCAACCTCTTGTTTTTCGACGCCCGCAATTGGGTTCGAGCGCCTAAAGAGGCTAATGGCTCGGCTGAAATTAGTTAGGCCCAAACTCTCCCAAGTCCACCAATTCACGACTTTAATAGTCTAAGTTTTTAACCTGTAAATTAATTTTAAAACGGAGCTGCCACTAATCGGTTTGGGGTGGGTCGATTAGAAACCCAAGCGAAGTATCAAGAGAAATACTCGCTCCTACGCAACCAGAGAAATTAGGATCGGAGACTTGATTACACTAGTTATTACTAATGCCCTTTCGGTACCTAATCTTATTTAAATCTTAAGGTTTTTTGGATGTTTGAGGGATTTTCCGTGCATTTTTGGGAGGAAAAACATTTTTGAGTCTTTTTCTAATTTTTTTGGACATAAAATGGATTTTTTTTTTTATTTTTGGGTATTTTTGGAAAAATACAAGTCTTTTTAGCTTTTTCTGAATTTTTGACTTTTTTTGGATTTTTGGCATTTTTTTTAAATATGGAATATTTTTGATTTTTTTGGAAAATAAAATATTTTTTTATATTTTTAGAAAATAAATTATTTTTGATTTTTCTCGATTTTTGGAAAACAATTTTTTAACATTTTTTAAATATTTTTTTAAAATAAAACATTTTTTGATTTTTTTGAAAATAATTATTTATTTATTTTTTATTTATTTAAAGTATTTTTTTTTTTTTTTTTAAAAGGCTGACCGGGTCGGATCCGCGGGTTAGATCCGACGCGGGCCCGACTCGGATTTTTCTCCTTTTTTTTTTTTAATAAAACGATATCGCAGCCGGGCGTTTGGAGACCCCGGCCCCCGACCCGATGACCGGGTTCCTAGCGGAACCCTACCCGGTCCGACCCAACTTCCGCCGCAACCCGATTTCAGCAAAACCTCACCAACCCGGCTCGACTCCGACCCGGCTTCCGGCGAAACCCTACCCAACCCTAAGACCGGCACACGACCCTCTTCCCCGGCCACCCCGGATTGCGAACCCTACCCGATTTCTGAGTCTGGATGTGCTTCGCGACCCGGAAAATCGCAAACCCTAGGCTTTGCGAATCCGCAGCACCGGGGACGGAGACCGAAGCGTTGTGGCGGCGACGGCAGCTACAACGACGACGGCAACTACGACGACAGCGACGGCGATGGAAAGCGGTTACGATGAACGGCAGGGGACGGCAAAGAATGAGGACTGGACTACGAGGGGGGATGCGACAGCGACGGTGGCGATGGCGATACGTTACCTGTTCGTGGCAACGGCGTCGGAACGGTGGTGGATGACAAGGGGTTGCAGGTGTGGGTGGCAGCGACGGATCAGCGACGGCGTCTCTGCGATTTCCAGATCTAGGCCTTCGCCAGCCCTCCTCGTCGCTTGTGCTCTCCCTTCTCTCCCTCTAGTTCCTCCTCCGGCGAGGCTCGAATCCGCGGCCGCGAGTCCTCGGACCCCCCTGAAGTCTCTCAGTGGGGTGTCCAAGGGCTGCGACTCGATCCGCCTCTCTTTCTCGCTCGCTCTTCGATTCCTCCCCTGAAGTCTCTCAGTGGGAAGATCTTGGAGCTCGCTCTTCCGTTCTTCGACGAAGGTGGTGCCCTTTTATAGGCGAGGGGATCCAGTCGATGGAGAGGCTCGGCCACCAATCTTTGGCTTGCTGACCAAACCCCCGACGGCCAAACCGGTGTCCCATCTGACACCAGCTGCTCCCCGCACGTCCCCATCCGACGCGCGCAGTGCTTTGTTCCTCCCTTCGCTCCGAACTCCGTCGCGCGCGTCCTCTTCTCCCGGCGCGTGCTGCTTATCCATTTGGAGAAGACGACAGCGGGAAGAAGAAGACAAGGGAGAAGGGGTGGGTCGGGTCGTCGCGGCTTGGGCCTCGCGGGCTGCGCAAAGGAAAAGAAAAGAGGGAGGGCCGGGCTTCGTTTTTCTTTTTGTTTTTTTGTTTTTGTTTTTTTTTTTTCTTGTTTTTTATTTGTTTTTTATTGTTTTCTCTTTTTATTATCTATTTATCTAAAAGAAAAGGCAAAATATATAAATAAAGAAACTCTACAATTAAAAAACGAAATTTAGGCGTCAACAACTCCAATTGCGCAAGCTCCTGGAGATGGAAGTTGGGCATGGGTGGCTGGCCCTCAACAGCCCCCTAACTACAAATGAAAATGATCAGTTGGAACTGTCAGGTTTGGGTAATACCCTGACAGTTCAAGCACTAAAGGCCCCGGTACTTAAGGAAAAACCTGATCTTTTATTTTTGATGCAAACTAAGAATTGTGAAGTTGTTCTTAGTCAGCTGCAATTTAGGTTGCGCTTTTTACATATGCGTGTTTACAACCCGGTAGGTTTGGCAGGGGGTTTAGCAGTCTTATGGAATGATTTGGTTTCTCTTTCTTTTGAGCATTCAACACCGGATTACTTTGATATGATGTGTACAGATGTAGCAGGAAACATTACCTGGTGCCTCACGTGTCTTCATGCCCCCACTGTTGCTCGTCTGAGACTTGACGTTTGGCAGGATCTCATTAACATCAGCATTGCAAATACTCTTCCTTGGGCCTGCATTGGTGATTTTAATGAGATTCTTTTCACAGGAAAAGTACGGAGGTAGAACAGTAGATTTTAATCGATTGGCTTCTTTTCAATCTATTCTCAATGACTGTTCTTTAATGTAAATTGAAGCTAAGGGTTGTGCGTTTACGTGGACAAACAATCGTCAGAGGGATGAGTTAATCAAGGAGTGTCTAGATCGAGCACTGTGCTCACTGGAATGGAGACTACGTTTTCCTCGGGCTGAGGTTTATGCCTTACCAACTGTTGGTTCAGACCATAACCTTCTTATCCTTAACACTTTACCTGTGAGAGGTTCTAGACAGCACTACTTTAAGTATGAATCCTATTGGAATCAGGATGTGGAGTGTCGGGATATTATTACTACTTCTTGGAATTCTATTCACAGCAAGAAATCATCTTTCAATAGTAAGATTCAAGCAGTTTCTTATGCTTTAACAAAGTGGAACCATTCTAAATTTTCTCATAATAGAATCAAGGTTGATGAGTTGCAGCTCCAGCTGCAGCACCTTACAAATCAACAAAATGTCTTATATGATCAGGCTTAGGTTAAAGCTTTAAAGGAAGAACTGCAGAGGGTGTGGAGTCGTGAAGAACAATATTGAGCTATCCGTTCTAGACTAAATTTGCTGAAATGGGAAGACAAGAACACCAGTTTTTTTCATGCAACGACTGTTCAGCGCCGCCAGCACAATCGTATTACTATGCTTAAGAATGAGGACAATTTTTGGGAGCAGGACCCTACCAGAATAAAGGAGATGGTGACGAATTTCTTCTCTCACTTATATACCTTAGTAGGATGTCGTAATTATGCTCCTATCTTAGATCAATGCGATCCTTTGGTAAATCAGGAAATGAATACTCGTTTAATAGCTTGTGTTACCCTAAAAGAGGTACACCAAGCCACTTTTCAATTAGGATCAGCCAAAGCTCTAGGCCCTGATGGTCTTAATGGTTTATTTTATCAGACGCACTGGGACATTATTAAATCTGACATTTTTGAAGTTGTTCATGAGTTTTTTACTACTAGTGTTATGCCCTCTTATTTAAACAGAACTCTGATAGCTCTGATTCCTAAGATTCCTCACCTGGAAAGCCTTGATCAGTATCGTCCTATTAGTTTGTGCAATTATGCTTATAAAGTCATATCTAAAATTATTGCCAATCATTTAAAACACATCCTACCAGACCTTATCTCAGAGGAACAGTCGGCTTTTGTGGGGGGCAGACAAATTCAAGATAATGTTTTACTGGTTCAGGAAGTTCTACACCAGCTTCAAATCAAGAAAGGAAGGTCTACTTACCAAGCTATTCTGAAAATGGATATGAGGAAAGCGTATGACAGGGTTGAATGGGATTTTCTCCAAGATTATATCCTTAAACTAGGTTTTCATCCTACTTGGGTGAAATGGACTATGCAATGTATTTCCACCCAATCGTCCTGTGTTAAACTGAATGGAGAACATCTTAGCTATTTCTACCATTCTCGAGGTCTTAGACAGGGTGATCCTCTCTCCCCTTATCTGTTTATTTTATTGGCTAATCTCCTTTCTACACTTATTAAGAAAACTGTTGGCTTTGATCATCTTAAAGGTATTAAACTTAATAGGTGGTGCCCTTCCTTAACTCATTTGTTTTTTTGCGGATGATGCCATATTCTTTCTTGATGGTACTGTTAATGAATGCCAGAACCTATCGAATATATTACGGCAGTATTGTCTAGCAACAAGGCAGGAAATCAATCGAAATAAATCAGGTATCTATTTTGCAAAAGATTGCCCAGTTAGTTTGTAGCAGAATTTGGCTTCGAAGCTCCAGGTTCCCATTCTAAACAAATGTGGGAAGTACTTAGGGATACCTTCAGATTGGGAACGTTCGAAAAAAGACATGTTTTCGTGGATATTAAGCCGAGTTCATTCTAAATTGGAGAGTTGGAAAGCAAGTCTAATCTCAAAGGGTGGGAAAGAGATCCTACTCAAAACTGTTATTCAGGCTATTCCTCATTATGCAATGTCTACTTTCAAGTTGCCCGTGTCTATTTGTAGATCTATTGAAAGAAGCATAGCCAGATTTTGGTGGCGAGAATGATCGAAACAAATCAGGAATTCATTGGAGAAGTTGGGATGTTCTGAAAAAAGCAAAGAGATGGAGGTTTAGGATTTAGAGACCTTCTACATTTTAATAGAGCTATGCTGGCCAAGCAGGCTTGGCATTTACTTTATCAGCCTTCATCTCTTTGGAGCAAAGTTTTTAAAGGTTTGTATTTTCATTCCAAGTCTTTTCTATATGCTGACAGAGGCTCTCGCCCATCTTAGGGCTAGTAGAGTCTCCTTATTGGTCGGGATGCCATCCTACCCAACATACATTGGTCTGTAGGTGAGAGTAAATCAATCAGGATACGTGGTGATCCTTGGCTCCCTATTGGAATCTTAAGTGGCCCTTCAATCCGTGAAGAACCTATTTTGGTGGCTAATCTTATTGATCCATCCACCAATACCCGGAATGCCAGCCTGCTACACAGATTCTTTGACAATCAGGTTATAGACCAGATCACCACTATCCCTTTGCGACCACTTTCTACTAGTGATCAGATTATTTGGACTGCTACTAAAGATGGTTATTTCACTGTCAAATCTGCCTATCATTCATTCACAACAACAGCAACACAACAGCCAGTAAGTAACACTTCCTCATCTTATCATAATCCAAGTTGGTATGGAAAAGAATCTGGAAAATGCATTCCCCCCCAAAAATTCGAGCCTTCCTATGGTCGCTTTGTCATAATGCTCTTGCTACAAGGGCTAATTTGTCTCAGCGACATATCATTAATAACCCGTGCTGTCTACTTTGTGATCAAAATATTCCTGAAACTCTTGAACATCTATTTTTGTTATGTCCGTGGACTAAAACGGTCTGGGCGTACCCTAGCTTCAACATTCAGATTTCTCCTATGCAACTTCACAGAATCGATGAATGGATAGTCCAACTAGTTCAATCTAGATCTTTCTTACCTGGTTTTGAGACTTTGGCCTCAGTTCTTTGGCAGATTTGGCGTGCTTGGAATGGTTTTATCTTCCGGCGAGAACGCCTTCGACCGTCTCGGGTGGCTGAGGCTGCACTAGCTGATTCCCATGTAGCTCGCCCGGCGGCTTCATCGCCGACAAATAAGGGCCGCTCGTTGCGAGCGGGGGAACACTTTGGAAGCCTTCGGATCCGGTACCTTGAAGATCAATGTAGATGGGTCGTATCGGCTTGGCTCGCGAGAAGGCACAATGGCATGCGTATGCAAAGATCATCACGGAAGACTTACGATGGATTTTCAAAACATTTTCCTGCATCTTCGCCCTTCAAGCCGAGATCCAAGCCGTGTCTTTCTCTCTCCAACATCTACAAAGCCATGGCTTATCGACGCTTCGATCGTCCTGAATCGATAGCCTCCCGGTGGTTGAGATTCTCCAATGTCGCCGCAAGCCGCCATGGGAAGCTCAGTCTCTCTTCCTCGAAGCCGCCTCCTTGCTCTCGAATTTCCCTAATCTCTCGCTAGGGCACTGCAGAAGGGAGGCCAATGTTGCTGCTGATTGGGCTGCAAAGGCCCATGATCGTTTTTCCTATGTCCAATGTTGGGCTGTTTTTCCCCACTTTTATTTGATAGATCTAATTTGCGCGGATGCTATAGCTGCCGGTTGTAATGGTTTCACCTCTCCAATATAGTTTCTTGTTTCTGACCACACAAAAAAAAAAAAAAAACTAACCTGATCTAATATCACGAGTTTTCGGTAATTTCCTGCATATATTTCCCTTATGCTTTTGGGAGTGCTCTCCCCAATAAGAGCAGTTACCATGTCTTCACAACTCACTACTACCATCACTTTAATCCTATATAAACGGCCTTCATTTCCCAAATCAACTTGCACACATCAAACCTATCAAAATGGCGAGTTTCGACTCGAACATAGAGAGAAATGATGTAGAAGCAGAAATCTCACATACCTGGGGCAATAAACGAGCCGGATGGATCACCTTCCCCTTCATCGCAGGTTGATTTTCTCTGCCTGTGCATGCTTGCTAGATCTTTCATCGGCATTTCAACCTCATTCACAAAGTAATGCAGGTTGTTCATCCCATAATAATACATGCCTTTGTGAAATTGGTTTTATTCCTGAAGCATTAATAGTACATTGTACTAAAGAACAGATATATTCAACTAAAGTTTTCCCACCAAGTTTGACAGATTTTACTGTCTGCCAACTTTTTAGTGGCAGACATACTTGAAATTGGGTGATTAATCTAACTATACATCCCCGGTTTGGTCAGAAAACTCCTGAATTTTCCATTGATGACCGTCTTAGCTCGAAAGTTTGACACGATGTGTCGTTCAATTTGTAAAGGGGCAATGGTGTTCATGGGGGTAGGTGGAACGGGGTGGATGGTGAACTTGATCGTATTTCTGATTGAAGAATTCAATGTGAACCACATCGACGAGGCGCAGATTTTCAATGTCGTCAATGGTTGCATCGGTCTCCTTCCCGTTCTTGCTGCAATCATCGCCGACTCTTTCGTCGGCTGTTTTTGGGTCACCTCCATCTCTTCCTTTATTGTTTTGATGGTAATACACGCACACTAAAGTCAGCTTTATCAAATCCCTAACAACATTTGAGGAAAGGAAAGACATGTATGGGTTGTGAGATCCTTATTCATGATCATTTTTCTTTGCTAACATTGTAGGGAACACTTCTTTTATCCCTAACAACGACCCTAGCTCCATTGAGGCCCGACCCATGTGAGAACAAATCAAGCTCCTGCGCAACCCCATCGAATCTTCAATTTGGGGTCCTTTACGCGGGAATAGCTCTCGCGACTCTCGGTGCGTCGGGAATGAGGTTGACTGCGGTGACGTTAGGAGCGGACCAGTTCGAAACCCAGCAAGACCAATCCACTTTCTTCAACTGGATCTTCTGTGTCGAATTTGGGGCGCTCATCATAGGAAGCACAGTGGTTGTGTACATTGAGGACAGTGTAAGCTGGGGCTTAGGGTTTTGGCTATGCGTTGCTGCGAATGTCATTGGCCTCGCTATTTTCCTGCTTGGAAGCCGCTTTTATCGCCGTGGCAAGCCCCAGGGGAGTCCGTTCTTGAGCTTAGCTCGCGTCTTCATTGCTAGTATTCGGAAAAGGAAGATCACGGTTACATCCAGCGGTGACAATTACTACTATGGACTAGACAGAAACGGTGAGGCAAAGGTCGTACTCATACCGCCTCAAGAAAACTTGAGGTAAGTTATGAGAATGTAAGACGTGCACTTTCTGCACTGCACTGAAAAAGTTTACATTTTGTTAAACCGTTTGGCAGGTTCTTCAACCGAGCAGCCTTAAAAACGGAGGGAGACGTCAACTCCGATGGAACGATAGATCAAAAATGGAGGTTATGCACGGTTGGCGAAGTGGAAGATCTGAAAACGCTAGTTAGTGCATTGCCATTATGGTCAACCTCCATATTCTTGGCCACTCCAATGGCTGCCCAAAGCAGCATGACAATCCTCCAAGCTCTCGCGACAGACCGCCACTTAGGACCCCATTTCGAGATCCCACCTGGGTCTGTCCTCGTCTTGACCACCGTCGCCGCGGCCCTCTCCCTCGCCATCATCGAACACTTCCTGTGCCCCATGTGGCAGAAGCTGATTGGCTCGGCTCCGTCTTTGCTCCATAGAATCGGAGTGGGCCACGTGTTGAACGTGCTAGGAATGGTTATATCTGCACTGGTTGAATCGCATAGGCTCCAATCAGACCACTCCAGTAATTACTCCATGCCAGCACCGATGTCTGTCTTGTGGCTATTCCCTCAACTTGTAGTTGTTGGGGTTGGAGAGGCATTTCATCTCCCCGCACAAGTCACGTTCTATTACCAGATGTTTCCAAGAAAGTTTTCAAATAGCGCAACCACGATGGTCGCCGCAGTAGCAGGGATCGCCTACTACTTGAGCGCCGGCCCGTCGTCACACGGGATGGTTGCCGGAGAACTTGAACGATGGGAGGCTGGACCTTGTGTACTGGACGCTAGCCAGGGTGGGGGCAGTGAATTTTGGCTATTATTGTACAATTGCTAGGTTCTACAGAGAAGGGGACGGCACTGATAGCGAGAAATCTGCAAAAGCTAATGTGGCTCGCAATGAACAAGAGTGAGGGATTGAATTCAGCGTATTGCATACCAAAAAAAGAAAATCAACATGTATCTGGTTAATTAGCGGGAGCTTTCGTGGTTTAGGTATAAGTGCTCGAAAAATTATTCGAACATTGCGGGAGTTTCCTGCGCGAGTAACTCGAATTTTTTGTCTTCTCTATGAAGTATGGTATATGAGCCCACCAACCATAGTCAATTTAGTAGATACGAGGAGAGAAGAAGCAGATGCATAGAAAGAGGTTTTGATCAGCATTTTTTATTTTTTTTATTTTTTTTGAGAAAGAACAACCCACATGATGATTGTGGACAGCTGAATTCCATTGTTCCCGCATTCATCCGTTCTGCTGGTAAATCCCAATTAACGTTGGTAGGTGCCAAAAAATAATTTAGTAAAAAAATGCATGATTAATTTTTTTTAAGCCAATTGGTGGGTCGACACTTTTACGAAATTATCGATAAATTGGAAATTAGCAATTTAGGTACCAATTTACCAACGCTTCAAATTAACTAATGAGTACATGGAATTAGCATCCTAATTTAGAATGAATTACCAATTTTTGTTAGACTTTAGTTGGGCCACCACTCTCATATTAATTAATTATAGATACTACTTTAAAATATATATATATGTCAACTTTTCTTATTGTTTGCAACTCTTAGCAACACCTTAAATTAATTTATATTTAAAAAAAATTACCAATCTTAATTAGAGTCAATTGCCAACTTTTCCAGGATTAAATTATGGACTATATGTTGGTTACCAAATCTTATTTTAGGTACTTATCAAGTTTATTTTCTTCTAATTATGATTTTTTTTTTATCTTTTACCAATGTTTATTTGATTTTCTTAATTACACCTTGTTGCGACCTCCCCAGAGTCCTATGTATGGGCGCCGACACTAATGGCTCGGCTAAGTATATGCTCAATCGAGCCTTTCCCAAACCCACTAATTTGTGACTTATAATCCGAGTTTTTACATACAAGTCATTTTCATTTAAGAGTCGCCATTAATCGACTTGTGATGAGGCATTTAGAAACTCAAGTAAAATGTTGGAAGAAATATTTTACTCCTATGCAACAAAGAAATCAAGACCGGGAACTTGATTACACAAGTTAATCAACTAGTGTCCTTCCGATACCTAAAATTTTTTAAACATCAAGTAAAACATTTATGTGGCATTTTTATACCAATCACGAGTCCTAAGATTCAATTCCTAACCAGGCTGAGGAAATAGCAATCCATGCATCATAATGGTTTAATTAGAATAAAGAAAATGTGCAAACAACAATTTTGGTGTTTACTTCAAAGGATTTAAGCACAATTCCTTTAACAACAATTTTGTGCAAACAACAATTTCGGTACCAACTATATATATAATTAACCGGCCCAGTCCGGTCAGTCCTATTGGTCCGATTCCCACCTTGAAAGCGGGAATCGAACTAATTGGCCATCAGTTCCAAAAGTGGGAACCGAGAACTGGACCACCCTCTTTGGGAATCACCCAAAATCGACCGGTCTAGTAAGGTTTGGGCGGTCCTTGATTCGGGCGGTTCCCGATTCACATCCCTAGCTAGCACCCTTTTCCCGTATTAAACTTCTCTCTCTCCCCCTTTGTCTTTCCCTTGTTTTGTCCTTTCACTCTTTCTTAGGGGTGAGCATCGGTCCAGGGTTAACCCTAGACCGACCCTGGACCGGCCTAACCCTGCCGGTCTTGGTCCAGTTCTCAAGGAGATTGGGTCGGTCCTTGGTCCTGAAATTCCTGGACTAGCACTGTGCGGGTTGGTCCTCGGTCCTGAGAGTTTCGGGTCGGTCCAACCCGGACCAACCCTGACTATATATTTATATATATAGAGAAAATCTTAAAATAAACGACGTTAACAACATTAAACAGCTCTTTAGTGAGGAGTTTAAGTAATTTTATACCATTCTTTAATAACTTAGGTTTTTAATGTCTTTTACGACATCAATAGTCATAATTTACGAATGAAGAAAATATTTTTGTAAGGAGTCTTCACGGTGTCCAAAAAGGCACCTTATGGCATCATCCTTTACTATTCGTTATTTTATGTCTTATTTGTCATCTTATTCTTTAATTTTCCAAAATCGAAAGAAATAATTTATCCGCTCGTCACTCGACACTCACCTCGCTCGCTTTGGGTCATTTGTGCCACTTGCCGCTTGGTGCTCGCTTGGCTTGTTGCTCCTCGCCCGACATTCGATGCTCATTCCGTTCGACGCTCCCCTCACTTGGCCCTCATCGCTTGCCTTTCTTAGCTGACCTCGCTCATCATCAAACCCATTGGGTTGGTACGATCTCCGGTTGCCCTTTTCAAGGAGTATAAAAATGAAATAAAAAATTATTAGTTGGTTCTAGGTTGACCTTAAAACCGAAATGAACCCATTGGGTTAGTGCGATCCTCAATTGCTTTTTTAAGGAGTACAAAAAATGAAATAAAAAATTATCGGTTGGTCCCGAGTTGACACCGGAAACCGGACCGAACCCATTAGGTCAGTACGGTCCTTGGTCCCAAGCTCAATAGGGTCGATCCTTGGTCCCAAAAATTGAGGACCAGTATTGTGCGGGTTGGTCTTAGGGTTAGGGGGTGGACCGGCTCAACCCGGACCATGCTTACCCCTACTCTTTCTTCCTCTCTCTCTCTCTCTCTCTCTCTCTCCGCCCTTATCTCACTCTCCCCTCTACACACATAACACTAGCAGAACAGAAAGCGAGAGACCCATTTTGTCCTCTTCCGTCTTCTTTTTCATTTTTCCATATTATTACCCTCTATTTGAATTTTTCTTTTAAACTTTCTTCCCCCCTCCTCATGCGACCGGAGTCCCTCTCCTTCCTCGGCTTCCTTTCGACCTCTCCTAAGGCACGCTGTAGACTTCTCTCCTTGGTACTTCGCCAGAACAAAGCCGTTCTCTGACCAATGACGCCTACAATCAACACTAAAGCAAGCGCCACCTCCAAACCTATACCTTCATCGCCAATCATGAACAGAGGAGAGCACAAAGAAAAAAATAACGAGGATCGGCTAAGGCATTTTATCGAACATTCAATGGGCGTTGATTGAGGGGATCCCGACAAGCAAACTTGGATCAAGAACAACAAATAAAGGATCGGCATAACTCGGCTTCAGCATGGGACGACTCATTCACGCTCAATATCAACATGAAGTTCATCAAGTTTCGGCCAAAAACGAAGAGTAAGATCGCGCGTTTAACTCAAACACTTCATCAAGCAGTTAATACGCGAACACTGAGGAGCGAGAAACAGGGCATGAAAATAGGGGAGGTTTGGATGAGGGTCCCTACCCAGCTCACGGCATCAGATAGCAGACAAACCTAAGATTGGGCTACGTCCGCCTGCCTCGTGTGCCTCCGAGCCGAAGTCCTCGGGAAGTCGACCCCGAGTTGGCACAACCAACAAAAAAATTCGGAACACAACCTACCATGGGTTTGGTTCAGGAAGTGGCTTTGGGAAGTGCAGAATACTCGCTGGATTTTAAGCTTTTGTATTGGCTATAATGGAAACGACAACTTATGAAATTGATAAGCACAAGTTTAAGTTAGAACAACTTCTGAATTTGCTCTATATGTAGAGCTAAGTAAGCAACCTAGGTTTGCAGATATATGAAATTTCGAGATTACATTCCAAGCACTCGGCATATAGATGTACTTGACTACTTAATGAGATGATTGTATGCAATAAACACACCACGTAGAAATGTATTTACATCATGCAGTAGGATAAGAGGCGTTCATGGCTATGTCGTAGAGGCCTTCCCTTGCTTCGACATCTCACCACATCCTTATGTAGCACCCTTCGCCCCATGCTTTGCCCCATGAGTTCTTTGCCAACCAAAATTTGGTGCCATCGTCGCTGGCCCCATATTCGATGGCAGTAACACCGTGGTCCAAATTGGTCCCGCAAGCTCCGGTGAAACGTTACTAGAGCAGAACTAGAACTCGAATCCTCCAGCTTCGATGTGTAAGATACAAAATGAGCAATCCCATTATCTCCATAACCAAAACAAGAACATAGACAATGAAGTAAAAAGATTAATGCATCTGTTTTGGAATCCATCGTTTTTTATGCAGAAGCGGAAAAGCGATGATATACACACAAGTCCTTCTTCTCTATTGCCCTCTATATCACTGGCTCATTGAGACGGCCACTCACCCTTTAGCGCTAAGTAAACGCTCCTTTCGTGAGGATACTTGTGAGAATTAGGATTAGAGGAAAGACTTGAGTACTATTTATAGAGTTTTCAACCAAACCCTTTCATTACGGGCCAGGCTCAACTCAGCCTACACTAGCTAGCCCCATATTATACTAATTAAGAAACATTCTATCTCACCTTAGACCAACCCCGTAAAGCGGTAAATTATAATATTAATTAATGTAGTCCACATTATAAAAACTCTTACACGATGACCACAGAAACTGGCTGATTGGCAACCACCTTTAGTAATGCCTTCTTGCTGTTGGTGGGAACATCTTCATAGCCCTTTATGTTCGTGGTGGGGTGTGATGATTCGACATCACATTCGACGTCCACGCCTGTGTAGGTATAGTTCATCTTGGTTGTGAGGCCATGCTTGTCGATGAATTGGAATGCGCTATCCATATAGCCGCCTTCGCATCCTTGGTCTTGGCCACCGACTGTCACAATCGACCAACTCTTGCTCGGAGAGAGAAATCAATTTCCCCGTGGTTATTTGGTGAATTCCTCCGATAGCAACCACCACTGAAAATGCCCAGCAAGATGCTATGTTTTTTCAACGAAAAAAAGGAACGAAAGTCTTGATTAAAGAGTGTTCAATTGATTAATGAAGGCAAATAATGCTCATTCATGAATTAAATCGCATCAACTTACCACATTCGCCTTGGTTCTTAATGGCATCACGGATCCCTTCCTTCTCCAATCCATGCTAGAAGGCGTTGTGGTGACGTTTTTGTACTTGAAAGTGTTAGAAATTTTCTATAATATGGGCTTACATTAATTAATTAATTTTCCATTTTAAATAATCAGGTTAATGAATATTTCAATATTTGATAAATCCTATAGTGATCTTATTAAATTGGGTATTGGCATCTATTAATGACGGGCCTAGTTAACCAACAAAGTGTAAGCAATTGTGTTTAACTAAAGCCCGTAATGGGACGGGCCCAGTTGACACGATGTTGATTAGGGTTTGCTAGGTCCCTCTCTAGCCAGTAGGTTATACCTATCAGTTGCTTTAATCCCATTGAAAGTTGCTATATCAAAATAGGTCATAGAAAGGAAAATCTTGCATTCCGATGGATCTCTAATTATCATACTGATCTATTTTTCTTCAAGTAAAGTAATGGCTCAAACAAGTACGTTTTATTCCGTTGTGCTTATCAAATTCGGTGTTTTACAGTCATATATGAATCCGATTCTTCTTGATTGATTAGTTGTTTATGTCAATAAATTTTCTACATGTGGTATCAGAGCCTATCATATATGATTATAGAACCCAAAAAAAAAAAAAAATTATGGAAAAATTCAAAATTTTCCTCTGAGTCAAATATGAGCGTTATTTTTTCGTGTGGATTTTTTGCTCAATTGATCTTGAAACCATAGGGTTTTTGTTCTGCATGTTGAGATCTTTCCAATCATATATAATTTGTATAATTTCGTTGAGAGAGAATGTTAAATTTGAAATTCTAGGGTTTATACATGAAAAAATTCTAGAATTTTCAAATTACTTGCAATTGATTGATGTTCGTTGTAAATTGTTGCATGTGTATTGTTATATATATGTTTTTGCATCCTTTTGTTGTATTAAAGTAAGTTTTCAGGGCTTAAATTTAAGAAATCCGAAATTCAGCCATGGGAGGTTTAGATCCGATACTTTGAAGCTTGTATGTAGGGGTGAGCGGTTCCAGGTTCCTTACAGGTTCCGCCTGGAACCTGGAACCTACCCTCGGGTACAGGTTTCTCAATTTTTGGAACGTGGAACCTACCCATCGGAACAAGAACCTAGAACCTACCCTGTCACAGGTTCCGGGTCGGTTCCAAGTTCCAACAGGTTTTTTTTTTTTTTTTTTTTGTAATTTTTAGTTTAAAAAAACGGAAATGAACGTAACAATAATAAACAAACTTGTCATTCATCAAAGAGTACACAAAATGAAGAGAACTATCAATAGAGGAAGAGCAATTCTTGACAAGGAATTCAACTAGATTAAAAAGAATACTTGCATCGATTGGTTATCTTTCTTAACCCAGAAAAGAATAATTATGATCTGACGGAACAAATAATCAATCAATGCATTTGAAGTTTCAGCGGACCCACGCTTTTTGGCTGTAAGGATGCCAGGCAAAGTCACAGAGCCACAACCATTCCAATTATTTGACCCTTTCTTCTACACTGCAACATCAGAATTTGAAAACAATCAAGCAGCAACCAGGCCTTTTAACACTTTGTCTAGCATGACATGTACAGATTCACGCCTATTCTCATCTACGTACATAATTCTCTTCCCCAGAAGTATCATTAGCTCATTTTCGATGACTCATTCCAGCTTCATGATTGCTAATTTGTTGACAAGACGAATTAGACACAGATCTAAAGCTATGTAGCTCTCAGGTCAATTGGCTTGTATTTGCCTGAATCATTTTCATGAAGTATGCCATTTGGAGACAGCAGGCATTGGAGAGCAAGGAAAAACCGAGCCTGACATCATCACATGAATAAGCTGAGTCCCAATAAGGACACATTCCACAATAAAATTCAGTCTCCAAGCAAGTGACTAATGCTGGAAAAAGAAGCCAACGACAAAGAATTTAGCCATACCCATTGAAATCCAACAAGTGCGCACCAGCAACCTGGCAATCCATACCCTTTACTACTCAAGAGCTACAAGAAAGGATAATGAGCAATGTTAGGGCAATCAGATAGCCAAAAAGTTTGAAGACATCATGCAATTTGATGGTAGGAATGTAAGCTCTAGACCCCTACCAAGAGCAACAAAGCACCCAATGAAAAGCATCCACTCATTGAAAGACTTATGAATTTGAGATCTCATCCAGCCTGCATTGTGCAAACAAGCACAGATCTGTCAGGAGCTCAATCTGTGAAGAAGTTAGCTCCTTCGATGACAAATAGAGCAATTCAACATGTAATTGGATATGAGAACTACTTAGTTTCCTTTTCTTTCTCTATCTTTTAATCCTATTGTTTTTTCCTCAAATCTTAGTGGCGTGATATGATATTAATGCACGTAGTTTCAGGAGTTTACTAAGGTCTGGAAGTAGATTTACAGACAACTAATGCAAAACTGGAGTTGCAAGTGCAACTGCTAATGATCGTAATCCATTCTATATTGTGAGTTATTCAAAAGTATCAGCTCAAAGATGGATTTGCCGGGAGTAAGGGGCGACAGAATGTGGCATTAGTAAGTTGGGACTAAAATGAATTTTTAGAAAAGTGAGATATTGTACTTATTTCCCTTTATTTGAGGGAGAAGGACAAACTATAAACGTACATAAAAGCATATGATAATACATAAATCTGCATCCAAAAAAAATCTCTATGATTCGCTAGTGCTCCCACAGAGCCCATCTGAAAAAACAAGGAATAAAAGTGGTTGGACAATGATAAGAGAAGTTTGGATCACTCATAGGTCAAACGTATTATGCTAATAGAACTCACATTAGTTACTGCTTGTACATTTTCAAGAAATAATAACTAAAAATAAATATGATAAGAGAATGTGAGTTGACGAGAATAGAATGCAATACATGCATTCTGTATTGCATTCTAGTCTTTGACTTTCATACCTTCGACTTCAGGATACAAGAAAAATCATAGAAAGCACCATAAACATCAGCCATAGTTCTTGTGCGATCAAAAACTTTAGCAACAAGACCTGAAATGTATAGGTAGACAAATGGAATCACAGAGCGACCATTATGGGAGTACCAGATCTATTCAGTGTTTGCACTTGCATCAACAACACCAACAGACTTCACAAGAGCACATTTTCTCATCTGCAAATCACAACAAGCATTGTAACTGTTTGGTACCAATTTGGCAGCAAATTTTACATCTTCGGCTTGGATTTATCAAGCAAGTTTGATTACTTTTACCAAAACATTCAGTCTATTAAGAGAAGCAATTTATATAATGCGACAACATAAACATGGGCAAGTATGCTGACTATGTTTTTTACCGGAAAAGGCATCTTTTAATTCTGATCAAGTAAAAAAACCTTCAAGTACTACAGAAACATAAGAGACACGTGAGAACAACGAAAGAAGAAAGCAGAAGGCTTACACATACCTTGGACTCAGCAACATCCTCAAACATTTTAATACCTGAAATCACAAAGAAATCAACATTATAGAGACTTGACGATACTTACAAAATAGCATGCTTATTTGACAATACTTAAAAATTAGCGAGCAGCGAGCGGCGTCAGGGGCGACTGGGCTAGTGGCGAGCGGCGTCAAGGGCAGTTGGGCAAGCGGCGAGCGGCGTCGGGGGCGGTTGGGCTAGCGGCAAGCAGCATCGGGGGCAACTGGGCGAGCGGCGAGTGGCGTCCACCGGGGGCGAGTGGCGTCCACCGGGGTCGGCGGCGTCCGGCGGTGGCGCGAGGGCAAGCGGCGTCCAGCGGCCGAGCGACGAGGCGCAGGGGGTGACGGTGTCGAGGGAGCAAGATGGGATAAAGGGCGTCCAACGGCGAGACGAGCGACGCCCAGCGGCGGCGTCGAGGATAAGCGGCGTTTCGGCGGTGGCGTCGAAGGCGAGCGGCATCCGGCATTGGCGTCAAGGGCGAACGACGTTGGGGACGGGCGAAGAGAACGAGTCACAAGAGAGAAAAGAGGCGGGCGAGCGTAAGCGAAAAATTGATTTAGGGTTTTGGGAATAAGTTCCGGTTCCTACCGGTTCCGGTTCTCATAGGAACCGAAACCGGCCTCTTCAGAACCGGGAACCGAACCGGACCCCCCCGGTTCGGTTCTCCGGTTCCCAATTCTACCCGGGAACCACGCTCACCCCTACTTGTATGTGGAAGATTTACTCGTTTTGTTCTTCGTTTAATTCATTCTAGTCAATTATATTGATGTTATATGCAAGTCCCGTGGAGAAATTTCATTAAAAATCAAGTTAATTTGTGTTTTTTTGGAACTTCGGATCAAAAACGAGTTGTGTGACCCAGTTTGCAGAAATCCGGGACCCGGCTAGAGGTTGAAGAAGACCTCCAGCCGAGCCTGGGCTAGAAGCCCTAATTTCTGATTCACTGGGCCTAAATATGGGCTAAGCCCATATTTCTTTTTAATTTCTGATTCTGGGCTCATGCCTAGAATCTTGGTTCATTAATTTAAAACAGCCCATTTTGTGGACCATTAAAACAGCCCATTTTGTGGGCCTTTTAAAACAGCCCACTTTCATGTGCTTAGCCCAATTTTTTTCTTATTTGTTTAATCCATGGGCTATTTTAAATTTGTGGCCCGCCTGTTTCAATGGGCTTGCGTGCGGGCTAGGCAAGGGTCAGGGCCCGCAGGAGGGTCTAAAATATTAAAATAATAATTAAATAATTAAAAAAATTGTGGCAAAAATTGTTGTTTGAAAAATGCAATATGATCTTTGGAAGCACATGTTGTAAAGTGCTTCATATTGGTTGATGAATTTTTGGCATAAATTTTTGAAGTTCCCTATTGATTAAAAAAATCAGTATATACAATTACTCGCCCAAACGGGGTTATTATGTATATTAATTTGGAAAATAGCATGAAGATTAATTCCCAAATTTGAAAGATGGGGATGTATAATTGAAAAATATTTATCTGCCTAAAGGGGATAAATGTTTTGAAAATTATATGTAATTCCCATCTATATTGATATTATGGAGATGTATGATTTAAAGGATTTGTCTGCCCAAAGGGGATGGATCCTTGACAATTATATGTAATTCTCCTTATTGTTGCTTTATAAATTTCATGCTATGAAAAATAATGGTGCATCATACACTTTGCCCAAATTGGAGTTTATAATGTACTAATTATTTTTGTTGAATTGCTTATTGGCCATAATTGATCTTATTACATTTGTGTGACAAACAGTTACTTTTGCTATAAATAACAACAATGCCACGGTTGAAATGTTAACTAGATCAAACTTCAAGAGATGAAAGCAAGATATAGAGTTTGCTCTAGGCATCATTGATATGGACTTGGCTTTACATGAGGATGAACCTGCCAGGCCTAATGATCAAAGTGCTGCAGATCAAAAGACCCATTATGCTAAATAGGAAAAATCTAACCGATTAAGCCTCATTGTTATGAAGAGGTCCATTGCTGAGCATCTCATTAGTTTTGCCGGAAGATACGAATGCTAGATAGTTCCTTGAAGCAATGGGAGAAAGATATAGAGTCTCAGATAAGGTTGAAGCTAGGAACTTGTTGAGTGAGTTAACGAACATGAGGTATGATGCTACTATGGATGTTAGAGAATTTATACTGAAAATGGTAGGGGTGATTGGGTCCAGGGTAGATAGGGTCTAGACCTGGACCCTGTACCCGACCCTGTTATAACCGGTTCCCTTTTTTGGACAATGTACCCAACCCTGTTTGCATTAGACCCTGTACCCGGACCACCCCATTTTTCTGATCTGGTTCTAGGGTCAACCCTATTTCCACCAGAACTTGTTTTGTTACCGTCCGATATCATTGGAAAATACACTTGAAAGAAGTCCAACGGCTACCTCCTTAACTCGATCACCTCCAATATATGGTTCCGGGGTAATTTCACAGCAAGATTCCTTGCAATAAAGTGCTAATACTTAAGCAGATCTCAAGATCTCATTAGCAGGTTGTCATGCTAAAAGAGCAAATTGGAAGATGACTCCTATTTTAGAACTAGAGGATGACTCAATCACTTGTAGAAAAGATAGTTATAAAAGTCAAATAAAGATGATACAACTAGTATTTGCCCCCGTGATAGATGAATCAGTCCATTGAGGTACTAAAACAAGCATCCAGCTTGTCGCCACATCGATCCACATAAACAATCAAAAGTAATTGATAATTGCTGCCGGCTTACAATGCCTCTACTTCTTTCATCGCTTTAATATATACTCAGCCTTCTTCTCCAATCATAAACTCACCCTCCAAGAGCCAAAACCATATCTAGCATATTATGTAAAAAGCATGGTGACTCTGACAAACAATAAAAGCATATGAGAGCCTCCAAGAAAACATATGCAAAATAATATATATAAGAACTCTACAAGACTAAAAGATTAGCATGATTCACCTTGTATAAATAACGACTACAAAGTGAAGTTCCTTGCAAAATATAGGCTCTTGAAAAGTCAAATAAAGATGATACAAAAGTTATGGCTTAATAAAGTCTATTTACTTATCACAAAATCGGAGTTTCCACAAAATGAAGTCTATTTTCCAATGATAATGTCTTCGGTAAGACAATCCAAATCTAAAAACCAAAAAAGAGATTAAATAAAGCATTCACTTAATAGATAATTATGCGAATAAATTACAAGATAGAAAGAAATACATATGACTTACCCGCCTCAAAATTTTCCACATTCTCGATGCACTCTTCAACATTGATTGGCACACAAACAGCTCTCAACCAATCTTGAGTGCAAATCAAACCTTCAACCACTTTAGGAGTCAAAGAACTTTGAAGCCGTCAAGTACACGTCCCGACATACTAAAAGTCGACTAGGAAGAAACGGTAGTCATGGGAATAGACAAAACATCTCGAGCAATCAAAGATAAGATTTTATACTTTGACCCAGTACTCTTCCACCACATCAAAAGATCGAGATTAAGGACATCTTCACTTTCAGCTTCAAGATACCGATCAAGCTTAGATTTGTTTTCATCCAACACTCTTTTCTTGACGCAGAGAAAGCTTTTATGCCAAGCATGGATTTCACACTCATTGTCATCAATATCGGCATTGGAAGCACTACTACTATTACTCACACTTGAACCACTAAAATTTTCTTTACTAGAAGAGCCATCAAAAGATTGCTCATAAAATTTATATAAATGTTCCAAGGCAACCTTCACTTTATTATGCATCTCATCAATTTTTGCTTCATCATCATAAATTTGTTCAAAACAAAACTTCACATAATTCAACTTTTTTGTAGGATCCAATGCAACCACAATCAACACCATCATATTTACTTTATCCAGACTCCCATAATACTTGTCAAACTTCTCTTTCATTTTTATACCCATAGCTTGAAGCTTTGGGTTCAAGAAATCCGCCGCATTATTCAAATATTTATACAACATAGCCATCCTCTCAAATAATCATTTGAAGTAACATATGAACTTCCCAACATCCTTTTGATTGCATCATAAAACCGTTTCAGAAATTTAGAAAGAATGATGGCATTTTCCTAATCTTCATCTTGAGGAGCATCATTGTCAATCTCCCTTAAGAAAAATAAATCTTCTTCTTCCATCCTTTCAAAAGCTTTTCTGAATTTTATAGTAGTGTCTAACATCATGTAAATGGAGTTCCATCTAGTGGCAACATCAAGACGGACCGAACCTTTAAATGCAATCCTCTTACTCTCAATACAAGATCGGAATTTCTTAGCTCTAGCAGGAGAACTCCTCACATACCTAACTACGTTTCGGATACATACAATAGAATCACGCACCTCATTCAATCCATCTCTTACTATCAAGTTAAGTATGTGAGCAGTGCACCTCATATGTAAAGCATCACCATTCAAAATCAAAAACTCTTCTCTTGAAAATTTTTCCTTCAAATAATCAACGGCCACATAATTTGAATTAGCATTATCCACAGTTATTGTAGATATCTTTTTTTCTATTCCCCAGTCATGAATACATTTCTCCACCATTTTCCCAATCTCCTTACCCTTGTGACTATGCATTACCACAAAATTGATGATTCTTTTATGCAACTTTCAATTTTCATCAATAAAATGTGCCGTGAGACATAAGTAGTTCAAATTTTGAATGGAACTCCACATGTCAGTTGTGAGTGCAATCCTAGATTTAAGCTTACCAAAGGAAGCTTTCAAACAAGTTTTTTCACTCAGATACAATTTCATACAATCTCTAGCCACCGTAAATCTTGAAAGATGTTGGAAAAGAGGTTGTAAGTCGGTGACAAAATCGCAAAAATCAACATGCTCAACCATGGAAAACGGTTATTCATCAATAATAATCATCCGAGCAAGCACGTGCCTACAACGTTCTTGATCAAACTTCCACGTCATTAAGACGCTATCACCACTAATAGTATTTTCCCCTTCATCGCCAGTCACATCTCCCTTACGTGATGTAATCAACATTTGCTTTTTATCTGCATGAGGATACTTTTTGCACATTTTCAAATGCTTCCACATAGTTGACATTCTATGATCAACATTATACACATATTCAACCCCACAATGAATGCACTTCACCCTAACGGTTTTCTGTGTTTTCTCATTTATGATTCTCCAAAAATTATCCCAAGTCTCTGATTGATTACCTAGAGGAGGACAAGAGTTAGGTGCCCTTACCTTGTTTGTCGCACCCACGGTTGCATATTCTACTTCATTAGCTCCATGGAATGGCAATTCCATGAGCGGACTCATTTCATTATGTCCATCCACTTCCATTGATATATTTTTGTCTTGATCCATCGACTGAAAATAGAAAGAGCAAATCAGCCCTAAATAAGGACAACCAAGACCTGCAAGGAAATCATAAGAATCTTCACCTCAGCTTTGGAGAAATTAATAGGTAAACAAGGAAAAATGGGACACGTTATTTTGTAAGAAAAATTAACAACAATAGCTTTAATGGTGAGGACATGGTTAGGGAGTGGGGCAGCAACTTTTGAATGGAAGTAAAAACTGAGGAAAGAACAAACTAAACATATTAGCATTATATTAACAAATTCACCTATAAACTAGCAATCGTTCTAGTTAGTCACCCTTAAAATAGTGGCCTATCAATGCTCCATAATGGGAAGCACATTTAATGATTGCCATTGCCTTTCTTGGAATAAGATCAGGACCGTGCGACATGGCTGAAAGAGAATAAACCGTAAATCCACACAACTTCGAAAAGGTAGACTAATTCTATCTTCAAGCTAGAATCCTGATTGTTTAGTATTTCCAAGATAACGCTCACTAATTGCGACAGCCATGTGAACTAGCAATAAAACCACCCGACGATAAGACATAGGGCAAAGTGAACATTCAAACACTAGAGTTTCATGTAATTGACATGAACCAAACAAAACCTTGAATGATGTCTAATGGGGTCTCAGTTTCGGATGAGTGTGCAGGGGTGGCACTATACGGGGAGAAGGAGTGGTTCTTCTTCTCGCCGCTAGACTAGAAGAAGGAGTGGTTCTTCTCGCCGCGGGACCAAAAGTACCCGAATGGGTCAAGGCCGAACCGAGCAGCGGGGACCGGGTACTGGAAGGCGACGAGGGCGGACAAGCCGATTAGGAGCCTGAAGCCTGTCGGGATCAAGAAGGCGCTAGTGTTCTATGCCGGGAAGGCCTCCCGGGGGGACAAGACCAACTGGATCATGCACAAGTACCGCCTCACCGACATCCACAGATCCGTCCGCAAGAAGAACAGCTTGAGGGTATGAACAACTTCACGCCCGCTCTGCGGTCGTGAAAGTCAGCGATCCCTCTCCTCTCTCCCCGATTCCCTCCCCCCCCCCCCGGTCCTCGTGAAAGTCTCTCCGTCCTGCTCCTTCCCTCGACCAAGGTTGCCCAAGAAGCGTTGCTGCCTTGCTCCTTCCTCTAACCAAGGTTGGCCAGCAACTATTGCTGTAGGATCGGGATCACACGACCTTGAAGAGAGATTGAGAGAGAAATACTGCTGCGATTGAGAGAAATGGGGGCAACCATAGGATTGCAATCGCACGATAAAGAGACTGAAAGGGGGCAGAATGCTTAGGGTTTTTTTTTTTTTTTTTTGGTAATATCTCAAAACCGATCTAGTTCCCGAGTGGGTCTTCACTCAGAACCGGGAACCGAACCAGTTCTAACCGAATCCCAAAAAATGGAACCGGTTCCCAGACCAGTTCTACCAAGAACTGATTCCTGGACCGTTTTCCGAGTGGTCCAGTCCAAGTTCCAAGTAAACCCGGTCCGGTTGCTCACCCCTAGAAGATGGTCCACATTCAGTCCAAACTTAAGACCCATGAAATTGTCCTTTTGAAAATTATATTGTGCATCACGCGTTAAATGTTTAGCCGGCTGAATTTAGCCAGATTAAGACTGCTTATAGTGCTCAGATTGAGACATTGAGTGTCAATGCCTTGATTACCAAATGTGTGACTGAGGAAGAGAAATTAAAGAAGGAAAAGTATGAGTCCGCTCACTTAATTGCCAATGCCAAGTTGAGTTCATCTAGAGGCAAATGGAAGCCTAAAGGGTCAAATACTCTTGGTCCAAAGAAAGGGCAAGACTTCAAGAAAAATGAGAACTATCGGAGAAATGGAGATAAGGATTTCAAGTGTTTTCACTGCAAGAAGTAGGGTCACAAGAGAGCCAATTGCTACAAGTTCCAAGCTTGGCTAAAAGCAAGAAAAGAAAGTCACCAAGGTGAGTTGTTGGTTTGTTTTGAATCAAATCTTGTTGATGTTCCTTTGGATTCTTGGTGGCTTGATTATGGTGCTACTATTCATATGACTATTACCTTACAGGGTCTCACAAATCTAAGGAATCCAAGTCTGAATGAGCCAAAGCTTAAAGTTGGAAACAATACTGGAGTTGATGTGGAGCACATAGGGACAGTTGTTTTGAATTTAGATTCTGGTTTTCAGCTTATCTTGAACAATGTCTTTTATGTTCCTAGTTTTAGGAGAAACTTAGCATCTCTTTCTTCGCTTGACAAAGCTGGATATTGTCTTTATTTTGCGAATAAAAGAGTGGATTTGAGTTATAATTCCAGAATTATTGGGAATTGTGTTTTGTCTGATGGATTATATCGATTATCCTTATCTTCTAATAGACCATATTGTTCTTTCAATGTCGAGAATAACGTTGAGAAGAGATCTTTAATCAAAGAAAGATTTTCATTGCTATGGCATAAGCGATTATGGCATATCTCCAAAGAAGGGGTAAAGCGACTTATCAAGGCTGATATTCTTCCTCCTTTTGACTTAGATGATAGTGAGACTTGTATTGATTGTGTGAGGAGAAAATTAACTAAAACCAAGAAGAAAGGTGCTACTCGCAGTTAAAATTCATTGGAGATAATTCATACCGATATTAATGGGTCATACTCAACCACCTTGTGTGGAAATAAGTACTTCATCATATTCATTGATGATTTCTCTCGTTATTGTTATGTTTATCTAATTAAGGAGAAGATTGATGCTCTTGAAATGTTCAAAGTGTTTCGTACTGAAGTTGAGAAACAATTGGGAAAAATTATCAAGATTGTTAGATCTGATCGTGGTGGTGAGTATTATGGGCGATATACTAGGACTGGACAACAAATGTGACTGTTTGCAAAATATTTGCAGGACTGTAGTATTGTCGCTTAATATACAATGCCTAGGAGTCCTGAACAGAATGGTGTAACTAAACGACACAATCATACACTCTTGGAGATGAAACGAAGTATGATGGGCAGTTCTAATTTGCCTGAATACTTATAGGGTGATGCAATTAAAACAGCAACTTATATATTGAATCGTGTACCTAGTAAATCGATGCCGAAAACACCTTTTGAATTGTGGACAGGGAAGAAACCAAGCTTGAATCATTTTCGAGTTTGGGGTTGTCCTACAGAGGTGAAAATTTATGATCATTCTCAGAAGAAGACCGAACCCAGGACTACTAGATATTACTTTATCGGATACCCTGATCATTCCAAAGGGTATATATTCTATTGTCCTACTCGCAACACTAGAATTGTTGAATCTCAAACTGTTAAATTCCTGAAATTAGATGTTGCTGAAAAGAGTTCTTCTCAATCTTTCGAAAGGGATGAACCATATAAAACGGTCTCTATTCCATTGCCCATCTTGCATGATGATTCTATGCGAGAGCCATGAAGAGTAGAAATTCAGCAAGAAGCAGATACTAGAAATATGTTGGTAAATCCTCCTACCACAAATGAAATTCCCCAGACGAATGATGCGGCTCTAGAAATGCCTGTGTGAAGATCATAGTGACGACAAAGACCAACATTCTAAATGATTATCATGTCTATCTTGGAGAAGTTGATTTTGACATTGGAAATATAATCGATCCGACGACCTTCAAAGAAGCACTTAATAGTGATGAGGCAGATAAATGGTTAGGAGCGATGAAGGATGAGATGATTTCCATGTCAACTAATCAAGTATGGAAACTTGTTGATTTAACTGATGGGCATAAACCGATCGGCTGCAAATGGGTATTCAAAACCAATAAAGACAATAAAGGCAACATAGAAAGATTCAAGGCAAGGTTAGTCGTAAAGGGGTACACACAAAGAGAATGAATTGATTATATTGAAGTCTTTTCTCCAGTATCTACTAAAGATTCTTTTCGGGTAATCATGGCATTAGTGGCTCATTTGACTTAGAGCTTCACCAAATGGATGTCAAGACAACTTTTCTAAATGGAGATCTGGATGAAAAAGTATATATGCAGCAACCTAAAGGGTTTAAAGAAGCTGGAAAGGAGCATATGGTGTGCAAACTTTAAAGGTCCATCTATGGTCTCAAACAAGCATCATGTTAGTGGTACTTGAAATTTCACAAAGTTGTGGGATCGTTTGGCTTTGAAGAAAACAAATTTGATCAATGCATCTACATAAAAGTAAGTAGAAGTAAATATATTTTCTTAGTACTTTATGTAGATGACATTTTACTTGCTAGCAGTGATGTTGATCTATTGAATGACACAAAAAATTTTCTATCTACAAAGTTTGATATGCAAGATCTTTGGGAAGCCTCTTTTTTTCTAGGCATTGAGATTTATCGTGACAGATCTAAGAAGGTTCGGGGTTATCTCAGAAAAGTTATATAGATCGTGTTTTGAAAAGATTCAATATGCAGATCTGCAAGTCAGGTGAAGCTCATGTTGTGAAAGGAGATAAATTGAGCATAGAACAATGCCCCAAGAATGATGTTGAAAAAGAAGTCATGAAGAATGTTCCATATGCTAGTGCAATTGACAGTCTTATGTATGCACAAGTATGTACCAAACCTGATATTGCTTTTGCTGTGAATACTCTTGGAAGATATCTGTCGAATCCAGGTCATGAACATTGGGTTGCAGCTAAAAAGGTGATGAGATATCTACAACGAACAAAAGACTTCATACTTGTGTATAGCGGAGTTGAGGACCTAAAGGTGACTGGATATTCAGATGCTGATTTTGCTAGTTGTTTGGATGATAGGAAATCAACTTTTGGATATATTTTTATGATGGCCGGAGGTGCTATTTCTTGAAAGAACACAAAGCAAACCTTGATTACGAACCCTACAATGCATGCTGAGTTTGTAGCATGCTACGGCGCATCAATTCAAGCAGTTTGGCTCAGAAATTTGATCTCAGAATTGCTAGTTGTGGACTTTATTGCTAAACCTATGGTGATCTACTATGACAACACTACAGCTGTGTTTTATTCCAAGCATGACAAGATCAGCAATGCGTCCAAACACATGGACATCAAATATTATACTATTAAGGACTTGGTCAAAAAGGGAGACATTATGATTGAAAATATCATAACTGAGTCCATGTTGGCTAATCCTCTAACAAAAGGCTTATGACCCATTTTGTTTAAAGAACATGTAAAGAATATGGGTGTTTTAGATTCTTTTGATTTCTTTTTGTCACATCCCGATCCTCCGAGCCTGTGCCCATCCTTGCTTGGTCAATATAATAGCGATGTCCCAAGACGCATTACCAACCCATTCATTTTAATACGCATGCGGAAGCGAATAATAAAATCCCCAGACAATAAAACAATAGAATAGGAAAATAGGGCAACAAATTTTTAAAATCGTAACTCCACACTTATATATATAACATCACCAGTCATATATATACAATACAAACTAAGCCAAGTCAGGTCCTACACAAGCCAGTTCGAAAGCAAAGTCTACAAACAGGGGTCGGAGCTTCCAAACCACTACGGGTCATCATCATCCTCGATTTCTCCTTCTTTCACACTCCAGCTAGAGCCTACTACTGAGTACACCGGAGAATCTGGATCATCAAGCTTGGGGTCCTTCACATCCACAATCGAACCATCCTTAGGGTCTGCCGTACTCTTTCCAAAAGCAACCTCCATCACATACAGAGGTATCTCAGATTCTGGTATAGGGCCTTCCCTTTAACCGTTATGATAATGGCGATACCATGCCCCGTATTGATGGGGCACCTTTTTGGGTAAACCCGCATCAACCCAGACTATATACTTCACCAACACATACTCTAGTCCATTAGGGTGCCCATGAATCAAAATATGGTAACTCTGTTCTGTGAATTTCTTTGGTTAGCCAAAATGTTCAGGAGGGGCTGCCATTTATGGGCCTGAAATGTTATCCCACAACGGGGTGAGACGACGTCTCAACAAGTTCAACTCCCTAAGACCTTATTAGGAAGAAAATACACCATAAGGGCTGCCTAAATACAACCACAAGTCAGAGGACCTACCTTGGCCTCAGTTTCCTTCCTGCAAGTAAGTTCAATTAATAAATACGGACAAACCATACCACCCAATCAAATCATCCATCCAGATCGAATCATCGATCAATCAACTCAGTCGATTACATGTCAACAAGACCATTCCCCCATCATCTTAATTAATACTATCTATAAGTCCAACCATAGTCCAAGATTGCTCACTTTAGCTGATATATAGATAGTATAGCTCACCAAAAACTACCTCATATACTGAGATAATATACTATATATATGCTCGCCAAAAGCTACCTCAAATACTGATATAGTATATTTAAATACTAATACTTTCATAATATACTAAAAATAATAATGCTCACCGGAAGCGAAGCTGCGTCGTAATATATTTTAATAATAATATACTATCGAGATAATAATAATATATGCTCAGCTGCGGATATACTTTCATAATATACTAAAAATAATAATGCTCACCAGAAGCTGCCAGCTATACTGTCGTAATATATTGATAATAATAATGCTCACCAGAAGCTACCTCATATACTGAGATAATATACTATATATATGCTCGCCAGAAGCTACCTCAAATACTGATATAGTATATTATATATGCTCGCCAGAAACTGCCAGATATACTTTCATAGTATACTGAAAATTGATAATTTAATATGGTTCACCAAAATATTTTTGGCGTTATTTTCTAATTAAATGCCATATTTTCCAATCACCACACAATTGTACAAATTATCATTCAATTGTACAATCCAACAAGCAATTGCATAATCCAACCACATCACCAAATATGCAATTTCTAGCAAGCAAAGTATCAAGAACAAACACAAACTACTACCGGCCCTAACTAGCAGAAACGTCCACTCACGCATCTCCGAGTTTAAATCCAAAAATCTAATCAAACGAGCTTGTAAAATTCCCAAATTTGAATATGTTGTAAAGGACACATAAAAAAATATTTTTCATGAGACACCTTAACCCAGATCCTTCTAGATTCGGCCCAGTAATTCGCTCAATCCAGAACCAAGAACTAGGTCTGTTTCCAGAAAGTCTGTTTTCCAAAATCAGTTTGGTTCGAGATCCAAAACTTGTCCATTTGATCTGAAATTTGACTATGTTAAAATAGAAGATATTACAAACAATTTTTTTGAAGAAACCATTTTGAAATTCGAACCCTAAGTTGATCAAAACCCCTAGAATCCCAAAAGGTCACGAGTTCTAGCGAAAACTAAGGCTCTGGTTGCAAATGACGGAGCTAATATCTCCTTCTTTTCAATCCCTAAAAATCTTGAGAAAAATATATGTTGTAGCTGAAAATGTCTAAAATATTTCTTAAGAAAAAATTGACCTCAAATTTGTAACCCATTTCGATCCACAAAAATGGCAAACGGCGAGAGTCCAAAGATCCGAACTGCAGACCATCCACTGGATTCGACTAAACCTACTTCAATGGTGCTAATCTCACTAATTAGATTAATACTAAACCATTCTAAGGCTAATCTAACAATTCTAGATTATCTCTAATCCATTCTTAATCTAATATAACCAACCCTTAAGCATAATTAACCTCTAAGCAAAGTTTAGAGAATAAACTCACCGGATTTGCACGCCGATGAGTTCACCGCGACGAGGACGCGAAGGCAAGCGATAAATTGCCCACGGCGATACCAAGCAAGGTCCATAAGGTCTCGGAAAAGCTTCCCGAAGTCCTAGAACCTCGCTGGCCTTTAGCTTCTGACTTGGACAGAACCAGCTAGAACTGGGTTGTTTGGATGGCTGAAACGGCGAGGCGGAGCAACGGCTGCAGCGGCGGAGCTTCCAACGACCTTGGCTGGCTTTGACGGTGGCTGGCGACCAAGGACAGCGATGAATGACGGTGCTAGGCACATGTACGGCGAAGGACGATGGCCAGGAATGCGAGGACCAGCAGCTAGTACAAGCTGGCGCGCGGGCGATGGTCCGGTGGCCTTGCGGGTGTGTGACGGAGGAGGAGGAAGCCTAGCCGGTTCTACTGGGTTTCCTCTGGTTTTGCTGAGCTTTTGTCCTTCAACAACAATGGAGAAAGCCACAAATTGAGGGAGAAGAAGGTTGTTGAAGAGGGGGCTCCCCTTGGTGGCCTTCTAGAGCTCAACACTTGTTTTCCTCTCCTCTCTCTTGCCCCCACCATGACAGTCCATGATCTCAACCATTCTCTCTCCTCAAACTTCCTCAAGAAGCCTCCTAACAAGTCCAAAATGTTGTGTACCCCTTAGTATACGAATTTTGGACATTTGTACATCAAGTCCATTCAATTTCTTTCAATTCCTAAACCAATCAATCCAAATTGAAGCTCATTGTCGCGACCTACCCTCGGGGGAGGGAACAGGTTTAGGCAGTATTACCTAAAGGACGGGCCTAAGGCCCATGATTAGGCGCGGGCGCTCCCAAGCCCATACGCCACGTGACATTGCGTGTTTTCAAGAATTTTGCAAAAATGAGTCGCCACTAACCTATTGGGGTCGGGTAAAAACCAAGTGAGGCACGGGAGTATGCTACACTTCCTACGCAACCAGAGAATCTAGGGTTGGGGACTTGATTACACTAATTGACCAATTAGTGCCCTTTTGGTACCTAATCTTTTTCATTTTAAAAGAAATGATTTTTGTCAAGCAGTTTGGATTGATTTTATACCTATCCACTAACATGTGAGGTGATCATGCAAGTGCGCAATCATAGTTATCAAGATCATAATTGCAGTAAAATTAATACATGCCACTAAGTAATTGCAAATATAGTTAAACAGTTAAATTAAACATACAATATAATCAATATACGAGCAATTAAAGGCCTAAATGCACTAAGAATATAAAACATGGCAATTCCTAACCAAACCCCATCATTTTTGGATTTTCGAAAAAATTTTAAACTTTTTTTATATTTTATTTTTTAAATAATTTTTTAATTTTTTAATTTTTTTCGAAGAAAAAAATAATAATAATAATTTTTTTGGGCGAACCGGGTCAAGTCCAGTCCAACCCAACCCGGGTTCGGCCCGCTCAATGTGAGTCGGGTCCGATCTACGGCCCGGTCGGCGACAACAGGCACGAGTGGGCCCAAAACTTTTTTTTTTTTTTTTGATATTTTAAGTGGGCCCAAAGAAAGTCAAAAAGGCCAACCTATTTCCTAAGCCCGCATGAGACCAGCCCAATTAACCTGAATTTGTAGAGGCCCGGCCCGAAGAGTAACCCAAGCCCTACCCACTTCGAAGACCAAACCCTACCCTGTTTGGAGGCTTCGCCCGACTCGGCTCGCTCTTCGAGGACCCGGATTCTGGAACCCTCCACTCCGGCGATTTGCGACGCCGGGGGGGTTTGTTGGAGTGTCGTTGAGCAAGGCTTCGCGAGGGCTTTGTCGCGGTGAACAGCGGCGTTGTGGCGGACGAGAGCAACAACAACCCAACACAGCGAGGCCTCAGCAAGTCATCGGGAATGGCGTCGTTGGCGGCGTAGGCGTCGGCCCAATGACCGCTGCTACGACGGTGATGGCGGAGGTCTAGTGCAGCAACAACGGCGTCAGGAGGAACGGTGACATAGCCTAAGGCGGCTGGTCTAGGGTTCATTAGCGGCGGCATTGGAGCTTCGAGCTGCAGGCGTTGCAGGGGCAGCGGTGGTGTGGCGAGGGGCAGCAGCGACGCGACGTGTGGCGGTAGCAATGCAGCATGCGGCGGCGGTGCGGCGTTGGGTGGTTCAACGGCGACACAGGGCAGCAAAGGGGCGACAACAATGTCAAGGTCGTCGAGGGCTGAAGAGGCAACGGCAACAGCAAGAACGGTGATGGCGAGCCTCCTCCCTCCAGATCTGGCCTACTTGGGCAGCAACGGCGTCGCTCAAAGGGTGGTGGCTCAAACGACGTTGGGGATGGAGGGCGGCAACGGCTCGAACGGCGTCTCGGGTCTGCCGAGATCTAACCTCCTCCACACGGCGCCTTCGAGATCGGGTTCTAGGCCAAGCGATGGTGGGGTTAGCGTCGGTCGAGCGGCGCCATTGGCGGCGGCGGTGGCGCCGCCGGTTTTCCTCGAGCTCTCTCTCTCTCTCGATTTCTCTCTATCTGTTTTCTCTCGGTTCCGCCCCCACTCGTCCTCGATGCCCCCCCCACTCTCTCGTTCTTGCTCCCCTTTCTTTTCGCTCTAGGGTTTCCTGCACAAAGATGGAGGAGGAAAAAGCTAGCGTGGGCCAAGCCAAAAAGGAAACGAGCTCGGGCCGCGCAAAAGGAAAAATAGGCATTTTTTCTTTTTCTTTTTCTTTTATTTTTTTTTTTTTTTATTTTCTTTTTTCTTTTTTTTTTTTTTTTTCTCTTTTTCTCTTTTTCTCTAATTTAATTTTTTTATGTATTGGAAAATGAAAATTAGGTGTCAACACTCATAAATTCATCCAATGTAACCACACTTAAATCCACATTTTTCCTTATCCATTGAACCATCTTGGATCCCAAAAGCGCGACCAAAAGCGAGTCTATGAATTTTCCCAATTCAGTTCCGTCAATTCTTGATTTTCGCCGAAAAACTCAGTTTGCAGAAAAATCTTCTGAAGATGAGTCGACGTTCCTAAAATGATTTGTGACACGACAGAACTTCCAAATTCTGAATTCGGTTTCAATTTCACGGTTAATTTCATTCTAGCATGATTCTAGCGCGTAATAATCTATCAAGTAGCTTTTAGGAATTTTTGTGCATTTGACTTGTGGTTGATTATTTTCAAGCCACAATATACATCTTTGACACATTGATGACTCTCGGTTGTCGTAAAAATCTCGAGATTTCAAATGCGGACACAGGATACCAAAACGACAAAAGAATCGGTCTAGTGCCGATCGACAAAAATTGTGCAATTAGGTGGAATCACCCACACTTAATCACATACTTTTGTCAAGTCAACCTATCTCCGATCTCTAATCGATTTTTAACTGTGCCGTAATGACCCTTGCAGATTAGCTCGGTTGAGAAGTCGTTTCCTGGTCAAATTCTCAAGTCTGATGCGTTAGAATCCCTTAACGGCTTCCCCTGATAGACTAATTATCTTGTGAGTGGCTAACTCAGATAAAGGAACTATAAATGCATAGATGAAATGTCCGACTCATTCTATTGAAAACAGAATTGGAAAATCAGAATGTCACACTTTTGTTAGTAGGAGTTATATAATTTGTATTTCTAGATATTATAGTTATATGCAGACTAATAATACTTTTATGATGTCTATTAAAGCATTTATTTTCAATGATTGTTATTATTGATTCTATTATTATCATTTCTCCTGTTGACTGAGAAATTAAAGTATAAAAACAGTATCTTTAAACAAATTTTAATTTAAAGATGACTGAATGTCACTGATTATGAGATCTCATGTTGGATTGTGACATAGTCGTGCAATTTCATGTTGTTTAGAAGTTGCGTTAATGCAGTTTCATGTCGTTGAGAAATTGCATTGATGACCGATAAAACATAGTATATATTTTGATCACATGTTGGCACTATTTCTTATTACACTACTAGGTCCATGATCTATGAAAATATAATACTTATTATATGTTATTATGAAAAGTCATGTGTAGTGGTATTTTCTTAACACATTGATCTCCATAGTCCTATACTGAGGTTATATAAGATTGGATTGGTTTTGAGATGCCATTGTTGGAATATTATTTTTTTAAATTGTGGCCACATAAAACAAAATTTTCAGTTATTAACCCGATAGTGTCATTTTCAATATAAAATCCTTTTCAAAATAAAATAAGTTAATTAATGTAGCCCAAGTGGGAGAATGTTAGAAATTTTTTATAATATGGGCTTACATTAATTAATTAATTTTCTATTTTAAATAATCGGGTTATTGGATATTCCAATATTTGATAAACCCTACAGTGATCTTATTGAATTGGGTATTGGCATCTATTAATAACGGGCCTAGTTTAGCAGCAAAGTGTAGGCAATTGTGTTTAACTGAAGCCTGTAATGGGAATGGCCCAATTGACACGCTGTTGATTAGGGTTTGCTAGATCCCGTCTCTAGCCTATAAAAGGGTAAGTTATACCTATCAGTTGCTTTAATCCCATTGAAAACTGCTATATTGAAATAGGTTATAGAGAGAAAGATCTTGCATTCCGATAGATCTCTGATTATTAGACTGATCTATTTTTCTTCAAGTGAAGCAATGGCTCAAACATGTACGTTTTATTCCACTGTGCTTATCAAATTCGGTGTTTTACAGTCATATATGGATCCAATTCTTTTTTATTGATTAGTTGTTTATGTGAATAAATTTTCTATAGAAAGATGCGGCCTCGAAAGAGCACAGTGGTTGTGGAAGGCATTCACTGAATAACTACGGGAAAATTGATTTCTCTATCTGAGCAGGAGTCGGTCGATAGCAACATCAGTGGCTAGGACCAAGAATGCAAAGGCGGCTACATGGATAGTGCATTCCAGTTCATCGAGAAGCACAGCCTCACAACTGATATGAACTATCCATGCGCAGGTGTGGACAGCGAATGCGATGTCAAATCGGCATCGCACCGCGCCGCAAACATAAAGGGCTATGAAGTCATTCCCACTAATAGCAAGAAGGCATTGCAAAAGGTAGTCGCAAATCAGCCGGTTTACGTGGCCATCAATGCCGGGGGATTCAAGTTCCGGTTCTACTCCAGCGGCGTCTTCACCAGAGCTTGCGGGACCTATTTGGACCACGGTGTTACTGCCGTCGGATAGAGGGCCACTGACGATGGCAACAAATCTTGCCCATATTCTGTTTCATATGATAATTTTATTTGCTATAGTGACGATGGCACCAAATCTTGCCCATATTCTGTTAATCACCACAATCATGGACTAAATTAACTTGTTGCATGCATGGCAGCGACCCTGCTCTTTAGATTTATTACAATATTCCTTGGGCCGACTTGGTACATTTGACCATATTCTGTTTCATATGATAATTTTATTTGCTATAGTGACACGTTTTAGGGTAAACAATCTAGAACCTGACGACATGAATGAGATCATCCTCGTCAAGGGGAAACCAATGATTCAGTCCAAGGTTATATTTGCCCAAAAGTAAAAAGATCCACTACAAGGATTCCGGGAATCAGTCTACTGAGACGAAACATCGAGGAAGAAAAATCAAAATTCCTTTCTTAACTATGAATTAATTAAAGAGAATATGACTTTGACAAGAAACAGTTGCGTGGATGAACCGGATTTTAGACGGCTAGATCAAATGTGGAAACGGCAGCCTTACGGTTCAGGAAATGGACGAACTAGGTAGTGAACGGGCTTGAGTCACCACTAGGGTATTGTCTCCTAGCAGTCAGTGCTTAGAGATCATGTAAATCAAGCTCATCTCTATCATTAATTATGTGGGCTCGACAATCAACAATTGGGATGATATCGGTCCACATCATCTATAAAAATATGCATGGAATGACTTCTCGAGTAGTATTACTAATGATGACGTGTAACATATTAATAAGAAAAGTGATCTTTATAGGCAACTAGATAAGCTTTAAGCCTTTATTAGATCAATCCCTTTTAAGGTGGTAGCAGAATAAGCATTAGCACGATCCCAATAGGCAATTCAAAAGGCTGCGATATCTTCTATTAAATTAAAAGGATAAAGCTTTTCCACCTGCAATAAATAACTAGGGAATCATAAAAAATCACCTTTTTCATGGACAAATAGTTTTGCTAGTCTCATGTTACAGATATGCATCAAAGAATCAGTATAAAAGGTTAGCGCAGAAGGTCAAGTGTTGTCGTTTTTTGTCACATCGATTGATGATAATCCTAATTTCTATAAGTTGCTAACTTTTGACCAGCTGATACACGGGCGAAACGCGCATGAATTAGCTTTGGTTAGAGATTGAGCAAAGAGGAGCCTAACTCTAGCACGCAAGATGAAGGCTCATTCTAACCCATTCTCAGTTTATTTCGACCAGATAGATGGAAATAAAAGTTACGCCAAATAGCTAAGTAGAAAGGAGTGATTAATTGGTAAACAAATCTCCTTTTTCTACCTAAAGAGATCTCCTCGATTCTAGGTTCCAAATTATTTATTGGACGAATCATGGAAAAATGTTTAGCAGCCACTACTTTTTTTTTTTTTTTAGTTTTTGATTTTCTTTTCTTTTCTTCCTTTTCATTGTGGCTGGCGAGTGTCATCACAATAAAAAAATTAAAAATTAAAAAAAAATTGCTAAAAAAGTTGTTTATGTCAACGCTGGTCGTGCCATATTGAATTATTGATATCCACATCAACGATTTCTAACCAAAATTGATTAGAATGACTACATTGACAAATCACTAATATGTTTATGACTAAATTGGCCCTTGCAATAGATTTAAGATTTTTCTTGGGAATTTTCCCATCTCATGTTTACTCATGTTTTCAGTATTGAAAATGTATAAACGTAGTATAGGAGTAAGAAGAATGCTTGGCGTGCCAAAGAAGAAAGAAAGAAATAAGAAAGGTTGATGACGTAGAATAAATGGATTGGCATGGTGGAGTTTATTATGGTGCTTTTGGCCGTGTCCCACCGAATGGAAATAAGTGCGATCACTCCAAACGCATTAGAGGTTGACCCACTTGGGGCGATGTTGAAATAATTGGTTAAGCATCTTGAACGATGTTGACTTAGATGATACTGCCAGTCTATTGCTTTGGATGAAGATAGACATCCTAATAGTAGAAGAACTAAAATAGTTAGATTTTGTTTGGCGGGGAATATATAGTTGGAACCGAGAACTCTTGCACAAGGAGGAGTGTTGGCATAACCAAACCATAAAAAAATGAGTTCAACAAGCTGATTTGCATTAAGATTGGTAGAAAATGAACTACACAGAGCTTAAAGGTAGGGAAAATTATTCAATCAATTATAAACCTATTATATGGATGCCAATTTAGTCCTAAACTTTTACATGAAATTCTAATGTAATCATTTTGGCCAATTTTGTTAAAAATCACTAACATGGTAGTATACCGCGTCAGACAGCCGACAATGAATAGATTGCCACTTTAACAATTCATAGCGAAAATTGACTGATTAGACAATTCATCCCTTAATTGGCAATATTGAAAAATTTAGTATTGAATTGGCACATGTATGATAGGTTTAGGATTGATTGGACAATTTCACCCTTAAACTCATGAACAACCATGCGACATTTCATATTTGCATACGTTGTCTTGACTATTCCTCAACATTCTCATCATCTAATGATAAGGAAGCCTACTTCACGGAAGTAAACCCGTACAAGTAAAATGTTCCTCTATCGATGTTACACAAGATTAGAGTTCATAAAGAGTAGTAGTTCATAAGCAGAAGGAAGCTTGATTGCCTTATTCCGGTGCAGACTCTATGTAAGAGTCACGTGATATAACAAGTAGAGAAGCCCCAATGCACAACCTGGTACTTGCAATAATGACTTTGTCTATGTGGGCAATGGTCAAGTGGCATTAACTGTGCATATGACTTTGTCTGCATGTGCACACTTCAACTAGGGATATATTGGATACACTATACGAGATAAATTAAGTGAGATGAAGCCGCACAAGAAATTGAACTGGTCGAAATCAAGACAAAAAAGCTTACCTGCTGGTCGATGGATATGTGTCAACTCGGGACCTCATATAAGTCAGAGTCGAAGGATATTGAGAACCACGATGTGTCATGATAAAAGCAAGAGCAGAAGAGTGAGAAGATCTTCAAACTTCATTGCATTTAATCACACCGGAAAACTAAGCAGTACATGTACATGCCTTTGGAAAAATGGTACTAGAAAGTACTATGTACTTCCCCTCACCTTCAAATTGGGTCCTCAAGATATTTAATTTAATTCATCTATCATAGTTAGCTTAATAATGTCTTCTAGGTTAACTTTAAGCCGCTTGTTGTTTCAATTTTTGTTATTTCTTTTTCATATATATTCTATGTGCGAAACTATTTTTGCCATGGCAATAATTTAGAGAGTGCACAAAACATATCCGATATTTTCAAATGGAAAGATTATCAAGAAAGAATCCAAGTCTAAGCTAATCAACATATTTAGTCGGACCTACTTTCACTAGAAAATTTAAGCCAAAAAGTTATGAGTCAATTAAGATTTATTAATTACTCCACATTATTTCAATCATTTGACGTGAAAGTCTTCTTGACATGACTCACATGCGCATTTCAACATTTAATTTCGTGCAAATTCGTTATGAATGTACTTTTCATTTTTCCTTTTGCATTTCTCAATAGTAAGTTAATTATTATTAGCTTGTTCAAAGCAGGGAAGTTAAGCATTGTTTCTTGTTGTATGTGGGTGATCACACCCTGCATCATCTGATTAGGATGAGTTGGATTTACATATCTAAATTTTGACTCACATTATTTTCAGTGATAAATCAGCTAACCATTATACATAACAAACTGAGTTTCCAAGAGCCATATTGCATCTAAATATTCCACAATTACAAGCTTCTTTGCTTCTCCTTGCTCGCCTGCCTTAGTTTTAAGATAAACACGATATGATTAGTCACTTGCTTGCGCGGTTAGAAAAGTCTATCTAGATTTTTCCATAATCATATCATATTATACTTTTATGCAAACATCAAAAGAAGCTATAGTCTGCGGTGGCTTAGCTGGATAAGTGCTCCAATGACGTCTACCCAGGATGGAGGAGTTCGAATCCCGCAGGTCGCACGGGATCTTAAGCACGACATCGGGGTGGTGGGTCCGCCGGCTGCCGGCTTACGGAGTTCCTTGGGTATCAAAAAAAAAAAAAGCTATAGTCACGTAATTATCTAGTAATACAAGGAATAAAAATAATAAAATATGAAGCAAACTAGGGTTCGAACGTGAAGATCTGTCCATCAAACTCAAATATGTAGAAACATTAATAGGCTTTCATCCATATCGACACATGAGAAGACCATACAAGCCCATGCTTATCATATAATTGTTTCACCTTTCTTAGCAAGTGCATATATATCAACGCTCCCAGATCATTAGGTGGACCCCGATCAAATACAATCATGCTTATTATATTCTTCTGATCTTGAATTATTCGAAACTATCTCTTGCAATTAATCAGAAATATAGTTTAATCAGATCTTTGCAATTTAAGATGGTTATCAAGATTTTCCACCTGTCTTGTGTATATTGTTTAGAGAATTTTTAAAATAAATTATTGGAAAAATATTTTTCTATAATTGTATTTCTTGAAATAATTAGTCAATTAAAATATTTCAATCATGTCTAAATATTTTCGTGGAAAATGAAAATATTTTTCAATCATTTATTTTTGTAACCGAAAAAAGTGATTATTTTTAGAGAAATAATTTTGAAATCATTCAATTTCTGTGAAATAGACATAATTTTTTGTTTAGCCTCATAACCACGACTATTGTGGCTTGTGGAGGATACAAATTATAGACAATTGCGATGCCAAAAATATGAAAGTCGAATTCTCACCAATTATATTCCTTGTTCAAACTTCGAACTGATTTATTAATTACGAGGAATTGTCTACTCTCGCTTAAATATTACTCTGCAATATTCAATGAAACTCGCACCATTTTCCTGCCCCAGACTGTCCTTCTTATGCCATCAATTCGATATAATGTTATGTCATGAGAATTGATAAATAATTGCTACTGAATTTTTATTAGTTTATACCACGTGCATTATTTAAAAATATATCTAAAAGTATCAGCTGTAGTACCATGCAACGTGGACACACCCAATTAATTGGGACCACATCAATTTTTACAAAGAAACAAGAGGAATACCTCGTAATGTATGCCGCTTCCGGAAATAATAAATTAGTTTCCTAAATTTATAAATGCAACGCACGTCATCAATTAAAAAAAAAAAAAAAAAAAAAAGGACGTTATTCTATTTAATTTGTCATCGTCCACGTATATATCCGTGACAGGTATTTAGTATAGTATAAGCTGACTTAATTAATTGAGATATTCGCCTTTTGCTAAAAAAATCCACGTCATCTTACCCACGAAAATTTATATATATTCTGTAGTAGTTCCATCCAACCATTTATTTAATGGTTGCTGACTAAACATCGCAATTTTTTTTTGGGCCATAAAACATAAACAATAAATTAGATATGGGTGTTTTAATAAACAGATATATGGGCATAAAAATTAGACAATGTTTGCTGACGTCAGTGGAATTAGAGCTAAACAGAGATCAAGGTAGAAATAAATCTAATTTGATTCAAAATCTCAATAAACATTACCCTTTACTAATTGTTAATAATAAGAAATATAATTATAAATTATATCTATGAGATTTTGTTGGACCATTGCCAAAGTGATAAAGTTAAAAGGCCAACAATATTATGTTATTCTGCAAATTTCCTATAGATTCTGAGTTAAATCAACTTTCCAAAATTTGTTTCCGAATATAATTATCCAATTCCAATTTCTTTGTCAAAATCTCCTTTTTTATTTTATTTTATGCGCACACAAACTAATTTGGTGGAACCAACCTCAAGTTCTGCTTCTACACACAAGGTGAACTAGCAATAAAAATAGCAAAAACTAACGTATTTTTGGGAAAAAGAAATTACAAGCCAGATTTATAAAGGTTTGGCTTGAACATGCATGCTCCTCTTTTCCGGCTCTAATGCCACCTTGTTACAAGTATAGAACTTGCTATCACAAAAAACCTGTCCTTTTAGAGCAACCTCACTATAGATTAAGTAACTATTGGAGTCTTGAATAGTTGTTCTCACTACCCAGTACAAAGGATAGTAAATTCTCACCCCAAACCATAAACGACACTTTTAAGTGTACCAAGAGTCCATTGCACAATTTCTCATTCACCTAGACAAAGGCCTTTTTATGTACAACTTCTCTCGTGTCTTTAAAAAATGAGTTTCTCACTCTTACTAATCATAGGAGCAACAATTGAATGGAAATTACAAGTTTATAAAAGAGAAGGACTATAAAAACCTCTTAAAAGTACTCAAATTCTCTTGTTTTTTTGCTCTTGTCAACTATTTATCTTCTGGCCAATTCTCTCCTTTTTATAGAGCTCCAAATTTGAATGTTGCTGTTGAACCTTGTAGCCGTGATATTTGTCTCATCCTCTTTGAAAATCTCAATAAAATTCCTTGGAAAACAAAACCCTGCTTTAATTTGGATTGTCAATCATGATCATACAATTTCACCAATCTCTTGAGTGAATTAGCTCATGAGTTTGGAAATGCCTTTTCACACATTCACACATTCCGACTGTTTTGCTGAATCTAGTTTTGTTCTACACCCTTATGCAATTTTCCAAATATAACAAAATTGGACACATAGGTTTGCAGAATCTAAACTACCTTCTGCATGGCATTTAAATAAACTCATAAACCATTATACAATTAATGAATTCCAACGTTAGTAATTTAATGTTAAAACTGATAAATTTAAAGCGTTAGTAAGTTATACAAATAAAATTTGATAAGTTAGTTCCTAAATCGGTAATTTGAAAATGACATAGAAAATTTCGACCGAAAAAAAAATGACATAGAAAATGGTGGTAATTTTCATAAATCTATGGATAAGTTGATGACGAGTTACCTGAAAAAAAAAAAAAAAAAAAAAAAGAGTCGGCTATCATTTTTTTAATCAACAGTTTGTTGACATTTACCAATACTGATTAAAATATACCAGCACCAAAAGAAATCTTTTTTTTTTTTTTTTTCGCAGGAACAACAAAAATCCATGTAGGAAATATGAGTACTTTTAATATCTCAGCAAATGCACTACAAATCAGACGTCTTATAAACAAACCGCTCCTCAAGGAGGAAAATTTCTTATTTTCCATGGCAGAATAGTTTCATCTTCAAGAACATATAACAAAAAGAGAAATTGCTAAAAAGGAAACAACCAGCGGAGGATTGTTCTTAAAGTCAACCTAGAAGACAAACCCTAAATTTGAGGTATGTTGACCATTAAGCTAACCATGATCAGTGTACTAAACAAAAAGATCTTGAGGACCCATCTTGAAGGTGAGGAAAAAGTAGAGTGTACTTTCTAATGTTCCCAAAGAAATGTACATGTACTACTTTGTTTTCTTAGTGTAATTAAATGCAATGAAGTGCAGATCTTCTTCAACTCTTCTTCTCCTGCTTCTATCATGCCACATCATGTTTCTCAGTCACCTCCCACTCTCGTTTATATGAGGTCTCGGGTAGGCAGGGCACATCTCCCTCCACCATTTTGCATCTTATGGCACCAGAAGGTAAGCTCTTCGTCTTGTTTTCCACCGGTTCAATTTCTCGTGCTGTCCTATCTCCACTTATCCGTGTCGTGTGGTCCAATCGATATGTCCTTAACTGATGCGCACACATGTAGAACCCATATGTACAATTTATCCAACTTGCTCATCGCCCAGATAGACAAGCCGATAATGCATGTCTCGGAATGCGCACCATGGCTTCTCAACCACATAAGTCTCACATAGAGTCTGCAATGGATTGTGCCTTGGATATAAATCAGATGCACCCCCGTACTCATAAATGTCTTATTGTTAGGATATTCATTTTCATCCAAATCGACACACTGGCAGTATTATCGATTTCGGCATCATTCAAAAGGGCTTGAGCAATTAATTTATGATTTTCCATTCTTCATTTTCCCTGATTGGATCCACGTCTCATGCGTTTTGAGTGGGTATATTATTTATTCCATTTGCACTTACTCAATTTATAATTTCATATAAGATCACACTTCTTTTTTCAATCCATTATTTCATATTCTCAAACTTTTCTTTTGTCACTCTTCTTGGGCACACCCAAACCTTCATCTTGCTCTGCCACCATGTATTAACATCTTAATGCTGCAAACATGCAAAAACATAAGATCAGTAACTATCCTACCCTTAGTAATCAGCATGTGCATTTTATTTCTTCTTCCTAGAGCCCCACGCAAGATATTTTTTTTTTTTCTTTTCCAAGTGCAATCCCTTTCGGCAGACAAGAAATCAATAATTCACCTCATGGCTTTTCCGAATTAACAATTGTGCTCCATATATACCACATGCGCACATAATAAAGTAGAGGCTGCTAAGCAATTTGTCATGATATCTGCACTTAGTGATTTGGAGGGAAGTAAAAGGTGGCGCGTCACCCGCTGATAGCGATGAGATTCTTCTGGGTAGTAAAAGGAGATTTTTCACAAATTATTTAATCCTTTTTTTACTTAGTTATTTGTATAACTTTTGCTTTGATCTATACGGTTGGAATCAAGCTAATTGATGCACGTTGCGAACGTGTTAGCGGTTCAAAGATGAGCAACTTCTAGACATCGGATAACCATTCGATCTGATGATAAACACCAATATTAAACGCTTATCTAAGTATTGCACTAGCATCATCATTAGTGATAATGCTAAAGAAGTCATTGCATGCACATTTTTACAAATCATGTAGACCGACATCATCTCAACCATCAAATGTGGAGCCCACATAATCAATGGTAGAGATGGAGTCGGTCTACATTGTCAGCGTAGAAGTCATACAATATTTAACAATGTTAGAGTGTCAAGAGTGGGAATATTTGATCTCTACACCTCAATTTGAGCAAAACCCTAGTTGTGACTAAAGAGCCGGCTCACCACCAAGTTCCTCCATTTCCTGAACCGGAAGGCTTTTGCTTCCACATTTGATCTGCCCTTCCAGGATTTAGTTCTCTCACGCACTGTTTCTTGTCGAAGTTATATTCTCTTTCGCTAATTCACCAATACATTAAAATAAATTAATTAATTAAACGAGAGTAAAAACTAGGAATGAAACATTGGCACCTCTTTCACCAGCATGATCTGATTTATTCCGGGGCCTGGCCGCGTTGTCCAATACCCTAAGATGTGGTCGGGCCCCGGAAAATTATAATAAGCTAAAGAACAAGGTCACCGCCATGCATGCGACAAGTTAATCTAGTCCACGGTTATAATGATTAACAGGTTGGCCATGTCGCGTTTATCTTCTATTGCCCCCACATGACGTGCGCGATTACGTGACCCCGATTTCAATCTTCTCAACTTTATTTTTGTCTTCGAATTCTTATCGCCATTTGATAGTGGCGTCGGTAAAGTAATTGAGGCGGTGAGCCTCGCAAAATGCGAGATTCCAACTAAGATAAAAAATATAATTCCTCGCAAATGATTTAGAAACTCGTGGCATTTGCGTGAAAATTTCTATCTTAGTCGAGCCAGTGGAGTGGGTTGCTATTTGAGTAGTGGAAGTAAACTCCAGTCTAATAAAGATTT
Source organism: Eucalyptus microcorys (assembly GCA_014182515.1). NCBI lineage: Eukaryota > Viridiplantae > Streptophyta > Magnoliopsida > Myrtales > Myrtaceae > Eucalyptus > Eucalyptus microcorys. The sequence goes on from CM024566.1 coordinate 41,371,376, forward strand.
TTTTATTATTACATACACTGATAATAAGCTCCGGTATTTTCTTTTTCTTTTTTGCCATGATGATAAGTTCCATTGATCTTACGCTACATTTCGAAATCTTTGTGGTAGCGCGTTGACTAATGAATAGCTACACCATCGTTTCCAATTTGTACACTCTAGAACATCGTATGTACCCCAGGAAATTATGAAGTTCTAATCATGGCACTTGAAGTGTGAAATGATGACTTGGGTGGCGCAGGGAACATGGCGATTGATTGGAAAAATGATTGCTTAAGGAGTGGATTACAGGTCACTGAGATGGTGTGGAAGTACACTGGGAAACTTCCGTAGGGTAGGGATTTTCTCCGGTTGAGAAGGGACACCGTGGGAGCAGCATCAGTTTAGGGAAAGTGTCTAGACGCATCAGACGTATTCATTCGGTTTCGTTCTTCCTGTGTTGTTTAGAAGTAGATCTCCAACGAGAGAGATAATTTAATATGTAAAGCAAGACGTTCCTGTCCTCCTAAATTGATAGTTATATGTCAAAGTCAGGATTGGGAGAGAAAAAGAGAATATATGCAATACGTGATTTCGGGCAATCGGGAGTGGAGAGGCCGTGATGACCGATCTTTAAGGGCCTATTTGTTAAAAACAATTTCTGTTCCCCGGAACAAAAATTTATATTCTTTTGTTCCAGGGAACAAAAAAAGAATATAAACGTGTTTGGTAAAACTTTTGTTCTCAAAAACAAAAAATCTATTTTTGTTCCTAGGAATAGATTTAAAATAGAAACAAAAAGTAGAAAAAAGTAGCTTCTTGTTCTCGAGAACAATTTCTAGAATCAAATTTTCTCTCTCTTCTTTTTTCTCCTCTTTTCTTCTTCTTCTTCTTCTTCCTTTTGGCCGGTTGCCGACCTTGGTCATGGCTGACGCCGCCGACCAGCCAAACGAGGGCCAGCGAGTCGCCGGCCCCCGAAGACGCCAAGCCACGGCGAGGCTCGTCGACCCGAGCCTCGCCGAGCCTCGCCGTGGCTGGGTGAGGCCGCACAAGGCTCGGCCTCCCCAGCCGACGTGAGGCTAGGCCTCACCAGGCCAGGGCGAAGCCAACCTCGCGCCACTTGGGCGAGGTCGAGCCTCGCAGATCTGGCGAGACCAAGGCTCGCTGGACGTTTCCCAGCCAGTCACCAACCACGGCGATGGCTGGTGACCGGCCAAAGAGAAAAGGAAAAAGGAAAAATAAGAAAAAATAGTAAAAGAATTAAAAAATTAAAAGAAATAAAAAAATCTAAGAATTTTACCAACTGTATTTCTATCCCGAGAATAGAAATCTTGGGAAGTTACCAAACGCGTTCTTTTGCTCTGAAATTGTTCTCGAGAACGGAAACAGAATAATAAATTTTCAGCAAAATTGTTCCCTGGAACAAAGGCGTTACCAAACACGCCCTAAGAACCATCCTCTCAAGGGACAAATATATTTGTTTTCATTTTTGAAAGGCAAAAGAAAAAACCCTTTGTTTTGCGTCAAAATTTGAAGTTCTATACATTGAATTTTGAATTTAATGGTCTTGTTGAAGCATCAATCATGCGTATCATACAATTTTCGTTTCCTTTCGTCTTGATGCTAGGTCATGCAATTTTCAGAGTCAGTTGGTATCGGTCCCTTTATGGCCTTTCTTTCTCGGATTACTTTCCTTTAGGACTCTTCACAATTCGTTCATGCACCAATATTCATACCGAAAATTCGCATATCAGGAACAGTTTGTATCCGAGCATTTTAGTCGGAAATTACCACCCAATCGCCATAAAAACGTATTACTTTTTGCGACCGTTCAAAAAATTCATCGGATACTACAAGTGGGCAACGACGTTCATGTCGTTAATCAACAATGCTCTCCATGTTTTTGGCATGTTTTGTTGAAAAATGTCCCGAGGGGGTTCATCCCTTGCTGTAGAAGATCCACTGCCTGTCTTGGGGTCCACTTCCTTGTTTTTTTGTAAAGATAGTTGACCACGAGACTCATACCGGACATATTTTAAATGGGCTTTTCCTCAGTCTTTGATCTCGATCCGAATTCCCTTGCTTTTACGCCAACACTGAGATTAACTATAAAAGAATTTGCGAAAAAAAAAAAAAAAAAAAAAAAGAGAAAAAGGCACCAAAAATCCCAAACTTTACCCAATGTGACAAATTTACTTCAGACTTTTTTTTTTTTTTTGTAACACAAAGAACTCTAAATTTTCTCAACTGTGATACATTTGCCCCAACTTTATGGCCAAAGTGTATTTTCATCTTTAATTTTTTTTTTCCTTTTTTCTTCTTCTCTCTTCCCTCTGCAAGCCAGACTCAAGCGAGGGCTGCCCTCGCCGGCATCAAGTGAGGACAACCCTCGCTAGATTCGGCAAGGGCAACCCTCCCCCGACGTAGACAAGGGCACCCCTAGCCTAGGTTGGATCTGGTGAGGAATGCCTCGTTGGCATCGACGAGGGCTACCCTTAACTGCATCGGGCAAGGTTGCCCTTGCCGGATCTGGCGAGGGCTATCCTCGCGTGACCCAAGGGAGGGCCGCCCTCGCTCGCCTAGGTGAGGGCGACTGTCGCCCAATGCCAACGAGGGCAGCCATCGCTTGAGTCCAACTTCCCTCCACCAAGACCGGCAAAGGAAAGAGAGGAGAAGAAAAAATAAAATAAAGAAACAAAAAAAAGAAAAGCAAAAGGTAAAACACGAAAATGCCCTATAATTTGGGGTAAATGTATCACGCAAGTATAAATTTGAAATTTTGTAAATGCATCACAGTTGGCAAAGTTTAGGGCTTTTTATGTCACAAAAAAATTTGAGGTAAATTTGACATATTTAGTAAAATTTGGGATTTTTGGTGACTTTTTTCCAGCAAAAAAATTACTCAATTAGTCTTAAACCTAATCAATCTTAAACCGATTGCACAAGTGGCAATTCAGTCTACAATCTTCATAAATTTGCCAACTTACTATTAAACATCTATGCAAAATTTCAATGTAGTCATTTTGATTAACTTTCATTGAAACTCGCTGACATAACAATCCAATCATCACCGACCATTTCACATGACACATCACCATATCAATGATCTCTGGTAAAAATTGTTTGAAAGAACTATATTGAAATTTCACGCAAAAATTTAAAATTAAATTAACAAAATTGAAAAGTTTAAAATTGAATTAACGTCTAAATAACAAGTTTATAACTGATTGGATAATTTCACTTATACTTCTTACATGCTCTTTTTTCGCATAGTAACTGAGACAGGTTGATCTTAGGTTATATCCTACTTTATAGACCTCACGGAAAACTAGGTAGAAGTAGCCATGTGTCCATGACTTTAAGCCACCATTTCATATTGGAAAAGTACCATTCAAAATACCCAAATTGGATTTTTCATTCCTATCTTTTGCATTTTGCATAATCTTCTTCTTTTGAAGAAATCAATTTTCTAATTTTCTTTCTGAGATTTTTATATACAGGAAGATGCTAATTTTTGTGCTTTATTTTTACTTCGAAAACTACACAATCTTTGTGGCCAAAAAAAAAAATTGTGCGCTTTGAAAGATGGTCATACCAGAGGAGTTTCTTAAAAGGCGGTCACACATTTTGAGGAATGATCTGACTTCTAAAATTTTTGTTTACACGTCAAAAGTAAACCTATTAAAAAGCTAAAAAGTTTCCTTCTTTGATTGCCGGAGCTGACTAAATAGAGAAAAAATTATCATGCATAAAGTGTTTACGCCGCATTACGGGCGACGCCATTAAGATAATTCGCGTGAAATCCGATGATCATTCATTCAACTCAAGGCACAACTTGCCTCTTTTCGACTAGAGCAGCTAGAACATTAACTAGAATTCTGTACGAGTTATTCTCTTCTATTTTGCAATTGATAAACCATTAGAAGGAAAAAAAAAAAACATTTTCCTCTTATGCTTTCTTTCTAATTTCAGTTTTCACTGCCGAATATCTCTTGACTTCCAGTGAATTTTTTTACCATGAATTTCGGGGGTAACGTGGGACTAGTGGACTTGGTGTCCACCAGGAAAAAGAAAGAATATATGGCTGCGATCGGGTAACTTTTCTGACGAGCGATCCTCCAAGAAAACGTTAATGCCTATGGGAACACGGAGAAAATGAGCACGAGCCTTTGAAAGACAAGTGCTGAATTTTTTTTCTATGATTTAACTGTTATCTATACACAAAAGCCTAATTCAAAATTCGTTTTCATGTGGGGCAGACAGGGAGCGTCTAGAGTCTACACAGAGATCACCGAAACATTGAAAGAATTCTCCTATAAGTAGCCCCCTTCGATGGAAGGTGAAAGTCACAAGAAGAAAGGGACAGAGTGCAACACAAGTCTCCTTCTTTGTTCTGGATCAAGTGATTTGATTGTTACAAGTTCATTGTTCTCTTGTTGAGAGAGAGAGAGAGATGGGAACATTTCTAGGGTTTGTGGTCACCATGACCCTGCTCTTTTGCATAGCTCAAGGCGAAGACATCTACTATGATTTCGTGGTGAGTAGGAACATCCCCTTCTTGAGTACTTTAGGTTTGTCCTTTTTTGGGCCATATAGAACATTTAGTGACTGCCAGCACATTCATTACAAGTTTTAGACTCTTTAGAAGTATTGCAGCTGACCCCGACCTCGTGATTTATAGATATTGTTATACATGGATATTTGATACAAGAATCTCCTTCACATCTAAATCTTCAGCTAGCTAAATCTCGGACTATGCTTGAGGTCGAGCATTACAGCCTTCATCAAATGCAAATCTACATGCCTTTTTTCTGAAAATTTGAGCTTCTTGATACTTTAGTAGTAATTCCGCAAAATCTACAGTTGTATGATTTGTTTACTTATTTCTTTGGGTGGTGGTTACCCACCCCATTTGGAGTCTTTATGCCAGAAGAAAGTGCAGATGCAGGCCTTTGAATAAGTTAATGTCATTTGTAGACAATGACGCACCAAAGCGGATCAGCATCAATTTAATAAGAGAGATTATTTGAGACGTTTAACGGTCCAAATTTTAGGGGATGATTTTTTATTTGTTGCAGGTGAAGGAGACACCTGTTGAGATGTTATGTGAGACGAATCGGACCGTCTTGACTGTGAATGGTCTGTTTCCTGGGCCAGAGATTCGTGCTCACAAAGGCGACACCATCTACGTTAATGTCACCAACACAGGACCTTATGGAGTCACTATTCATTGGTAAAAATAAAACCACCCCACATCCATCCTCTACAACCCCCCTTCTTCTCTCCCTCCCTCCCTCCCTCCTAATATTATACACACATGCAGGCACGGAGTGAGACAAATAAGATATCCCTGGTCCGACGGCCCAGAGTACGTCACGCAGTGCCCGATCCCTACAAACTCAAGTTTCCTTCAAAAAATCATACTCACTGAAGAAGAGGGCACACTATGGTGGCATGCTCATAGCGATTGGACACGTGCCACTATACACGGCCCTATAATCATTTTGCCTATCAACAGCACCAACTACCCTTACAAGTTTGACGAACAACACACAATCGTGATCTGTATGCTACTTTCAACTAACTTAAATGTCAAAAATAAGTTTTCACTCCTATTTGCACAAATAACAGTTAGTATTGTTTTTCTTAACAAAACTATACTTTGGCATGCAGCTGAATGGTATGCAAGAGATACAAAGAACATCATCGATGAGGCTCTCGCTACGGGAGGTGATCCAGACTTGTCCGTGGCCTATACCATCAATGGTCAAGCAGGAGACAGTTATTCATGCTCAAATGGTACCAATTCTATTAAATACGTGAGCCTGATATATGCTATTAATATTAAAAAGAAAAGGTCTTATTCATAGGTAATGAAATAAAACGTTACCACTCTATACTAAATGAAATGAGATCTATGCAAAATGATGATGCCTTAAAATTAATTAATGACGATTTTCATATAGGATGAGTAATTTCTGGATTTCCGTCATATACTATTTAATATGGTATTTTTTTTCTTTCGCAGATTCAACGTACAATGTAACAGTTGTGCAAGGAAAAACATATCTCCTCCGCATCATCCATTCCGGGTTGAACGAAGAGATGTTTTTCGGCATAGCCGAGCACAATATTACTATGGTCGGAATGGATGGAGCTTATTTAAAGCCGCTTAATACTAAGTACCTCATGATAACTCCCGGTCAAACAATGGATGTTTTGCTCACTGCAAACCAAACCCCCGGTCGCTATTATATGGTTTTTAGTCCGTTCGTCGACACCACTGCCCCGTCCAATCAAAACGTCACTAGGGGGATATTCCAATACACCAGCACTTATAACCAATCAGAGACTCCGGTATTACCCGAGCTTCCAGGTTTTACCAATAAGAGTGACGCTGGAAACTTCACCATTCGATTGAGGAGTTTGAACAGTGCAGAACATCCGTCCACAGTTCCGACCAACATCACTAGGAACATTACGATCACGGTATCAGTGAATCAGCAGCCATGTCCTGCTAATCAAACATGTAACGGTCCAGATGGCTCTATGCATTCGGCAAGCTTGAACAACATAAGTTTTTCGGCTCCCTCAATCAGCATTCTCCAAGCATACTACAAGTAAGTAAATCGTTAGACCTACAAAATTTGATCCTATTTGTTCAAATTGAATATCTTTCTCTAGCCGATAGAGTTCATTCGGGCTGAAACATTCTTCAAATCGAACCAATTTAACTGGTTAAAACCTTCATCGTCTTAAAGCGAAGGCATAACTCAACATTTAAATGTTCTATAACATTATGTTTGTGTGGTGCAGCAATCTCCAAGGAGTCTACAACAAAACTTTTCCGGATACACCACCTTTTGTGTTCGACTACACCGGGAATGTATCGGCCTTAGGGGAAGCTGCCAATGTGAGTACCGAAGTGTTGATGATTAACCATAATGAGGAGGTCGAAATAAGATTCCAAGGGACCAATCTCGGAGCAGCGGAGAATCACCCCATGCATTTGCACGGCTATAGCTTTTATGTCGTCGGGATGGGTGATGGAAATTTCAGCGACTCCTATGTATCGCAGTATAATACAGTCGATCCGCCTTACGTTAACACCGTCGGACTCCCCAAAAATGGGTGGACAGCGATCAGATTCAAAGCCGATAATCCAGGTACTATGATTTTATCGGCAGAAACGCGTAAAAACATATAGCTTGCACGGATTTAAACTTGTATATGAATGCATGATTGACAGATTATTCTTTTACGGGTGCTTGTAGGGGTGTGGTTCATGCACTGTCACTTAGAACGCCACGCAAGCTGGGGAATGGACACAGTCCTCGTCGTCAAAGATGGGCCGAACGACGATCAGAAGCTGCTTCCGCCGCCCAACGACGTGCCTCCTTGCTCGTAATCAGGATGTTGTTTGCTTCGAGTCCTTAGGACAAAGGCTATTGATATCACACTGGGAATAAATCATCTGAATGTTGTGTCGAACTTCGCAATTCGGCATCATTCTAATAAGTTTCGATTGTAACGTTGGCAAGTAAAAAGTTTTTGTTCGGTCCCACGAGTGACTTGAAATGTATTTTTATGTTGCCGACAATGAATCCATAAAGTCGATTGATAGGGGTGAAGTTTTCAAAGATATTGACTGAAAGGGTAATTTACTATAAGTTTGTCAAACAAAGTCAGCATAGTGAAATATATTCGATATGTAAAATAATATATGTATGGAACAATGTCAGCCAAAAATGCGTGCCAACTTGCGATGTTGACATGAAAGGTCGGTGCAAGTAGAACCATCAATGGCTAGATCTATTATTATCCATTGAGAAAATATTATGCAGTCCCGCCCCAACACATCATCGTAGTCTCGAGCAACTCAATGATTGATAAATGTTTGTCGCCTGTCCAAGTTGGGCCTGACTTGTTAGTATTTTGTCTCTCTATTTTGCACCTTGCCCGTTCCCGTTCTGAATTGGTGAGCAAAATCTTATTCTACTCGAAAAAAAAATAGATGGTTGTGGAATTAAAAGGCGGATTTTGATTCCTTTCTTCATTGGATAGTGATTTCGTCCTCAGCAACACCTCCGACTTGACGTAGTACAGTGTCTCCACCACGCCCTAGCCTCGCCAACAAGCTGATCGCCGACCCAAAGTCAGGGAGCTTTGGTTTGTTGCGCAAGTCGACCGGGACGTTGTCGTGATTCATGTCACGATAGGCGACACGAAGGTGATGGCAGACGGTGGAGAGGAGCTACATGACGAAATGGTAGGCCTCGGGCTGGGAAAGAGGGCGTTGGGAGATGAATAGAGGTGGAAAATGGATGGGTTGGGTTGGGTTGGATTGGATTTGATTTGGGTGCGTCATAAATGGGTTCAATCGAAATCCACTCATTTAACTCACATTAACTCATTTATTTACTAAATAATTTAGATAGCTCATATCCAATCTAATCTAGACCCAAGCCCAAATCTACCTTCATAATTCACCCAAAAAGCAGGTGAAAAGGCCTAAGACATCTCCAAAAATAAATAAACGAAAGATAAAAATAGAAAGAAAAAAAAAATGCAAGGCAGCTATTGATTTTTCTTTCGAAATCACGGGTCACTCATCATCTCGTCGACGGTGATCCGGGTCTCCCAGTTCTTGTCCCGGAGGTTGTGGTCGCTGTAGAAGAGGTAGCCAACGTTGAGGACAAAGAGGATGACGCTGCATGACTAGACGTTGACCTCGGCACCGTCTTGAGCCCGCTCGGCGAAGGTCTCCGGCGCGACGTAGACCAGCGTCCCGTAGAGGGTGAAGAGGAGGCTGTCGGCATGGAGCCCGAAATCGGACGCAAAAGAAGGGCCTCTTGTGTTTGGGCCATTTTCTTTTGCATTGGGCCATATGGCCTTCTATTCCTAAATTGTTTAGCAAAAAATTGGGCCAGGGTCAAATTCGAGGTGACTTATATATTACCAATTTCAACAACTTTGAGTTAACAGGTCTAGCGATGATGTCGCAGGGGTGTGACAGTCGCGAAGCTCAAAGACAAGGGAGAGAGACCCAAATTTTGAAATATTAAAACAAGAAAGTGAATTTTTGAATATGTTCAATGGGCGCCATATGTCAATCACTGAGTGAACCGAGACTACGTTGATTTGGTAGGACAACCTAATTTGTATTTATTATCCACTGAATTACCCATTTGGCCAACCATGGATGATGTGGTATCGAGAAGGAAAAGATTCTGCTTTTAATTATTGGAAAATTTCCAAAAAGCCCCTAGAGTGGGACCTTTTTTGCAAAATAAGGTTCGCTATAGTTGGTACCGATTCATAAATCTTGATAACGTTACTTTCGCTAATGTAGCCCAAAGATGCATGCGGCCCATCTATAATAAGTCCGGTCCAAACCAATTAAGATACTGTATTTCCGACTAACGACATGGTCAAAAAATAAACATTTGGAGGGGAAATGGAGGAGCTGGTTCTGAGGTTTAAATTAAAGGGTGACCAAGGTGTGGATAAAGTATTTATGCTCTCGTTTTATAAGAGAGTGGCAGAAAATATTTTGCGAATTGGAGTGGGAGTGGTAGAGTAGTATGGAAATGGAACGCTTATCCCATCATTAGTTCATATGTACAAAATTCATGTTTTAGAGATGTCAGGGACCTTTGTCTCAACCATACTGCCACTTCAATGATTTCCGACGAAAATTAACTGAAATAACTACATTGAATTTTCGCGCAATGATTTAGGACAAAATTGATAAAATTGAAAAGTTCGAGACTAAATTGATATATATATATATAATAGATTTAAAACTCATTGAATAATTCTCCTTGGTCTCTAACAACCTTTGGGTAATCCGCATGGACAAGGTTACTATGCTAAATAGCGTTAGTGATATTTGTCTGGACATTGGCAATTTAATATGTCGGAAATATGGAGAATAATAAATTTCAAACAACCTAAGGTCCCTATTTTATTGTAGGACAAGCGTTGCATTAAAAAAGTTAGGTAACTACTCTACTATTTCTGGAAGCGCATAAATTCCGAGAAATTCCTCTCTTTTTTTTATAAACTCAATGCAGTCCAAAATAAATGGGTGTATTCACTTTGCATGGTACTGCAGCTTATATTTTAGATATATATTAATTGAAAAAATGCGCATGGCATCAACTAATATCTAATCACTAGAATTAGTGTTCAATTTTCATGAATTGCATACATTCGAGACACTTAGATGTGACGAAAATAGTGTGAATATCATTGATTATTAGAGTAATGATAAAATGATAGTAGACAAATCCTTATAATTAGCAAATCGGTTGCTGTTTGTTAAGTAGGTTATATTACGTGACACTATCTTGAACCCTTTTCAAAGGTTTTTTTTTTAACAAAGGTCCATATAATTTCTCTAAACATTTAGTAGAAGAAGGGTCGGAAATCTCAATAGCCATCTTAAGTTGTAAATACCAGAAAAAAAAAAACTATAGTTCTTATTAATTGCGAGAGAAGATTTGAATAAGTAATTATTCAATGAATATTAAAAGTCAAGTTCACTAATCCCCTCAATGATTTTGTTTTCAGTGGGAGTCCAGTTAACGATTTGTGGATGTTGATGTATATTTGCTAAGATTAGTTAAACAAACTAAGATTAAGCATGGGATTATATGGTCTTATGAGTAATCTATGGGCCAAAGCCCACAAAAGCTAGAGTGAAACCTCGACTAGAGGCCATTTGAGATTGATCGCCATTGTCGACCATGGATCTAGGTATTCAACCTTGATCCCCCCCGGCGCGCGCACGAGATGGTGGCAATCGGTGGTCAAATGGTATTATGATGACTTGGGCAACAATGTGTGGCCATAGGAAGATAGCCGGTGGATCGATGTTTGCGACCGAGAGAGAGATATGACAACCGGCGCGAGCACGTGCAGGTTAGAGTTTTGAATTAAGCTTTTGTGTATAGATAACAGTTATTCATGCGAGAAAACCCGACAGTAGCATCATCTCTATCATTGTACAACATTGTTTCAGATTTACATTTTACTAACAATATGTCCGAATTGAGTTGTTTTTGAGAATCGTAGATATTTCAATTGATATTACTCTTCCTCGATTGAAACATGATAGTATATTTTTCCTACCCTTCCCCTTTCTCCAATCCTTCCAAATTTTTATCTGTCCACACAATGTAGGGTATGGATATGCCACCAAAACTAGCATTGTTGGCTTGTTTAACGATAAATGATCAGTTCATCATATCATGCATGTTTCAGAAAGGAATGTTGCGTTTCATATGCTAGTAGTAAATTCTCAACTTAATTGAGCCATCAATGGAAGGCAATTCTTACTATAAAATACTTGTTCTTTTGTCAATTACTCACAATGTTGTAGGAATGAAACTAGATAGACTTTTTCTAATCGCGCATGCAAGCGATTAATCATATCGTATTTACATCTTAACCCTAAGGCAGTCGTCGAGCTATAAAAAGGAAACAAGCTTGTAATTGTAGTATATTTAGATTCAATATGGCTAAACTAAGTTTTTTATGTAAGTCAAAACTTAAATATGTGAACTCAGGCTAAACATGCTTTAGGGTTTTCAAAACACATGATGCAGGGTGAGATCATACGCACATAACGTGATATGTAGACTTTCTTGAGCAGCGAACAAGCTAATCATAATTGTATTAAACTACTGAGAAACCCCAAAACCAAATTTAGAACGAATCTACATGAAGATCTGATTCCCACCTAATAAAGGTGTCCGATCCGTTTTTTGCGCCCTTCACCTAATTCCAATACCTGGGCCATTCTCAATGGGAGATGAGTCATCAAATTATACTTTTTCAGACTCATTTTATGAATTATGGAGAGAATAGAACCAATTACAATGTAAGAATTGTGTTTGAACATGCATTTATTTTATGGTCTCGTGTTTTGGGTTCAATGATTTCTTGATATGTAACTAACCTGATCTAATATCACGAGTTTTCGGTAATTTCCTGCATAGATTTCCCGTATGCTTTTGGGAGTGCTCTCCCCAATAAGAGCAGTTACCATGTCTTCACACTCACTACTACCATCACTTTAATGCTATATAAACGGCCTTCATTTCCCAAATCAACTTGCACACATCAAACCTATCAAAATGGCGAGTTTCGACTCGAACATAGAGAGATATGATGTAGAAGCAGAAATCTCACATTCCTGGGGCAATAAACGAGCCGGATGGATCACCTTCCCCTTCATCGCAGGTTGATTTCTCTCTGCCTGTGCATGCTTGCTAGATTTTTCATCGGCATTTCAACTCATTCACAAAGTAATGCAGGTTGTTCATCCCATAATAATGCATGCCTTTGTGAAATTGGTTTTATTCCTGAAGCATTAATAGTACATTGTACGAAAGAACAGATATATTCAACTAAAGTTTTCACACAAAGTTTGACAGATTTTACTGTCTGTCACCTTTTTAGTGGCAGACATACTTGAAATTGGGTGATTAATCTAACTATACATCCCCGGTTTGGTCAGAAAACTCCTGAATTTTCCATTGATGACCATCTTAGCTCGAAAGTTTGACACGACGTGTCGTTCAATTTGTACAGGGGCAATGGTGTTCATGGGGGTAGGTGGAACGGGGTGGATGGTGAACTTGATCGTATTTCTGATTGAAAAATTCAATGTGAACCGCATCGACGCGGTTGCAGATTTTCAATGTTGTCAATGGTTGCATCAGTCTCCTTCCCGTTCTTGCTGCAATCATCGCCGACTCCTTCGTCGGCTGTTTTTGGGTCACCTCCATCTCTTCCTTTATTGCCTTGATGGTAATACACACACACTATAAGTCAGCTTTATCAAATCCCTAACAACATTTGAGGAAAGGAAAGACATGTATGGGTTGTGAGATCCTTATTCATGATCATTTTTCTTTGCTAACATTGTAGGAAAGGAAAGACATGTATCGGTGCGTCGGGAATGAGGTTGACTGCGGTGACGTTAGGAGCGGACCAGTTCGAAATCCAGCAAGACCAATCCACTTTCTTCAACTGGATCTCCTGTGTCGAATTTGGGGCACTCATCATAGGAAGCACAGTGGTTGTATTGGTGATATTGGCGAGATTTGATCTCCTATTCAAGGAAATGACATATTGTGGGCAAATCTCTGCATTGATAGTTTTCCTATTTTTGAAATTTCCATTTTTGTTGCGGTGAACCCTATGTACAAATTGCAGAAGAATGTTATGACAAAAAATAAAGGAGTCGAGAGTTTTGTCTGAGGATGTAGGCACATTGCTGAACCTCGTAATCCTTGTGTTCTTTTCTGATTGCCTTACTAAAATTCAACATGGTATCAGAACAGGTTTGATTCAATCTATGATTTTTTTGGTTTGTTTTATGTACATCTGATTGTCTCGATCTGCTTATGTTCGAGACTGTTCCTATTCTACAACAATCTGCATTCTTCGGTTAGTGCTTGTTCCTCTCTTTGTTGTTGTCATATCATTGTTATTACTAGCAAAGCGTCATGGATGGGTCAAAGAAGTCAGGAGATGCATCCAACACAACAAAGGTGCATGAGACAAACAATCAGCGGTTGACTTCGTTGTTGCTAAACGAAAGAAATTACCTTCCTTGGTCACAAGCTGTAACTGTTGCTCTCAGGGGTAGATCGAAGCTTGGTCACATCAATGGGAAGATTAGAGCCCCTCCCGTGATGGATCCCAAATTTGATGAATGGCAAGCGAATGACCACAGTGTGATGTCTTGGATATTCAATTCCATGGAACCAGAGATCTACGAGATATTTGCATATTCAAAGTCAGCCAAGGTGTTGTGGGATTCGATAAACGAGATGTATGGTCAAGCCAGGAATGCATCTCGGATCTTTGAACTGCAACAAGGACTTGCTTCTTCTAAGCAAGGCGCAACACAATCTTTCACTGAACACTTGGGAAAAATGAAGAAACAATGGGATGAGCTTCGTCAGTATAGACTGCGACCCGAATGTGATGGATTATGTCAATCGAGAAGAGCAAGATAAAATCTTTCAATTGTTAGCAAGTATCAGGCCTGAATTTGAGGACACCAAACGTCAAATTCTTATGAGTCCTGTATTGCCCACTTTCAATGAAGTTTGTGCCATAATCCAAAGTGAGGAAACAAGGAGACGCGTCATGCCTTCAGTTCCAATTACATCAGGAGAGCTTGGTGAACAATCAGCCCACAATGCTATCAACACGAAGCAAGGAGACTCCATTGCTTGGTTTGCCAAAGGAAAATTTAAGAAACCAGCACGGTTCCATTGTGACCATTGCAATCGCAATGGCCATTCCAAAGAGAGGTGTTGGGTTCTTCATCCGCATTTGCGTCTTTCCAAAGACAAGGGGTTCGGAAGCTAAGGTGGCAATCCAAGAAAATCCAAACGATTTTCAATCCAAGTTGGAGGCTTTGTCTCAGCAAGTTCAGCAATTACTTCATATACATGGTAATGGAACGAACGCTTCTAGCATCGAAACCGGAAATTTGGCTATGATATATGGTAATGTCCATACTTACTCAGCTTTATCCAAAACTCAGTTTATTGTTGACTCTAGTGCTACATACCACATGTGTAGTTCTCCAAACTTGCTATCCAATATTACTTCAGGTGTGTCATATCCACCTATTACTATTGCTAATGGTGGGCAGGTTCCAACTAGTGGTGTTAGACAAATTAATTTCTTTTCAAATAATTCTAAAGCATTGTTGGTACTTGAATTATCCTCAAATTTAATGTCAGTTAGCAAATATACTAATCAGGGGAATTGCAATGTTATTTTTACTCCTCAAAAGGTGTTTTTTCAAGATCGAATCACCAGGAGGATGATTGGTGAAGGGCGGTTGCAGAATGGGCTGTATATGGTGGACCTCAACAACGAAGCATTGATGGCACAAAGGAAGACTGTTGACACTTCCCGATTGTGGCATTGGCGTCTGGGTCATCCCTCTAATCGGGTGTTACATGCTATTGATATGACTTTAAGTTATGATTCCAATTGTTGTGATCCTTGTCATTATGCTAAGCAGCATAGGTTACCTTTTTCACATAGTACACATAAATCAAAACAGTTTTTTGATTTAGTTCACTCGAATGTTTGGGGAGCTTCTCCTATTGACTCTAAGGAGGGGTTCAAGTATTTTGTTACATTTATTGATGATAAATCTCGAGCTACATGACTTTATCTGCTTAAATCCAAGAGTGAAGTTATGACTGTATTTCAAGATTTTTGCAATATGGTGAAAAATCAATTTAACACTATGGTGAAGATTCTTCGTACAGACAATGGAACTGAATATACCAATTGGGCTTTTCAAGTGTTCCTGCGTAGCTTGGGAGTCATTCATCAGACCTCATGCGTTGGAACTTCGCAGCGAGAATGGAGTTGCTGAAAGAAAAATAGGCATCGCTTGAGGTTACCCGAGCATTGTTATTCTCAGGAAATTTACCCAAGACATATTGGGCTGACGCAGTTCTTACTAGCTGCTACTTAATCAATCGTTTGCCTAGTAAAGTGTTGGGGTATAAAGTTCCAATTGAAAGTCTATATGGCCGAAAATTTGGTATCTCTCACCTAAGAATTTTTGGATGTGTGTGTTATGTGCATTCTCAATCGGTGACAAGCTGGATCCACGGGCTCGAAAGTGTGTGTTTGTGGGATACTCAAATGTCAAGAAGGGATACAAATGCTATGAACCAAGTACTAGACGTGTTTATATTTCTCGTGATATTGTCTTCGATGAGGCTCACATGTTTTTTGCTAGGAATCAAATTCAGGGGGAGCAAAATGACTATTCTGAATTTTTGCTTCCTATCCTACCTATCGGGGATTCAATGTTGGATCAAGAGGAAATTCCAACAACGGCTATTCAAGGGAGTCAGCTTGTCCCTAATGTCGATGCCGTTCCTGATATAGCTGCCATTACAACAGATGGGGCTGATTTGGAAGTAGAGGTTGAAAATGCAACAGAGGTAGATCCAGCAGATACAGTACCTAATATCTCAGCCTCAACCCACAGGTCATCACGCATTCCAAGGCCTTCAACACGGCTCCGTGATTTTGTAACATATCTGCAACAGAGGTAGATCCAGCAGATACGGTACCTAATATCTCAGCCTCAACCCACAGGTCATCACGCATTCCAAGGCCTTCAACACGGCTCCGTGATTTTGTAACATATCATACGGCTCAGCATCCTATTCAAGATTTTATTAGGTATGATAGAATTTCCCATAATTATTTAAGTTTCTTATCTACTATTGAAAATCAACAGAAACCCAATACCTTCTTGGAAACATGTAAAAGTAGTGTGTGGGTGAATGCCATGAAAGATGAACTTCAAGCATTGGACCGTAACCATACTTGGGAATTTGTTAAATTGCCAAACGGGAAAAAGACAGTTGGATGTCGGTGGATTTACAAATTCAAATACAATAGTGATGGTTCGGTTGAGAGGTACAAAGCTCGGCTCGTTGCAAAAGGGTATACTCAAACATATGGAATAGACTACAATGACACATTTGCTCCTGTAGTGAAAATAAATACTATTCGTGTCATTCTATCTGTGGCAGTTAATTGTAGCTGGCCATTGTTTCAGATGGATGTGAAGAATGCTTTCCTCCAAGGAGACTTAGAAGAAGAGGTTTATATGGATCTTCCTCCAGGACATCCCTTAGAAAATAATAAGGGAATGGTTTGCAAATTAAAGAAGGCAATATATGGTCTCAAATAGTCACCTAGAGCATGGTATGGCAAGCTAAGTTCTGCACTCGTTAGATTTGGTTTCAAAAGGAGTGCAGCTGATTCTTCGATGTTTACTAAAGTAACTAGTGAAGATATTATTGCTATTCTCATTTATGTTGATGATCTTATTATTACTAGCAGTAACTTAACAGGTATTGCAGAACTTAAACAGTTGTTGAGCAAGGAGTTTGACATTAAAGATCTTGGAAAATTGAGGTATTTTTTGGGGATAGAGGTAGCAAGTTCTAACAAAGGTATGTTCTTGACTCAAAGGAAATATATCCTAGATCTATTGAAAGAGACTGGTAAGCTGGGTGTTAAACCTGCTAGCACTCCTATGGATTACAACAATAAGACTATGTCTAAGGAAACACCATTACAGGATATTAGGCAATTTCAGCGTTTGGTAGGAAAATTGATTTACCTAACAATTACTAGACCTAACATTGCTTATTATGTTAGCTATGTGAGCCAATTTATGCAAAAACCTACACAAGGACATATGGAGTTGCTAAACCAGCTCCTTCGATATCTAAAGGCTTCTCCAGGAATAGGAATATTGTTGAAGAATAATGGTAATACAGAGATTGTGGGATTTACTGATGATGATTGGGCTGGGAACCCCATGGATAGAAAATCTACCACGGGTTTTTGTACCTTTGTTGGTGGAAATATTGTTACTTGGAAAAGTAAGAAGCAAACAGTTGTGGCTAGATCTAGTGCGGAAGCTGAGTATCGAGCCATGGCTACCTGCTACTAGTGAGATCGTATGGCTTCGTCTATTGCTTCAAGAATTGGGTTGTGATGCCATGTCTAAACCTACGAAGCTATTTTGTGATAATCAGGCGGCAACACACATTGCTTCAAATCCGGTCTTTCATGAAAGGACTAAACACATAAAGGTCGATTGTCACTTTGTAAGGGAAAAAGTTCAAGATAAGACAATAGAGACACCATATATTCGTAGTAGGGATCAACTTGCTAATGTCTTCACCAAAGCTTTACCCAAGGGAGTATTTCAGGATATGGTGAACAAGTTGACCTCTGACAATGTCTTCGCTCCAACTTGAGGGGGAGTAATGGCGATATTGGCGAGATTTGCTCTCCTATTCAAGGAAATGATATATTGTGGGCAAATCTCTGCATTGATAGTTTTCCTATTTTTTAAATTTCCCTTTTTGTTGCGGTGAACCCTATGTACAAATTGCAAAAGAATGTTATGACAAAAAATAAGAGAGTCGAGAGTTTTGTCCGAGGACGTAGGCACATTGCTGAACCTCGTAATCCTTGTGTTCTTTTCTGATTGCCTTACTAAAATTCAACAAGTTGTGTACATTGAAGACAGTGTAAGCTGGGGCTTAGGGTTTTGGCTATGCGTTGCTGCAAATGTCATTGGCCTCGCTATTTTCCTGCTTGGAAGCCGCTTTTATCGCTGTGGCAAGCCCCAGGGGAGTCCCTTCTTGAGCTTAGCTCGCGTCTTCATTGCTAGTATTCGGAAAAGGAAGATCACGGTTACATCCAGCGGTGACAATTACTACTATGGACTAGACAGAAACGGTGAGGCAAAGGTCGTACTCATACCGCCTCAAGAAAACTTGAGGTAAGTTATGAGAATGTAAGACGTGCACTTTCTGCACTGCACTGAAAAAGTTTACATTTTGTTAAACCGTTTGGCAGGTTCTTCAACCGAGCAGCCTTAAAAACGGAGGGAGACGTCAACTCCGATGGAACGATAGATCAAAAATGGAGGTTATGCACGGTTGGCGAAGTGGAAGATCTGAAAACGCTAGTTAGTGCATTGCCATTATGGTCAACCTCCATATTCTTGGCCACTCCAATGGCTGCCCAAAGCAGCATGACAATCCTCCAAGCTCTCGCGACAGACCGCCACTTAGGACCCCATTTCGAGATCCCACCCGGGTCTGTCCTCGTCTTGACCACCGTCGCCGCAGCCCTCTCCCTCGCCATCATCGAACACTTCCTGTGCCCCATGTGGCAGAAGCTGATTGGCTCGGCCCCATCTTTGCTCCAAAGAATCGGAGTGGGCCACGTGTTGAACGTGCTAGGAATGGTTATATCTGCACTGGTTGAATCGCATAGGCTCCAATCAGCCCACTCCAATAATCACTCCATGCCAGTACCAATGTCTGTCTTGTGGCTATTCCCTCAACTTGTAGTTGTTGGGGTTGGAGAGGCATTTCATCTCCCCGCACAAGTCACGTTCTATTACCAGATGTTTCCAAGAAAGTTTTCAAATAGCGCAACCACAATGGTCGCTGCAGTAGCAGGGATCGCCCACTACTTGAGTGCCGGACAGGGCAATCTGGCCCGTTGTCACACGGAATGGTTGCCGGAGAACTTGAACGATGGGAGGCTGGACCTTGTGTACTGGACGCTAGCCGGGGTGGGGGCAGTGAATTTTGGCTATTATTGTACAATTGCTAGGTTCTACAGAGAAGGGGACGGCACTGATAGCGAGAAATCTGCAAAAGCTAATGTGGCTCGCAATGAACAAGAGTGAGAGATTGAATTCAGCGTATTGCATACCAAAAAAAGAAAAATCAACATGTATCTGGTTAATTAGCGGGATCTTTCGTGGTTTAGGTATAAATGCTCGAAAAATTATTTGAACATTGCGGGAGTTTCCTGCGCGAGTAACTCGAATTTCTTGTCTTCTCTATGAAGTATGGTATATCAGCCCACCAACCATAGTCAATTTAGTAGATACGAGGAGAGAAGAAGCAGATGCATAGAAAGAGGTTTTGATCACCATTTATTTATTTATTTATTTATTTTTTGAGAAAGAGCAACCCACATGATGATTGTGGACAGCAGAATTCCATTGTTCCCGCATTCATCCGTGCTGCTGGTAAATTCAATTAACGTTGGTAGTTGTCAAAAAATAATTCAGTAAAAAAAAATACATGGTTAATTTTTTTTAAGCCAATTGGTGGGTCAACCTTTTACGAAATTATCGATAAATTGGAAATTAGCAATTTAGGTACTTATTTACCAACGCTTCAAATTAACTAATGAGTACATGAAATTAGCATCCTAATTTAGAATGAAATACCAATTTTTGTTAGACTTTAGTTGGGCCACCACTCTCATATTAATTAATAATAGATACTACTTTTCTTAAAAAAAATATGTCAACTTTTCTTATTGTTTGCAACTCTCAGCAACACCTTAAATTTAATCATATTTTTTTTATAAAAAAAAAAAATTACCAATCTTAATTAGAGTCAATTGCCAACTTTCCCAAGATTAAATTATGGACTATATGTTGGTTACCAAATCTTATTTTAGTTACATATCAAGTTTATTTTCTTCTAATTACAATTTTTTTTTTTTATCTTTCACCAACGTTTATTTGATTTTCTTAATTACACCTTGTTGTGACCTCCCCATAGCCCTATGTACAGGTGCTGACGCTAATGGCTCGACTAAGTATATGCTCAATCAAGCCTTTTCCAAACCCACTAATTCATGACTTATAATTTGAGTTTTTAACCTACAAGTCATTTTCATTTGAGAGTCGCCACTAATCGACTTGTAATAAGGTAATTAGAAACTCAAGTAAAATGTCGAAAGAAATATTTTACACCTATACAACAAAGAAATCAAGATCGAGAATTTGATTACACAAATTAATCAACTAGTGTCCTCCTAATGCCTAAACTTTTTTAAACATCAACTAAAACATTTATGCGGCATTTTTATACCAATCACGAGTCCTGAGATTCAATTCCTAACCAAATTGAGGAAATAGCAATCCATGCATCAAAATGGTGTAATTAGAATAAAGAAAATGCACAAAAACAATTTTGGTGTTTACTTCCAAGGATTTAAGCACAAATCTTTTTCTTTTTTTTTTTTTTTTTTTTTTTTGAGGATTTTCACATGTTTTGAGGGAAAATTACTCAAAACTTTTTTAAGCTTCTTCTGATTTTTGAGAAAAATTTTTAAAAAAATTGGGATTTTCCTTTTATAATAATAATAATAATAATAATAATAATAATTTTTTTTTTTAAATAATAATAATACCGACCCGGGTCAGTCAGACCCGGGATCCGGCCCGATCGACCCGGGATCCCGACCAACCGGGTTGCGGCCCCTCCCCCGAACGGCTAGCACCCTTTCCCCATGTTCTCCCTCCCCCACTTATCCCACTCTCCCCTGGCCTCTGCACACGTAAGAATGGCAGAACAGAGAGCGGGAGACCCATTTTGTCCTCTTCTATCTTTTTTTTTAATTTTTCCTTTTTATTACCCACTATTTGAATTTTTTTATTTTTTATTTTTTTTAATTTCTTCCCCTCCTCGTGCGACCGGAGTCCCTCTCCTTCCTATTTTATTAACGATTTTTTCTATTTTTATTAAAAAGCCACGCAAAAAATAAAACTTTCCTCCTTGGTACTTCACCGGAACAAAGCCGTCCCTCCGACCAATGACGCGTACAGTAAACACTACGGCAAGCGCCATCTCCAAACCTATACCTTCATCGCCGACCATGACCGGAGGAGAACACAGAGAAAAAAATAACGAGGATCGGCTGAGGCATTTTATCGAACATTCAGCGGGCATTGATTGAGGGTATCCCGACGAGCAAACTTGGATCGAGAACAACGAATAAAGGACTGGCATAACTCGGCTTCAGCATGGGACGGCTCATTCACGCCCAATATAAACATGAAGTTCAGCAAGTTTCGGCCACAAACGAAGAGTACGATCGCGCGTTTAACTCGGACATTTCATCGAGCAGTTAATACGCGCACACTGAGGAGAGAGAAACAGGGCATGAAAACAGGGGAGGTTCGGCTGAGGGTCCCCACCCGGCTCACGGCGTCAGACGGCGGACGAACCCGAAGATTGGGCTATGTCCACCTGCCTCGCGCGCCTCCGAGCCGAGGTCCTCGGGAAGCCGACCCCGAGTTGGCACAACCAACAAAAAAAAAATCGGAACACAACCAACCGTGGGTTTGGTTCGGGAAGTGGGTTCGGGAAGTGGAGAATACTCGTTGGATTTTAAGCTTTTGTATTGGCTATAGTGGGAACGACAACTTATGAAATTGATAAGCGCAAGTTTAACTCAGAACAACTTGCTGAATTTGCTCTATATTTAGAGCTAAGTAAGCAACCTAGGTTTGCAGATATATGAAATTTCGATATTACATTCCAATCACTTGGCATATAGATTTACTTGATTACTTAACGAGATGACGGTATGCAATAAACACACCACGTAGAAATGTATTTACATCATGCCGTAGGATAAGAGGCGTTCATGGCTTTGCCGCAGAGGCCTTCCCTTGCTCCGACATCGCACTGCATCCTTATGTAACACCCTTCGCCCCATGCCTTGCCCCACGAGTTCTTCACCAGCCAAAATTTGGTGCCATCGTCGCTGGCCCCGTATTCGATGGCAGTAACACCGTGATCCAAATTGGTCCTGCTAGCTCTGGTGAAGATGCTGCTGGAGCAGAACTAAAACTCGAATCCTCCAGCTTCAATGGCCACAGAAACTGGCTGATTGGCGACCGCCTTTAGCAATGCCTTCTCGCTGTTGGCGTGAACGTCTTCATAGCCCTTTATGTTCGTGGTGGGATGCGATTGCTATTCGACATCGCATTCGCTGTCCACGCCTGTGTAGGGATAGTTCTCTTGGTTGTGAAACTGTGCTTCTCGATGAATTGGAATGCGCTATACATATAGCCACCTTCGCATCCTTGGTCCTGGCTACCGACTGTCGCAATCGACCAACTCTTGCTTGGAGAGAGAAATCAATTTCGCCATGGTTATTCGGTGAATTCCTTCCACAGCAGCCACCGCTGAAAATGCCCAGCAAGATCCTACGTTTTTGCAACGAAAACAGGAACGACAGTCCTGAATACGATTTTGTGGGACCATTAAGGATTTTAACAACATATAGGCTCAAAGAATGTTGAATTGATTAATGAAGGCAAATAATGCTCATTCATGAATTAAATCGCGTCAACTTACCACATTCGCCTTGGTTCTTAATCGGCGTCACAGATCCCTTCCTTCTCCAATCCATCCTAGAAGGCGCTGTGGTGACGTTTCTGAACTTGAAAGATGCGGCCTCGGAGGAGCACGGTGGCTGTGGAAGGCATTCACCAAATAACCACGGGAAAATTGATTTCTCTCTCTGAGCAGGAGTTGGTCGACTGCAACATCGGTGGCCAGGACCAAGGATGCGAAGGCAGCTACATGGATAGCGCATTCCAGTTCATCGAGAAGCACAGCGTCACAACCGATATGAACTATCCATGCGCAGGTGTGGACAGCGAATGCGATGTCAAATCGGCATCGCACCGCGCCGCAAACATAAAGGGATATGAAGTCATTCCCACCAATCGCGGGAAGGCATTGCAAAAGGCAGTCGCAAATCAACCAGTTTCCGTGGCCATCAACGCCGGGGGATTCGAGTTCCGGTTCTACTCCAGCGGCATCTTCACCAGAGCTTGCGGGACCTATTTGGACCACGGTGTTACTGCCGTCGGATAGAGGGCCACTGACGATGGCACCAAATCTTGCCCCACGAGTTTTTTACCAGCCAAACTTTTGTGCCATCGTCGCTTGCCCCCTTTGCGACAGGGTAACAACGGGGTCCAAATCTTGCCCCAAGAGTTCTTCCCTGTCCTTGTACACGCCTGTTTCGGGCTCGTGCACCTCGTACATGGGATTTTCTCGCTGGAGGGTGCAGCCCACAGCTTGATGAGCTCAAGCTCCCGAAAGGGAGATCACTCTCAGCAGAATGCAGAAACCATGCCAATGTTTACAATGAAGGGTTAGATATGGCCCTCAAAGTGCACATGGAGTGTTTAATGAGAAACAACGCGTGTTCTAGATTTAGGCAGAATCCTTGCTGACCCTATAGCCTTGTCTTTATCACAAAGTTCTCCTCACATCCAAATGTTCTCTCGATTTGCTTCTACTATCCAAATATCGACCACAGAAGGATATCACAACAAACGCCAGCCCTTAGTTTCCTTTTCTGAACAAAGTTAAAGTGCTGAGAAACTTCTCAAGTCTTCCTGTTTGGACTTGTTTGGCAGTTTGCCCAGCATACACAACGCGGAGAAAACAAATTGGGTAGCTTCTCCTCAGTCAAATCTATGTGCTTACGAGATGGCGAGTAATTACCACTAACTTCAATCCAAACACGCACTCACATTGTCCTAGTAACATGCTTGTGTCATTTATTAGAAGCATTCACATTTGATGGATGTTCATGTAGTTGTTCGAAATTGCAATGATGCTTAATAAGTAAGGAGCCAAAGAACACCACATCAGATTCACGCACTTTGCCGTTTCGAAAAATAGAAGCCTTGGGAGCTGTGATATCCATTCATGGTATCCTGGTCTTCCTTCCACGTTCTGAATTTGCCCTAGAATTCGCAAAGTTCATAAAGCCCCACTTGGGTCGTGCACATCGTGCAGAGAGAGAGAGAGACTGGTTATTAGTCACAGTATGACGTCCACCCTTTGTTCCTACCTCCTTCACGAGGAGACAGCGAAAGATTACTTAATCATGGCAAGTATTAAACATTACCACGTGGTGCCATCATCACCATTCAATAATTATGCACGGTGAAAAGAAAAATGAAATAGCCACGATTACTTCCCCATTATTTGGAACCTTTTTCATTTTGTGTTCAATCGGTTTTAACAATTTGATTCTAACATTACTAAAATTGTCCTCCTTATGATTTCATATTGAATATATACACTTGGTCGATGTTCAGTCTGACCTAAGTCCTTTCAATAACCTATATGCATGCAAGTTTCTCCTTTATAACTTATATCACACGGGTATGATATTAGTATAAACTAGTATTTCGCGGCTACAAAATGGTGTGTTGGTTGGCCATGAGGAGTCATATATATGTGTAGTTATCCACCCTCACGTTATGATCATATATATGTGTAGTTATCCACCCTCACGTTATGAACTTTTTTAAGTAAGGTGTTCTCGGGTATATATGTGCGAGGGGCTTTCCAGATACGCTGCTTAATGGATATTTTCTAAGGATGTGAAGGAATTGGCTTGCTTCTTTTAGATAAAATTGATAATTTTTCATTGGAAGTAAAGATGTCAAGATGATTTGGTTCAAAGATAGCTTGCGTTTGGAAAGACTTTTAGGGAAAGTCTTTAGGAAAATGCAAAGACCTTTAACTCAAAGGTGTTTTCCAAAATGTAAACTGTGTTTGGTAAATTGTACTTTGAAAGCCCTTTGTAAGTACATTTGAGTAAAATGGTGTTTGGGGAAATTACATTTACAAACAACTTTAGTGATTAATAAAAAAAAAATTTATCAAAAAAAATAAAAAGTTCGCCGGCAAAGCGGGCGGCGGCGGTGGCCTCAAGGTCGGGCGACCTCGGGTGAGGGTCGCCCGGCCCAAATCTAGGTTCGCCGGAGGTCATGCGGAGATCGCGGCAATGCGACTCACCAAGTCGCACGACTCGCCGGCGGTCGCCGCGACTCGCCGATGGCGATCGCGCCGTGACCTCGCCGACCTCAGCCATGATCTCGCCGACCTCTCGAGCTCGTCTACACTACCGGAGAAGAAGATGAACAGTAGTTCATGA
Source organism: Eucalyptus microcorys (assembly GCA_014182515.1). Classification (NCBI taxonomy): domain Eukaryota; kingdom Viridiplantae; phylum Streptophyta; class Magnoliopsida; order Myrtales; family Myrtaceae; genus Eucalyptus; species Eucalyptus microcorys. The sequence continues at coordinate 41,396,741 of CM024566.1, forward strand.
ACAGTAACAAGGGCATTTCGAGAATGCTCAAAGCCTAAGGCGGCCTAGGACCTGCTTTGGGCTTTCAGCCTTGCAAATGCCAACATCTCCCCAAAGCCCCTTGGAAAGTGGTTCCCAAACACCTCCATTTTGGCCCAAAGGCCTTTAGCCCCTCAAAGCCCCTTCCAAAGCAGTTCCCAAACGCATAGGCTCGTCTGAAGAATTGTTTCTATAGTCGATTCTATCATGCAACAGCTGGGATCTATCATGGCATCCACGATTTTACAGCGAAATCTACCACATTACCATGGAAATGCCTACCATGCAACCGACATTATTGGGCTTGTTAATCTCCGGTTCCAACGTGAAAACTGAGGACCTATCAGTCTCGACCAATGCCAACCTTTCAAAGTCAAGAACCGAGCCAATTCTTGTGTGAGCCAGGACGATTCTGGTCTGAAGTGGCCTCAAACAGAATTAATCAGGCTAATCTTCGACGATTCCAGTATCTACCCCGAATCAATGCTGACCCTAAAACCTTATCTTCATCACAAAGTTGTCTTCTCACATCCAAATATTCTCTCGATTTGCTTCTACCATCCAATTATTGAGCACAAAAGGATATCACACCAAGCGCCTGCCCTTACTTTCCTTTTCTGAACAAAGTTATGTGCTGAGAAACTTCTCAAGTCTCTGTTTGAACTTGCTTGGAAGTTTGCCCAGCATACACAACGCGGAGAAAACAAATTGGGTAGCTTCTCCAAGGTCAAATCTACGTGCTTACGAGATGGCGAGTAGTTACCACTAACTTCAATCCAAACACGCGCTCACATTGTCCTAAAAACACTGCTTGTTTCATTTATTAAAAGCGTTCACATTTGATGGATTTTCATGTAGTTGTTTGAAATTGCAATGATGCTTAATCTGTAAGGAGCCAAAGAACTGACTTTGAAGCTTGATAGGCACCACCACATCAGATTCACGCACTTTGCTGTTGCGAAAAATAGAGACCTTGGCAGCTGTGATATCCATTCATGGTATCCTGGTCTTCTTTCCCCGTTCTGAAAATGCCCCATAATTGGCAAAGTTCATAAAGCCCCACTTGGGTCGTGGACAGTGGTTGAGAGAGAGTGGTTATTAGTCACAGTATGAAGGAGAAAACACTAAGTAGAGTTGCAATCTATAATCATTTAACGGTGAAATTGACTTTTTAACAATAAAGTTCAAGGTTAAACTAAGTATGTATGCCTCTGAAATACATAAACGAAGAAAGAGTATTTTCTTTTTAATATTGACTAAGCGTTTAAATTTAAACGAATAAAAAGTTTCATATGTTTTGCGGAAAATATTTTTCAAGAAAATTTTTTCTCATATTTCAGAATTTGGTTTTTTAGAAAAATGAGTTAATGAAAAATATTTTCCCTTTAAACAAAAACCTCTGTTTAAATTCATGAAAACAAATTCCTCTATAAAAAAGGTGAAAATTATTTTCCAAAATATGACTATATATCAATGTTTGGACCTGGAAACTTTGGGCTTGGTACAAAAAATCCTCGAGGACTAGCTATTTCTATCAATTTCTGAACGAAACAAAAGGAATGATTGTTTCATCAAGAATAGACCCAGAATGAAATAGTTATTCCTAGTGAACAAACGTGCCAATAAATAGCTAGCCCAAGAAGAAACTTGGGCTCACGCTTTTTGGCGCACAAATGTTGTCTCGCCTTTTGCTGTCTTCCTGCTAGAAGAAGGGGGAAAATTTTTAAATCCTCTTACAATAACAAGATGGGGATAGACTATTCATTCTATGAACCTAGACTCATTTGACCAAAAGTTAGACTCAACATTTTCAAGCAGGCAAAAATGAATACTGGATAGGCCAAACCGAGATGGACCAGCATGCCAAAGCCCGCTCGTAACAAAAGGTTTACATCTAGCAAGACCAGGCTAATTAAAGTTGGGCGAGTTAGACTTTCTCATGAAGGGATGTGTCCGAGCTTACTTGTTTACATTTCAGGCTTGGGCGGGCATGGGTGGATTGAGCCCGCCTTCCGCTCGCTGATCGTCTCGACCCATGAGTGATTTATAATCTGCCAACGCTTGGAACTCTTTTCATGTTCAAACAAACAGGGACAAGCATGATATGGTGTTTCTAGGAAGTAGGCATTGAAATTTAATAGTTTGGTTTCTTTGAGAATTTAAAAATCTTTTTAATAAAACCTGAACTTTTTAACCGTACTAGTTGGCCTAGTTTGTAAAAATAATGTGAAAAAGTACCCGTCAATTCTAAAGAATGAACATAGCAATAATATGAACTTCAAAAACCTCAAATAAAGATTTCATTCCTCTTTAATGTAGTCCTTTCCAACCGTGGATTCTAATGGCTCAAAGATTGAGCTACCTTGAGCCACTTGGATTCGAACCCTGTCTTTACTTTCTCTGAAGTTGTTCTTGATATTTCACGCTGTTTAGCTAGATATTCTGCATCATCGCTCTTATTTGGTTTGGAGTTTCGACCAGCGAATTTCTTCCTGCAAAGGTTTGGCTCGGGCACATTAATTGTCACCATACTTGCATCAACTCGGTGGATTACATTCAACTAATGCTGCAGCAAATCTGCTAAAATCAAGTCATTGGACACTAATCAATGTACAATCAGTGCATCTCCTAGTATACGCAGACATTGTTTGCGATTTACAGAGTCAAGACATACCCAAATTAGCTTTCGGCAGCGATTTCATTCCATTTTGTGTTCTCCGAATCAAGACTCGTTCAGAGTCATCGAATACCTTCAGTTTTCGATTTGGTACAAGGGATGTCATTCCATCTTTTTTATGAATTTTGATACTATAAAAAGGGAATTCGGACCGGGTCAAGAGACCCGGACCCCATCGGTCCAGGTTGGATTTAAAAATGGGCCGCCCTAAAGCCCACTCTGAAATAACCAAATTGTGGCCCATGAAGAACTTTTTTTCAGTAAAGAAAGCCCATCCTAAAGTAAGTGAAGCCCAAGTATCCCCAAAATAGCCTTTCAAGCTCAAGTGTCACAAATGACCCCAAAATGACTAAGCCTAATTTAGCTCAACGCTCATTCCTTGGTCTCTCGCTCGGGGATGAACAGAGATGAGCAGCCCTGAAGCCGCTCGTCTCGCCATACCGCACTGCCGCTCCGTCGACCGTCCACATCAAACCACAAAACCAATTCACCATCCCTTCTGGCGGTTAACGACAAAAGTCGTCGATCACCGGAGCACCTGCGGACGACCATCAACGGCTAAACTCTCGAGGGGACAAGCAAGGGAGCATGCAAAGGAAGTAACCGCGACGGCCAAGATCCACGAGAGAAAAAACCTCACACAAGACGAGCCCAGCGACTAGCAGATTCGAATAACGATACACGAGCTTGAGGTAAGGCAAAAACAGTGGCTATTTTAATGGGATCATCTGAGGAGCATTATATCAAACGTCTAGGGCGCGCCTAACGGAAGGCGGTCACGGGCAAGAACGAGGCTCGAGACCAGACCCACACTTGACACAAATCAGCAGAGCTCGATCGATCAGGCCTCATCCCGTCGGCTCGAGCAATTTCTGAGCTGGGATCCTCGTGAGAAACTGCTCGGACCGCGGAAAAAAAAAAAAAAAAAAAAAAGGAAACGTGACCGGCCAGGCTCGGCACGACATTATTTGCTAGGGTTTAAAATTTAATTCATAATTTTCTATGCAATTAATAAACGATTAATTGGGTTGTCAAATTTTAAATATCAACATTAATTACGAAATTTTCTTATCTTTTACTAGCATTTATTTGATTTTCTTAATTACACCTTAAAATAACTAATTTTTATGTGAAGCTACTAAATTTTGTTTAAGTTGTGTATCAATTTATCTCCAATAACTAACTTGCAATTAGTTCTGAGTTAGCAACTCCTATTTAATCAATTACCAACGTTCATTTAGGTTTTCTGAATTTACCAATAAACCTTGTAAAACAATTCAAAATGTCATAAAACCTTAAATAGCGCATTTTTAAATTCTTTTTATGGCATTCTACTAAGGGTTATGATGTTTCACGGTTAAAAATGTCGTAAATAGATAAATATCACTGATAATTTATAACATAATCGTGACAAAATTCAAAACATCATATTTAACTGATATATTTTTAATATTTTACGATGTTTCTTTACAAAAGGTTTATCATCTTCCCCTGAAACCCAATGTCAACTGTTGTAATGAAATATTTAAAATTTTATGAGGTTTTACAAAGGCTTATGACGTTCCATTGTAATGCACAGCTAAACATTGTGAATATTTATATGATGCGATCTTCAATATCTAAAGGCACTTTGGAAAGGATTACGCGACATTTTATCATAATGCATTTCAAAATGCCACATATATTTTAATACTTTGATTTTTATTGGTTTACATCTTATAACGGCGATGAGGATTTGTCATGACCTAATGCACAATGCCGTAAACGTTTAAATAATACGATTTGTAATATTGTCCTCATTTTACTAAGGCTTATGAGTTTTGTTGTAACTCTGAGCAAATTGTTGTGAATATTCTAAACGCCGTGATTATTAAAACACGTACATTTTAAACATTTGATGACGTCTTTATAAAACTTATGACGTCAACTCTTAAGATATTGTAACGTGCCATAAATATTTAACTTTTTATTATTCTTTTATGACGTTACTCATGAACGCAAGATCCTCTATAAGTGTATCCTTCTATGTTCTGTTCACCAGGCACAATTAATACGTGCACTTGCAGTGCTCTCATTTTTTATAGTGTACATACACTTTTTTTTTTGGTCGGTATAGTTTTCGTACACACGGTAAGTGCTTCTTTTTATTTTAGTATTTGCTTACATTTATGATATTTTTGCTAAAACACATCAATCTGCTAATGTAATAACCCGAAAATAGTTTACAGTTATCTACATAAGTTAATTTCACAATTTCTTTTAATTGTGATGCGTAAATGAAAATTGTTTCAACTTTTTACGGGAGAGCACTTAAAGAAAATATATATGTAAAAAGGAAAGTATAAGCTAAGGTAACTCGGAGAATCGGGACCCAAAAGCATATTTAATATATATATTTAAATTAGTTTAAAATGCGAGCTATCATAAGTTTGAATTATAGTCAAAATAATATACTAATTAAGCAATCATTCTTGAATATAAATTTCAATTGTCTTCTCGAAAACAACATGAGATTAATGTTTTGGGTTTAGGTTTTATAATATATTGACACTAGCCGTATTCTCGAGCATTGCCAAACTTTTTTATTAAGAAAAACAAGTATATGAATCCAGAATCTAATGTTATATCTGAGACAGTTTAAATTGAATATCTCAAGTAGAGTTAAAGACGAAGTGATTAAATAACAAAGATGCTGAAAAGGAGGCAAAGGGAATAATGTGTTCATGAATGTCAACAAAGAGGAGCTGCAACATTGCCAACTAAGCAAGACGACTTAAAAGTGTCGTAAAACCCTAACATTGCTCAAATTTCAATAACTTTGTGTTGATTATGACTCGAAGTTTCGGTTCAATTCGGAATCAATACAAGTTTGTGATCATTAGAACAATCAGAATGTTTGTGAGAACATAAAGACAATGATGGACGACCAAATATGCGAAAGGATGGCCCGCCTAGTGCTTGGACGAACCCGCCACCCGGTGGGCACCGGACAAAGAAGTGGCTGGCTGCCGGCCAGGACTGGGCGCCTCAAAAATTGTCCAGAAGCTAGAGCACTTTCAAGCGCTTTGGCTGAGCACCTAGGCCAATTTTGATCGATGCTTGCCCCCTATCGCCAACTCGATTCATATGACTTATAAACCGTGTTTTGAAATCAATGTTGTCACAACTAGTAATTCCATGCCTCTATTGTCTAATGACAATTCACATAGACATCTTTAAATTGCAATTCACCTACTAATTCATAACACTCCTCGAACATCCTCCCAACCTCGCTCCACTTGAGACTATTGCTAAGAGCATTCAGGAAGCAACCGATCCGACTGCCCTCATACTGCATCTTCTCCATCGACTGGCAAGAGACGGCTGCTGCGATCACTGAAGGCCGGTGATGGATAAACCTCGAATCGGAGACGAGAGCGAGGAGAGAGAGCTCAAACAAGGTCATGAATCGATCCATTTGCGAGCTGGTGCAAAAGTGGAGCCTTCCAATGATGTGATTTAGGAAGGAAAATGGAGCGACCGGGTTCATCCTCCACTCGAGCTTAGAGAGCACTAGGAGTTCCATTCTTTGGACCGTCTTAGGCTCAAACATATAGTTTGGTCCCTCAACCTGCAGAATTAACGCGTAGTGTTCAATTATAATCACCGAATCTACTTCTCTAGAATGCAAATTATTGAAAAAAATGGAATTTTAGAGGAAGCAGAATGATAAGCAAAAATAAAACAAATTCATAAGATTTCAACTTACTTGAAAAGCAGAAAGAGTTGGAACATGGGTCTCATTAACTTTGGCAGCCAAAGAGAGACAAGTAACAGCCACCAACTGCACCATCCATGGCTTCATCTCCGCAATCCGAATGTTGGCGAGCAGCCGGTCGAAATAGTCGACCGACAGGATCTCCGTGATGCAAGAAAACGCATAGCGTTGACACACTCGGTGCGTCCACTTGATCGCCTCTCGACGAAACCTGTCAAGGGCCGAGTCCTCTTGAAGACGATCTCGGTAACTGCAAAATAGTGGATCCGAATGCGCTCGCTCTTCTCTGGACAAGAGGCTTTGAAGCTCAAGCTCATCTTCTCCTTCTTCTCCTTCTCCTTCTTCTGCAAGCTTCTCTTGTTTCATGAACTGGTAGTGCAGAAACGGTGACGATTCTTGGTCGCTTTGTTCTTTAGAGTGCTCTTCCATGAACCAATGTTGCTCATTGCAATGGAGATTCGGACTCTCACACATGAGACTGGTTTGTTCTGATTCGACTGTGTGTCTTTGGAACCCTTGTCTGGTAGATCTAGCTTTTCTAATCACACATGAGATTGGTTTGTTCTGATTCGGCTGTGGGTCTTTGGAACCCTTGTCTAGTAGATCTAGCTTTTCTAGTCAACACTTTCTATGGGTCTTTTTATTAGAAGATATCAATATGTAAACATAAATTAGATAATATATCTTGTAATTATTTGTGTACAGAGAAACTTGTACTTAAGATAACATTAATTAAAGAGTTCGTAATGGTACCGCACACTTGTCAAGAAGGTCCATCGATACACACAGAGATATATGTAGCTAATTACTCAAGAATTAGTACTTGTAGATGCAATGTCGAGAATTCATACAATTTAGGACAACTGGTGATAATTATATTGTTATGTCGGTGATTTCCAACGAAAATTGATCCAAATAAATATATTAGAATTTCATGCAAACTAAAATTAACAAAATTGAAAAATTTAAGAATAAATTGATATTCATACAATAACTTTGCGACCTATTGGGTAGGGATGAGCGATTTCAAGTTCAAAATAGGTTTCACTTAGTACTTGGAATAAATTTTTAATTTTTTGAAACCTAGAACTTATAATGCAAATCTTGGAATCTGAAATATATCATGTCACAAGTTCCAAAGTCAGTTCCAAGTTCTAGTTCCAAGTTCTACTCAAGTTCCACTTGTATTATTAATTGAACGATTATAATAAATCATCACATTTAATGACAATCACTTGCTACTACAATTTACCGACCTCAGCTTATATTTAGACACATGAAGAATATGAAATTTTAATAAAGTAAAAGTCTCGATCATAAAATGAAAACTCAGACTTGTGATTCTAAATTATACACTCATCATTAGACATCGAAATACTGCAGGATTGTGTGAAAACATATAACAAGAAAAGCACAAAAATTTGTTTCAAGGTTTCATATTCCAGGTTCTACCTATCTAGAACTTGGAACCTACCCATTGAAATAAATTCCTCAATTTTTGGAACATAAAACCTACTTTGCATGCCTTGAAATTTGGAACCGAACAAGTTCCTACTAGTCTGGTTCTTTGACTCCTCCAATTCTTTGGTTCCAATATCTATATTATTAATTGAATGATCATAGTGAATTATCGCCTTTAATGACTATCACGTGTTACTACAATCTCCTAACATCAATTTATATTTAAACGTATGAAGAATATGAAACATTAATAAAGTAAAAGTCTCAGTCATAAAATGAAAACTTAGACTTACGGTTCTAAATTATACACTTATCATTGAACACCGAATATCGCAGGATCGCGCGAAAACATAAAGCAAGCAATACACAAAAAATTGTTTCAAGTTTCAGGTTCTAGATTCTATCTACCTAGAAGCTAGAACCTACCCATCAAACAGGTTTCTTAATTTTTGAAATATAGAACCTACTCTGCATACCTTGGAATTTGAAACCAAACAAGTTCCCACCAGTTCGGTTCCTCGATTGTAGGTTCTACCCTAGAACCAATTTCACCTCTATTATTGGGTAACTTTCCCTAGGAACGTTGAACTCTTCAATTTCTATGATGAACTTAGTGTATTTATATAAGCAATCAGAGAGGAAAAAAATTGTAATTTTAATACACTTCAATTGACATGTCTAATTAAAAAAATTGACATTTATAATTAACAAGCACCCTTAAAAGACTCATTAGCATGAACATTATGAGTTTTATCATCAATGGTGTAATAATTTAAATCTATACTTAATAAGCATCCCCATAAGAAGACTTGATTATCATGAACTTTTGGGCTTTATCGTTGGTAGTGAATGATATATGTATTAAATATGTACGTATGCATGTATAGATTTATGTAATAAAAATTGGGAAAATGACTATGAAAGGCCCAAAACTTGCGTTGATTGGTTCCTTTAATTATAGAATATTTTTATTGGTTATTTATGTTGGGGTATGTTTCATACTCCCCATCAACAAGAAAAAACGAAAATATTTATAGTTTGATCCCATATTTTATTGTTAATTTGGTTTTGAGACCATGAATAGCTACTCGGTATATATAATTTCTTTCTCTTGTAATTGAGGATTGTAACAGAGATGTAAAGTGCTAATTATAGTGGAATCCTCTACTGGATGTAACCCTAATTTAATCTTATTAGAATTAGTTTTTCCATTAACTCGCATTGGCCCTTGCATGGTGGTCAAAAAGGTCACCGTTACCACGAAGCGAAGGTGGCGAACCTAAGGGGGTGGCACTCCTACCCTCCTCCTAGAAAAAGTTGTGTAAAATCTGAAAAAAATAATAAAAATTTTCCCCTAAATTTCCCGTTCATGAAAAGCGATGGGAGTCCACGGAATGCGAAATTGAAGATGTGGATAAATTAAAATTAAAAGAAGAAGAAGAAGAAGAAGATAATTTTCCCCTAAATTTTTAGGACTAACGAGTCACACAAGTGTTAGGATTTCTAAATGTAATTATTCCTAAAAAGTGTGATCTCCTTGGGGAAGAGAGGGAGAAGACCAAGGAGACAAAGTGAGAACCAAAGCATTTAAACGCCAGACTCTGGATTTTGTCTTTTTGTTGCGGCGTCAGCTTCGTTTCCAGTGAAGATTTAATTAATCAGCTAAGTACTAAATACTTGTTAAATCACCGGACGGTAAAATTACAGATTTTCATAGATTAAAATATAATTAAAATCAAAATGTACTTGTTGAACAATAAATATTCTCTGTTCAAAAAAAAAAAAAAGAACAATAAATATTCTAAAAACCCTCTCATAAATTCTTTTTTTTTTAATTTTATTTTTCCAATTATTGGTTCTTTAGTTCACATGGAACGGGAATAAAGAAATAGATTTATTCTTGGCAATCGTGACATCACATTTCCCTTTTGTATTTATAAATTTTGGGGTATTATTACATCATATCCATGACGATTTCTCCCCCATTAAACTATGACCTCGGAGTTTACCTAATTTGGAAATCGAATATGTGAAAATTGTCAATGACTTGCTCTCCTTCTATCCAGTGGCAAATATGTGATTAAACGAATAGGATTATTATTATTACATTAATCATATGTTCATCGTATGTAAAAAAAAAAAAAAAATTGCCTTGAGAAAACATTTAATAAAAAATCTTAAACAATAAGGGAGGCAAACATCCGGTGAATTTGTGTCGATTTTCTTTACACGTGTCGATCCTCTTGACTTCATTGGACCTACAAAAATATAATCCCCTTCTCTCTCTCCTGCACAAGCACACAAAATCGCTAACAGCCCTTATTTATGCGAGGAGAAAATTAGCCTATTAGTCTTTTAAGTCTATTAATCTATTATAGGGATGTCAATTTTAGCCCTCAATTTTTCAATTTTGTCAATTTAGTCCCAAATCTTTACATGAAATTCCACTGTGATCATTTTGGTTAATTTTCATTATAAATCTCTAACACGGCAAACCAATCATCATTAGCCATCTAATGTGACACACTGCCACGTCAGCAATTTCTTACGGAAGTTAGCCTAAATGATTATGTTGAAAATTCTCGTAAAAGTTTCGGATCAAATTGACAAAATTTGAAAAGTTTAACATTTAATTGACATCCATGCAATATGTTTAAGACTGATTGGATAATTTCTCCTATATTCGGTAAACAGAATAAAAGTCACAATAGAATAATTATTACGTCTATGTTTTATTTATTGTCAAGACAAGAGAATACCTAATATAAGAGAGATATAAACTTGGAAAATATAATCTCATGGAGGGGTAGGATAAAGTACGCTCATCTCTCTTCTTTGTCCCATTTCTATGCACCCACGATCACCAACCGCAGCCTCCCCATCCATAGCCTTCGTCACCACCCATGGCCTTCCACTGAGTTCCATCTTCTTGCCACTAATGAGGCTCATCGTGACAAAGCTCAACTAGATATTGGCCACAAAGAAGTTCCATGGCCAGATCTTGAGCTCTTCCATGCCTAAGCTCGACTCGACCTCAGTCACAGAGGAACTCTACGGCCAAATTTGGAGTACCAACCATTATGTCTACATTTAATCCATCTGAATGATCATCCAATCAAGTTTCGATATCCTTATATTTACCATACATTGTAAAAGACATAATAAATCCCTTCTTTATCCAATCTGACTTATATCTTATCCAACTTACATTAAAAGAATCCAAACAACCAAATGCAGTGTAAGGGTTATTTGTGAGGTAGATAACGAAATTTCCTAGGCTCTTATTTTATTTAGTTATACATCTCACTTGCTTAGTAAAAAAAAAATTACTTCATAGAAGAAATTTAAATTTATTATCTTATGATAAAAATAAAATTAAGGTTTATGTTCTCTCGTAAAAAGAGTTACTTATTGAAAGATTGTTGCTACCTTGGGGATAAGGTTCTTCCTAGACTTCATGGTTAATGGCATCTCTATCGTATATCATCTCCTCTTTGATTTTGATCAGCATATCAATAGCTGGAAAAGTCGTCCTATTTGTTTGTTTAATCATGTTAAGTTGTCCCATACATGCTACGTGCTTCCCAAAAACGAAAAGGAGTAAGAATGTGTTTATTTCACATAAAACGAATAATTTGAAATTTTTTTATAAATAATCACCTAATTTACTTAATAAATGCATGAAAAATATTTTTATCTTCCACGAAATTATTTAGACATAAATTTTTATCAATAATGAAAACATTTTTCATTAGCTAATTATTTCAAATAATATAAGCAATCATTTTTCAAAAAAATATTTTTAAAATCATTCATATTCCATAAAACAATCTGAGCCTAGCTTTGCAAAAAATGAAAGATCTATTTGTAACCAATCATCTGATCATTTTAAGAGATAGATTTTTCAAATCATTCATTTTTTGCAAAACAAACGCTCCCTAAATAGCATTTCAAGTGTTTTGAGGTAGTGATTTCATTCGAAGTAATCGCCCTTTTAATGTTTAAATGATCATGAAATCTTGAGAGTGTAAACTAGATCATTCATATTCCACAAAATAAATGGAGTCTAGCTTCACAAAAAATGAATGTTCTATTTGTAAGTGGTACAACCGATCATTTTAAGGAAAATATTTTTTCAAATAATTCATTTTTACAAAACAAACGCACACTAAATAACATTTCATGTGTTTTGAGGTAGTGATTTCTCTCGAAATAATCGACCTTTTAAATGCATAAATGATCATAGAAATCTTGAAGGTGTGCATTAGATCATTCATTTATCGCAAAACAAATGGAGCCTAGTTTTGCAAAATATGAATGATCTACTTGTAAACTCAACTAATCATTTTAAGGAAAATATTTTTCAAATCATTCATTTTTTACAAAACAAACACTTCGAGTGTTATTGAGATAGTGATTTCACTCAAAGTAATCACCCTTTAAAGTGTGTAAATGATCACAAAAATCTTGAGGGTGGACAGGGTGGACATGGGAAACGAATTGAAGTGATTACAATTATCTTGTCTCTATCTTTTCACCTACTAAAACCTAATGAGATTTAAACTCAAGCTAAAAAACATAAAAGCCCTTATGTTCTACTAAAAAGAAGAATAAAGCGTTGTCGTTTAACGAAATCGTAATTCAAGAAACTTGGAATTATGTGAGGATTACCATTTACTCCGAGAGTTTAAAATGTTAGAGCCTAATGTGAATATATAGTATAGCTTAAAAACCATGATTAGCGTGCTCCTAAATCCATATAATAAAGTCTATTTCCTAAAACTATTCTAGTTTTCTACAGTTCAACAAAAAATAAGCTAAATATTTTTTTTTTTTGTGTACACATTTATTATTTGCTGAACCTGAACACAAGCTACAAGGTTGAGATCACGACCATATCACAGTAGAGAAGTCAGCTATGTTGCCCCTCTAGATTGCAGAAAACGCGTCATAAGACTGAATTATGGTCAAAATAAATATAAATTTCAATTATCTTCTTGAAAATAACATCAGATTAGTGTTTTGGGGTTCAAGGATTAAAATATATCGACGCTAGCTGTATTCTCGAGCATCGCCAAGCTTTTCTATAATAAATAATAAAAAAAGCCAACTATGTAAATCTAGATTTAATACGTAGTATTTGGAGAATCTAATGTATATATGAATATGAGATGATATTTTGGATTGTGTTACATCTTCTATGGAGATATTTTAAAGGGTTAATACCACCCAAAAAACAAAATTCAAATCATGCTTGATGTGACACAAATAATCTGATTTTTTTTTTTTTTTTTTTTTTTTTGGTGCCAGTCAAAACCTAGACTTTCCCATAATGATACTAATGCCCCAAATTGTTTCTAATGTCATTTTTAAAAAAAAAACTGAACTTATACCAATATGACAAACATATCCTGAATGGAATAAAATAGAGCATACATCACCCATGTATGAATTTGGTTTTTTTTTTATGATATAAAAAAGTTGGGAGTATATGTATCACAATGAGCCAATTTAGTGTTTTTTGTAATAAAAAAAATTAGGTATTTATATCATATTGAGCATGGTTTTGGATTTATTTTTTGTGATATTTGTCCTTTATTAAATATTCTTTTGTATATCTCAAGTAGAGTTACAGACAAACTGATCAAATAAGGAAGAAAAGAAAAGGAAGAAAGGAGAATAATGTGGTCATGAATGACAACAAAGAGAAGAGATGCGACATTGCCAATTAAACAAGATGACTAAAAAGTGGTGTAAAACTCTAATATTGCTCAAAGTTCAATAATTTTATGTTGACTTTGACTCGAGATTTTCGGTCAATTCAGAATCAACACAAGTTTGTGATCATTGGAACAATCAGAATGTTCATGAGAACATAAAAGACAATAGTGGACGACGGAATATGCGAAATGATGGCCCACCTAGTGCTCGGGGCACCGGACAAAGAAGTGACCAGGCTGCCGGCCAGGTCCGGGTGCCTGAAAAAATTGCCCAGAAGCTAGAGTGCTTTTCTAGCGCTTTGGCTGAGCACCCAAGCCTATTTTGATAGAGGCTTGCCTCTGTCCTCGACTCGATCGATTCCTATGACTTTTAAACCGTATTTTGCAAAATCAATGTTGTACACAACTCATAATTCTATGCCTGTATCGTCTAAAGACAATTCACATAGGCACCTTTATATTGCAATTCACCTACTAATTCATAACACTCCTCAAACATCCCCCCGGCCTCTTTCCACTTGAGAGTATCACGAAGAGCATCCCGGTAACAACTGATCTGACTGCCCTCATACCGCATCTTCTCCATCGAACGGCAAGTCATGGCTGCTGCGATCACCGAAGGCCGGTGATGGAGAAACCTCGAATCAGAGATGAGAGAGAGGAGAGAGAGCTCGAACAAGGTCGAGAACTGATCCATTTGTGAGCTGGTGCGAAAGTGAAGCCTTCCAATGATGTGATTTAGGAAGGAAAATGGAGTGATCGGATTCATCCTCCACTCGAGTGTGGAGAGCACCAGGAGTTCCATTCTTTGGACCGTCTTAGGCTCGAACATATAGTTTGGTCCCTCGACCTGAGGGGATAACATGTAGTGTTCAATTATCATCATCAAATCTACTTCTCTAGATTGCAAATTATTAAGAAGAAAAATTATTTTCGAGCATCTGGTGATTTTCTTTTTCTTTTTCTTTTTTCAAAATGACGCAATTTGTATGTTTATGCTTTCTCAACACTAAGATCATATCTCTTTAAGTCGGATTTATAACATGAATCTTGTAAGCACAATCTAGCTCGATTCTACTGCTATATCATGGGTTCATAAGATTTAAGTCTTCTATGTCATTCTTTATTGTCCTTTTTCTATCGCTTTCCCTGGTTTTATTTTTTTAGAACAACATCGATTATACACACAAAAACGGTTACATTTGAGGTTGAAACTCTGCTTACATACGCTTGCAAAAACATAAATGTTAAAGCAAGTAGAATGACAAGCAAAAAAAAAAAGCAAGATTTCAACTTACTTGAAGAGCTGAAAGAGTCGGAACATGGATCTCGTTAACTTTCGCAGCCAGAGATAGACAAGCAGTAGCCACCAACTGCACCATCCACGGCTTCATCTCCGCAACCTGAATGTTCGCATGAAGCCGGTCAAAATAGTCGACCGACAGGACCTCCGTGATGCAAGAAAATGCGTAGCGTCGACACACTCGGTGCGTCCACTTTATCGCCTCTCGACGAGCCTGGTCGAGGGCCGGGTCCTCTGGAAGACGATCTCGGTAGCTGCAAAATAGTGGCTCGGAATGCGCTCGCTCTTCTCTGGACAAGAGGCCTTGAAGCTCAAGCTCATCTCCTCCTCCTCCTTCTGCAAGCTTCTCTTGTATCATGAATTGGCAGTGCAGAAACGGTGACGATTCTGGGTCGCTTTGTTCTTTAGTTTGCTCTTCCATGATCCGATGCTGCTCATTGCAATGGAGATTCGGACTATCGCACATGAGATTGGTTGGTTCTGATTCGGCTGTTCGATTCTTTGGAGCTCCTTATCTCTTAGATCTAGCTTTTCAAGTCAACACCTTTTATGGGTCAGCCTTCATTAATAGATGTCAACATGTCAACAAGAAGTAGATAATATATTATTTTACTACGTGTGTACAGAGGGACCTGGGGTTGAGATACCATTAATTGATGGGTAGATGATGGTACGACTCACGTGAAACACAATATAATAAACACGTGATGGTCCAGCATCTTATCATGAGGGTTATATGTCATAATCACTCAAAAATTCTTACATATAGATGAAGTATAATAAAATTTCTTTAACAGGAATGTTAAAGCCTTAAATTTATAAAGCTTTGGATGTCCTTAGTGTATCTGCAATAAGCAATCAGATAGGAAAAAGAAATCGTAATTTTCAATGCAAGGACCTTTCCATTATATACATATATAATTAACAAGCATCCTTAAAAGACTCAATAGCATGAACTTCCAATGATGTAACAATTGAAATCTATATATAGTAAGTATCGTTAAATTTGTATGTAAGTAAATATGTATGTATGTGTGGAGAGCTTAGAGAGACTGTGATCCACAGCGAGCTGAAAAAAAAGATTTATATAATAAGAAAGTGGGATAATAATAGTGGAAGTCCTAAATCTTAGGTCGATCCATCATTATAGCCCTAAAACCATCTTTCTTGGATCATTTAAATTCTAAGACTTATTATTGTCTTTTAAATTAGTTAACCATCACCTTTTGGTGGATAGGAAAGTTTGAATAGATATCTTTTATTCTATCTTTTTTATATCGTGTTTAAAATTAAACTGAAGAAAAGGATACATGAACCGAAAATTTAAAAAAAAAAAAAATGAAAAGTGAGGGGAAGAGTGGATCACCAAAGAAGATCAGGAAAGCACAACTGGAGCAAGCCTAATGGTGGCTTAGGTAGCCCTCACCACCATCAAGCCCTCGTGTGGCAGTCGTGAGGCCACCATTACCATGAAGGGAATGTGGTAAACCTTGCTACTGGCCTAGCGAGGGCAGCCGGCCCTCGTTGTCTCCTCACTTATGAGAAAAAGCGACATTTCATTACTACCATTTGTACGAAATATAAAGGAAAATTTAATTTTAAAATTGTCACATAACTTTTTGTTTAAGCAAAAGTAAGATTAAAATGACAGATCCAAAAAAGCGTCTGGAGTTTCATATAATTATTCCTAAAAAGTTTGATATTCTTAAAATAAGTAAGAGAGAGAGAGAGAGAGAGAGAGGGGGGGGTGCAAAGCATGTGGATTCTGGAATATGACCCACATCAGATCTAACTGCCAACTATTTGTCTTTTTGTTGCAGCATCGCTTCTGTTCCAAATCACTATCTCATCAATGAGTACTGAAGGACTAATATACTTGTTAAATCACCGGACCTGAAAAACTTAAAAAAATCATATAATTTATAATACAAGTAAAATCGAAATGTACTTATGGAACAATAAATATTCTGAGAACCCTCTCATTAATTCGATCTCTTTCATTTTATATTATATTTTTTCCTGATGAACAAGACCCTTCCAACTATGAGCTCTTGGGTTCAAAAAGCGCGGGAATGAAGAAATAGATTTGTTCTTGGGGATCACGACCTGACATTTCCCTCTTTGTCTTCTGAATTTTGAGGCATTATGACGTCATATACATGACATCTGCACCCCCATAAGCAATGACAATGACCTAACTTCTCTTCCACACGTGGAAGGGTCGGTGCCTTCTTCTGCTTCCGTCCGGTGGCAATGCGGTAGTTTCACGTAAAACAAACAAAATAATGTTTTTCCTTAGATGAACTACTACATAAAATATGGGTGTCTCATAACTTATTCAAATGAAGATAATAAGATGTGAGCTAAACTCCACAATACTCATATATGCAGGTGAGCAATTACTACCTGGCACGCTTGGGCGCTCGCGGATTATAATTAATGTTAATCCTCATTTATTATTATTATAGTTTTTTTGTATCAATGATTATCAAGCCTTGTTGATTTTTTTCTTTAAAAAAAAAACAATACAACCATTTTTCTAATTATCTCCATTTGAGAGTTCCTAGAAATATATTATAATTTCTATTTGATGTACTCAATCGAAATTGTATCGTATTTTATTTGCCAGTAACTATTAGTAATATTGTAAAATAAATAATTCCTTGAAAAGATGTTATCACGTTTCTAAGTCTAATTCCATTTCCACCCAATCAAAAGCAATTTTCCTAATAGTAAATGTGTGATTTAACTAATAGGATTATTATTAGATTAATTGTGAGTATCAATGAACTTTTTTTACATGTTCACCGTTGGAGGGATGAAGGAGGGACGATAGTAGTACAGTATGTGGGACGGAGTAAGGGTCCTTCTTACCTCCTAGGAGTCGTCCAGCACCACACCTGGGAATGGTCCAACGGATTCATAATTAAGAGTGTTGTAATTGAACCTGAAAACCGAAATGAAATCGAAATAAAACAGAATTTTCGAAATTTTTGATTTGGATAATGAAAAAATAACCATTTTTTTATGATTCAGATAGTTTCAATTTGGTTCAATAACCAGACCGAGCTGAAAATTACCCATCTTCTTGATATTACAATTTACACAATCTCTCTCCTTTTTAATTAAACCTCTTCTTAATATTACAAAAAAAAAACTGAAAAACCGAACCGATCCGAGTCTTCGGTTCCATAAGTTAAAAGGTTGATAACTTGACTTATTCTTCTAATGTCCAGTGGCAAATGTGTGATTTAATTAATGGGTTTATTATTAGATTGACTGCGAGTATGAAAGAACTTTTTTACACGTTCACCATCGGAGAGATGAAGTAGGGAAGATAGTAGTACATTGTGTGGGACAGAGTATGCACCTCCTAGGAGTGGTCCAACGCCACCTTCAAGAATGGTCTATAGGATTCATAACTTCGGGTGTTAGAATCAAACCAAAAAACCAAATTGAAATCATAATCAAGCCGAATTTTCATGCATTTTTGCTTCAATTCAATTAACCAAACGAAACTAAAAATCTCCAATCTTCTTAATATCGTAATTTACACGATCTTTCCTTTTTCACTAAATCTCTTCTTAATATTACAAAAAAGAGAACTAAAAAAATCGAACAAAATTGACCTTCAAGAACTTTTTAGGAATTAAAAATCTCCCTATCATCCCTAATCTTGAATTAATGAAAATATAACATTGAACATTTTCATATAGTCCAAGAAATATACTAAACATGTTCCAAAAGTTTATGGATCATATTGAACAAATGTAAGATTCATGGACCATATTGTATATTGGGCTAAAGTTCATAGACCACATTGAATAATTTAAAAGTTCATGGGCAATATCGCATATTGAGTCAAAGTTCAAAGATCATTTATGTTATTATCCCAAAAATTATTGCTATTTTGGGATAAGGTTCTTCTCAGACTTCATGGTTGATGAGATCTCTCTCATATATATAATTTCCCTAGGAAAATTATTTGATCAATCCAAACTTATTGCATGGATGTCAATTTATTTATAAACTTTTCTATTTTACAATTTAGTCATAAACCTCTAATGAAATTCCATGATAGTCCTTTCGATCAATTTTCACTTAAAAATGGTTGACATAATGATCCAATCATCAACAGCCCTCCTACGTGGCATATTGCCATGTCATTAACTCCAACAAATATAAACCTTACATCAAAATTTCACGAAAATGTTTAGAATTAAATTAGTAAAATTGAATTGGCATGAAATAATAGGTTTAGACCTGACGATTTCCGTGATCTCCCGTTTCATTAGCATATCATTAGCAGGAAAAGACATCCTATTTATTTGTTTAATCATGCTAAGTTGTCCCACACGCTCTACGTGCTTCCCCAAGAGCAAAAAGAATTAATTAATACTTTTGAGTGTTTTTAGGTAGTGATCTCATTAGAGGTAATCACCCTTTAAAATGTCTAAAATGATCATAGAAATCTTGAGGGTGTACATTAGGAACAAATTAAGTGATTACAGTTATCTTCTCTCTAGCTTTTTCAACTATAGAAACCTAACGAGATATTCAAACTCAAACCACAGTTTATAGGAATCCTTATTTTCTATGGAAAAAGGATGATAAAGCGTTATTGTTGAACGAAATTGTAATTTGAGAAACTCAAAATTATGAGAAAATTCTCATTTACTCAAAAGCTTAGAATGTTAGAGCCCGATGTGAAATATATTCTATAGCTTATAAACCATGATTAGCCTAACAATCACATAGTCTCCAAAATCCATTTCATAACCTTCAAACTAAGCCTATTTCCGAAAACTATCCTAATCTTCTACATTTCAACAAAAATACACTGACTATGTTCTTTTTTCTACACATTTGTTATTTTTCCTCACATTTTCTCCTTATGACAAAAATAAATAAATATAATTGAGAAAAGCCTCTCGGAAAATCTTGAGTGAATACCAAAAACAATAACAAAAAAATCGTTAGGAAACACAAATTATTGGATAAGCGACAGATCTAAGGAGTGTTATCTCGGTTTTGGTTGCATATCTTGTTTTTATTGCTCATCCAATTTGATTCTCAGGTGATTCAGAGATCTTTTCGGTGCGAGCGAAATCTTGTAAAAGATAAGAGCTTTCGCTTTGAAATTTGCAGAACCTGAACCCAAGCTACAAGGCTGAGATCCTGACCATATCACAGCAGAGAAGTCAGCTATGTTGCTGCCCTAGACTGCAGAAAACCCATCATAGAAACGCCAAAAGAAAAAAGAAGAAAAAAGAAAATCAGGGTCAAATATCTTGCTGCAGAAATTCCTTCAGGCCGAAGAAGAAGATGGCCATGGGGATCCCTCAGCTACCAATTTTGCTTTCTGCGTTTGTACTTGTTGCTGTGTTGCAAGCCCCAGTTTTTGCAGCTAAGAAGGTACTGTATTGTTTGTTCTTTATGAATTATCAATATTAGGATCATGTACTTGCTGGAAAGACCTTTTTTTTTAAGGTTAATCTGATGGAGTTTGTGCTCTTTCTCCTTTGCTCGCGACGAGATAGTCTTATATAGTGTACCTGGGATCGCATGAGCACGGCGAAGAGCTCACGACAGAAGTTTTCGATCGTGTGAACCGGTCTCATCACGAGTTCCTCGGTTCGTTTTTGGGAAGGTAAGTACTATGATCATACCACGAAACCTCTGTGGATCACATGTCTTTTGTCTCGTTGGCATTATTTTTCTCCTGTTATGCAGTCGTGAGAAGGCAAAGGAAGCCATATTCTACTCCTACACAAGACACATCAATGGTTTCGCCGCCGTCCTCGAGGAAGAAGATGCTGCGGAAATTGCAAGTACGTAAATTGCTGAACACAGTTTGCTCGTCAACTTATGCATACAAACATCGAATGAACAGCAATGGATTGAACTAAAACGTGTGAACTAAAATGCTAAATGCAGAGCATCCGAGGGTTATTTCGGTGTTTCCGGACCAGGGAAGACATCTGCACACAACCCATTCATGGGACTTCATGTTGCTAGAGAAGGATGGCGTGATTCCCCGTAGTTCTTTGTGGGGAAAGGCCAAGCTTGGCGAGAACGTCATCATTGGAAACCTCGACACCGGTACGACTGACTCGCCATCTCTAGTTTATCTCTCTGGGCGCTAAGTTATGGATTGTTTCAGGTGTTTGGCCGGAATCACAAAGCTTTAGCGACCATGGTTACGGACCGCCCCCTTGAAGTGGAAAGGGATTTGCGAGAACGACACTGCTGCCGGCGTACCTTGCAACGGGTATGCTCTTGTACTGGCCTCGACTACTGATCAGTAATTAAACGTAACTGAATGATCTTGCCGATAAAGAGAGAGCTTCAATTATTCACCCGAAAACTAGTAAATGACATCAGTTTGATTGTGAGCGAATGTAGGCAAGCCTTCAATGTCTAGCATCAACTGTTTATTAATGTCGTCAGATCCTCAAGTTTATCAACTACTGATGATGAACACATGATAGTATAGTTTTCCAGTTTTGATTGATTTTGATATAAAATTGCGTTCGTTTCTCCAGGAAGCTCATTGGAGCAAGATACTTCAACAAGGGCTTCGCGGCCTACTCGGAATCAAAAAGCTCAACGCTTCCTATGAGTCGGCACGAGACCTCGAGGGCCACGGGACGCACACCCTGTCGACCGCCGGCGGGAATTTCGTCTATGGAGCCAATGTCTTTGGGGTCGCCAATGGGACCGCCAGAGGAGGATCGCCCAGAGCCCGCGTGGCCTCGTACAAGGTGTGCTGGACACCTGTCAACAACAGCGGCGAGTGCTACGACGCGGACATCCTTGCGGCCTTCGACATGGCGATCCATGATGGTGTGGACGTCCTATCCGTGTCCCTGGGAGGGTTCCCAGGTGAATACTTCAAGGATGGCCTCTCCATCGGCTCATTCCACGCGGTGAAGCAAGGGATTGCCGTGGTGTGCTCGGCCGGAAACAGCGGGCCTGTTGCTGGATCCGTCACAAACGTTTCGCCATGGATCCTCACGGTGGGAGCAAGCACGCTGGACCGTGAGTTCGAAGCCTTTGTCGAGCTCCCGATCGGAGTGCACGGCACACGCCTCAAGGGCACGAGTCTTTCAAAGCCTTTGCCCGAGGACAAGTTCTATCCCCTGATCACTGGCGCACAGGCGAAAGCGGCTAACGCCTCTGTGAATGACTCGTAATAATTGTGAAACTAAGTTTTAGAATTGTAATAGACTTGGCTCCCAAGTTTTGAGTGGTACTGACTAACTTTTGTTTGCTTCATTTTCTGGACAATGTCAAGTATGCTGTGTAAGCCTGGGACTTTGGATCCAAAGAAGGGGAAAGGCAAGATCATGGTGTGCCTCCGGGGCGACATGGCGAGAGTCGACAAGGGCCGACAGTCCTTGGAAGCCGGCGCGGTGGGAATGATTCTATGCAACGATGTGCTCAGCGGCAACGAGATCATCGCTGACCCACATCTCCTTCCTGCATCTCAACTTACTTACAAAGATGGCCTCCAAGTCTTTGCCTACATCAATTCCACTGCGTACTCTCTCTATCGCCTTTATTATCGCTTACAACATGCTCAAAATCCGAATCGAAATCTTACCAAATGCTAGCTTACCCTTTTGTTTATGATTTCGGAACAGCAATCCGGTTGGATTCATCACTGCTCCGACAGCCAAACTGAACACAAAGCCTGCGCCATTCATGGCGGCATTCTCATCAAGAGGGCCAAACTTGGTTACGCCAGAGATCCTCAAGGTTCAGAAAAATACCGTCTCACCTTTAATGTTACAGTAGCATTTCTGATCAAATTTCAGCCGATACAATTTGCTGTTCATTCCTGAAACTTTCTGTTTCTTTGTTCAGCCTGATGTAACTGCTCCGGGCGTCAACATAATAGCTGCATTCAGCGAGGCCGTAAGCCCTACAGATTTGGACTTTGATAATCGCAGGGTTCCTTTTAACACCGAGTCCGGTACATCAATGTCTTGTCCTCACGTTGCGGGAGTCGTCGGCCTTCTCAGGGCACTCCACCCTGATTGGAGCGTGTCTGCAATTCGATCGGCAATCATGACCACGGGTAATTTACTCATTTCCTTCTGCAATTTGTACCGGTGAACTGACAATTACATGAATAATGATAGAACACCAGTTCTATATTGACTTTGTTCTCTAGTGTCCCAAAGTTATTTGACAGAAACAGTTACTTGAAATTCACATTTCATGAGCTGCTAGGAGGCAAAACAAGTGACTAGAGAGATTAAAAATGGTAGTCCTAGAAGATTATTCAGTCCTCCATTTTCCAAAGTTATATCCAAGTCCTAGAACTTCCATACTTCATCAATCGGTATTACATGCCGAATATTGCTGATTGTATGCGCGATCTCTTCTTGAAAACTTTCGCTGTTTAAGTACGACCGAACTAACATGATTTCGCCATTTTAGTAGAGTCTCACGAAAGTTATTGCTTTCGCATTCTTGTGGTCTTTAACAGCTAGGACAAGGGACAACACTAACAAAGCGATGCTGGACGGGTCGAGCTTCCTCGAGGCGACGCCATTCGACCATGGCTCAGGCCACATGCGGCCAAACCGCGCCATGGACCCCGGCCTAGTCTACGACCTGAGCACCGATGACTACTTCGACTTCCTTTGCGCCTGGGGCTACAACCGAACTCTGATGCGATCCTTTTCCAAGGACCCTTACGAGTGCCCAAAGTCGTTCAGCCTCCTGGACTTCAACTACCCCTCGATCATGGTCCCCAATCTTCGCGGCTCAGCCACCGTCACCCGCCGAGTGAAAAACGTCGGCTCGCCTGGCACGTACACCGCACAGGTCATCGAGCCGCCTGGCATTTCGGTCTCAGTCAAGCCAAGGATGCTGACGTTCGACCGGGTCGGTGAGGAGAAGAGCTTCAAGGTGACCCTGAAAGCTAAATCTGCTCGGCAGGCGATGGAGTACGTGTTTGGAGGACTGAGATGGTCCGATGGACGCCATTACGTGAGAAGCCCGATTGTCGTTGGTTTTCCTAGTTAAAAAACATGATAGAATTAGCTCGAATTGTTTCTTAGTTAGGAGTCAAATAAAAATTATTAGGACATTATTTCGATTTTCTTATCTTTAATTTGGTGCAAATATGCAATTTGAGATAATTCTCCGGGAGTTGCTTGTAATTTTTCATTTATTTCTTCTTAGTGTTGCTTAATCCACAAATTAGATGATTGATGGTTTTCTCTACTTAATCTAATCGATTCAATCAAGTGATCGAAAGCATGCATTTGGTACGATCAACTTTCTCCACGGGCATCCTTCCCGTCAGATACCTTGGTGTCCAACTTGTAACGCAAAAGCTCACGGAAAAGATATTCCCAAAAATAGATAAACAGGGCATAAATCATATCAGCTATGCCAGAAGACTTCAATTGGCCAAATTGATACTTTTTTCCATTTGCACTTAATGGTGCAAATGTTTCTCCTCCCAAAGCAAACTATCTACAGGATTGAAAAGAAGGTTAGACAATTCTTATGGGCAAGAAACACAGAAACTCACAGATCCCACAAAATTACATGAAAGGTAGTATGCTCACAAAAAAAGAAGGGAGGACTAGGCTTGCTCGATCTAAAACTCTAGAATAAATTATTGATGGGCCACATGCTTTGGAGCCTCATCAATCATCCATTCTCATCCCTATGGAGTACTTGGGTTCATCACATTAAATGCAGAGGTACTCCCATTATACATCTCGACATAAAGAGCAGTATGGCTTGGACTTGGCGATGTATTCTCAAGCTAAGACTTGCTTTAACACCTATTATCTCTAGCCAAACATACCATTGCAAAGAGATATACAAGGAATTCAGATAGGAGGGACCAACCGCTAACTAGTTTCAATTAATTTGGATCAATGGTATTAGCAAGCATAATTTTATCGGCTAGCTTCTTTATAGAGATAGGCTACTGACAGCTCTAACCATATCATGATGGTTGTCTTTAGTATATACTAAGTGTAACTTTTGTATGACTAGAATTGAAGATAGAAACCACTTATTCTTTGAGTGCACCTAGACAAGTAGTGTGTGGCATAATATTTTGGCACAAAATAGAATTTGATGTCCTACGGGAGCTTAGAACTTGGAAGTTCAATAGATGAGTGGAGCCACCAAGGGCAAAAACTTGGAGGCGAGGCTCCTTAAGCTATCTTTCGTAGCAACTATCTATTGCATCTAAATGGAATGCAACCACAATTTTAAAACAAGTCAATTGAGTCTCATCTTCTGTTGGTTAGGATGCGAAAAGTTGTAAGAGGTAAGGTGTCACTCTACCAATAATGTAGGCCTTCCCAAGCAAATGTTATTTGCTATCATATGGAGACTCCATTCCTCCATCTTCTCGCATAATTAGTCTCTTTGAAATTCTAGCAGATTCACCTAAGCTTTTGTACATCATCTGAGTAATGATATTCACATATTTAAAAAAAAAAAAAAAAAAAACAGAGAGAACTAAAGTAAATGAGATCAAGGCAGTTCTGATCGTCATCCAAGTAGAACCGGTCACTTTCCATCAAGTGATTGAAAGCACGCATCTGTTATGGTCACACAGAATTAGTATTGCGATTGGTGACTTTAAAAACGAAACGGGATCGAGCCGATTCTAACCATCTCTCGAGTAATCGGCCGGTTTTAATCAAAGTTTAGATCCTTTTGAGTCTAATGCTTGATTTTAGGGTTTTTCGAGCTTGCAATTCTTCTAATTTACTTATAATATTTTTTCATTTAGATGTTATCAATAAATCGAATATCATTTGATAGGTGAAATAGGTCCCAAAATCTGAAGTTAGAATCTGAAATTTGACCTTTATCTGTTCTTGGATTTTTACAAATTTTTGTATTCAAATTAGGTAAAACTTCATTCATGAAAGTTATAGCCAAGATCTAAGAGTGATTGAAAGCACGCATTTGGTACGTTCAATAGAATTAGTGTCACGAACTAGTAACTTGGAAAGGGGAGGTGGGGGTTTGAATCCCCACCTTCTCAAGGGGTTGGGGTGGGGACGCCGTAGTTTCAGGGGTGGGTTTCGACTCCCACGCCCTGTAAGGAGGCAGTGTAAAAGGTCTGAGAGTGGGCGTTAAAATAGAAATAGAGTAAGACCGACCCAAAAAAAAAACCTAGTAACTTTAGTGTTGACGCCTAAAATTTCATTTTAATTAATTAGGTTTTATTTTTGTTTTATCTTTTCGGATAATAAATAAACAAACAGCAAAACAAAGCAAAAAAAAAAAAAAAAAGAGGAGCAGCCCCTCCATGGGCCCTCGGCCCATTTCCGCCCAGCCCGGCCCCTCCGCGTCTTCTTCTTCCTCGCGCCTCTGTAACGCACGCCTAGAGGGCGCAACGGAGGGGAAGGAGGTGGACGGACGGCGGTTGCACGTGGAGCAGGGGAGCAGGCGTCGACGGGACGTGACCGGAGGAGGAGATGGTGGCGGATGGGACGGCGGTCCAACCGGCGGGTCGAGCCTCGCCGACCGGCCACCCCCTCGCCTATAAAGAGGGGGCCACCGTCGACGAACGAGGAGGCCACGGAGAGGGAAGCAAAGAGCCGAGAGATCACAGAGAGAGAGAGCGAGGCCGGCCAAAGCTCGAGGTCCCGTGAGAGACTTCGAGGAGTTGTAAAGAGTGTTCCGGCCAGATTTGACCGAGCCTAGGTCTTGGGTCGCTCGCCGTTTCTTAAAATTCGAGAGAAGGTAAAAAAAAATAGCCGTCGTCGCCGTCAGTAGTCGCCTTCAGCACCTCGGTTCCCCTCCCCCTTTTCGGGCGCCACGGATTCGCAAACCCTAAAAAAACGAGATTCCGGGCGGCGGGAAAAGCCGTGTAGGGTTTGCGGGAGTCGGGTAGCCGGGCGCCCCCAAACGCCCGGCCAACTTTAGAAAGGCAACAGGGTCAAACTAATAAATAATAAATAAATAATTTATTTAAAAAAATCAAAAAAATGTTTTAATTCAGCCTAAAAAATGGAATCAGCCAAAAATCCAAAAAAACCAAATTAGTAAAAGCCGGTTTTCAGTTTTCTTTATCCAAGCATTGAACTGGGGTCAGAAAAAAAAGAGCCGATTCGATCCGGTTCCGACGGAACCGAGCCCCGCCCGATTGCTGACATTTGCCAAGGTTATCGAATGCACCCGACCATCTGTCGACAAGTGTCAGCAATAGAGTCCGCAAGTGTCAGCGTCGCGCACGTCATTTTCATTGGAGCACAACCATGGATTCATTGAAAAGACCTCGGAGTTTGATGTCATGGTGATATTTTTAGTACTTGTCGACATTCTCTCTCTCTCTCTCTCCCTTTGCTCTTGGAGATGGTTGGCGAACCTCGTCTTGGTGGCATCTGCCAGTGGCGTGGGACGAATCCATTTCACTGTCGATGCATGGTCCGTCCTCCCTTGGTCCCCCTCCCCCCTTGGAGACTCCATTGAAAGTTTCCGAAGTTGACTGCTCGAGGTACAGTTTCCATATATGGTTTTTGGTCAATCTCGAGTTCAAAAGTTGTGGACATTAATCAATGGCGGGACGCGAGCGTCATCTCCTTCTTCATCATCGTATATCAAGTCGCGGAACCACTCGGGTCACACGTTATTTTTTGTCTCTCTGCTTACGGCCCTCGAATGCTTGCTTTCGTGGATCGGAAGCAACGGGCTGCGCGAGACGTTGTTTTAGCTTCGGCGAGGACAACTCGGGGCTGCGTGAACTGGGTTTGTGATGGTTCAGGCAATCGCTGCCTGGTGTTCTCCGTTGAGTTCTCTGCCGCTCAATGCCCGGTTCTCCCCGTTTAGGTGCTCCCATCGTCGGAGCTGGCGGCCCGTCGAAGCTAGCCGGTCGACGTCGACCACGACATGGAAGCATTCGATGTTCATCGGCACGAGGCCTGCGTTGAAAGAGGGGGCTCTGAGCGTCGATGGCAAGGACGTGTTGACGGATGTGCCGGAGAATGTGGTGGTCACGCCGCTGACAAATTCGTCCGCATTCGTCGGAGCTACTTCGAATGTGGAGGGGTCAAGACATGTTTTTACGTTAGGAGTTATTCAGTAAGTGATTTTGCTTCTTTGCCTCTGACCGACATTCAGCTGCGGGTGAAGAAAATTGCAAATTAACTGTATCGAATTCAAGGGATTTCAAGAGAAAATGTAGTAGGGAAGTGATGTGAGTTCTTTTGATTTCATGAATGACGATGCAGGGACATTAGGCTACTGTGCCTGTTTAGATTCAAGATGTGGTGGATGATACCTCGAGTTGGTGTTTCGGGAAGTGACATCCCGGTTGAAACTCAGATGTTGCTGCTGGAAGTAAGGGAGGGATCCGATTTGGAACAGTCTGATGAACCCAGTTACATCCTCTTCTTGCCGGTGTTGGATGGCAAGTTCAGAAGCAGCTTGCAGGGGAACTTGGCGGATGAACTGAGCTATGTATAGAAAGCGGTAATTTTTCATCCTCACCGATGAAAGCCATTGTTGCTTTCTGCTCGCAATCCAAAGTAAACCATGTTTAGCAATCGATAAACATATTTATATGGACGTGTGTATTGACCATTATCACTAAGAAAATATGGAAGAGAATAATGAGACCAGGGAGCAGTCGGTGGGAGCCTCATGTTTCTTCAGTGGTGTACATGCTTTTAAAGGATGAACATGAAAAGTTTTTCAAGTCAGCAGCTGTTTTAAATCTGAATGTTTGACTCTTTTCACTCTAATAATGTGGGTTGTTACAATTCTTGTTAGGTGACCCAGCAATAGTCACTTCAGAGTCCCGAAAAGCTGTTTTTGTCAATTATGGGGAAAATCCATTCGACCTGATGAAGGAATCAATGAAGTGGGGTTTGCCCTCTGAGCAATCTTCTTGTTTGTACTGGGAATTCAAGATTACAATGAGTCTGAATCATAATCCATAAGTTGAACAGTGCATAAATCTTGTAAATGAGAGCCTTTAAGTACTAGGACAGCTAATTTTAATCTGAGTTAGTCATTGCAAATTGGTTCTTGTCACCCTTACATTACTCACTGCATATTCAGGTTCTTGGAGAAGGAGTTAGGAACATTTGCAGTCCGAGAAAGGAAGCAGGTAGGTCTTCGTTGAGCAACTGCATAGCTATATCAAGCTTGAAAATGGGAAGAGGGTGATCAGCTAACATTGTCTTATGATGGTTTGTATGATGCAGATGCCTGCAATTTTGGATTGGTTTGGTTGGTGCACCTGGGATGCCTTTTACCAAGAGGTTAATCCTAAAGGAATCAGACAGGGGCTTAAAAGGTCAATGATGCAGATGCCTGCAAAATTGATGTTGATTTTTTTAGGACTTTAGTTTGCCGCATCGTTTATATATATATATATAATTGCACAGGTCCCTCTTGGCTGTGCTTTCGAAATAGAGGCAAATAATGTTCCTTTTAATTTTCTTCTTTGAAAAGCACTTCTACAAAGTTGAATGACTGTCCCTTTTCTGCCCTTGGGGAATTTAATTCCAGGCAACGAATTTAAGATTTTAACTTGATAAGTTTGAAGAGAATTGACCGTTACAAATTTCCTCGCAGTTTATCTGATGGAGGCACCCCTGCAAAATTTATCATAATTGATGATGGGTGGCAAGATACAAGTAATGAGTTCCAAAAAGAAGGAGAGCCATTTGTTGAAGGGTCACAGTAAGTAGTTGTACTGTTGTAATGTTGTATGATTAACCGCAAATTAGGACACTGCAACATGTCTTTCCACTGCTGGTTAATTTGCAGGTTTGGCGGCAGATTAGTCAGCATCAAAGAAAATCAAAAGTTTCGAAGAAGTGAAAATGGATCTCTTAGCGAGGCACCTACAGATTTAAAGGAATTTGTTTCAGACATTAAGGGAACTCATGGTCTTAAGTATGACTCAAACTGCTTTTTCTGTTCTTTTTCTATATGTACTTAAGCAAACCACAATGGCTAGACTGAAAAATGAAAAGTGAGGAGGTGCCATAAATTGTTTCTGTAATTTAGTTGTTGTACATTTCACAATTGTGACTTCTCTTTATGGTGACCTTTTCAGTGACAACGTCATGTTTGTTGAAACCGATTAATTGAGAGACTTTACTTGCATATCTTTCAATAAATTTCAGGTATGTCTATGTATGGCATGCTTTGATGGGCTACTGGGGAGGCCTTCTTCCTGGAGCAGAAGCTACAAAAAAGTATAATCCAGTTTTAAAGTATCCCATCCAGTCACCAGGAAATTTAGCAAATATGAGGGACCTATCTTTGGATGCTATGGAGAATTATGGCGTAGGTGTAATTGATCCCGCTACAATATCTCAGTTCTATGACGATCTGCACAGCTACCTGGTTTCTCAGGGTGTGGATGGAGTGAAGGTAGATGTGCAGAACATTCTGGAAACAGTAGCAACAGATCTAGGAGGTCGTGTTTTCCTTACCAGACAATTCCAAGAAGCCCTTGAGAATTCCATCACTGTGAATTTCCAGGATAACAGCATCATCTGCTGTATGGGTCAGAGCACAGATTCCATTTACCAGTATATAACTTCATCGCTGCTGATTTCCCGTCATATTTTGCTTCAAAATTTGAATACATTGGTTTATAGTGGGGCGATGGCTAGGATGCTTATTACTGATTGAACTTTAAACTAAGTCCAGAGGTGTCTTGACTATGAGCTATTGGATAATCTTTAAGTAAACACATAGATATAATCACTAAATCCAGTAGGAAGTTTGTACTTTGTTAAAAAAGAAAAGGATTACTGAAGTGAAGTATGAGAGAAATCGGTTTTTTCTGTATATCGTTAGTAGTTCACTTTAGTTATGCCAGTAGTTCCATCTTTTAGTTAATAATAATGATGACATAATGCCTCATAGTCACCATATATGTCTCGGCAACAGAAGCAGGTGAATTAACAAACCCCTCGATGTCGCTGTTTAATGTATACATTACCAGAATCTAGTGATATATGCTCTTACTCAAATAGATCGCTTGTCCAAATTTTGTGGCATGGCATGTCTCGTACGCTAGTTTTGAAGTTAGAATAGAAATATAGGTATAAGAAACCTTTAATATCTTATTTCTGCTTCATATTTGTCCGTGCAGTTGTCAACAAAGTGCTATAACACGAGCATCTGATGATTATTATCCTCAAAATCCAGCAACCCAGACTCTACACATAGCTGCTGTGGCGTATAATAGCATATTTCTGGGAGAAGTAGTTGTTCCAGATTGGGATATGTTCTATGTATGATTATCCCATCCCACTTTGCTGCTATAGTACTGTCTAATGCTTTGCCAATATCAACAATATTTATCGACTCTTTTTACATCTTCAGAGCCTCCATGATGCAGCTGAGTTCCACGCAGTAGCTCGAGCAGTGGGAGGATGTCCTGTCTATGTAAGGTGTGCCAATATTCTCTTGTAGAGACAGATGTATGAGGCATCAAATCATTGCAAACTCTCTGTTTAAGATGAGAAACTTGGCTCTTTCTGGTCATGCTTAGTACATATTCTGTCTCCTTCGAAATGCATTCAGCAGGAATCCTAGGACCTCTTATTCCATAATGGTTTTGCCCAAGAAGCCATATCCACCATATCCACAGTGTAAGGAATGTGCATGGCTTTGTGACTCGATGATAGCCCTGATGACCATCCAAATGCATGTGCTAAAAGGTCATGCCCTTTTACTGTATGCATCATGTGTTCAGAAGCCCCCTACTCTCATTTTTTAGGAACTGAAAAGATTACAACTCTTGATATTTGATGGTGTTGCATACTTATCATTGCATGACCCATACTTTTTATAGGTTTTGCTTATTCATATTGTCACCATTCTATGCCAGTGATAAACCTGGAAATCATGACTTTGAGATACTTAAAAAGCTTGTGCTTCCTGATGGGTCGGTGCTTAGAGCAAAATACCCTGGCAGGCCATCTCGGGATTGCCTATTCATTGACCCAGTTATGGATGGGAAAAGGTATCTTAACATTTTTACTAGTAAGATGGAGCTCATTCTCCATTCATTTTCCAACTGCTTGATGCCTCTTAACTCTGTTCTGCAGTCTCCTGAAGATTTGGAACATGAACAACTGTACTGGTGTTCTTGGCATTTTCAATTGCCAAGGAGCGGGAAGCTGGCCTTGCACAGACAAGAAGGTCATTGAGGATGCTGCTTCAGAGATATCTACGTCAGTTTCTCCATCTGATGTAGAGTTTTTGGAAGAGGTTACTGGGGGTTCATGGACCGGAGATTGTGCGATCTTTTCCTTCAAGACTGGTATGTTTTGACTCTTATACGCATACAGTAAGAATAACAACCGCACAGATACGTTGATTGGCAATGTCCAATTGCTCATGCTTTGGCCTTATATCAACATGTATAGGCTCTGTACACCGATTGTCAGTGGAAGAATCAATGAATGTCACCTTGAAGGTTTTAGAGTGCGACGTGTTAACCATTTCTCCTATCAAGGTATCAATAGTTGCACCTAATTAAAAGTATTTTGGTGGGATCCTCCGGAAAATGCACAATCTAAGATGTGGTCTGATTATCCAGGTGCACAATCAGAAGGGGCAGTTTGCTCCGATCGGATTGATAGACATGTACAATTCAGGTGGAGCCATTCAAGCAGTTGATATTCGCAGCAAATCTTCCACTTCTGGAATCCACATCAAAGGGAGAGGACCGGGCACATTTGGAGCGTATTCCAGCGCAAGACCCAGGTCGTGCACTGTGAACTCAGAGGAGAGAGAGTTCGAATTCAGAGAAGACAAGTTACTGAAAATAAGTATCCCTGCAAGAACTAGCTCATGGGACATTGTCATCTCCTACTGAGGCCTTGCCTTCTGGTCTCACGGTCTAGGAAGCCTCAGAAGTACAGTCATCACAGATTCACACCCATCTCAAATTAGTATATACGGATTCGTGCCAGCAAGTAGAAACTTTGAAACAGATGATCAGAATGACAGTCGCGGCGACGGTCCTGATTGACAAAATGAAACTCATGGTGATATGGAGGGGAGGGATTTTGTTGCAGTGAATCAGAAGAAGTAGGTATTGCATATGATGCATCAGTCTATACAGAAATTAGTAATTTACCTGCTTATTGAATGGAAATATCCATAGTGAGGTCATGCAAGCATACATCAGGCAATGCCTTTTTCTTTTTTGGTTAAGATCATATTAATATAGTCATTTGTATAGTTAATCAAGATGTGATTTTCTCTAGACCCTCTTTATTGACCGATGATTAACTGATGCAAGACCGGATTCTCAAGAGGCTAGCAACTATGGCGGACAAAGGAAAACAAAAATATTATGAAATATCGAAAAAATTAAAAAATTGCAAAAATTTTCCATATTAGCGCTAGTAGCATCACATAAAATTAACAATTATATTAGTGATTTTTAATCAAAATTAGCCGAATGAATTGAATTGTCAATTTTCAAAAAGTTTAGAATTAAATTAGCCAAATTAAAAAGTTTAGGGTCAATTTTTTTTTTTAAAAAAGTTTAGGATAGATATGAATAAATCAACAACAATATGTCATCATAAAAATCCTTGTGTATTGAAGTAAATCAAATTTAGATAGCCTCGTGAAGTCAATCTAATAATGACTAGGGTTTGCTCCAGTGGCCACCCTTCCAATTTGGAAGGAGGAGGTGGGGATTTGAATCCCCATTTCTCAAATGGGTTGGGGTGTGGACAATTTAATTTTAAATGTGGGCTTCTTTTAATTGCCCTTTTTTTCTCTCGTCCCCTTTAAATATATAAATAGTGACATAAATGATTCTTAATTTTTTATCTAATAAATAATGTGATTAATAAATTTTTAATTTAATTAATGTGGTCTTAAACTTTTGAGTACATATTCAACGTAATTTTTAAACTATATAAAAATATTCGATGTCGAATATTTTCATATAATTCAGAAAATACGTTAAACAATTTAAAAATTAGAAATCACATTGCATAATAAACTAAAGTTTAAGAATTGCATTTCACATCAAGCCAAAATTCATGAATTATACGTGTCATTTCCCTCCTTTTGACCCTTCCCGTGGCCAATGGCGTGATAAATGTTGTCATGCATCATTGCACATGTACATAAGGAATTAATTTATCAAAGTCAAGTACTTAAACATTAAATTAAATCCGAATAATCTAAAAAACGGTAGATTTCATGCTGATTTTTTTTTTTTTGTATGATCTCGACGGTCCAGATCAAATTTAGCAACCGCATATGTTGTTTCCTCTCTCTCTCTCTCTCTCTCTCTGTGCGCCTTGCGGGGGAAGGGGGTGGCGGAGAAGCAGGAGACACGACAGCGAGGATCCTCGCTGGCTCCGAAACCTCGTCGAAACCGAAGCGCAGACGACTCTCCCTTGACTTTCTCTCTCTTCCTCTCTCTCTCTCTCTCTCTCTCTCTAGCTTCCTCTTCTCCGATCGCGCGCGGCGGCGTCGTCTCCGTGGAGTCGCGATCCGCTCGGGCTCCTCCGCCATGTCTTACGCTTACCTCTTCAAGTACATCATCATCGGCGACACCGGTAACGCATCGGTTTCACCCCCCCTGTTACATTGCCCGTCGTAATGGGTAGATAGCTGTCGGGTGGTCGCATTTCGCTTTGTCTCGTTTTGGGTTTTCGAGCTCGGCGTTTTTCAGTCGTTCTGATTGATGGGTGCTTGCTCTGTGTGTTGTTCGATCGGAGTTTCTCAATAAGTTGTGCTGGGGACGGTTTTGGGACTAACCCTTTTGAAAAATTTGAAGTCTTTTCGGCATCTCGGGCGTGTTTGTTTACTTTTCGTTGCCTTTTGTTCTCAATACGTTATGCCGTGGCCTGTTTGAGACTGACCCTTTTGGAAATTTGAAGTCTTTTCGGCATCTCGCGCGTGTTTGTTCACTTTTCGTTGCCTTTTGGTCTCTGTCAGGAGTGGGGAAATCGTGCCTTCTCCTTCAGTTCACGGACAAACGTTTCCAGCCCGTGCATGACTTGACAATTGGGGTTGAATTCGGGGCCAGGATGATCACTATCGACAACAAGCCGATTAAGCTGCAGATCTGGGATACGGTCAGTTGTCTCTTCTCTATGTATTGTTGTATTTGCACGTGTACCGTGAATGAAACTTGAGATGTAAAAGATCATTTTGAAACTGTGTGGAGAATTTGGCGTTTGTGTGGCTGAATGAAGCAATTTCTTCCACTTTAATACAAAGGAGGATGGGTTTGTGAGGAACTCGATTAAGATTTGAGAAATTGCTGGTGTCTTGTATCATTGTTGCTTTCATCAAGTTTCCCAAGTTTTTTGTTAATGGTGTCCCCATGACATAGCATTGATAACGAGATTAAAGTAAGATGGGAATGCTGGTATTGTCATGATATATATTTCCAGTGTCTAATTCTCATCATGTTATCTCATATGAAAGTTTAAATACTTTTGCCAGGCAGGACAAGAATCATTTAGATCTATCACACGATCTTACTACAGGGGGGCTGCCGGTGCATTGCTAGTCTACGACATCACACGGTACCCTTTTCTTTCTGATCTTGTCTACTTGATTACTACTTCTGTGACCAAACAACTTCTCTGAGGAGAGAGTAATTCCGATTAGCATCCATTTCTAGCTTTAAAATCAAAAGATTGGGAGGGGCAATGGGAAGGAGCACGGAAGGGGTTGCACGACAACTATATCATTCTTTGCTAGTCTAGCGTTTTAGGAGCATTGCATTGATCTTTGAAAGGAATTGAGGGGAAGAGAGGCCCTCTCATCGGTGCTTTTATCTAGTAAGTATAAGGAGTGGCGGTAGCAGGGGGATGCACATCTTGATATATTCTTAGTATGTAAATGCAGTAGGGTAGCTCAGGTTTTTGGTGCTTTCAGTCATACGATGCCCTGTATTTGGTAGGTCATTCATCTTGACATATCATTCAGATCAAGTGTTTGGACTTGACAGTACTGATTATTGTACGGTTCAGGCGAGAGACTTTTAATCACTTGGCTAGTTGGCTGGAGGACGCAAGGCAGCATGCAAATGCTAACATGACGATTATGCTTATCGGTAATAAGTGCGATCTTGGTCACAGAAGAGCTGTAAGCACAGAGGAAGGTGAACAGTTTGCCAAAGAGCATGGTTTGATTTTCATGGAAGCTTCTGCCAAAACTGCTCAAAATGTGGAAGAAGTGAGAAATATCTTGATTTTACATTGTAGAAAGAGAATTTTGTATCCTCGTATGTGTACGTTCAGTTCAGATGCTTCTTTATGATGACAACTGATTTGAAGGAATTTTGCGTAGGCATTTATCAAGACTGCCACGGCGATCTACAAGAAAATCGAGGATGGTGCTTTGGATGTCTCAAATGAGGTAAACTGTCTCCCAAATCTGGGAAAACTTTGGAGGTCTAAGTCTGTGCCTGTGTTTAAAGTAAAATGTCAAAAGAAGTAACCGTGTTCGTTCAGTTCATAGGATGAAGATATCCGTGAGAACCTGGGATTCTTGCATTTACTCTGTCAAAGTGTCTTGAATTTCAATTCATATGCTTTGTTGGTTTGAGTTTATTTTGCTTGTTTGGTCCTTGTTGTAGTCTTATGGAATAAAAGTTGGATACGGCGGAGTCCAAGGACCTCCTGGCGGCAGAGATGGTGCTCCAGCTCAAAGCGGAGGTTGTTGCAATTAAACGCGTCAATCCGACTTGCGCATTTTAGCCTCTTTTTAACTTCAATCTCTTATCTCGAAGTCCTTTGAGGTCATCTGTCATCTGAGAGCTTGACTTGTAAAGTTGTACTAGCTCATTTTCTAATGTCAACTGTAAGATAGTTGAATTAAATATAATAAACACTTCATCCATTGTCCATTCTGTGGCAAATGGTTTTTTTTCTACTATTTCACGAGGTGTTTTTTGCATTTATTGCAATTAGTTCGGATAAACTATCGCTTCTCTTTTTATTCTCGAAGGTCTATTTTGACTGTTTTCGGCGGAAGGAGTTTTTAGGGTGTGGTTGTCTATTCAGCTGCCAGAAACTGATAGGGCAAGGCCTGATCAATAAGCAAGACCAAGACCGGAACGGTGAGGCCCAGTATTCCTAATTTTAAAGCTCTTTGTCCAATTCTATCCGCGATTTCTGTATTGGGCATGAATGGTTCTGTTCTGGTTTGATTGGGAAGGCTAGGCAAAGAAGATATTATTTTGTCAAAATTTACCTACTTGTGGCTCATGTCTTAAGTTCTCCCGCACTCGGTCAGCCGCCGTGCTCGTGATCATCGATCATCATCGCCAAGAACATCAAAATGAAATACATCCAAGACATGCAATAACCCCTTGCCAACTCTTGACAGGATTAAACAGGGGAAGTCGGTTCGGCTCCTTTACAAACACGGTCTAGTCTAGAATCATTTTCTTTGTCTTGCTGGCGTTTCATTGCGTCATCGGAGATTATGATGCATTTGAAAGGCGAGTCCTTCGTTGAGAAGTCATTGAGATTGCCCTTGAATGGGTGTTATTTATTCACTTGGAAAGAGAGAGGGGAAAGTTACAGCTAAGCTATTCATGATGATGTTTGCTCCCCCGAGTTGACAGCATTCTCGTCGCTGTCAATGTGAAGATGTCCCATGTTGATTCGATGCAAAAAGCTCGAGGTCGTGTCCGTATGCGTCGAAGCTCTTTGTGTGGCCTGTTTGTTGTGCTGTCTTGTTGAATCATTCTTTCACTCGTCTCTTGATTTGTCATCAGTCTTGTGATGTTTCAGCCCAGCAGCAACTTCTGGCCGGGATCTAATTTACCGAGAGAGAGAAAAGACCACGAGATTCGTAGTAACCATGTCGCTTCGTTACGGAAAATATCGAAAACGCACAAACTTGAAAATTTTTTGAAGAATAAAAAATTTATCCTTTCCATGGGAGAAGAATACTATAAGTTTCAAAAGTTGTATATGGTGTTCATTTTAGTGTCAATTTTTTTTTTTTTTCGGATTATTTAGATGTCACTTTAAAAAAATGATTATTTAAATGTAAACTCCGATCTTGATGGTTAAAAATTCAACATTGCAATATTTTATTAATTTATCAATTCTATGTGATTAGCCAGAATTCCAAGTTAGCACATAACCCTTAAATGACCTAATATAGCAGGTTAAAATGTGATCATTTCAATGCTAATGTCAAAAAGTAATTACTTAAGTGCCGGTCATTATTAAAATATGATTACTTTAGTGACAATTGTTGTTAAAAAAACGATCATTTCAATGTCAATCTCATTGAAAAAGTAATCATTTTAATGTCAAAAAAATGACACATAATTTTTCTTGCTAGAATATTTTGCCAAAATACTTTAAATTGTTTTTTCTTTAATTTGGCACTTGAGTAAGTCGACAAAAATTTTTGACATCAAAATGAGCGTCATACATAATTTTTTACATCTCTAATATTATTCTCTCCCTTTCTCTACCCTCTATAATTGCTCATATTTCATGATGCAAAATGTGCATCTTTTCATATTCAAATTCACTAACTGTCGAGGACAACACATCACGGGAAAGGTTCTCTACTACATCAACACCGCGCATACACCATAGAATAAGAAAGAACCAAACTCACAACAACGTCATAACATCCATATTAAATTGCTCCTCAATACGTTCACGGATAACATTACCAAATTCGGCCAAAAAAACACATAACATCACCATCGCTCGATCATCAAAAAAAAAAAAAAAAAAAAAAAAAAGGAAAAAGAATAATGATAATATCATAATTGGAACTTCCACATATGATATTCCTATCTCTCTTCACGCCTTCCATCCATGTCCCCACGCTATATACTCCACTGTGACATGGCTCCACTCAAACATCTTACGTCGGCAGTGCACTCCCCCTTCCTCTCCAAACTTCGATCCCACATAAGTCACCTCCCCCAATTTTTTAATTCCCTCTCTCTCTCTATTAGTGCGTGGCAGATTGGTCACTGGGGTCAGCCAAGGGCGAGACGAAGAGTGAGTGCCAAAAAAAAAAACACGAAGGCGTCTCCCCCGATCCCAATCGCCGGATCCATGTCCCCTCCTTGAATCTCACCCACGATCGATCGCCCCACCAGATATAGACTCTTCTACTTCCTTCTTTCTTCTTCTTTTTTTCTCTCAGTCATTTCGTCGAACACCTTTCATGGCGTCCCCCGGGAACCCCAACAACGCCACCACCACCAACCCACAGCAGCAATTCGAGCTCCAGAAGCTGTTCCGCCCCTCCTCCTCCGGCCCCATCCTCCCCTCCTCCTCCGCCCCTCCTCCCCCTACCCCACCTCCTCCTCCTCCTACCCTCCCCCACCGGCCCCCTCCCCTTCCACTACCTCCCCCCCTACCCCCTCCCCCCCTCCCCCCCCACCACCACCACCACCACCTCCAGCAGCCGCCGCCTCCCCCGCCGCAGCAGCAGCACGACCTCCACTTCTTCCACCACCAGCAGCAGCAGCACCTCCACCAGCAGCCTCCGCCGCAGCCCCCGCCGCGGGTGCCCATCTCATCCTACCCGGCCCCGCCCTCCCCCTCCCCGTCCGCCGATTCCAGTGGCGCCCGCCTCATGGCCCTCCTCGGGACCCAGAACCCTAACCCTATCCCCCACGATTTCGCCCCCGCAGCAGTCGTCGCCGCCCTCCTTCGCCCCGTCGCCGTCCGCGCAGCCCGATTTCGGGGTGCACGCGAACCTCGGCTTGACGGCTCCCTCGGCGCCCCCGGTGGGCTTCGGGGCCTTGCAGTGCGCGCCGGTCCGGATGCTCAGTAGTAAGCTGCCCAAAGGTCGGCATTTGATCGGCGATCATTTGGTCTACGACATCGACGTTAGATTGCTGGGCGAAGTTCAGCCCCAGCTCGAGGTCACTCCGATTACTAAGTACGTGTCCGATCCGGGTTTGGTGTTGGGCCGCCAGATTGCGGTTAACCGGAATTATATATGCTACGGGTTGAAGATGGGCAATATTAGGGTTCTCAATATAAATACCGCGCTGCGGTCCTTGTTGCGAGGCCATACGCAGGTGCGATCTCCATGCTTCCTTGTGTTGGTGTTCAGCTTGTGTGCTCACCTTTATTGTTGAGAGTAGTTGTAAGTCGTCCGAGTTGGGTGATGCCATAAGTTCTGTAATTTTCTCATGGATTGTTTATGAAATGCATCACTCTCCCTCGTGGATGAATACAGGTGGCATGGAAAAATCGAACTTTATAGTCGTCCCTTCGTCTATGGTCGGATATCGCGTTTTGATTAGGTTCTTGTTGTTCTTTTTTTCCGATTCAGAGAGTAACGGATATGGCTTTCTTTGCGGAGGATGTTCACCTTTTGGCAAGGTAATTTTTTGCGACAATCATAATAAAAGAACCGCTTTATTGGGTACATGTTGAAAGGTGCTAAAATTTCAATTTTTGCAGTGCGAGCATTGACGGTAGGATCTTCATATGGAAGATTAATGAAGGTGCAGATGAGGAGGAGAAGGCTCAAATCTCGGGGAAAATTGTCATTGCCGTTCAGATTGTGGGAGAGGAAGAACCTGTGCATCCACGATTATGTTGGCATCCTCACAAGCAAGTAAGTATTTGGTTATAAGTTCTACGAGAGTTACCCGTTATCCAGGTCCTGTTCTGTTGGTTTTTGTTTTTTAATCTTTTGACTTGCTAGTTTACTCATATTTTTTTGGTCACTTAAAACTGCAGGAAATTTTGATGGTTGCAATTGGAAACCGTGTGCTGAAGATCGATAGCACAAAAGTTGGTAAAGGAGAATCATTCATTGCTGAGGAACCTCTAAAGTGTCCCATCGACAAGCTAATTGATGGGGTCCAGATTGTTGGTAAGCATGATGCAGTAGTAACGGATTTGTCAATGTGCCAATGGATGACTAGCAGACTGGCCTCAGCTTCAGTGGACGGAACGGTTCGTATATTTCTTTACCTCCGAATATGGTTGTGCATTGTGGTATTCTAGTTGTTCTTGTGGTGAGCCTGCTAGCTTTGCACAGCTCCGGGGACCTTTGGATTTTGAAAGAGGAAGTTTTTGGTCAGGTTTAGAATAAAAAGTTACTTGCTTCATCTAGATTGCTCAGAGGGATTCAACCAAACGATTCTAGCAGTTACCCTGATAAAGTATAAAATATCTTTATGTTGAATGTCCATTGTGTTTTGACTGATAATGCATCCCTGGTTAATGATGAGGACTTTGTCCCTCTCTTGCTTATACTTTAAGTTGTCAAGTTGAATAATAGCTGAAAAGAGATTCTGGTTAGCTGAGGCAGCTAACCTGAAAAAATATAATATATTTGTCTGTCCTTACGTAAATGTATTATCTTGGGCAGGTTTAACCGACGCATATGACTACGAATTATCCTCCACCAATGCTAACGCTCAAATTTCTATCCTCGAGAGTCTAGTGGTGATAAAAGTGATGATTTGTAACTATTGTGGTGTGACAGATCCCCATTGTTTCCAAAAGATTTGCAAAAACGATTTGGGATCGATAGAGATAGTAAGATAATCATAAACTTTCGGATCAGAAAGTGCTTTTCAATGTTTTGTGGTGATTGACGAATTGAAGCACTCATTCACTTTTTTAGAGAGGGGAGAGGCATTTACATGCTACCTTCGCTGTCTCATAAAGAAAATGTTTTAACAGAATAGTCTTTCTTCAGTAATTTATTGACGGCGGCGCAGTCTGGTTGCATTACCACAGTGTTTTTCTAAGGCTAGAAGGTGATTAAATTGGGCAGGTATTCCATCAAGTGAGCCTAATTAATGGGCTTGGCGTTTAGACCCTTATCTGTGGGTCATCAAATCACGTCGCAGATTTTTCTTGCAATATGAGATTTGCTCTCAGAAGCTCTTGATTTACAGGTGAAAATTTGGGAAGACCGTAAGCCATCACCACTTGCAGTTCTGAGGCCTCATGATGGTCATGCTGTCAACTCTGTCACCTTTTTGACCGCACCCCACCGTCCAGATCACATCGTCCTTATCACAGGGGTGAGCTTCTCTTTTATTGATATTATGATCGCTGATTTCATTCTGCCCTCAATTGTTGGTTTCTTTAGATAAGTTCTAGTTTTGACAGGGTGTGTGGCCCTTCTTAAATCAAAATTCCAAGTTAATGCATCTCCTAAGATTTAATTACATCTCATGCTGATTCATATCATTTGCAGGGCCCATTGAATCGAGAAGTCAAGATATGGACCTCTTCCCTCGAAGAGGGATGGTTGTTGCCTAGCGATACCGAGTCTTGGCAATGTACTCAGACCCTGGAGTTAAAGGGTTCCAGTGAGGATGCATTCTTTAATCAAGTCGTGGCATTACCTCGTGCAGGGCTTCTTTTACTTGCAAATGCAAAGAAGAATGCTATATATGCAGTGCATATAGATTATGGGCCTCATCCAGCTGCAACCCGCATGGACTATATGGCTGAATTTACAGTTACGATGCCCATTTTGAGTATTACTGGAACTAGCGAGAGTTTACCAGATGGGGAACACATTGTGCAGGTGTATTGTGTTCAAACACAAGCCATTCAGCAGTATGCATTGGCCTTGTCCCAATGTCTGCCACCACCCTTGGATAACACCGAGTTGGAGAAGACTGAATCTAATGTCTCTCGTGCATTTGATGCTGCCAATCCCGATGGTTTTGCTAACTTGGAAGTTTCTCATGGAATTAAGCATCCTGAGATAACATCAGGTAATGCCACTTTGGTTCCATCTGTGCTTTCGAGCAGTGCCGGTAGTGCCCCTGGAGCAGTGCCTCCTGTGAGAATGCCTTCTTCTCAAATTACTACCTCGCCTGAGACTGTTTCTTCTGGCTTAGAGACAAAGCTAAGCGCTTTGTCATCTCCAAGAACTGTTGAACAAATGCATGGCGCTTCTTCTCCTCTTCCTTTGAGTCC
The DNA here is from genome assembly GCA_014182515.1 of Eucalyptus microcorys. Lineage (NCBI taxonomy): Eukaryota > Viridiplantae > Streptophyta > Magnoliopsida > Myrtales > Myrtaceae > Eucalyptus > Eucalyptus microcorys. Next base: position 41,439,594 of record CM024566.1, read on the forward strand.
TAGGGTGTCGCGGATGTCCTCTGGCTTCAGAACTCCAGTAGGAAGCTTTGATCCTGGTCCTGCATTCCCCAATCATGCTGGCGATCAGCCAGTTGTTGAATATTCATCTGATAGGAGACCGGAGACCAGTGCTGATGGAGCAGCCCCATGTGATGATTTGAGGAAGGATGACAAAAGTGTTGTGTCAAATGATATCCCAGTGGTTCCAGATCCTCCAATGGTTTTTAAGCATCCAACTCATCTTGTGACTCCATCAGAAATTTTATCAAAGGCTCCATCCTCCTCCGAGACTCAAATTAGTCAAGGTATGAGCGTGGGAGAGGCAAAGGTTCAAGATGTGGTTGTCAATGATGACACGGCAAGCACAGAGGTTGAGGTTAAAGTTGTTGGGGAGACAGGAATTGATCAGAATGACGATTACACCTTCCATAGAGAATCTCAAATAACTATTGCTGAACAAAAAGAGAAGTCTTTCTATTCTCAGGCTTCTGATCTTAGCATTCAGATGGCACGAGACTGTCGTGTAGATAATTACAGCATGGAAGGAGCTCATCCAACTAATGATGTTGGTGTTAGTGAGTCTCCGGATCAGTTTCCCTCCAACAGCGATGAAGGATTGACAAACAATGCTTTTATGAAGGTTGGCGAATCAGAAACTCCAGCAGCTGCTCCCCAGTCGTTAGCCCCAACCGCTAAAGGCAAAAGACAGAAAGGAAAAACTTCTCAAGTATCTGGCCCGTCTTCTCCATCCCCAAGTCCTTTTAATTCCACAGATTCATCAAATGACCCTGGCAGTAGTTCAGGTGTCCCATCAGCAGATGTTCCATTTTCTCAGTTGTTAGCTATGCAGGAGTCGCTTGACCAGGTGATCAATTCTTGTTCTATCCACTTGACTATTCTGAGCTCATCACAATGGGTCCTATGCAACATGGATAGTTACCGCTTGTATGATAAGAACTTCCTGCATTTTTTATCTCAGTCCTTCTGCTATATTAGTCCATGAAAGATTCATACATTACATTTTTCTGTGGTATTGCAGTGCTTCTCTATTTTTTTGCACTGGCTAGGTTTTGGGATTGATTTTGAATTAGTGCGTTGCTTCTGATGACTTAATATTTATTTTTAATTTGTGTGCTGCTTGTGATGACCTGATATTTATTTGTTGATGATCCTTTGTATTCTTTTATTCTGTTACATGATTAAGATTGATTTACCTGCTGATGCCTTATGCTCTCTGATATTTCTGTCGTTGGTGTGAGCTATCAGTTCCAATATTGTTATGGTGCTAAAAACTGGGATATATTTATTGCTTCAGCTGGAATCGGGCTGTAAGCAAATGCGAGCATATTCAATGGGTTTTCAGTGCCTCAAACATTGCTTTCATGGTTTTTAGTGTATCTTGATGTTGGTGGGACATCTTTGAGTTATTAAATGCCTTGCATTCAACTTCTACATTTCAGTGGAGGCTATTCGTGTTGCTAATACATCTGCTCGTGTGATATCATTGTGTAACCTTTAGTGATTAAACTTTTAGTAATTCCCTTTAAAGATATGTGCACAACAATTTACCGTCTGCTGTTTTCCACCATTCCTGTTGTAGTACATCATATCTACCCTCCTTTTTCTGGCTTACATCTAGTTGTACATATGATATATCTATGTATAGATCTCTATTTCCCTTTTTCCCAAGTATAAGTCAAAATATTGAGCAAAAGTTCGATGCTACCTCGAAAGCAAATAGAGGAATTCTGCTGATAGTGGAAACAATCTGTTAAAATTAAAATTGATGCATAAGGGAGTCTCTGACTTCGGTTCTAGTAATTGGTTTTCCCTTCAATTTTCCCAAAAGAAGAGTTAGGTGCAAGGGACAAGCTGGATATTAACAAAAAACAGACTTAAGTTGCTGAGCTTTAAAAGTTATGTTGGATCGAAGGGAGCAAGTCCGGACATCAACTAATAATAGACTTCAGTTGCGGAGCTGTACAAATCAGGAATACGAGACAGAGGAGTCTACTTGATAGATGAATCTTTAGTAGTTTTTGGACTAGCCAAACACTACCAAATTAACATAGATCACATCTCGTCCATATGGATACTATTTTCCACTTTGCTGCTGTATAAGCATATAAAACCTTGCCAGAGCAACCACCCTTTTTCACACCTAGAAGGATATGTTATTCTAGATGGCTGATTCTGGCTGCTTTTCAATATGAACAGTTAGTAAGCATGCAAAAGGAAATGCAGAAGCAGATGGCAACGGTTGTGTCTGTCCCATTTAACAAAGAGAGTAGAAGACTGGAAACATCTCTTGGACGAAATATGGAGAAAGTTGTTAAAGCAAATGCTGATGCTTTGTGGGCTCGTATCCAAGAAGAAAATGCTAAACATGAAAAATTAGAGCGCGAGCGAACCCAACAGATTACAAATCTGATCACCAACTCTATGAACAAGGATTTGCCGGCGTGTCTGGAGAAAACTATAAAGAAGGAAATAACTGCAATTGGATCATCTGTAGCTCGTGCACTCACTCCTATTGTTGAGAAGAGCATATCGGTGGCCATAACAGAGTCATTCCAGGTATGAGCATTTTTTATGTTGCCTGAGGTCATATAGCAAACCTTGCCTTTTACCTTATGATGTTTATTTTTGTGATGAAAGGTATCGATTGCCACGAAGCATTACTTAGGCCTCTAAATTTGCTTTCTTGTGCTTTTTATTCAGAAGGGAGTGGGAGATAAGACGGTTAACCAGCTGGAGAAGGCGGTCAACTCCAAATTAGAAGCTGTATTGGGGAGACAAATTCAATCGCAATTTCAGACTTTTGGAAAGCAGGCTCTCCAGGTGATTGCAATTTAAAACTCTTTCAAGAATCTTTTGTGGTGCTTGCAAGAACTTTTTTTTCTGTTTATGATTTCTTCAATCTGTAGTTTGCTCTCGCCTATAATTTTCCTTTAAATAAGTCACAATTGGCATGATTTTCGTTTGCTTTAAGTTAAAAATTTATAGGCTAACCTTCACTACAAGAGTAAGGTTCTCAAACGCTGGGTCCAGTTGGGATTTCAACTACCCAGAAGTTCATTTTTAACAGTTTTTGTGTGCCAGTGTTAGTAGAATTCCGCCAATATTTATGTTGATGTGAAAGCTGTTTATAATTTTTAGGAGGTTCTAATGGGAACTAACTTGATCAATATAACCAAGGCTAGTACATCTCGGTAATGATTACATTTAGTTACCTGGCTTCCGGTGTTAAAAGAATGAGGAATGATCCATGTGGCCTAAAATTGATAGTAGTACTTCATGTATGGAATATTTTAAGGAGAAATGATTGCTTTAAAAGGAATAATTTCACTGCTCTTTTCTCTTCCCCCAAATGCTGATATGGCTGCGATATATTGTGTGGATTTCTCTGTTGTCTGTTTCTAATGTACCATAATAGTTTATTTATTTTAATAAATAAATACATTGTGTATAACCTAAAAAGGGTACAGTCTGGATTCTAGATCATACGGATGTTGTATGTGCATTAATTTTCTGAACTTTGATGGTAAATCATTTCTGGCACTGGTATCTATCAATCTGATATCATGGCTTCTGGCTTCGGTTTCTTCTAGAGCTTTGTAATTTATTCTGATTTCCATATTGTCTGCAATAGTATTCTAACTTTGCTAAATGAACTTTATTCTTTCAGGAGGCATTAAGATCCAGCTTGGAAGCATCCATAATACCTGCGTTTGAGTTTTCATGCAAAGCAATGTTTGAGCAAGTTGACGCCACTCTTCAAAAAGGGCTCATGAAACATGTCACTGCCACTCAGCAGCAACTTGAGTCTGCACACTCTCCCCTGGCCATTGCTTTAAGGGTGGGTATTTTCGCATATTTAATTCGCCATGTTTTCTTTTTTGGTTGTGCATTATAGGAATAATTTTTACTTGTCTTTCTGAAGGTATACTTCTTGTAGCATCATGGAACTTTTCATTGATGCGTAAAGAATTGATAGGAAAGAGAACATGTTTTGTGGTGCTGTCTTCATGTGGCTAAATTTTTGTTAGTACTTTTTTGTTGAATAGCATAACAGTTATAAGTGGTGGGTCTTGTACTGCAGGATGCCATCAGTTCAGCTTCATCAATTACTCAGACATTAAGTGGAGAATTGGTTGAGGGCCAGCGCAAGCTCCTAGCTATTGCAACTGCTGGCACGAGTTCTAATGTTGCAAATCCCTTGGTTTCTCAGCTGAGTAATGGGCCATTGCCCGGTCTGCATGATATTGTATGTTTCTGGAAACCATTCTCTTCTTAAATAGGCTCCAAAATGGGTCCTTTGTTATCTGAAAATCATCTATAAAGCATGTGGTGCTTCCGTATCTAACGTTCCTTTCGTTCCTGACAAATATTTAATCTGTTATGCAACAGGCTGAGGCACCGATTGATCCAACTAAAGAGTTATCCAGATTGATAGCTGAGAACAAGTATGAAGAAGCCTTTACTGCAGCCCTACACAAAAGTGACGTATCAATTGTATCCTGGCTATGTAGTCAGGTATGTTAGTCTCTGCTCTAGTGGGTTGTCTTCAAACTCGTCTTACTTTTTATGCTGTATGTACTCTCGAGAAAGGACTAAAAGCAGCAAACCAATTAGCAGTCACACTGCCACTTCTTTATTTCAATCTTTAGTACAGGTGATATGATTATGGATTGTTTGACTCATACTTCTTTTTCAAGTGATCCCTGTTGGCTTATACAATTTCTAGTATTTTTTAGTCTTTGCCCGTCAGCCTTTTCAATTACAAAGTCCTCCATGACAGGGCTCTCTTTGCCTGTTCTATAGTTGGGATATATACCTTTTCCTTATCAATCAAATGTAGTAAGCAAAAGGATTATTGACAGGTTTACATGTTTGGCTTAGAGATACTTGGTTGTCTGGTTTCTGGTGCTCTTTTTGTAAATGGTGCTGGATGTGAAGGGTTTCATTGGGCGTGCCTCATATTTTTCTTATTCAATTGTCACATTATATCGATGGCCCGAAATAAGGGGCAATGACTACAAATACCTGATTCATATGGTGTTGGTTTGCTAAGAAAATGAGTCAGAAGCTACATTCTATGGTTGACTCTACTCTGTCATTGCCAGGTTGATCTGCAGAAGATCCTGAACATCTCTCCGCTACCATTGAGCCAAGGAGTGCTTCTTGCTCTTCTCCAGCAATTGGCTTGTGATATGAGCAAGGAAACACCGAGGAAGGTGAGTTGGATGACGGATGTTGCAGTTGGCATCAACCCGGCTGATCCAATGATCGCAATGCACGTGAGACCAATCTTTGAACAGGTGTACCAAATACTAGGACATCATCGGAATCTCCCCACTGTCTCTGCTTCTGAAGCCAACAGCATCCGCCTTCTTATGCACGTGATACACTCCGTGTTAACCAGCTGTAAATGATTTTCCACCCATGCCGCCATATAGTTTGCCAGGAGGGAGCAATACTTGTAGTTTTGGTTGTATAGAATTAGAAAATTTGGACAGGAGAGACTAGATAGATTTATTTGCCCTTGTGTTCTTGTGTCTGCTTGGAATTATCAAATTTTGTATAACAACTTCAACCCCTTTCCCTTTAAGCCCTGTAATGTCAATTTTGTGCTGTGGATTTGGCCTTCGCCGTTTGGAACTTTGGATGTAAGATTTTTGTTAAATTGGAAGAAAAATCCCTCATACCATTTAAATATAACTAAGTGCAGAAACAAAAATAGCTTATATTCATTAAGTTGCATAATTTTCAGTTCCCTTTGGCCTCTACCAAAAGGGTGCCTATGCAACAAAACTTCTACGTCAACTGTAGTTGGTAAAGTCTTTCTATAAGGTGTTTGATTAACTCTTCACAGCTGCTGCTGGAAAGCTCTACCTGTCGTGGCATTGCAATTTAATCCCGAGGAAATCCAGAACTGTCCAGGGGAGAACGACAAAGAGCTTAGGTCATTTCATGTCCTTTTGTTCAACAAAGAATGTGTCGCCGTTTGTCCATGGGCGGTTTCTCTTACTATCTTCCCACGATGGTACAGATGTTCACATAGCTCTTGTCGGAATGTAATTGGTTGCCTCGAAAGTTTGAACTGCACGTGAGCTCACAGAATATAGACATGTTGAAATGGGTATCATATTTGATGGCCGGAGTTGGCCTAAGTTAGTTTTATTCAATAAATTGATTATAAATAGGTTTATAATAGTAAGGTCCAAAATAATATAAATGTTAAATAGGTTCATAACTTAGTTAAATTTAGTCCATCTCTATAACTCTTTTTTCACTCTTGATATCGTACTTGTTTGCTCCACATTCTCATATCAGTTTGCGTATAATTTTCCTAAATTCGATTGTTTTTTGGGTATGGATCAGTAAATTTGTATCATATGAAAATTATTCAAAACAGATCAAATGGATAAATATGGATCATGATCATGATATGATTTGAATCGAGCATAAATAATTAAAAAATTTGTATTGTATGTAAATTGATTTGAATTTTCGAACTTGATTCCTCGAAGAATCTAGCAAAGTAGGACTACAAAAAGTCATGAAAAGATGGGCCTGAACTTGGGAATCGAAACGGGGGTTCGTTCGCTGTTCTTGATACTAGAATCATGGCCAGCAAAGACGGCCCTCAAGAGTGCAAGATTGCGAGTATCAAATTCGAGCCCATCAGCAGTCAGTCACCGTCTTCTTCACTTCGCTGGTCTCCCATTCCCACCCACAAGAAATCAACGATATTTCGCTTCCGTCTGCTTCAGCTCCGCGAGCAATAGGTACCCTGAGACCTTGTTCTCAATTTCCATCTCCTTCTTTGTTCAGTGCTTCTTTCGTTTGTCTGCGAATTTTCCCGACTTGGGTCTGTCCCAATTTGTTTGGAATGATGGTCGTGCGTTGTCTTGTGGGAAAAGGTTCTTCCTTTAGACCTGTAGTTCGTGTTATGTTTTACGGTTGGGGTCAAAGCTTGATGGGTATCTTGTGTTTTCTCCCTTTATTCTCACTTGTGCGTTCGTTGTGATCGTCACCCATGTCTTTGCTAATTGGGTTTGCGGATTTTGTGCGTTCTGTGCTTAAAGAGTGCTTGATTTTTTTCTTCAGCATTTCGAGAATTGGAGATAGTGAAGTTTTTGGATATAAATGCTCCAGCAGTGGGCCTTGACATCCTCGACTTTATGGACTCCATCTCAGGGTGGTGAGTTGCAAATTTAGAGTTCATTTTTCCATCAATGGAAAAGTAGAGCTCTTGTTTTGTTTTTCTTGTGTCTTCTTGCATTTATTCTGTTGGGCACTCTTTGTCTATTGCTGTGGAATTTCGGAGGATCTCGAATGACACTATTCCTTTTTTTCTGCAATAGCAAAAGATTGTTTATAATGTGACTTTTTATTTACCAGCTTGTTGTTGCGTAATTATGTGTTGTTGGGTTTTGTTTTTGCTTATATGAATGAACTGACGCTAGTTTTTTTTTTGGTAAGGATGAACTGACGCTAGTTTGTTGCTTAGTTTTGGATAAACGGTGCTGCTACTTCACTTGTTGTCGTCTTATAGGTAGTTCATATAGCGACAATTGTGTGCATACAATCTGTTTGATGCAAAAACTGCACTGACAAAAACTGTCCTCCATTTTTTGGTCCACTCCACTATAATTGGAGGGGGAGCAATATTTAATGGTTGTTTTTGTTAGCTTCTTGAGTAAGTGAAACAATTATGTTATTTTTCAGACCACATGTGGTGAATGGCTTAGTGATCGCAAACTTCTGTTGTTTCTATTCTTTTTCTAAATGTAATTGTCCAAGGAAGTTAAATATGGAGTGGAAAAGGAATAAGTCTTCCAATCTATAGATGAAAGCTGTGGAATGGCTACTTTATATCCCATGCAGAAATATTTTCTTTGGAATTCATTCCTTCAGCAAAGCAGACATGACAGATGCCTGTCTCTGAAATTGTGTAGTAGGATTTACAAGCCAAGACTTGTGATTGAGCTCACCTGAACAAAATTTTCTTTTGACATTGTATTGGTTTTTTATTTCATATAATAACAAAGAGTAAATGGTTTTCTTATGTAGGTTCCTCGAGTTTGATGGAGCATAGGTGGCTTAATTTGTCAGTATTAAGGTCATATACTCTTGGGTTGAAGGTTTACATTCTTTCTTTGCTGTTATTCCATGTTGTGTTTATTTTGCCAATAGTATCTCATCTATGTACTTAGTTTCAGAAAATTCCTTTCCCAATTGCTTAGCTGTTTGCTTTGACTTGAACTATCTATTCCTCATGTTTGGACAATTTCTCTACAAGGGATAGAAGTTTTAGATCTGCTGAATGTGTCTAGGTAAATCACCATGTGCTTGCTTGCTATGATCGGCTGCTGCTGTTACATGTCAATCCTATGTGATTTAAGCATTTGGCATTTGAAGTGTTATGGCCGCCAGAATATGAGCTGCGTAAGGTCAATGTCATGTATGGAAGATATACTTTTATGCCCAATTCTTATGAAAGAGTATGTTTTAGACTTTGAAAGCTAGTTAACATGAGATAGTTTTTCAAGTGTTAGGGAGCCTGCCATCTGCATCATCTGTTACAGAAGGATTCTGGCACTTGTATCATTAAGTTCATATGAACTTTAATAGTTGAGTTAATATGAGACAGTTTCTGATGATTTCCTGTTCATGCTGAGTGTTGCAAAGATGTATGCCAGACTCCCAGGTCTCCCTTAGATTTTTAAGGCCAATTTAGTCTTGGTTGGTGTGAAAGACAAAATGAGAAATAATGTGAAAATGCATGATTGGATTATGAAATATAGGGCTTACCATAGAGATTATTTTGTTAAATCTTCCTTGATGAATGAGCAGTTTAATTCTTCAGTAGAGATAATTGGATTATGAAACATAGGGTTTACCATAGAGATTATTTCATGCTTATTAAGGATGTTTTACCCCGTTCAAGAGTTTCAACAGCGACCCTCTTGAATAATCTGATGGTGGCTGACCTCTTATTCTCATATCTAAGTTTCCAACTTGATCTGCAGTTTGAAAATGAGCAACACCAAGTTTTTGGTCGACGAATCAAGAGAACGTGCCTATGTGCCAATCAGAGGCCCAGACGAGATTCATCGGTCAAGAAAAAATCGATTCCCCAAAACGAGGATCTTCCACCCATACTGCCTAAGAAAAAGAAGAAACCCTTTCCAGTCCCTCTGAAAAAGATCCTGCGGGAATCGAGAATGAACAAAAAGCTTGCTCAAATGGGTATAGAGAAGCCCCTTGAACCTCCGAAAAATGGCTTGCTAGTACCTCGTCTGATTCCAGTGGCTTATGATGTCCTGGATGCCTGGAAAGTTCTAATCAAAGGAGTCGCACAGCTCTTGCATGTTATTCCTGTATATGGTTGCAGGTGGATTTTTTCCTCTTAGCCTGTAATTATTATAAAGTAGATTGTCTTCCGGATGAACGATTCATTCACTAAGGAACTCCACTCAAGTAGGTCTTTTATCTTGTGAAACTAATTTTTTTTCCTGTGTTTCAACAGTAAATGCTCGGAAGTTCATGTGGCTGAGACCGGCCATAAAATTCAGGACTGCCTAGGTTCATCTAATGCACAGCGTAGAAGCTTCCACTCATGGGTGCGGGGCTCCATCAATGATGTTCTACTCCCTGTCGAGTCATATCACCTCTATGATCCTTTTGGAAGGCGTGTCAAGCACGAGACTCGTTTTGATTATGATAGAATTCCAGCTGTTGTTGAGCTGTGCATCCAAGCTGGCGTGGATATACCAGAATATCCTTCTCGTCGAAGAACCAAACCGATCAGAATGATTGGAAAGAAAGTTTTCAATCGAGGTGAATATGTGGAAGAGCCTAGGCCATGGCGTACTGCGGATTTGTCTGCACTCGTTGAATTCGACACCCATGGGGCTTGCGAGCGATTCCCTCCTCCTTTGTTGTCAGAGGTACCTAGTATAGCACAAGAGACGATGGATGCATACCGGACCGTCCGATCTGGTGTTAAGAGATTGATGAAGAGCTATACAGTCAAGGCTTGTGGGTACTGCTCAGAGGTTCACGTCGGGCCTTGGGGCCACAATGCAAAGCTCTGTGGGGAATTCAAACACCAATGGAGGGATGGTAAGCATGGCTGGCAAGATGCCACACCGGACGAAGTTTTCCCTCCTAACCATGTGTGGCACGTGCGGGACCCGAAGGGACCTCCACTGACGAGCGCGCTCAAGTCATATTACGGCAAATCTCCCGCCATCGTAGAAATCTGCATGCAGGCAGGTGCACAGATACCTGAGATATACAAACCCATGATGAGGCTCGACATTATAATACCTGAATCCGATGAGGCTCGCTTAGTTGCATGAGCGAATCAGATGGTTGATTGCCGATGCTGTCCATTTCTCCAATTGATCTCAAGAGGTAGGGAAAACATGATCGATTAAACATGTTGAGCCAAGATCCCTGCGTCCCCCTGGCTATGTTGTGAGGATCAATTTGGGACAAGAAGGTGATAAGGATTAACCCGGATTGGAGCGGGGTTCTTTATGGCGACTTTTCGAGGATTTTTCTTCTGTAACTTTCGTGATCGTCGTTGGAAACTATTTGACTTGTAATTACTCTTGGAGGAAGACATCAGTCAAGAGGGCATCTCTTTAGATATTCATCTCAGCCAGCATTAGACTGTGCATGTTTATGTAAAGAAAAGTGCACATTTCTTCTTCCTGTATTCTCAAGCTCTTAGTATGTTGTGCTTCTCAGTTCTCATCCTCTATTATAAAGAAGACGGAGCTCCTAATTTTAAGGGTTGCATAATTTCCTCCCAAAATTCCATTCACAATTTAATTACTCATTTAGCTTAAACAATTCATTTAACCCTTCATTGGGATAACATCACAAAAAGCTTTGGTACTTCGAATTAATTTTTTGATTACAAAAAACTCAAAATTGATATATTTATGACAAATTTACTTGTTATTAATTTCCTCTAAATTGAATTAATATTATAAAAAAAAGCCACAAACTGATATACATATGACAAACAGAAGGTAAAATCGCAAGTCAGTACACTCATCAACTACTATGTGTTATCTAACTCGCAAAATTTGACAATAAAATTTAACAGTAACTAAACTATGATTTTTTGTGATAAAAAAATTCGTTTAGGATAAATTTATCATAAATGTATCAATTTAGGATTTCTGTGGTATTGACTCTTCATTTAATTCATTTATTTATAAATACATAAAAAAAAAATTAAAACTAGTCATCTCATTAATCACATTTTGAAAATAAATAAATCATGTCCTTGTGGAATGGTCCTAATGGCTGAAACGGGCATACATAAAACCGTTGGGAAAGCAGGGAAATAGTTGCAGAACCGAACTCCGTCTGCAAGAAGCCATACACCCTCTGGCCAAAGCGTCTCCACCGTGGAGAATTCAACACCCTCTCGGGATCGGAGTGGATGATACAAAGCGTATATGGAACATCACCGCCGCCGACATCGCCATGCATCCCGTCGGAGCTTGCGCTGTTCGCTGCCTGAGCTTTCTCAAGCTTCTTGCCGCAAGTCATTGCATATGCAGGGGGCCTCTGCTTTCTTCCCCGGCGAAACAGTTTGTCAGAAGGTACACGAACCGGATTCGGATTCCCAGGGCTCTGAGTTCGCTTCCGACGTCGACCCGATATCCCGACATCCGCGACCGCAACGTGATGATCAAGACACTGGGTCGCGGGGGCAGAGTCGAGGAAGCGAGGAAGGTGTTCGACGATATGCCTCACCGGGACGCTTTCTCTTATTCGTCCATGATCAAGGCGTACCTCAAGGACAATGATCTTCCCAAGGCCGAGCAGCTCTTCTGGGAAATGCCCGGGAGAAATGTGGGAGTCGACTCGGCGATGATAGACGGGTACGCGAAGGCTGGCCGTGTGGGTGATGCCCAGAAGGTCTTCGATGAAATGACGGAGCGGAATGTGTACTCGTGGACTAGTTTGGTTTCTGGGTACTTTAGGAGCGGGCAGGTTGACAAGGGTCTTGCGCTTTTCGAACAAATGCCGGATAGGAATGTGGTCTCTTGGACTACTGTTGTTCAAGGCTATGCTTGCAATGGTTTGATTGATCAAGCTCGTAAAACTTTCGATCAGATGCCTGAGAAGAACGTTGTTGCTTGGACGGTGATGATCAAGTCTTACGTTGAGAATGGTCGATTGGATGATGCAGAGCAGCTCTTCAAGGAAATGCCGCAGAAGAATACATACTCTTGGAATGTCATGATTCAGGGTTTGATGGATGGAAATAGGGTTACCGAAGCCATCCAGATGTTTAATACGATGCCTCAAAGAAATGAGGTTTCTTGGACTATTATGGTCACTGGTCTAGCACGGAATGGAATGACTGAACATGCAAGGGAATTTTTCGACAAAATGCCTAATAAAGATATTGCTTCATGGAACGCTATGGTCACGGCGTACATTGATGAAGGGCTTATGCTTGAAGCTAATGAAATTTTCAGCTCAATGCCGCAAAGGAATATAGTCACCTGGAATGCCATGATTGATGGTTACGCAAGACATGGCCCAGAAGGTGAAGCCTTACGCCTCCTCATTCACATGTGGCGGTCTGGATTTAGGCCAAATGAGACGACTATCAGTAGTGCCTTAACCTCATGTGAAGGCACATTAGAAGTCATGCAAGCTCATGCACTAGTTATACATCTTGGGTTTGAGAATGAAACACCACTTGCTAACGCTCTTGTTACCATGTATTCAAGAAATGGGGATGTTTTCTCTGCTAGGTTAGTATTCGAGAATCTTGAGTCTAAAGATGTTGTCTCATGGACTGCAATGATATTATCTTATGCAAATCATGGATATGGTCAGCATGCATTGCATGTGTTTGCACGCATGCTAAGGGCAGGAGCTACACCAGACAAGATCACATTTGTAGGGGTTTTATCAGCTTGTAGTCACGCCGGCATGGTCAAGAAAGGTCGGATGCTTTTTAACTCGATGGTTGCTGCATATGCTTTAGAACCAAAAGCGGAGCATTACTGTTGCCTTGTGGATATGCTAGGTCGGGCAGGACAAGTAGAAGAGGCTTTGGAGGTTTTCAGCAATATGCCTCAGTGCGAACAAGACGGTGCTGTCATGGGCGCACTCCTTGGCGCTTGCAGGTTTCATGGATACGATAGTCTAGCAAATCTCCTCGGGGAGAAGCTAATAGAGCTAGAGCCTGATGCCGCGGGGCCGTATGTGCTATGGGCTAATGCATTTGCTGCAAGTGGCAAGTGGAGTGAATTCGCACGAGTGAGGAAGAAAATGAAGGAACATAACGTGAGGAAAGTTCCGGGCTTCAGTCAAATAGAAGTAAATGGGAAAAGCCACGTTTTCTTTGCCGGGGACAGATCACATCCAGAGATGGAGAGAGTCTACAGATTGCTCCAGGATAAGCTTATGCCCCTAATGCTTGAATTGGCTTCCACGAAAGAGAACCGACCCGTGACAGTATAGCTCATAAAGAACCATATACAAGTTATCAATGCATCTGAGTGCGAGACGTTTTTTTTTTTTTTGCGCAGAGCCTCGGATTCAGTTCATTCGTGTTGGCTTTGGATATTCCGGAAAGCGAAAGGTTTCTCTGTACCCAAATTATAGTCTTTGCAGGGGTAATGTGCAGGTCGAGCGGCATACTTCGAACCCTTTGATTTTTCTGATCAAATCTTACTTGATGACACCGTGTTTGTCCGGAAGGCTGCATTGCTGTTGATCGTTCGCCCCCTTCAGATGAGCAAAAGACAGTGACTTTTTTCTCTGGAGTCGGTTGCCTGGTGCAGAATATGAAAGGGAGACTAGACTAGTCGAGCTCAGAGCCACCACCTCAGTATTCGAATGGCTTCAAAAGATTAAGGGATAAGCACGTTAGAGATCCTAAAACTTATTAACAAAGTGCAATTTAGTCCTATAACTTTTAAAAAGTGCAATGAAATTTTAAAACTTGTTATGAAAGTGCAATCGAGTTCTAAAACTTTCAAAAAGTATAATTAAGTTCTAAAACTTGTCAAATTGATCGAATCAAGTTTTTCCATTAATAGTATTTTTTGAAAGTTTTAGAATTCGATTACACTCTTATTACAAATTTTAGCACTCAATTGCACTATTTGAAAGTTTTAAGATTTAATTGTATCTTCATGACAAGCTTTAGAACTTACATTACACTTTTTGAAAAGTTTTAGAATGTAATTGCACTTTTATAACAAATTTTAGAATTTCTTATGAACTTTTTCCAAAGATTACCATTCCTCTAGCTTTGTCCGAACACAATCAACACCATGTTCACAGTAGCTTGGGAATCCAATTCCTATCACATCGGTGGAGCCTTACCCGGTCGAGGCAATCGTGTTCATTCACGGGTTTTTATAGACTCGGGCCTCTCGAATGATTGAGACAGATGATGTCTCTAGGCTATAAACTATTCCCCATATGAAGAGCAACCGAAAACTATAGTCTATTCAAAGTGGCCTCCCTTGGTCGGCGCACTTGCAATAAAAATCTACTCCATTAACAAGCAAAGCAACAACCTCCCCAATAATTTCAGTCTTAGTTTAGTCTTCAGCTCCAACTGCACCCCCACAAGAGAAAGCATACAGTTAGTGCCAAAGAATTCATAAATATATCTAGCTCTCCCTTTCCATCCCTTAAACTTTCACGACTTTTTTTAAGGAAGTCGTCGACTCTCGCCCGTACTTTTAAATTTACCTAAATATGTCCTTCCCAATATCACAAATCTTCCAATCAATTGCATCCGGCATGAAATCCGGGCTAGCCTAGCTGGACGTGTCATCATATTAGGACATCGTTCACATCGGTTAAAATTTCCTATGATGGCATCGATAGATGCGTCCATATTGATTAAATTTTATTCCACATCGAATCCCCAGAGAAAATTTAGGACGAACATGTCGGTCAAATTTGGCGGGAAGGATAAATTTAAAAACACATAGACTCGAATTTAAAAGACACTTGAAAGTATAAAAACACAAGGTAAAATCTTCTCCCTCCTAATTCATTATCCTCTCAACATTTCATCTTTATGCCCCGACTAGACGTGCTATATGACATCATCAGTCTTCTCTTCTTAAGATTCTTTTTCCTCGCAATTCACTGTCATCCTAACATTTCATCTATATGCCCCGACTAGACCAAAAGCTATCCAAAGAAGAATTTCATCTCCACAAAACTGAAGCAAATCCACGGTCCTATTCAAGGCTTTCCCACAACAATGAAATGACCAATTCATCATAGCACCTCATCGGATCGACATGTAATCTAGTCATTGTGCGCACATAGGGTCGTGCAATGTACATATGAAAGGTCTCTCCAATCAGCGATGCAGTACCCGATCTTGGATTGGTCTCTTGATTGATACGACAAGCACGTGAAGGAAGGAAAGGAAGGAAGGTAGCTTGCAATCAAAGGTACGAAACCCGGGGTCGGGTGAGAAAAACCAGGCCGTCGTCCTGGCACGAGCAAGGAAAAAGCGCAGAAAGCGACGAAAATCTCGACAACAAAGCAGGCCAGCCCAGCGCCGCGACCCAGTCATGTCCGTACTGACCCCTCTCCCCTACTCCCTCTCTCCCTCTCTCTCTCTAGACTTTCTCTCTCTAGACTCTCTCTCTCTAGCTTTTTTTTTGCCCCTTTTCCCATGTGTAAAAACAAGAAAAAGAGGGAGAAAAAGGTAAGATTTTTACGCCGCGTACAAAAAGCGGTTTCCCGTCATCGTCATATCATCATCATCATTTCCATTTTTCACTCTTTACTGCCCCCACTCCCCACCTCCTCTTCCTCCTCTTCCTCTCTCTCTTCCGCTCTTATTCTGCTTCGAATCCGCCGCGATTCGCCGGCGGTTCGAGCTGCTTCCGGCGGTCCGGCGGCGGTGGGTGGGTCGGCTTTTGTGGTTAGGGTTTTGGTGGTGGGGGTGGTGGGGGTTGATGTTCCCGAGGCTGATTCAGCCCCACGAGGGGCTCATGGGCCACCCCGACGACTTCGTCGGCGGCGGCGGCGGCGGCGGCGGGCCCGGGCACCGGGGGGACCCGTGCCTCGTGCTGACCTCCGATCCCAAGCCGCGGCTCCGCTGGACGACCGATCTCCACGAGCGCTTCGTCGACGCCGTCACCCAGCTCGGCGGAGCCAGCAGTGAGTCCCTCGGATTCCGTTCGCGCTTTTCTTTTTTTCCGTACGGTTCGTGCGTCGCGGTTTGATTGTGGTGCTTTCCGGTGTTGTCGTGCTGGAAAGGTTTGACTTTGGTAGCTGGGCTGAGACTGAGAGTGTTTGGTTAGTTCGGTTGTTGTCCTGGGATCCACAATTTGGGCTGCTGTTTGGGGGACTTTGCGCAGTGTGAAGTTAGTGAGAGAATGCATGTTGTGTTCGGTACTCCTTAGGGTAGGATTTGACGCGGGGGAATTTGGGTTTCGCTGAAAGACTTTGTTTGAGCTCGAATGAGGTGGCTTTTTTATGTGGATCGGTGAGTTTTCCGAGCTGTGAAACCACTGCAGGTTCCTCTACAGAAACCGAGGAATTGGGGAAGTCGTAAAAGTCTAGAATTTTGCTTATTTAGGAGGGAATTTACTACTCGCCTAGAATGCAGGTCGCGGAACTGTTGAGAAAGCTCTCGACTGAAAGATGCAAGAAACTTTCTCCCAGCGCTCGACTTAGGCTAGTGTTTGCCTGATGCTGGAGTGACCTATAGAGTCGACAGGATGAGGTTGTAGAGCAAAGAGGAATTGTAAGGGCTTATGCTGGAAAGTAGTTGATCTTGGAATCTTGTTTCGATAAGAAGTGACAGTCAATCTAACTTAGAAAATCTTAAGCAGTTTGTTCCGTAGGAGGTTCCAGTATGAATCGGTTGTTTCATTTTTATTTTCTTTTTTTGGCCCAAAAGAATGTTTTGGGTCTACATCCAAGAAAAGATAGTAACCATGCGTATTTCCAAGTCACTTGGGCTTGAAATCAGGTACTTTTAGTGATTGACGGGAAGCTTCCAGGTCATTTTCCTGTGAAATGAAGCTTTGAAGGGCCAATTTGCGAATTGGTGCTTCTAATCCAATCATTTTTTTTTAAATGGATGACGTATGATAGGTGGTTAATGACCAGAGGTCAAGGCCTTGCCCCCTTCCTCATGCAGGAAGAGATCTAGAAATCAACATGATTCCCTTTTTGGTAGGGCTCCAGCCAACTTGTGTAAGAGGCTTGCATGTTTTATTGCGTGTTAGCTTTGCATGGACTTGATTGATGACTTCCTCGCATTGGCGAACGCGCTTGTGTTTTGTGAGAAGATATGCCACTTGCATTGTTATATTGGTTGCTTCATGGTATCGGTTCTCTTTTATCTGATTTGTAACTGAGAGGGATCAACGGAGACATGGCAGAAAATCTCTGGCTTTTGTTTGACTGCTTGAGTAGTTCTCCAATTTTGGTATTTATTTGAAATTTTCTGAGAATTTACTCTTCCTTTAGTAATGTTCGAGTTTCGGAATTGTGCTTCGTACATTAATTGATATTTGTAGCATATGTATTTTAAATGAAACTGAAGAAACAATTGCTTCTCTCTGAATGTCCATTTACATCCCTCATGCTTGAAATAAAGGAAAAACGCTTGACACTCAACTTTTGGAGAGCTAAAACCTAGGGTGCTCATTTGTTGCTTTGAATGCAACTTATGTTCTGAATGTTTTTGCTATGGGTGTGAATCTGCAAAACTTGCACATGTGAAGTTTCTCAAGAAAAAAGAGGATAATTGAGCTGTAGGGGCTTTTTCACGCATGCAATCAGATAGAAAAACTGGATAAGACATGGTCTGAGAGTAGCATCTAGCAATGCTTGATACTAACATTGCTTAGTTGCTACCAGTTGAGGTTTTTGCTTATTCTATACATGGTTGTGTTTATTGTATTTAATGGTTTTGGCTGATAGGAACTGATAGGAACTGGGTATCATTTCGTGATTCCTTGGTAAAACTCATGAGTTGTAGGGGCCTTTTTACACATGCAATCAAATAGAAAAACTGGATAAGACATATTCTGAGAGTACATTGCTAAGTTGCTACCTGTTGAGGTATTGGCATAGATATTTTGCCCAAGTGTCGGGTTTTTTTTTTCTTATTCTATACACGGTTGTATTTATTGTATTTAATGATTTTGGCTGATAAGAATGGGTTATCATTTCATGATTCCTCGGTAAAAATCATGCGTTTTTCCTTTTGTTTTCTGAGATTTATTCAAATGCCAGCAGCTGACTAGGTTACACAAATATCCTAGCAGGATACTAGCAGGATAAATATATATTTTCCATGGAAGAACCAGCTTTGAATGTTATGTAGAACTTATACACAGAAAAAGGTCATGTGAAGATCCTTTATTTACTCTTCGTCTTCCACCTAGTAAATCATCCAGGCTCTATAAAGCAGTATAACTAAAAAGTTGGTCAACGCCCGTAACAATAACGACAACTGAGCCTTTTACATGAATAATTCTATGCCATTTTATTTGTAATGGTCTGTAACTCCATACTTAAATAAATTGAAATCTTTCAATGAAAATCCACCTACATAAACAACAATAGTTGAGCCTTTTTTCACTAAGTGGAGTTGGCTACATTAATCTTTTACGTCGTTCCTCTTTATATAATCGTGAGCTTTCTGAAGGATCTAGGTTATTCATAAACCTCTCGTAAAAACGATCCAACATTAGTTGTGATTTATTTGTCACCACTTTGTATATGAACAAATGAAAGTGAGCTTTTGGCCTTCTCTTTTCAATTATCCAGTGCTTTTGTTTTTGGTCCAAAAGGAGTTGAGGCTGCTATCATGGACTCTCATTTAGATGCGTGGTTGTGTTGAATCTCACACTCCGAGGAATCACATATAAAATCCTTCTCAAAGTGTTGGAGTTCTGAAATCTTGTGTCATCATTTGCATTCAATGCCGCAGATGGCAATCTCGATAGCAATTATAGGAGAGACGCAGATGGCAAAGCAGATAGTCATAGCTTTAGTTTTCCTGTCTCTTGGCTTTGATAGTTATGTTGCATAGTCATGTTAACATTGACTTGGGTGAAGCCACAACTTATGGGTTGTATATGGCATAGAAAGATTTGGATGCAGTGTGTTCTGCTTTTGGTTTGGCCTACTCAGTTTCTCCGCCTAGGCAATCACCCTGAATGTACAATTTGGATGTACCGTGAAAATGATTGGGGACTAGAACTGCGGCTGAAGTCTCCCGTCTTTTCTAAATTGGTTTCAATGTTGGTTGTGTTTACTTTGTTTTGGTGCTTACCTGCATGTTTTGAGAGTCACCTAAATTTGATATATCCTGTGAGTTGGGAGTTCTCCATTACTGTCCCGTTAATTTTATGGAGGCATGGATCCATTTTGCAGAAGCTACCCCAAAGGCCATTATGCGGACAATGAATGTGAAAGGGTTGACTCTCTTCCATTTGAAGAGTCACCTCCAGGTTATAGCATGCTAAATCACTAAAATGCCTTATTGAAGATGGAGATCTGGTGATCAACGACTAATTATGGTGTTTCTTTTTTATTCAGAAATACAGGCTAGGCAAGCAATCAGGGAAAGAGGGGGCTGATGCACCCAAAGATGGTATTCCATTGCCTTTCATTGATTGATTTATCCTTGACAGAAATATCTTGGGCTGATGAAGAAAAATCAGATATTGTCCTCTATTATAGGATATTTAGATTTTATCCACTCGCAGATTTTCTCTCTTACACATTTTCCTTTTGCCGTTTTGTTGTTGGGTTGTCAGGTTCTTACCTTTTAGAAAACCCTGGTAGTGGTGATTCTACCCCAAGCTTACCATCATCTGATCTGAATGAGTAAGGCTGAGTTTGTCCAATCTTCCTTCTCCCTGTGGTTCTTCTTCTTCCAAGTGCTTGCATCTTGAAATTTTAATTTTTGACGATAACCGGCTTTGGCAGAAATTATGAAGTCAAAGAGGCATTAAGAGCACAAATGGAAATGCAAAGCAAATTACATCTTCAAGTTGAGGTGATTGGTTTCCCATATTAAATACATACTGTAGTTTGATTTCTTTTGGGCTGTTCAAAGGAAGAGTCTGTGATCTCTTTTGTGATTTTTTCTGGTCATCTTTGGAATGTTAGCACACATTCCACATTCCGAATTACTAACTGATTGCCGGCCAAGAACAACATAATGTATTCTCGGACTTGACAGGAGATTTAGATCTACTATTATTGAGTTATCTGATCCTCAGTATATTATGTAGGCTGAGAAGCACTTGCAAATACGCCAGGAGGCGGAGAGAAGATACATGGCAATGCTTGAGAGGGCCTGCAAGATGCTTGCCGACCAATTTATCACTAGCGCAATCATTGATAATGAAAACCAAAAATGCCAGGCATATGGGGTTAGGATGCCAAGAAACCCGTCCATTGATCCACTTGGCTTTTACACGCATGAGGTGGCTGCAGTACATGGCACGGAGGATGATTTGCCACCGAGCCTCCATTCCCAGAGGGGTGATTGCTCTACTGAAAGCTGCTTGACCTCGCACGAGAGTCCCAGAATTTTAGCGTTGGAAGAATCTCCAGCTGGAGGAAAGAAACGACCGATGGGCATTGACTCAACAAGCGCCCCTCTTATTTGGAGTGAAGCTAAGTTGAAGATCCAGGATGTCGCTGTGCCCCAGGTAAGCCCTCATGGCCTCACTGGCTTTGGGATGTAGGGCTGAATATTCTGTATTCAATTCATCTGGCTAATTGGCCTAGCTCCTAGCCCGCCCTGCAATTTCAAGTGTAAAAAAAACGCCAGTTCTCTTTTTGTCCTCTTCGTCATTGGCAGAAACAGTAGAAACAACTGCCTAAAAACCCTGTAAATTATCGACAATTGGAATGCCAAGACTCCTTAGTTTTTGACCTTGGGATCATTCTCCACTAACATGAGATGCTTGGCCAGTAGATTTGATTTCCTTAAGAGATTGTGCACGTTAGAGGGATTTTCAAATGATGCATATGTGGCTGGTGAAATAATTGTAATCTAGAAAAGAAAAAAAAAATAGCTGTAATCTAATAGCTTTGCATTTATAGTTGCCATGGAAGATGTAATCATGGTGGAATTTAAAGAATGTTGCTTGCAAGCTGTTCAAGAGGACAAATTTAGAGCAATAACATTGTTTAAGTTGGCAAAATTGTGGAGAACGAATTCATTTGTGCTGTTCCTGGAGCTAAAGGTTAGAATATTGCAGGAGGCAATGCTAAGGCTGAGAAAGCAATTTACTCCATCTTGACACAGTCAATAGCTCGTAAATCATATATCTCAAGATTGAACTCCCGAATGAAATTGGACATGGTTCTTTGTATGGCTGACTCATGTCGATGCCCTAATCACAATGGTTGTTAGTTCTTCGACGATGCTCGTCCATACCTCTAGTATCATGCATCTCATTAGACCATTCCATGAATGTAAATTTCGTAGTAGTTATCGACATCGATTCAAACAGCGTCAGTTGATCAAATCGTGCCCCCTCAAATCTTGGAAAATCCGACTACAGTCACAAAAGCAATATCTGTTTGCCGGTGGCAGCCGGCTCTGCTGTATCGTTAAATAATTTCGATTGGTCGTTTCGGGAGTACAGTTAGGATGGTGGTCAGGACAGCACAGCATACTTATCTCTAAGAAGCATCCCAATAAAAAACACCAGAAAGTCCAAAATGCGTTGCTATCGGGCCAGCCAATAGGAAAGTGATCTCTTTGTTCTGATGGGTGCCGGAATCATATCGATGCTCGCCGGAATATGACCCGTAGATTCCCCCGCCAAAGTGGGGCAGCAGCTTCCAGCAAAACGACACGAGCTTCGGTTGCCCATGTTGTCTCCATCCTCTTCCCTCAGCGTATCCCTAGTCAGATTTTTCCTCGTCTCTAGATAAATTCTCCATGAATTAGCATCTCGCTTCGGAACTGCCTATGCTTGATGTTCATATCATTTGCTTTTGGGGCTTAGACATGTTAGTCAGGCTTGCTTTTGGCTCTGTCCTAACATTGCCGAGATGCGGTGGTCGCATATGGTAGATTTTCTCAAGTACATCGGGTTTACCGTGAGTCCCAGACGAGTTATTCCATGTTGAAATTAAAAGATTCGCACAAAAATGTTCCCCTAAGGAGATTGATTTGAGTAAGAATTGAATACGAAATGCAATGCTTCTTAAGATGCTAGATCGCATCATTTTACCAATTTCGTGAGAATAATATCATCTATAATGTTTCTTATCTATGATTGTGAAATTTTGTCCTCAAGTAAATTTTATCATGGTGCAAATAATTATGATTCACAAAATTATTACGTTTAAAAAGTGTTAGTTCATATACAAGTGGGGTCGAAAAATGTTTTTGATATCAGATTCATAGATCATACTTGAGTTGCAAAGCTTGACAAATCGCCATTCATGTTGAGCTTAGAAATGGAGAGCAAAATATGGCAGAGAAAAATATTATCTAAACACACTATTTTCTAAAGAAATCCATGCAAATGTAAATGAAGAGAAATTAACCTCCAAGGACTTCCCACTCCAAATTATGAGAATATATTACTGCCCATATGCACAATTTCTTTTTACCATAACATTGCATTATCCTTTCTTATAATAATTTCGTAATCGAGCTAGATTCACCCGATACATGTTGTCGCTCTATTTGGTAAAAGCAAATTTGGATTTTCACTAGTTCTTTCGAGCCATCTGTATCGGTAAGTGGGTGTCTGACTTGACTTTTAATCATTAGCCCTAAATCTTAAAATATTGAAAATGTTCTATTCTAAATTTGAAACACAAAAATCATACATATATATATACACACATACACAAATGTCGCCATTTTAACAACACCCAAAGCAAGAGGACACAAAGCCACAGGAATCTGAGAACCAGACATATAGAGAGAGAGGGAGAGAGAGGGAGAGAGAAGGAGGGAGTCTCTTCTTGCAGGCTTCCGCCTTCGAACAAGACGAGTTAAGAAAACGAAGTGCCCGAAAAGGAAAGGTCGGAAGCTTCAACGAAGTCCATCCATCTCCTCTCTCTCTCTCTCTCTCTCTCTCTCTACCCATCTCCGGCTTTCCCGGGATTCTCTTCGTCGATCTGATTCCGGGTACGTATCATTCGAGCTGACTCGTCCGTATGTTTCTCTTCTGTTGCTGCTGCTGCTGCTGCTGCTGTTGTTGTTGTTGCTAAATTGGGTCCATCGCAGTTTCCCACGAAGAAAGTTTGTGTTTTTTGAGGTGGGGAGTTTGGCATGTGTCCTAAAGCGCCGGCCTTGGTAAAATAAGTCAGTCAACTTTCGCGGGTCTTCGCGTTTGTTTGGGCTCGGAGGCGAGGGATTAGAGTGGCCGTCTTCGGGATTGGCTGGCTTTATGGATTGGTTTATCTGTTATTGGGAACTTGATCGCGTGCTAGATGTGGGTTTTAATTGTTCCGCGGAGAGAGGGGCGAAAGTCGGTAGCTTTCGCCGTTGTTCCGATTATGTCTGTTGCTCGATAATTCCGGCATTTGCCACTTTCGGAACCCAACATGATACTCTTCGACATAGTTGAACGGTTAGATTTTCAAATGATGTTGGGGTAGGCGTCGGCGAATGTTGTGTGGGAATCTTTGGGAGAAGTGGGTGGGTCTTGGATGGAGTGGCTTGGGTGAGAATACTTCATGCAGTAAGAGCATGCTGAGGTTGAAATGGGAATGGAAATATCGGTGCACTGGCCTGGGAGCCTCCCTTGCACAACTAACTGCCCTTGCCATAGTGTCAATGTACTGAATCTGTAAAGGAGCATGTTTTCTTGGTAAAATTTCCTGCAACAGCTATTTTGTCCTGCCTTAGAGACGTCTGTTATGGACTGCATCTAGCATGCTAGCCTAAAGAGTAGACATACAGAAAATCAATAACGCAACGTTGCATGAATAACATGGCAGGAGCAATCGGCCTCAAGAAACTATACCAACCCTACCACTCCTAATCCGACCCCACCCATTATGAAACAAATGGGAAGATAAAAGCGAAAGAAAGACCCTTGTCCTTGCATTTGATGATTGATGCAATGGCTCTCCTAATTTGTTTAATGCCATGATGACCAAAAAGTAGTGAGAGGCAATCTAAAGGTTTTCTCCCTCAGTTATAAGTGTGGAGGCCATGAATGTATTCACTTATACTTGCCAACACTAGGAAGGCCTTATTAGTATCTGCAGTAACTGCCAAGAACCTCCCAGGAGGAAAACATTCTAGATCTGTTTTGGAAGCGCATGGGCAGTGAAAAGATTATAGTTGTCTCACGGTAACTCCTACCAACTGTTTGACGTGTAGAAAGTTTCTCAACATGTATGTAAATAGATTCGGAAATTGACATATGGTTTCTTCTCATCAATACAAAAAGAATTGACACTTCGTTTCATGCACACTTTCACAGTTCAAAGGACAAATTTTAGGCGTATACCAATGTTACTTAGATCACGGTATGTTATTGGTCATGGTCATCAGGGGAGGGGGTTGTTGCTTGTTATGAAAGCTATATATAGATAAGGGGTGGTCTCTATCATTGATTAATTTGGATCATGTTATGCTGTGAAGCATTTGTTGAGATTATTTTCTAATATGGGAAAGTTACAGTTTAGTTATATTTGCCTAAGATGCGACATTGACTTATATCGATCCAATGAAGTACAACACTTCTTGTCTAACTTAGTTTCTGTGGATCCAAAAGCATGAGTTTATTTAAGAATGAGCTGGCACCATTAGTTTTATTTTCGTATCTTTCAATTAAGTGAGTTTTCGGTGGGGTGCCCCTCGGATTGCCAATTTGGCCATTTGGAACAAAGCATGCCCAAATTTGGAATGTTGTTCCGTGATCATACCTTGCTAGGAGGTGTCACAATCCCAGTAACCATGGTTTACCCATGGTGGTGGGATTGCTAATTGAAGGAGAAGAGAAAGGACATTCCAGCTACAAATTTTCATAACTAATTTCATCTAGTAATTTCCAACTGCGCTGCAGCTATACTATAACACATGATACCATTTTCATTTTCAAGGTAGTCTTTGATGAACTTGTCCTCTCTATACAGGTAAAGGGTAAATGTATCAACAGGGAAGTGTCCCTAGCTCGAGTCTAGTTCGCAATGACTCTTTTACTGAAGCTCAGCAGTTAGATTGTGGTGCCAGTGCAATGGTACCTATGAATGGAGGAAACAGTCTCAGCAACAACTCTAATCTCGCATCAAAGCAGCGGCTTCGTTGGACTAATGAGCTTCATGAACGTTTTGTTGATGCTGTGGCACAACTTGGGGGTCCTGACAGTGAGTTGGCTTATGCTTCTTTTTTGTTGCAAAGCTTCATTTTAACACTTTTTCTGTATTTCCTCTTTGTGTAAGCATGAAAATCTATTTTCTTTACAGAATCTTCTGCACCAAAAATTTCCAACATGTGGAAAGTAGTTTGCTGCATATAGTTAACTATTACAGTTTTTTAATGTTCCTTAAATGCTGACATTATTTTGTGGACCAACCACTTTTGCTTAGAATGAGATGGGACATATGAAAGTGCATTTATGCATGGCCTTTTTCAGATGGGTTAATACATAATTTGAAACCCACCCTAAACAATAGGTGTGCATGTCAGGGCTGGTAAGCCACTAGGTCAGACCCAAGTCACTCCAAAGAAATGGAATACCACGCTAATTTCTTTGATTTTTCTTGATGCTTATAGAGCATAAATCCTGATGCATCAATTCTTGATTGGCACTGTGGAAAGAACTAAATACCATGAGACTGCATACTTTTCCTCTCTGTTCCTTTGATGCACAATATTTTCCTGGGCTCTATTATGAGTCTTATGATGCAGTATTGTTCTTGAGGATATACTAGCAATGTGATTTAAGATAGCTAGTATACAGAGATTGAGGTTATAAATGTTACAAGTACAGGTTTATAAGTGCTTATCTTGGTGGTTCTCTTCCTCAAAATTTTTTCATTGAGGTTCACTGTAAATCATTCTCTCTGTGGATATTACGTGCATAACCATGTTATGAGATCTACCAGATATTTATCATTAATGAAAATTGATTGTTCGTTTTGACATGTTTTTATCATGCATTGTCATTCTGAGAAATTCAGTAGACACCCTATTAATCTCTCAAATAATTGGCTGTGTTGAATGCTCCTACTTCATTTTTTTCCCTTCAAGGAGATACCCCCTTATTTTACGTTTCTTGTACTGCTAATTAATTAAAATTAATTAACTAGTAGTGTGATGTCAGGGAGGAGTTGCAGCAGCAATATTCCATTGATTGCCTGTTGTTTTATCTAAGATAAATGGGCTTCTAGATGCAGTATTTCATTAGTGATACTTTCAAGTCCTTGGCTTGTCACATGAGTCTGAAAGAATGTTTAGTCCTTGATAACTCCTAAATAGTGGACATTACAGTTTAAGAGAGCTGGTGATGGAGTTTTTCCTTTTAGACAGACTTTGTGTTGTTGGGTACCTCATATAATCAAATGGGGCTATTCATCGAGAAATTTCTGTTTGTTTCCTTACAGGGGCCACTCCTAAAGGCGTCCTTAGAGTGATGGGAGTTCCAGGTTTAACAATATACCATGTCAAAAGTCACTTGCAGGTTCGTGTAACTTTACTTTTCTGGTTGATGCTGGTCTGTTCCTCTTGCTTACATTGTTTGGTCCCTTTTGCCCATAATGCAGAAGTATCGACTAGCAAAATATTTGCCAGACTCTTCTTCTGATGGTAGGTGGTTTTCATATTCATCTTTTCATGTACATGAAATAGTAATTGAGTTTATTTGAAAGTTAAACCATGGGAGAAGATACTGAGTAGCTTTTATGCTTCCTTAATTTTTGTTTGAAGGAAAAAATGCCGAGAAGAAAGATGCAGCAGATATTGCTTCAAATACAGATGGTTCATCGTAAGTAGAATATGCCTAATTTGTCATTTGTGGATATAGTAGATGTTATTGGTGAGAACACAGAACATAGGCATGCGGTCATCTGTGAGACTTCCTTTTGTTTTCTCTCTCTTAGAAAATTCAATTTTCTCTGACCTATGAAAAAAAAAAAAAAAAATTCATTTTTTGACAAGTTTGAATTCACGATTATGCAGTTTTCCTTTCTAATCGGCTCTTAGTGTACCTTCCTTGTAAGAAATTCATGTTAATGGATGAGATGAACTTTTAGTGCCACATGTTCCTCAAGTTTTATAATTATTTCATTTGAGGTCTCCTTAATCATGAAACTGCTGAAATTTTTATGTTCACATTTACAGTGGAATGCAAATTACAGAAGCTCTCAAGCTTCAGATGGAGGTGCAAAAAAGACTGCATGAGCAATTAGAGGCATGTTTTCTCTTCACAATGAATAACTAATTTTGTATGCAATTAGGGATTGTCGTTTGGCAAGTCTTGTACATTCTTGTGCATTCAATGAAGAACTTGCTTTAAATGAGGTGCAACTATAGTGACGGTCTTTAGAGTTAAGTAGATTGTTCCTCGAGGAAGTCCTGACTATTATGGCTGAAAGCTTTTATATAAGATTCACATGATGAAAGAAAGGCAACTTAATGGATTGAGGAAAGGTTAAGGTTCTGTAATAGCAATGCAAACCTGTGAGACTTTGGACCATGCTTTCTGCATTTGGGTACAGTATTGGTATCTTTCTCGGAAAAAATGAATCAACTTTGATTAGTGAGTTCCAGAGACAATCATAGAAAGATTCAGATGAGACCCTAGTATTCCTGAGTCTATAAGCCATATGTAGTAGTATTGCTGGCCAATTACTTGCTGGTTAATTTCTGTGCTCGATTTAACAGGTTCAAAGACAGCTACAGTTACGGATAGAAGCGCAGGGGAAGTACCTGAAGAAAATCATTGAAGAGCAGCAACGCCTCAGTGGGGTTCTTGCAGATGGTTCTGGCTTGGGTGATGATTGCCTGGAATCTGATAAGAAGACTGACCCAGCAACCCCTGCACCGACTTCCGAGTGCCCACTTCAGGAGAAGGCCTCTGAGGACCATGCCCCAGGAAAGAGCCACTCAATTGATGAATCGTTGTCTTCTCATCATGAACCACAGACCCCCGACTCCGGGTGCCATGTGCGACCTATTGCTGAGAGCCCCGAAGGAGAGAAGCGAGCGAAGAAGCAAAGGCTAACAGAGGATGCGGCATATGCCACGGAAGAAATGTTTACCCCACATCCGATACTTGACTCAGGCTTGAGCTCCTCCTACCAGCAATCGCATCCAGCTTTCCTGACCAGGGAGCAGTTTGATCCCTCGCTGGGGATTTCAATTGCAAATGGTGAACAACCGAGGAAAGTCTCCAGTGGTAGTCTATAATTCTTTTGATGCATGGAATATGCATTTTTAGACCTTTTCTTTCAGCCTTGTATGTGTAACTTATAGGAAGTCTTAAACTTCGTTGAAATAACACGTTTAGAAGCTCATCTCGTCTGAGTAGTTCTGGAAGGTCTGTCTTAATAACTGTTTTGGCAATGAATGACTTAAGCTTACATTATCTAGACTATTTCTTTGAACCCATTCGAAGATAAAATAACAGCAGAGTGTAACCCATTGAATGAAAGTATCAGACGAGCTAGCATGCCAAGGATTGTGTCTTTCCGATCACCTGTGCCAGAAACAAGTCTAATAACAAAATAGCATGACGATTGCCGTGTGTGAATTTTTCTTACTCAACTCGATTGTTCTACACAGTAGATAATGCTTCAAGTTCTGAGATTTCTCTTGGGAGAGTAGGACGAGGGAACCCTCGATTCCTTTTGGCAGCATAACAATTGCTTCTCCTGCAAGGTCACGATGCATGAGCATGTACTTTCTTCCCTCACAAACACATCAATGTCAGTTTCACGGTGGCCAATGCTTTGCACCGTTCGTCCCAGAAATAGATAGTGTATGTTTACATATGTCCCCTTGGAGAGCTCATCCCCAAACAAGCACGTAAACAAAACGCCGAACATGCCTCATATCCATCTCCAACGTCAGGACATGATTTGAACAGCTCCATACGCCTAGCTAATTAACTAGGGTTCAAACATTGGAAAAATCATATGAACACTTCCAAAAGCTTTTAGTATTGTTCTAAGGGAAGCACAAAATGGCATTAACAGTCTTTGTTTCTGGTGAAAGGCTCAACTTGCACTTAACAGAGATGATTTTGGTTAACACAACAGTCCTGAACATATCACAGTTACATCCATTCTCGTCTGACACATAATGTTTGGTCAGCATAGATTTACCGCATTGTTTACATATGCATGCGCCAAATGAAGAGTGGGAGAAAGGGAGAGAATGGCGATAATTGACCTCATTTGTGATGCTCTAAGTTGAAATGCCTACTAGAGGTTAATGCACACCTACTCACTGGGGAATAAGGAAAAAGGGACAAAAGCTAGAGTACGAAAACCTGCAGACACAAAATTAAGGAACGATAACAATTACATTACTAACAACAACAGTCCAAATAATCTTTACAGCATGGAGGGTGTCACGATGATCGGTGTCTCTGATGGTTGACTCCTTTCAATATGCAAAGGCGCAATCGCTGGCTTAAGGCTTCAAGTTTCTCAAATTTCTCACGCTTAGGCTTTTTTGGAGCTGGCTCTGCTTTCTTTTTCTTCTTTTTCTTTTCGTCTTTCAGGTTCTCTGGAGATCTTCGTTGCGAGCTTCTAAGTGGGGTTGCAAGAGCATTTAGAGTCATCTAAAAATTAAACAAGAAATTGCCTTAGATTTGTTGCACAAGCAAAGGACAGAGATGATAGTGAAGTTGAGTTAGAAAATGTGGGAGATTTTTTGACTTAGTAAGTCTTAAACTAAAATCCAGAAGCAAGGTATGATCCGTCATATAACTGTTCATGGTCCATTGACACGGCTACATTTGGCTTCTAATGCCCATTTTGGCTTTAAAGAGATGAAATTTATTAGAAGTCCCAACGAGATAGGTCAGTCATTATTCATAAACAAGGTCAGGGAGAGATTTTATCTGTTTTTTTCACCCAAGACATGAATAAATCCAGCAAAACAAGCTGAAATTGAGAGGTTGATTTTTCACCAACCATCAGCGGGGGAAAGAGAGAGAGAGAGAGACCTGGTGCCTGTCATTAGCGCATGCAGAAGGTTCGTCATCGCTGCCTCCTAGAGATGAGCATCTTCCCCAGCTCTCCCTGTTCGAACTTGTGAATGAACAAGATTCTTCATTCTGGCCATTTTCCTTGTCCTGCAAACAGTCCAAAGAAGCCCACCAAATTACAAAAAAGAGCATTCCACCTTTGCAGAGTCCCACAGTACCCGTTAAACACAAGGGTATGTCTAGTGCAAAACAAGGATGCTACCAGTCAAAATGATGAATCCAAAAAAAAAAAGAAGATTTTCTAGCGTTCAAAACACAGGGCAGCAGGTGACAAGATGGGCAGCTGTATTACAACTTGCATGTAAAATCACCTATAACAAGTAACAATGAGGCACCTCATGGTCCCTAGTCTATTAGCTTTACGAAAGAGCAAATTTGTTCTTTGTGTTTTCAATTAGATTCAGAGTACTTGAAAGACCTGCACATGGGATGGCTCGTCACTCCCAAATGCATTGCCTTGACTGGTGGAATCCTGCAATATGATACAAACGGAAGTCAAACAACAATTTAAAGGACTAAGCTACACCCAGGTAAGGAGGATACCTCGACCACGTTAACTGTTGAATTTTCGGAAAGAAGCTCGTCAACAGATCTTGTGGTCGAATTGCTAGGAAGAACTGATGATGAACTCGCAGAATCAGTGCCCATGGAACGAAGACCAGCGATGATGTCGTATAAAAGATTCTAAATGCAAAGCAGGATAAAACATAGCATCAGCAACTTACAGCTAAATTTGAATAGCAATCTTTGTAAGGTCATTACTAGGCAGGACAGTGAAAGCACCAAAGATCTCATGATGCATTTAAGAACATAATATGAGATCATCACTCAACTACTTTTGTTTGGCTAGCAAGCTGAACAAAACTTAGAAACAAAGTAAATAATGTCAATTTTCTTTGGTTGCTTTTTTGTGTTACACATTCATACACCCCTGATCCAAAATCCTAAGAAGGCGCCTATCAACTAGACAAAGCAATAGAGCATCCTCCAAAAGTTCACCCAAACATTACCTTGTCCATGCCTCCGCTGATCCTCAGGTTCCCCAAGTCATAATACTTCTCTGCTTTATTTGTATAGGCAGAGGAAACTTGAGGAGGATGAAGTACATTGTAGAAGAAAATGGAAACTGAATCATAATAAAACTGTGGCCGAGAAGAATTGTGATCACCATCGAACTTTATGATGTTTTTGTCTCCCTGGCAAAATAGGAAATGAGTTTGATATGCATAAGCAAGAACATAGAGGCAGAATTTTCAGGACTGCATCATACTGCATAGGATTTGAAAATGAGGTCAGAGTGGTGGCACTGGATGAATTTGTCCCCACTAGCGTGTCCAAATAAAGCAGGTATGAATGTTTTCGGTGCAACCTGTGCATTTTAAAGAATAAGTGTATGTTAACAGTGACATAGAAATAGAACAACAATAAAAAAATTGCTTAGAGTAAGAGCATATTCATGGTTCTGCGGTGCATGACCTTAAGAATTGTCAAATGACAACTGACTATCAAGTGAAAGAATGAATCCATTGATAATTTCATGACAACAAACCAACAACAGCAAATTTAAAGACATTAAAAAGTCTCCTTAAGAATTGTCGAATGACAACTTATGAATGTGAGGAAGTGACCATCGATGACTTTGACAACTTATTAGGGGTATCCTCTTGTAAAAGATAAAGAGAGACAGCTATATTAGTTTACATTGTACGAGCAGATAGTAATTAGTTAATACACTTTGAACCAGGACAAAGACCTCATGAGGAAAGCAGTTCCATGACATAGGACAAGCAGTGCATAAATATATCAACAAAAATGGTAGACCAACCAGAAAAATCGATTTGTTTGTCTCTGCCTCACTTACACATTTTGTTAGTGAAGTCAATGTCCTAGAATGAGGTTTATAAAACAATAACAATTTCAATAGCCCAAGCCCTAATGCAGTGTGTTGATGCTGCCAAAGTTACTGGGGCTTTCTTTTCAAATGAAAGATTAGACCATCATCTCACCAACATAATACATCAGAGAAATGGATTGCAAAAGCAGAAACCACATATGACAAACCTGTGAACAATTAAGATCCATGATATCAAACTTGGCCCTCTTTTGGATCACCCTCCTCATATACTGAACTGCCATCTTTACCTAATGAAGGAACAATCCCAACAAAGAATGAGAAAATGAGGATTCAAATGACGAAACCACAACCAGATACCTTTTAGGTTTCTTTTAACCCCAACCGGGCAAGAATATATATCAAAGCACACCAATTATCAATTAATGACAATACCCCTTCATGAGTTCTATAAATTCAAACTAAAGTAGATTTGGAACACAATGAATATTCTATTTGTGAACAGTAATTTTCTTAAACTTAACCTTAGTGTCACTTCTGTTTTTTTTTTTTTACTCATGTCAACCCGATAGTAAAAGTTCACATGTTGCTTTGAAATGCTATTAGTAGGGTATGACCTGGGCATGATGTCAGGTTGCTTGAATCAAAAGTATACATCTGACTCCTTTTTGACTGCTAAAATTTTATTTCAGTGAGACAATATTATGGTATTATGTAATTGCAGAATTCCATTGACCATGTAAATCCTGTCATAGAATGTTTATGAAGAAATGACATATACTGCATAAGTTTGTGGTGGCATGCATCTCTCATTCAACATTCTTGTAGTTGCATTAGTATCTCGATAGTCATGGAGGCTGACACATACTGTAAATTTAGGAACACGAATTTTGTACACATCTGCTAGCTCCAACATGAGATCAAACAGATTTGAGAAGGCACTATCCAACACCATTCCAGCAATTGAGGGGTCTTCTGCTCCATAGAGGATGCTGCATCAAGTTCCAGAGAGAAGAAGTTTATGACTCTGTTCTCGTTCTACCAAATATAACCAGAGCAAATAACTCCTCTTACTAAACACAATAAAAAAAATAACAGAAAAAACTGATGATTAGAAAAGGCATCAACAGAGCAAAAACATGTACCTAGTTACTGCTCCCATGGACCGTCCCCAAAGACCTATTCTTGATATTTGCTTATTGCTTCTTAAATGTGATACCACAACCTGAAGGTCATTTTTCTGGAACAAAGGAGAAGAGAGACTTAAAGCTTAAGCATGCATAAAGTTCCTGCCTTTACTTTTAGAAAATGTCTTACTTGTTAAGCCAAAAATGGCTACTTCTTTCATGGTTTCTTTGTGAATATAACTTGCGATCCCATGTATACATACCTCGTGCCAACCCAGGCTGACAAATTCACCATCAGATAAGCCAGATCCCGAAAAATCAAGTGTGAAAACAGTGATATTCGATGGAAGCAGAATAACAACAGCTTCATTTGCATCAGCCCTACATCCACTGCATTATTTACTAGAGTAAGACAGCGAATTTTACAAACTATTTCTATAGCAGCTCATATGGATATCCAACTATTCCAAACAGCCATCAAGGTTATTTTCTTGGGAAAAGAATGAACCTTTACCTTCCTTAATGATTCCACGTGAAAATAATAATAATAATAATAATAATAAACCATAGCACAGGAGACAAGCCAATTTAAAGATACACGAGAAAAGGGTGTATGCACCAGACATCTAAAAAAGTCCTCCACAACTCGAGGCAAACGAGACACTCATGGTCCTCTTGAAATAAAGACTTCAAGTTTTAAGACATTCTCTACCTGTTTCCATGGCAGTAAACAACACAAGGAAGAGGTGTTTCCTCTGGGAAAGGTGCAGGAACATAATGACTACACTTCAGAGTATGGCCTCTTTTGTTGGTAAGCTGAAATGGAAGCATCAGGACTTAAAAGATTAGAAACCACTGAGAAAATGTACATTAAATTGTATAGAAAGAGAAAGAAATAATTATTTTATTGTTGGTATTGTTGTCCATACTTGCCTCCAAATCTTGTCTTTTGTACGACCTGCCTGCTAGAGTAAAATCTTTTTCCCACAAGTATTGGTCAGGGTTGTACTCTGCCCTGTATGTAGAACGGTATGTCAGGTAACAGAGAGAGGGCACATTAACTGTCAAGATGTTTTTCAAATTATTAAAGAACATCTGCATACAAGCTATTGATTCTAACAGAATAACATCCATAAGAGCTTTTTTCTATTGAGACAAACCCGACAGATGCTACTCTGTTCAACTTGGCGACAAAGAGATGGAAACCATAATGAGTATCTTAGACCACAGACTGCAAAATTTTGATGGGAGGGGTTCCATGAGGAGTAACCCAATGAAAGATAATGTAAAGATAAATCTAAAGCAAACGATAGGAGCAAAATGAAAGGATCTAGTATTCATTTAAGAATATACTTTCAGATGGGAAAAAACATGTGGACGTCCTCATTTTACTACGTGTAGTACCAGTCAATAAGCGAAGTAATCAGCATCAAAATCGAGCAAGGTCCTCCTTCAGCAAAATCCAGTAATCAAAAGAAAGGCAGCGGCTATGACAATCAATTTAGAAACCATGATACCCTTTAAGCCCTAGAGAGAAATTAAATGATCGTCTTCCAGAAAGATCGGACGTTCCTTTCTTCTATCGCCAAAAAAAACTTTCTTTTGTCCTTTTTGAACTCCTTTCTCTTAACTCAACCCCTATTCAACGATAACGAAAGTCAATGAGGACAGACTTCAAGCAACAGCTGCCATATCATAACAGTGGTCAATACAAATGAATCATATCTCCCCCACTTGGAACATTTGACAGAGCTAAACAACATTCAACGGAAGGTTCAACCCCTGGCTCCATAGCATCGAGAAAACAAAGCTACAAGCTAGAGTCCACGAAGTAACGACGATATTGACAAAGAATACGGCAGGGACAACAAGAATGACAAACTACCTGGGAGGCCGAATCACGAAATTGATGAACTGATCGATCATGATTCCGTTTCCTCCTCAACTCCCCCTCCTAAAACCCAAACCCCCCCCGTCTTCTACGAATTCAAAACTCCAACAACAACACCACCACCACCACACAGAAAAGAACAAAAACGAAACGCCTCCTCCCCCTTCAGCCCCCACCACTTACTACGCCCGACAAACCAGGAGCTAAGTCAACATCTCGAGAAAGACGCCAGCTCCAAATCAAGAACCGCCATCACTACTACTCCAACCACCCCCCATTCCCAGATCTCGAGACCCGATCACCCCCCCCAACGGGAAGCCCGGAACCCCACACCCCCGGCTCCAACCCGGCAACATTCCTTCACCGCATTGCGCCTCCCGGACCCGAACAGAGCCACCGCCGGCCGACCCAAGAACCGATCATTCCCCGCCGCGAATCGCAGGCGAATCAGCTCGGCCCGAGCGAAACAAGCCGCGACCCACGATTCCCCTCGACCTTCCCCACGCGGGTTTCGCTCCGAAATGCGAACCGCCACCTCCCTCCTCAACCTCGGCGCATCAAGAACCTCGCACGCGCAGCGAGAAATCGAAGGAAAGACAGACAAGAAAAAAGCCGAGAAAGAGAAGAGAAAAAGCGAGCAAGAAAACTTTTTCGCGGTGGTTTCTCGTTTTTTACTAAAATTCCGTATTATTTATTATCTGTATTTTTGTAGTGACTCGTTTTCTTTTATTAGAAAACCCACTTTTAATTTTCCATTTTTACCCTTTTTTATTTATGCCTATTGATATTATTTATTTGAGTTTTGTCCTTTTCCTTTCGTCCTTTTCCATCCCATCTTATTCATTCCACCCTGCGCTTGACGGCATCTCCTCGTCATGGGGCACATTATTTACACGCAAAAAGTATAGATCAATATCATGAAAAGTTTTTGGATTGATATATTATTAATTTTAGTGTGGTAGAAAATCCAATGCGATATGCTCGTGACGCATTTACTGAGATTAATTTTCGCCGCACGAAAAAGGTCGATTTCATGCACAGTTGACAAGTCTACCAAAATATTATTGCAGAACTGGGGTCAAATTAGGGATTTTGAAAACAAGAGGGAGCTCCTAGGAAAAATTTAGTAGAATCTGTCTAATCACGGGGCATTTCCTTCAAACTTGGCTTCTTAACATGACATTGTTTAGGAGATTTATTTATATTGAATATTCCATAAGGAATCTCACAATGCATCATGAGATTTATTTATATTGAATTTTCATAAGGAATCTCACAATGCATCATGAGATTTATTTATATTGAATTTCCACAAGGAATCTTACATTGCCCTTCAATCATTTGAATTGCTTTTGTCACGAAAGTTAGTTTCGTGAGAGCACAATTTTGAAATTTTTGGAGGGGACCAACCCCACAAAGAAAGAGGCCAACAAAAATAGATCTGCATACCAACAGTATCTTTTCAAATTTGGAGAAAAACAGATTCTTGTTAGAATTTTGCTAATTGGAACACCTACCATTTATGAAATGCAGTAAAAAATGTACTTCCTCTATTTATGACTCGACTTTTACACTTTTCTGGAGATAATCAAATTATCAATAAAAAAATTTCAAGATATTTCGAAGTAGAAAAAAAAAATCGAAAACGCGTGATTCGCGAAATTCCAGAATTGAAAGAATTTTTTTTTTTTCTCTTTCCATTCACACGCAAATCAAAACGAAAAAACCACATGCAAAATTGGCAAAACTACCTTTTTCCCCAAAGCAGGGCGGGCCCCGCACGTGAAACCGGCCGTCCGAAAAGACGCTTACGCCCTTGTTGGGCCACCGGAATCACGAGCCAGAGATCGGCCCTTATTCAATCGCGTGGGGCCCACGCGCGACGGGGATGGCGCGTGGGGAGAGTACGGGCTTCGATGGGCGAGCGTCGTTGTCAAGAAGCGCCCCCCCGGCTCGTTTGCCGTGCTTGTCCGGGCAACCATTTTTTGCCCCCAATTTCGTTCCATTTTTTTTTAATTATGATTATTATATATATTTTTATGTTTTTCCATGCAATTTTTTTTTTGCAAGTGGATCGGCCCCTTTAATTTAATCACACCAAAGACAAAATCCTTTTGGACATGTCGAGGGATGAGTAATCATTCTATAGCGTGATCACGATTGAACTGATTTATTATATTGAAAAGGTACTCGGGCACCGAATTGCTACTTGAAAATCGAAAGCGCTCGATCTACAAGCGTTCGGATGTTTTACCCCGCTCACCCCACATGGGTTTTTGTGAGCATGGAATTGCTCTCAATAGTGACGTGGCCGCCGAGGAAGGGAAGGTCGAGTGGGGCAATTCATGAGCTTTCCTTTAAGAGAATAATTCGACAAAGACGGCGAAAGAGAAGCGAAATGGTGATCAAAATTTCGATGGTTTACTTCTAAAGAAAGACAAAAACGAGACATGACGTTTAACCAGCTCTTTATTTATCTATTTTTCTAGCAAGCTTGTTGGAAGGTAGAGATGGAACGGGGTTGATGTTTCACCTCTCTCTTTTAGATTATCTGGTTGAAGAAGAGCATGACTTTTTGCCGTTAGACATAATTGCACTCGCAGAAAAAAGGGAGAGATTGGGTGAAAAAAATAGAACAAGGTAGGTATGAGTCACATGGCATGTGCTATTCAAGCTTGTCATCGGACCCATTTTCTAGCCTATGGAAGCTCAAAAGGAGTAGGTACTAGGTACCCTTGAAAAAAAGTGATTAGGAGCTTAAGATGCAAGTATGGAGTTACTTTTACTTTTGTTAGAGTAAAGGTGTGATGGTTGTGGATCAACTAAGCACATAACCAACGTTTGGCTCTTCCAAACTCTACCGATTGTGATATTGATTTTCTCATTTTAATTATGTCGTTTATTCATACTTTAGGAGCTACTATTAATCAATTATGGGCACCTAGAGACTCAGGATGGGAGATTGGATTACGTTAGATATTATTTAAAGTCCAAATTTTGGGAATGTTCGCTCTAATGCTCACCACGTGGCAATTCACTTTGCCTCTATGTTACCACATGGCATGACATGTGGTACAGTTTTGCCACACGGTGTACATTCGACCAAAAGGTTTTTAGCTTAATAAGTCGTCAGCTACCACTTTATATCTTGTATTAGATGGAGAAAGTTATACTATTTTCGGAAAATAGACAAAAAAAATGTTATAATTTTTGTACAACGCTCATTTTAGAGTCAAAACTTTTCTAACGATCAATTAAGTGCTTCATTGGCGAAGAATCGATTGCTTAGGATATGTTTGATAACGTTTTTATTTATCTCAATTTATATTCTTTTATTTTCCGGAACAAAAAAAGAACATAAATTTGTTTGGTAATGTCAACTAAATTTTTATTTCTCAAAATAGTAAAGTGATCGGGGAATAGATTTGAAACAAAAATAAGAAGTAAAAAAAAAATAGTTTCTTATTATCAAGAATAATTTCTAGAAATAAGTTTTTTTTTCTTTTCTTTGTCCTTGGCCCCAACTGTCGCTGCTGTTGTCTAGCCACCACTAGCCATCACCGCTGACCGCTGTCATCCACTGCCCGCCGTCGCCATCGTAGCCAACGATGGTGGTTGGCGATGGCAGGCAGCCAAGGGCGGTGGTCAACGACATCAATAGGCAGTGGGCGGATCGTGGTGAGGAAGAATAACAAAAACCTTAAAAAATTAAAACAAATCTTACATCACAAAAAAATTTGTGGATCGTACCAAACACATTCATATTCTTTTTCCATTTCACGAATATAAATTTTATATAGTTATCAAACGCATTCTTTTACTTAGAAATTATTCTAGGAAATAGAAAAAAAAATATTTCTAAAAAGAAATTGTTCTTTGGAACAAAAACATTACCAAATAAACCCTTAAGTGCCTCATCCGGCAACTCGCCCTACATGGATTTTGAAACTAAATTTTGACTCTTACATGGCTTTTATAAAAAGAAACTTAGGTTCTACATGGACAATCTTCAATTAACATGGCAAAAAAGGCTTAAAATGATCTCGTTGTGGCTGTTTTGTTTCCCCAAATTGATTTGAAAATGAAGCTCAAATTTTGAGTCTTCTCTTTGAAACTTGATTGAAGAAGAAGAGAGACCGAGGGGAGGGATCGTGGCTCAACCATTGGAGGAGAGGAGAGAGAAATGGAGGGTTGGAGGAGTAATATGTTCAGAAGATTGGATTCCCATCCTCTCATACTTGTGGATTTTTCATATGTTCCCCCATTTCTTAAGTTACTTTTTTGTTCTTCTTTCTTAACTTTAACTATTTGAAAAATAGAGGGTAGAAACGAGAAAAGTAAAGAAAATAGGGTTTTTAGAAAAGCCAGCCTTCTCAAACTGTAGTGGCCAAGCAAATTCTAAATAAGCAAGACTCGCATGCAATCAAGAAGGCCTTCGCCCAAAAATAACTTCTTAAGTCGTCCCCATCAATTTCTTGATACAACCTGTGTAACGACTTAGTCTAACGAGGGTGGGAGTGGTCACTAGGGCCAAAAGACTTGGATAAAGAGCGGTTCCTAATAGGCATCTAGAATATGTGAAGGTGTAGGAAAGAACCAAAATGTGCACCAAATAAGGGAGAGCAATTCTAAGTATGTATATAAAAAAATGGAATAAATTCACGAAAGCGCCTTATGACATAACAACAAGTTTGGGAAAATTTCAAATGAGGATCTATAGTGTTATCATTTTCTCAAAAGAGGATTTAAAGTGAAATTTGTCTCAAATAAGGACCCAAAGTGCCTTCATTTTCTCAAAAAAGGACCTGGAGTGGAGTTTGTCTTAAATAATGACCCAAAATAATCATTTAGTCTCAAAAAATGATCTCATTTGTTGGTTGGTGAATAAATGCATTTCCGATGCATATTTCGGTAGCCTATTCAGGGGTATTTTTGTCCATTTTTTATAAAAAAAATTCGGTTGTCTTATTCTTTATTATTATTATTATTATTATGGGTCAATGGTGGCATTGTTCATCATATTATTTGTCCCCTGTCATTTTCTTCTCAAGAACATTGGACTTGGGAAGGGCTAGCGAGCGATGGCCGTTGGTGAGGGTTGGCGAGGTTGGACGCCCATCGCCGGTAGTAGACGAGGGCCACTAAGCCCTCGACGGCCGTGGGCGAGGGTTTGTAGGCTGACCCTCGCTAGATCTGGCGAGGGTGAGGGCTTGCAGGCCCTCGTTGGCCATTATTAGTGGCTAGTGAGGTGGGCGAGCCCTCGCTCAGGGCTGGCGAGGGGTGACCTCACTGATGGCTGTGAGGGGCGACCTCCCCCACCTCCGCCCGTTGCTCCACCGACAACCTTGTCTTCTGCTAGGACTATGACTGGGATGCCCTCGTCGCTTTCTTCATCCCTTCCTCCCACCACCGCTCCTAGATCGACGACTTCTTTGGCTACCCCTTTTGCCCTCGAGGACCTTCTTGTAGGGCCTCGATTTGGACGGCTCCCCTCCCCTATGGCTAGTGAGGGCTCGATGGCCCTCGCCCGCTGTCAGCGATAGGCGTCGAGCCCTCGCTCTATGCTAGCGATGGGCGTCGAGCCCTCGTCGGCCCTTACCAGCGGCCGGCGCTTGCTGGCCTTTCCCCAAGTTCGGTGTTCTTGATCTGGGCAAGAAGAAGTGAACAAGGGATGAAGAAGATGATGAACAGGGCAACCAAAAATGAAAAAAAAAAAAAAATTGGATGAAAATACTGTAATCAAGCCACTGGAATATACATCGAAGATGCATCTATTCACCGACCAGCGAGTGAGGTCATTCTTTGAGACTAAATGACTACTTTGGGTCATTCTTTGAGATAAACTTCACTTCAGGTCCTCTTTTGAGAAAATGATGGCACTTTGGGTCTTTATTTAAGACAAACTTCACTTCAGATCCTCTTTTGAGAAAATGATGGCACTTTGAGTCCTTATTTTGACATAACAACAAGTTTTGATTGAATTTCCATATTTAAGTGTGCTTAGGTTAAAACACTACCATAATTGTTAACCTCTCGGAAAAATGCCTATCTTATGCGAAAGGACAAAATTGTGAGGCTCAATATAGGATGGGCTAAAGCTGAGAATAACTTAAGCGAGTCAATCCAAAGATGTCGCAATATAGCATTATGGCAAGATAGGTGTGTGGTTTAAGGATAAACCATGCAAAAATTGGTGGGCTTATAACAAACCATCTAAAGAGGGTGAGGTGTGATGTCCTATAACATCACGCACGACATATGTCCAATCCATTGTATATGGTGAAGAAACAAAAAGGAATAAGAAAAGATAGAATGATCTCATTCCAAGGTATAAAGGTCTCGCTACCAACCGAGGATGAGGATCGAGATTTACGAAGTTCACCACCAAGGTCTAAAGCTTCCACCAGCCAAGGCTAAAAAGACTTAAGGATAGGAGAAGCTCACCACCAAGGCCTAAAGATTCTACCAGCCAAGGATAAAGGGCTTCTTGGCTAGCCACCAAGGAGCGATTTACGCTCCAAGGATAAAGAAACCGAACGGAGTTATCCACTCTCCGAAGATGTTCACTCAAGTAGAGGAAATCTCACCATTTTCATTCATAAAATTCGTATCTCCCCTACATTGGATAGTTTTCCCCTCTTTATAGGAGGATTTTAGCCTTAGGAAATATTAAAAACTTACTTTAATGATCTAGGAACTTAAACCTTCAACTCTTGAGCTACATAAAAATAAAAACACCTAGGAACTTAATAAAAGCCTTTATTAACACGGGAATTAAATGCCTTTAATCTTCGGCCTTCCACATTCTTGAACCTTTAGCTTTCCGTATTCTTGAACCTTTGGCTTTCCATATTCTTGAACCGCATTCATGAACCTTTAGTCTTCCCAAAATTCGTGCTCCTCCCTTGACCAGAAAATAATCCTCCTGAAACTTCATCAATTGGTCATACAAGACATCTAAAATTGCCTCCCATTGATAGTTATCAATATCCCACAAAGTACCGATAAGTAATTAACACTATACATTCAAAATGATCCATCGAAGCACATAATACC
The DNA here is from genome assembly GCA_014182515.1 of Eucalyptus microcorys. Taxonomy (NCBI): domain Eukaryota; kingdom Viridiplantae; phylum Streptophyta; class Magnoliopsida; order Myrtales; family Myrtaceae; genus Eucalyptus; species Eucalyptus microcorys. The sequence continues at coordinate 41,481,738 of CM024566.1, forward strand.
CAATTTATTTATTGGCTTGGATAAGCATTGATGATTCTGAGTTGGTCAATGGAGCTACGTTGGATGCTCCTGCATCAAATACTACCCCATGCTCCTACATCCAAAACTTGCCTACACTGGGCCATGATATTATACAATGGGTCGACAATTTTGTCTATCCAAAACTTGCCATCATCGTCGAAACTAGGAGGACCACCGAAGCTCCTAAGTGGTCCAACCAACCCCCCATTAATGTTGAAGTATCGAGCAACATAATGATGAGGGATCCACCTCGATACACCTACGTCGATCCATATCACCAAACTATACATAGTATATATTACGGCTAAATTAGGTACAAACACATTGATAGGAACTCCAAATCACAGCAAATGAGGGTGATCTATCCTACGAATTTGAAAAATAAGAGGTAAGCTGAACTCTAGTAGATGAAATCTCTAAGTTTAAGGTAAGAAATCATTTTACCACTCAACCCGATATCTACAAAACAATGTTAAATTCAAAACAAATACATAATAGCCATGTATGATAAATGTAGAAGCAAATGCACCATCTTTCACATTAAAAACATTGCATAAGATGGTTCACTCAAATGCAAGTGGATGACATAACCTACTATGATACATGGCTATTACTACTTAGACATGATATTTGCATTTATACATGACCATAGGCATGTGTCATATTCATTAAGCATATCATATTTTCTTGATTCGTGGAGCATCCCGACACGAACGGCATCTCTACTTTGAGACATCCTGAGGCATTCCAACTCACGAGACACCTTGACACACAAGGCATCTTAACTCCAAAGCATTCTTACACATGGAGCATCTTGACTCTGAGGTATGTTGACACTCTCAGGGCATCTCAACTTTGAGATATTGTGTCCACTAATATATGGGCGACGTAAACATAACATAATATATATATGAATAATCACATAACAATAGTGCACATGACAACACTCAAATATCGTGATCTTCCTTACATCAACAATGAAGTCAATAGTAATTTACCATTTCTTGCATAGCCATTTTCACAATCAACATTTGGTAGGCAACATCATCTTATGCAAATCATTAATGCCATGTCTTTTCCATGCATTACTTACATACGTAAAAATAACACACTTACCTCTTTTCTAGTTCTCATGCATGCAATAATAACATTCTTAGAGAATCGATAACGTGAACATTAATAACTAAAATGATCGGCAACATGAACATTGATAACCAAAATGATCAACAATGTGAACTTCGAAAATTGAAGTAATCGTTAATGTGAACATCGACAACCAAAATAATTGATAACGTGAACATTGACAATGTGATTAATTGGCAACACTTAGCTTGTAAATTAGTAACTTAGTCGGATTACAAAAATATCACTTTCTAGTTTAATTTCTTCCTTTTCACTAGTTATACTACCGAATCTCATAGAAGTTGATTAATCACAATATCAGCATGTAGAAACTCATTGAATTAAGTCAAACAAACACAACGATTCAACTCGCAATCACTCTAACCTTCTTGCACTTAACATGTCAAAGTTCAAACTAAAATTAACAACCATCAAACAACCAAGTTAAGAGTACTAACTAAATCATTTTAGCTTAGTCCCTAGAATATTTACTTACCTTGAACAAAGACTTGTTTAGCTCAAAATCTTAATCACCTTCAAGGCAAAATAAACAAAAGTAAATATTAACAACTCTCACTCTTTTTAATTAACAAAACTAGTATGATAAACAGAAGAGAAACCCAATAATTCACCTTCTAAACAGTTGAAAAAGTGAAATTAGAAGCTTTAACAACAAAAGAGTGGAACCCTTACTTTTATTTGGAAGATTGAAAAGCGAAATAGAAGAGGAAAGTGAAGAACATCTGTTTTCTTTATAAGAACAAGCTGAAACTTTCCCTTAAAATTTGAGCACTTATAATAGCTTGGTCGGTTAAAGAAGGAATGTATATAATAAACTATACTAGAGCTATAAAGGGATAAGATTTTTTGACCAAGGTTAAAAAGTAATTTGGCTTAGAAATACTTAGGAATGAAAGCACATGACCAAGGGGGATGTACCTGAAGACTACTTAAGAGTTAAAGCATAAAAACAAATAACAATGGTTAAAAGTGATGATGACACTTGGTGGTTGTTGAGAGAGAGGTGTCCAAATCAAAGGGTAACACTAGGCTTAGTTACATGGTTCCAAAGTAGATATCTTGACAATCTACTCAGTTGTCTTGTCCTTCGGTAAATAAACTATGAAACTAGCGTCTATTCTCGATACTAATGATTCTGAAAAATATTTTCAACCCACTAAAACATTATGCAAAAACTACTAAACATCGGGAGAATTTACAACTTAGTAAAAATATGTAATTCGAATCATATCGATCCCTATTTACAACTACTATGGCAGTAAATCAATTATCATCACTCTACACCATCAATGTACATGCGATTATCTATCAATTTAATCTTAACACATTGAACTTCAAACAATTATTGTCACGAGAAACCAACACTTGTACTTTCTGTATGTCACGAAATTCATAGCCAACCTGAGATTTTATATGTGCCATCCACTATTCCAAGCTAATTTATACTTTACTTTACATCCTAAATATTATTATTGAAATTAGAAAATTTTGGATGTCGCATGAGGAGTGGTTGACGAGATTAGAGGGCTTGAACAAGGAGTGGCTTCTGGTGGCTCTCATAGCTTGCTTCAGCAAAGCCGATGAGCAATCGAGATTGCACCAAGAAAGCTTTAAGATACCTTAGTGAGAACAAAGAATTCATGGCTATTTGCTTTGATCACAAATAAGAGTTTTAGCTGCGAAATTGAGGGCTTACAACAAGCTCTAACTTTTTCTTTTTTATTCCAACCCTAATTTTGCCTTTATCCAAACATAAAGAAGTCGTTTCATATTGTTTTTTTTTTAATGGAACTTTTTAACTAGCCATGTCGGTCAACTTATAATGAATTTAATTCACGTTGAGTTTTCTAGTAGCACAAATCGTCGACAACACTAAAAATAATCGATTTTTCACCAAAACGGCACTCAAGTGATCGCTCTAAAAAATCTTACCATTAAAGCGAGCGTTGCAGGAGAGTCACGCCAGTCTTCTCTATTTCTGAATCAAGTCCACACCACTCGTGCAAAAAGTTTAAAAAAAAAAAAAGAAAAAAGAATTGGGCTTCGGTTGCCCAAACACACAAGAGGCCCGACCCGGGCGGCCCAATCAACCCGACCCGACCCGGAACGATAGCGCGACCCGGCCCGAAGATCGCGCCAAGCTTATCCTGATTTCCTGAGAAGATCGGGGGGCATAAACGTAAAAACACGCGTTCGTCTTCCTCTCGACTCCTTCTCCTCATCTCTTCCCCAAAAAAAGAAAAGAAAAATGAAAAAAAGAAAGAAAAGGAAAAGACAGCAAGAAAATCAAATATAATTTTTTTTTCTTTTGCAAGTATAAATATCAACTGATAAACCGGGCGGAAATGGCTTTGAGGGGGGTCCCAAAATCGACGAGCATCGCATCGCAGATGCAGCGAAATCCTCTGGATCATTGATTCTCCTCCCCTTCCCCCACGAGTTAAAAAGAAAAAATCAATCAAGGAATTTCTACAGGGAACGAACAAAAATTCAACGAGCTCCCGGATTCGTTATTGCCTCGCCCCTCCCCGTCGATTTCGCGTAAGCCGCGCGGTTTTCTGGGGATTTTGTTGTCTGGGTTTTTTATCTGGGGTGGTAATGGCATCTGGGTCGGAGAGATCTAGCTCAATTTTGAATTCGATTGGGGGAATTGAGTTAGGGTTTCGATTTAGGGTTCCGATTCGCGCCCCCGATGCGGTGCCTTTTTTCCCCCGCGTCGATTGGTTGCTTCTTGTTGTTGTTGCGACGGGACGCGGTTTTAGGGTTTCTTTTTTTTGGGTGGGCGGGTGTGGTTTCAATTTTTATTTCTGTTAATTTATCTTCTATGGCGTAATTCGGCGTGCGGTGTGTGTATATCTTTTTTTACTTGGGTTCTGCTTGTTGTTTGATTGGTTGATGCTGTGCCCGTTACGGTCGCCGCTGTACGTACTGGGTTGATTGATGGTCACAAGTGTAGAAATGGCCCGTGGGTTTTTTGTCATGTTGATATTGATGCATGCTGCTTTGTAAATTTCGGGTTTTTGCCCCCATTTCTTTGGGTTGTTAGTGGTTTCGAAGCTCGGTCTCGATTGCTTGGTTGAAATTTGGAGTCTTTCCGGTGCTCTGTCAATTGAATTTTGATGGGAGATTGTTGATTGTCATGGGAAAGTTCTTTTATCATCCGGTGTTTGGTCAATCTGGATGTTGTGCAGTAGGGATAGGATGCTAGAGTTCCGGAGTTTGCAAATTGTTCAAGGGTTGCGCTAGCATCTTGACGAGCCTGTGAATGATAAATTGTTAAGTTGAAATAATAATTAACATCCATGGATTGACATTTTCGAGCTGTTTTGACTACAAGAACTGGTGTATGACTAGCAACTCGAGGTCTTGTACTTGGTGGTTGACATTTCACTGTGAACTGAGTTGCATATGTCTCGTGGTTTTCTTTTCTTTGCCATCTCTTTCTGGAAGGTGTCTGATTTATATGTTCAATGCTGCTCAGACTATCTGGGTGCAGACTAGCTGAAGCAATGTTGCTTTTGGTTTTAGGGTTGGTTGGGTTACATGTCTCAGCACCAAGAGTATCCGATGGAATACGCAGCAGATGATTATGATGTGGGAGAAGTAGAAGATGATATGTACTTCCATGAAAGAGTAATGGGCGATTCAGACACTGATGAGGATGAGGAATATGATCATCTGGTTCGAGTTGTTAACTCTTAGTTTTTGTCCTCCTCCTCCTACTCTCTGAATTCGTTGTTGTTGTTGTTTTTTTTTTCTTCTTCTGCTTTTGTCTAGCTGCATGACGAGATCTCCTTGCAAAAGTTCGTTTATATCAGTCGGGGCTATTTCTGGATCATTGTAAAATCACCTATATCAATTGAGAACTGTAGTGAGACGGATTGTGTTGGCTATGGCAGGATAATAAGATTACCGATACCTCTGCTGCTGATGCTCGGAGAGGTAAAGATATCCAGGGGATTCCTTGGGAAAGACTGAGCGTGACTCGTGAAAAATACAGAAGAACTAGAATAGAGCAGTACAAGAACTATGAAAATGTACCACAATCCGGAGAAAGTTCGGAAAAGGTATACATCTTCAAGTTCTACAGTACTGTGTAGCAATTCTTTTTTCGACATTGGGCTTACTTGCATCATCCTTTTCTATTTTTATTCTACTAAACAGGATTGCAAACCCACAAGAAAAGGTGGAAACTATTATGAGTTTTGGCGAAACACGAGATCTGTGAAGTCCACAATCCTTCATTTTCAAGTATGTTTATACTTCCGTCTTGTGATCTTATCTTCTGGTTGTGAGGATGTTGAATTCTGCAAGTTGATTCTTGTTGGTTACTCCCCAAGTTTCATGTAGTGGAATTTCCTCTTCTCCGTTTTTTTTTTTCGTCTGTATCCTCTTCTCCTTCAGCAGGTGTACTCTGGTTGACCAGGAATTTCTTTTGGAAACTTATGAATGTACAATGTACATACGTACTTGGATGAGAAATTGGCTGTAGGTTTAATGTCATGTCACCAAACTGATAGTGAGGGACATCCTATAAAAATGGGAAGACTGTAGAACTCGTGCTTTCCCTTAGCTGTGAGCTGCTACTTTTTGGAGTCCTAACTTTGAATAGGTACAGTATGTGCATCAGGTGCTTAAACTTTAACAGGAGCTTGACAATGTTGCAAGAAGTTCTGCATGCAATTGTTTTCAGGATAAGAGATAATTTAGGTTTGGACTAGTCATTAATGGCAATGTATTTTGTGGTGAAATGTATTTGTTCATGATTGAGTGAACTTATTTTGGATGTTGAGATTATTGAGGGTACAAAAGCATTAGGTTTCTTTTTTGTTTGTTTTTCAATCATGATGTTTTGCTTGTGTGTTGTCTCCTGTTCTGTTCAGGGGGAACCAACTTAAAACTTGACAGTGTACATATATTTTAGCAACTGGAGCTTGTGTTTGCTTTAGAGTACACCTCAAATTTGGGGCTGTTATTGCCGATTGCTATTACGGACATGGCTACAAACTGTTTCTTTTCTCTTTCAGTTTCAGGAATTCCTGACACATATCTTGTCATCCTAAATTTTTGTTGTTAAAACCTCTATTGAACCATTACCTGGAATTGCAGTTGAGAAACTTGGTTTGGTCCACAACAAAGCATGATGTTTACCTTATGTCACACTTCTCTATCATTCACTGGTCGTCATTGACTTGCAAGAAGACTGAAGTGCTTGATGTTTATGGACATGTAGCTCCTCGTGAGGTACAGGAATATTATGTTGCATTATATGCAGGAACATAGCGAACTATGCTCTGGAAGTTCTTATTTAATGAGACAGTCTTGGGATTTTTATTGCTTTTCATTGTAGAAACACCCTGGAAGTCTCTTAGAGGGTTTTACACAGACACAAGTCAGTACTCTTGCAGTACGGGATAAATTACTGATTGCTGGTGGTTTCCAGGGGGAGCTTATCTGTAAGGTAATATTTGGGCCAAAGCACGGTTAAGGTCATCTTGATATTTGTGTTTCCTCTAGAGTTGTCAATATTTAATAAGCAAATGTTTATAAGCACATGATTTTAGGGCAATACTGAGTTTGCTTGTAGAACCTGACAGATGCAATTGCGAACACCATGTTTTATTTCTTTGTTTTGACTTATTTAATTCAGTGTACTCTGTTGTCTTCTTGTGTGCTAGTGTGCAGTTAGAATTCTCACTCATGCTGAATTACTGACTGAGCAAATGTTTGTACAACCCCAGTTGGATTCATTCATTTAAGTTCCTTATTTGTAGCTCGATTGTAGGTTTAGGTTCTCATGACATAATTATTCTCTGTAAAGCTATTGCAAGTCCAACATTTTTTGTTTTGGTGACTGCTGATGATCCTCTTTTCTGGGTGCAGAACTTAGATCGTCCTGGTGTTAGCTACTGTTGCAGAACAACTTATGATGACAATGCTATCACTAATGCGGTTGAGATTTACGATTATCCCAGGTTGCCTTCCTGATGCATTCTGTTCTCATCTTGATGTACATTTACTAGTTTATTTTGTTTGTGGATGTGTGTGTCAGGTGTGCTGTCAGACATGCAAGTGTGTCTCAACAAGCTATTCTTTTGCAGTTTATTTGAATTTACATAATGCGTAGTTGAGGTGGAGCCATCATTTTAACTCCTTAAATTTCCTTAATGTTTTATTGTCAGTGGTGCCGTACATTTCATGGCATCGAATAATGACTGTGGAGTCAGAGATTTTGACATGGAGAAATTTGAGCTCTCCAGACATTTCTCCTTTCCTTGGCCGGTGAATGTAAGTATTTTTCCGTGACTCCTTGCCCCAAATAAGATGTCTTAACATTTAATTGGACATAGACTTAATATTTCAGCTGTCATGAAGTAAATATCTTGAATTAATCTCATGTTGCAATTGGTTTTATGAAATCATTATGCTTGCATTTGGAACTCATCCGTCTTCTGCTGCCTAGCCATTGTAGAAGGGCCATTGTCTGCCAGTTTTTATCATCTTGTGTTGCTTGTGAGTGAGCTGTGTAAGTATTCATTTAAAAGATAACTTCAGGATATGGAGCTTCTAGTCTCTCTGTTATGCATCTAGACTCGGCGTTTATAGAAGTACACGATGTTTGCCCATTTCTTTTCAGGTTTCTTAACCTCTATAACAGGAGTAGAACATGTAGTGAAGTGAAAAGAGTGCCTGTCAGGCCATGAATTAGACATGTTTAGATCATTGGAATTCTGTATAGAGGTTTCTCGTAGACCTGCTCCACTGTGCAAAGCTTGGGATGGCTTATCAAGCAAGACTCTTTTGTATTGTAACTGAAATTTAACTTTTATCTGATAGACATACAAGTGAGGAGATAATGATGCATTAGTGTCTGTAGAAGACCATAGATCATCCATGTAATTCAGTGCTGGATTTTGGGTGGAAGTTGAAGTTTGTAACTTGTTTTGTTGGCTAATGTTTCCTTTGTGCCCCCCTTTTTTATCACAGAAGTCTACCTGCTAATGTTTACTTGCTAAGTTTTTGAGGTTTTTTGTTTTTCTATGAACAGCATACTTCTCTGAGTCCTGATGGTAAGCTCCTGGTCATTGTTGGTGACAACCCTGAGGGGATATTGGTGGATTCTCAAAGAGGAAAGGTAGTTACTTTCCTTCCCTTCTCTTTCTGTCCCTCCCTCTGCCCCCTTCCCTGAAAAGCAAACCTAAATGTAAATGAGAAACATGAAAATAATGCCTGTAAATCCTAAGCATGCTCTATTTGTACTTGAGGATTTTGGATAAGATTTTCCCTGATGAGATGGTGTAACTTCAAGCTTTTGCAATTGTAGACCATTAGGCCACTACAAGGGCACTTGGATTTCTCATTTGCATCTGCATGGCATCCGGATGGTCACATATTTGCCACTGGAAACCAAGACAAGACTTGCCGTATCTGGGACATTCGCAACTTATCAAAGTCCGTTGCTGTACTCAAGGGCAACCTTGGAGCCATCCGGTCTATTCGGTTCACATCCGATGGGCGATTTATGGCCATGGCAGAGCCTGCTGATTTTGTCCACGTGTATGATGTGAAGAGTGGGTATGAGAAGGAGCAGGAGATCGATTTTTTTGGCGAGATCTCTGGTGTGTCTTTCAGCCCTGACACTGAATCGCTATTCATTGGGGTGTGGGATCGCACCTATGGCAGTCTCCTTCAGTATAACCGATGCAGGAATTATTCATATCTCGACTCCATGTAGTGAGGAGATGCCTGCACCGTTTCTTAACTATATCACTGCAATTATATAGGATTCTTGAAATATGGCTAAAGTGGCTTCAGCGCATTGTGTACATGTAGATAGGTGATATATTTCTCGTTGCAATGTAGGGTAAGAGGGCAAGTATGTTGTTACTTGTGTATCATTGTCTTCCTTCTTTAGGTCATAGAACGCTGGCTCTTCATTGGAAGGTTGGCTTTATGGTGATGAGTGGTCTTCAGAATAATGGAGATGTATTTAGTAAAGGTTGGTGGTGTTTGGGTGAAGATTGCAAACTCTTCTCATTGCCAATAAGAACCCTATTCACTTTCTCTGTCAAAATTTTGGATATTTTTGGCTCTTCCCCTTTCTCTGAATTTTTATACTGTTCTCTTCATATTAGCAATTCTCTAATGTCTCATGAGGACGTAAATAGAGTCAGCCAGCATTTTGGCTCATCTATAAGCTGGTGCGGAACTCATGTGATCAACTTGATGTAATTGCAATGGTCTCTGAAGTGATGGATGTGGGAGAGAGAGAGCTTTATGGTGATGAGTGGTCTGTCGTTTGCAGAATAATGGAGATGTATTTAGTAAAGGTTGGTGGTGTTTGGGTGAAGATTGAGGCAAACTCTTCTCATTGCCAATAAGAACCCTATTCACTTTCTCTGTCAAAATTTGTGGATATTTTTGGCTCTTCCCCTTTCTCTGAATTTTTATACTGTTCTCTTCATATTAGCAATTCTCTAATGTCTCATGAGGACGTAAATAGAGTCAGCCAGCATTTTGGCTCATCTATAAGCTGGTGCGGAACTCATGTGATCAACTTGATGTAATTGCAATGGTCTCTGAAGTGATGGATGTGGGAGAACTTATGTCAACATGACTTAAGATCAACAGTTTTGGTTATGTAGGAGTAAGCAATGTTTCATGCCATTTTGGGCATTGTCAGCCTCGATGGCCGTTGTCATCACGACTCCAGATCTTCAATGGAAATTGCTTTTCTGGTCTAAGTAGATCTACATCAGAAGAAAATGATCTATCCTTCTGTCAGAAAACTTGGCTTTGGATGACTTTCACTTTCAACGTGACTTTCTTTGGTTTTGATTTAAGTTGTGGCTTCTGGCTTTTGATTTTGTTATTGAATGCTGTAGTCAACGAAGTTACAATTTAATGCGTGTAGGAATGCTATGATATTGCTTTAGGCTATAATTAACAATTTTAATGTCTTGGTGTTGACATTTTGCATATATCCAAAGTCAATAAGCCATGAGCTGGCAAGGATAAAGTTTTTTCGTTTAAACTCTTTTTACATAGTGAGTTTACTACCTAAGAAGTATCGTTACTTTTCGAGAGTTTTTGTGTCGTGTCGGATACCATCCGACATTGTTTGACACTCCGTCAATAGGTGTTGGAAGATTCGATACTTGGTCAACTCTCTCAATACTTCTTGACATGCGAGTTAGGAATTTTGATAGCGAGTTCGGAATTCCGACACTCATGAGGTTCATTTTGAAAATTTTCAATAAATAACGGATGAAAATATAAATATAAAAAAATAAAAATAAAGGATAAATAAAGAAAAACCTAGTCTTTTCTTCTCTTTTGACTCTCACTTTTGATAACACACAATTAATCTCCTAGTTTGTTTTTTTTTCTCTTTTCTTCCAACACAATTGTGGATTACTTGTTTTTTTTTTCTCCAAGTTCTATGGATTATTGAAATTGAGTTGAATTGTCAAATTGAAGTAATGAATGATATTGATAAATTATGAATTAATATTTTTAGTGTAAATTCATTCTAAACTCTTTTTTTTATTCATTTGTGAACTTGAATCAAATTAATCTAATTAAAATAATCATAAAAATGATAATTTATCACGTTCTGATGGAAATCAAGTCTAGCCTTTCAATGTAGTAGGATTAGGCCGTTCTTCCTAATTGCCAAGATCTCTCAAGAATGATTCTAATAGGTTGGACAACATCATTTGGTCTGGCTTGCTAAAGTTTTTAGAAGAGAATTTCACGACGAGGTAAGTTCATCTTAGGGACTTTGTTACCAACATTGTGAAATTGCCGATTCCACCGCAATCAATGCTGAAGAAAAATCCTCTACCTTGGGGAAAGTCCTAGACCAAAGTAATTGCTGAACCTAAGGAGATCATGTAAACTATTCCCCCGTTGCAAATTCCATTTATGGGAAAGAGAATCTTATAATGTGTCTTAACGTATCGGAATTCTCTATTTTTTTTTTTATAAATAACGTGTCAGCGTGTCGAGTAGTGTCATGTCGTATCGATGTCGCGTGTCGATGTCGGTGCTACTTAATTTATCACCAAGAAAATGGACTATGATGGTGGCTTGAATAAATTACAAAAGATCTGATTTGAGCCCTCAAGGCAACAATTAGGGCTCATTTATTCATTTTCTTTAGCAGCGAAATGCTTTGTAATTTGGGAATTCAAATATCTAATTATAATTACAATTTGGTGAAGACAATAATTGCAAGTATAGAATTTCTAGGACAAACTATAAAACGTGATTTTTTTTTTTTGGTCGGAATAGAGCAGGAATTCATTTCACCATATAAAACATTAGTTGAAAGACTCGTGCTTTGTAAAGATCAGAAAAAATGACTCTTTGAAATTTATTTTTGATGATATAATGAGTATAAGCTATAGCCGTATTATATTAATTTAAGAGTTTCTCTCAAACCATATCTTGTTTATTTGCAAGCTGCCCATTTTTAATTATTTAGTAATATCTATATCAAAACTTACTTCAAATTATGTTTTCTTCTCAAAAGCAATATGTTGGTTAGTAATGTTTTTTTTTCTCTTGCCTATTCTGAAGTGACAAGATCTTGCACGAGATTTTTCTGTGTAACGCATCAAGTATTGAAATTTTCTTAATATTGAATTTCTTAAGTAACGATTAGATGCATAATATGGCTTATAGATTGAAATGAGAACTAAGAATTTAATCAACTTGATTAACTACAACTTTATTACTTTAAAAAGCACAGTACGATGTATATATTCTTAAAAATCTAAACTGTATATTTCATTTTTCATGAAATTATCTATCTGTATTAAGGGTAATTGGGTCCCGATCCAATCCGATTCCAAAATGGAACTAGGAATTAGACTGGCCAGACCTATTGCCAAGTTTGGGAATTGGGAATTAGACCAATAGGACCGGTTCTGGGGACTGGACCATTTGGTTCTATGATAGGAAATCGAACTAGACTGTTGAATCTAGTCCGGTTTGGTCCGACCCGACGGCATCGGCCACTTTTTTATTCCATGAAGATTTTAGTTTAAATTTAATTTATATATATATGTGTGTGTGTGTTTAAGAAATAAAATAGTCTATTTTAGGATTTATTACTATCATATATATATTTTAAAAAAGAGTCATTCTGATTTGATTCGGTTTCCCCCAGAACCAGAAACTAAATCAAAAATCACCAGTAACCAAGAACCGGACCGATACCTCTGGGAATAGACCAAACTGCCTAGTCCAGTCCGGTTTGGACAATTTCTAATTTAGATGGTCCGGTATACTCACCTCTAATCTGTATTTATATTTTTAGAGATAAGTGATAACTCTGGTTACTTTTCCCACTAAAGCAAGAAAGACAAGACTCCATCTTGTCAAGCTTCAATGGCAGCAACAAAACTTCACCATTCATTGCCAGCTACCCACCGTATAATAAGTTAATAAGGCGGAAGGCAACTGGCTGAGCAAGTTTCAAGTTTTTGGATGAAATTCCTACGACAAAGACAAGTTGCTTTGCTTATCCGGTAGAAAATAAACAAGATGCCTATCGGATAAGACATTTTAATATTGACATGATGATGGTTATTAGTCAACGCAATTACCCCATCCCTCCTCCTCTGTGTTCCACAAACCTCGTTTGAATCTTTCATCTTCCTAAATCTCTCTTCCTCGAAGTCAAGACTTCACCTCACTTCTTCTTGCTTCTTCCTGGAATCTCTCTCTACTTCCTGGTATAATTTGTTTGTAATACTCTCTCTCTCTCTCTCTGTCGTTAGTTTAGCTTGATCTTCTTTGCTTCAGATCCGATTCTTGCTGGTTGCCACCTTAAACTTACAGGGGGTGTGGTAGAATTTGTATTTATCTGTTTGGTGTTGGCTTGTTTCTTTTGTTGCTGGGTCAGATGGTAATCCCTCTTGCGTGTTGGCACTTTCAGTGCTCGGGCTCAGTTGGGTTTTGAATATTGTCTAACAAAAAAGAGAAAAAAAAAAGAACCCATTATTTTGTGCTTGTTCAACTATTGTAGAGTTCGGACCTTTATTACTACTTTTGCTTTCTACCTTTTTCCTGGTAAGGTGATTACTTCGCTCAGCTGAATCATTATGTCATTTAGTTATACTGGGCACTTGACTAGCATTTGAGCTCAACAACGGCGATGAAGTTTCTGAATATTTATACAGGGATATGTTGAAATCCTATTTCAGTGCTGACATGTTTTGGGTTCTTTTGGGTTTTCGAACAAAGCCAATTGATGGCTAGCAAGAGAATTCAAAAGGAACTACAGGATTTGCAGAGAGACCCTCCAACCTCATGCAGTGCTGGGCCAGTGGGAGAAGACCTCTTCCATTGGCAAGCAACCATCATGGGGCCACCCGATAGCCCGTATGCCGGTGGTGTTTTCTTCATAATGATCCATTTTCCGCCTGATTACCCGTTTAAACCTCCCAAAGTCAACTTCCAAACCAAGGTTATTTCAAGACCTCTTCTTACATGTAATGTTTGTTTTGTCTGCTATAATGTTGTCCTTTTATAATGCTGGTTTTTGTTTTTGCACGCATCTTCCCTTTAAATTGTTCAGTCATGCTTATTTCTGAATTAGATTGCATGTTCTTATCCCCTTAGATTGCAGAACCAAGTCATTGTCCCAGCGACTTGGTACTTTGTTTAAGTGATTATAATGGAGAACTGGAAACTGCACATTTATTTGTTGGAAAACTGACAGGCTGTACCCTACTGGTCAGAGAGCATCTCGGTCATTAGCACAGTATTTCATGTCCTCATGCTTGCTTCTATTTAATAAATTGTTGTTATTTTGTTGGAATTTCAGCTTAGACTTCCTATATTAACAAGCTTAAAATTATTCGATTGATGTGCTTGTATGTTATAAAACAAATTATGTCTTTGTTAAGAAGGTGCACCAACATTCCCTCCCAAACTGTTATCAATCAGTGCAGATCCTGCTTACTTGTACTTCTGTTTTTAGTTGCTGTCTTGATTACTTGTATAGGCTTTTTTGCTCGAGAGATGGACACTTCAAAGTAGCATCTTTTTTGGGCCTTGGCAAGAGAGTCTTGATTTCTGGCAAAAGAAATAAAATGCCAGGCAGGACAGTAATCTATACGTCAATAAAGCTATTCTTCTTGATTTTGAAGCTGCTCTTATTATTTGTATGTAGGGGTGCTGTCTAGATTCGTTTTTGTTATAGTTTTATCAGTCTTAGCATTGTGACATTCTGTCCCTATTTCTTCTGTCTACTGTAGGTTTATCACCCCAACATCAACTCCAATGGCAGCATATGTCTTGACATTCTGAAGGAACAATGGAGCCCAGCATTGACCATTTCAAAAGTCCTCCTTTCCATCTGCTCTCTTCTCACTGACCCCAACCCAGACGACCCTCTAGTCCCTGAAATTGCTCATATATACAAACACCAGAGAAGCCGATATGAGGAAACAGCCAGGGCATGGACACAGAAGTATGCCATGGGTTAAAGATCAGGTCCTGCCATGTTAAGATGCTTGTTGGAAACTGAACCTACGTGATGAATGAAAGACTTGTAGGCAATTAAAAATGCTGATAAGCATGTTCTAGAATCTAGATTATGGTGAATCAAGCCCAACATAAGTGTCTGAAGTTTTTCTCTGTATTTGCAAAACTATTTTGCTTTGATTATTGCTGTTTGTGTGCTTGTCACTTTTTGGCTCTTCAGTACGTTGGCAATCTACTTGAATGTCGGATTGGGTATTGTAGAAATTGTCTGTTGAGGGTCTTGTTGCAAATATTAACTTCGAAAAATCTTCTGATTCTCTAACATAGTGCAGTAGAACTCCTTTCCCTGTTCTTCCAAAAATGATCTGTGGTGTGATTGTAGCCCTCAGTGAACTGCTAGTTCTATGCGTAGTTGAGATAACCAGGTCCATGTCTACTACTGAAGGACTAATGTTATTTTCAGATTCTTATAGAAGTATGAGTAACTTTCTTTAGTGATGAGGTAGTCATCAATGAAACATGCTTTCAGAAAATCATGATTTTAATTGCAGAGTGGAGTTGTGCTAGCATTGATGTTCATAGACTATAGCTGCAGTTGGATGAAGAAACAGTGCTTTTGACCGACGGCATGATGTGCTTACAGTCCCTTTTTTCGTTTTTCATTTCAGATGTATTTTTCACTTCAATGTATCTTACAATCCGAGGGCATCAATTTCTAAGAGAATCCTGGATTATCCTCAGATTTGGACCATACGCTTTAATATCCAAAGCCACACAAAATAAAAAATCATCCTCTCTAGGTTGTAACAACTTCATCTAGATTTTCCTTGGCACCTTCCTGTTCCCATTTCTCTGCAATTTGTTTGAGAATAGTTTCTTCTTCTGCTTCTAGTTCTTGCATGTGCTCCTCAAAGGCCATCACCAACTCCTCGGTGAAGATGTTGTCCTCGGTGGCCACGCATGGATTCTCAGACTGCAGCAAAGTATAGGTGCCAAACTTAGGAGTTGCATAGGCTCCAGGAGAGTAGACTTGCCCTCTGGCGGGAAGCCATTCTCTTAAGCTTGCAACTGCTGGGAATTCAATTGTGGTCGGGATTGCAAGTGATTCTAGCCCTCTTGCAATGGCCTTTCTCTTGAATCCTCCCTCTATCAAGCATCTTTCTTCTTGAACAACATCATCTTTGGCAGTTAACTCATCGCTTGTGCGGGACTCCAGTGAACTTGGGATCACTTCTTTGCTTTCTGATCCTGAAGCCAATAGCGTGATTGAGTTATCTTTTACAGCTTCATCATTTACAATGGTCTTGTGCACCAAAACACCATCCTTTTGTGGTGTTGTATCCATTATCTTGATATTGCAGTTGTTCTGAGCGCTGTGCATTGAAGATTCAAGGGATGTTATATTTTCTTGGTTCTCTGCGACATTATCATCATGAGGAGAGCTTGCTGACAAAATCCTATCCAGCAATGCATCGTATTCCTCAACCGTATGAAAGCTTCTTGACCGCCTTACACCTTTGTACTCCCACTCGGTTCTATCTCTACTTTTGCCATAGTTCTCAGCATTGGCTGAAGGCATTTCTTCTTCAAAAAATGAATGCCAACTTCTGGACCGTTTAGGAGGTTCAACACTATAGGATTCTGAATCTTCATGGATGAGCTGAGAAATTGCAGGCTCTGTGCAATATCCATCTGTTCCTCCTTCTGAAACTACTGAGCAATCACAGTTCCTATCAATCTCGGAAGTAGCTTCGGTTGATCTGGGGCCTGTTTTCAACTCTGAATTGATACTTCCGGACCGGAGCCGGTTGGCTACTGTGTTAGCAGTACAAACGAGTGTGAGGAATTGGTCACTTCCCTTGTTAGAGCTGAATATATCTTCCAGCGCCATTAAGGATTTTCCTGTACTCCGCGAGCTCCGGTTCAGCTCTTCCCTGTAGCTAATTGACCGCGACACAACTTTTGAGGAGATGCAGCCCATTCTGATTGAGGTAAGTATCTGCAGAAGCGAAGTTCTTGAAGATTGCTATTGAGTTATCGCATCTGCACAAAGGATAAGACCTCAGGTTTAAATCCTTGAAATGGGGGGAAGTCTTGTGTTTTTGAATCCGCACTAACCCATTATTTAATTAGCAAGAAGAAGCGAGCATTGCCTCGCCCTAGAGCGATTATTCTTTTATTGTCACTTTTGAGTCTATTAACTACACGTCCTATGGACGTGAGCTTTCTGGCTAACAAGCAATTCTAGCCAAGTGTTTTAGAGAAAAGAAAAAGAAGGAAAGGAACAAATGTTATAAAATTTTGGAAATGGGGTGACATAGATTCAAGATTTTAAAGAGAACATATTAAATTCCTATGCACCATTATAGAAAGACAAACATTCAGTAAGAAAGTGCAGAAACCAACATGGAGTTCCGATTTTGGTTGTTTGGACTGTGGAGTTGGTATTGAATATGGAATAACATACAAATACGAGGCGGCGAATGTTGTGATCTTGTCAGTCCAATGTCGATGACAGTTTTTTGGCGGCATATTGCGAGCCAATTGGATTTTCTCTCTTCTTTATGCTATTTGGTTGAACAAGACCATTTGCCTCTTCTTTATTGCCGCTAATAGTGGGGATTGCTCATTGCTCAATGACATTGGAATCTGGAACAGGCCCCACTCCTTTTCCACTTTCTAAGTTTTCTAGACAAGGGAAAGGAAACTCACTGTCCAGGAAACAAGGACTAGACAGAAAAACTCATCTTCAAATTGAACTCCCAAAGGTCTCTTTTCTTCAGCAGAGTATCTTTCAGGGAGAGAAACATATTTATGTTGTCTCCTTTTCCTTTAATAACAGAAGAACTTTTACTCTCCTTTATCAAAAAGAGAGAATTTGTTCCCATCCAATTTTCTAGCTGAGTGAAAAACGCAAAATCTTAATCTTAGGGGTTCCAAGGACCTTATATTCATGGTGCACCCACAAGTTAAAACTTTGATAGTCGAGAGGTCATTGCCTCAACAGCATCGGATCATACAATTGAACTTTAAACCTTAGAGTGGAAAGAAGAAGAAATTCTAGTCAAAGTTGTCGGACATTTATGTACCAGAAAGAGAACTATCAGATCTTGCGTTGCAGCATTGGAAGTAGAATTTTTCACAACATTAATGCAGAAGTCTCAGAGAAGTTAGCTGTATTTGTCGATGTCTGAATGATGGATGAATATAGAAATAGATTGTCTTGAGGCCAATTCTTTTTGCCAGCAAAGAGAAAGCTAGAATCCTAGGAAACAAGAAGCAGACAATCTTTTCGAATGAAACATTCAGGTCCATTTTCTGCAGTATACTGTCAGATGGGATGAGAGAGAGATCTTCATGGAAGTCAATACACTTGGCGGTGGAAAGAAAGAAGGAACAAAAGAAAGATGGATGAATCTTTCAAATAAACGTACCACACACCCGTTAGTTGAAGCGGAAATTCTCCGGTTGCTGATGAGCCGGTCGTGGCCAACTTCGAATTGATCAGGACTCCCCACTCTCAGTTCACAGCAGAGACGTGGACATGGGGGCATAAGAGCGAGTGAAAGGTGCCAGGAAGAGAACTTTTAGCAGAGTGATAGATCCTGAAGAAATCATATGGTGTTGTAGCCGTGTGAAAGGTGGCAGAAAAGTCAAGTTCAGGCTGTTGGAGATGAATTGACTAATTTAATGACAGGCAAGAAAGAATCAAAGTTCAAACTTTGAAATCTTCCAACCAAACACATAATGTATTAAAGTTAAGTGGGCCTGTTCTTATTTTATGTTATCACACTCACATATGGGAAAGCCTATAAGGACTTAAGGCTGTGTGCCCATCAATGGCCTGCACGTTCGCTGAGGCCCTTTATCCACATGAGGTCACTGCACATGCTATGATGTCCATAGCTAGCTCTTTGGCTCAAAGACATCATAGAATAAGTTGAACTTTCTGATCTTTTGTGACTTGTTTTGAAATCTTTGAGCCAGGGCACTCCTATATTTTATTTTCAAATGAGATAATTTATTTTTAACGTTTGAAAATGTTTAGATTTTGACTTCATCCATTATTAATATTTGAAAATAAAATATAGGAGTGCCAGTAAGACATGTAAATAACCGATAAGGTTATTGGGCCACGGACAACACAATACCAAGTATCATCTCGCGTGACAAGCACAAAGTTAAAGATAAGTGTCACGTGGCGAGCACAAAAGCAACAGTCTCTTAGCTCTAACTTTACCTATACATAATAAATAGATTCTTAATTTTCTCTTGTGAGTTGTTGGATTTTAAATCGAACCAGTAGATGCGGCTAAGAAGCCGTCAGTACTACATGTTTAGCCTCTGTTTTGTTTTATCATTGATTTTCATCTGATGCAACTTTAGTGATGGAAAAGAATTCGCTGTCCATGCATTTGAATCAAGGTAATTATGTCGATTTAATGGTCAGAGTTTGCGCGGTGTGGTTTGTATCACGTGCGAAACCCGTTTTCAGTGAATAATGTAAGCTCTTCTATTAAGTTCAGTTACATAAACAGCTCTTGTAAGGTAGTGATTTTAGAGACCTTGCCAATGTAGTACACCGAATTCCTAATTGTCATATTCAGAGGCTTCTTCTATTTGCTTTCAAATGATTAAGAGTTGTTTCTTATATGTCTCTGTAGATATAGATACTGTCACGTCAAAGCAAATGAGGGATACTCAGACCATAGATCAAGATGTAGTTACTGCAAATCTTCACTGATATGTGGTTTCTCTACATTTGCTTCAGATAATCAAATCATATATGTAGATGAAGAGACGTATGACATTGCGGGGAATGTTACTTTCCTGTAGTTCACAACTTCAAGAAAACAAACTTTATTTTGCCCCCGATCCCAGTATATTTCATTGGATCCTTATGTCTGAATAATTGTGCTCTTCATGACATTCGATAAGTGAAAGCGCTGCTGATCAATGGCAGCCGCCTGCAGCGAACCCAATCCTGGAATTGGTGACATCATAGGCGACCTTGAATGTCTGTTGCTGATGATTCCCAATGACAGCAATTTCATCGTTTCCAGAGCTGCTTGCGAAGGCCAAGCAAGTAGTGCCCTTGTCGACATCTATGAGAATGTTTGCAGGTGTCAGAGCGAGATCAGCACCGCCTTGGAATACAAGCCGCATCTGTGGAATGGACATAGTCTTCAAGCTTCCTTTGAAACAGGTGTCCAATATGGAATAGCTCGGCGCCTTAGCATACTTTCTCGACATGATGTTGATGAAAGCCTGTTTGAGTGCAACATAGACCGAACTAGGCAGGCGAGAGATGACTGTCCCTGAGTCGATGATGGTTGGGACCCTATACTGCGTAGCCGCGACTGATAAGGGCTTTCCCGCTAGTGAAATTGCACCCAATCGCAAGAAGTATAAGCTTTTTTCTCTGGATTCAGTTATCATGGGAGTGAACCTGAAGGCTGATGCCGTTAGTGAAGTGCTCCCAATAGAGAGGAAGCCGCTGCCAATGGAGGTTTCTGATGGAAGACAATAGGAGAACGCATTTCCATACTTGGGAGATAATTGAGAAATCAAGGAGAGCCTTTGGCGGGCCAGGCCTACAATACCGGCTGCCCTCCCGAACAGCCCTTCGTTGTCCTGGCCGCACCCATAAAGGAAACTAGGCGAAGTCTCGGATGGCGACAAGCTAAGCAAGTCTTGGCTCAAGTATCCAATCGAGTAGGACGAGTCGCCATAGCTTGCTGTGTACACACACTTGCCCGTTTCCACCTCGCAGAAGGGGTCGTTCAGAGTGGCCTCCTTGAGTGACGAGCACTGAGAGGTCGAGCATGGCACGGATTTGTATGTCCTGGAAGCGGAGGGGTTGTACAGAGGGTCGACTTGGGCATGGCAGGATATCCGACATGGTTGGCACTGGAGCCACGAAAGAGAGCTGCCAGTGTCGAGAATCATGGCATAGTACTTAGCAGGCATGCCAAGGCCTATCTTGACGTAAAATTGCCCGACCCAACAGACAAGCCGGGGCTCACCGGGATGCTTACGGATTCAGGGCCTAATACGTCTATGGATTGGTTCAAGATGACGCTAGGTTTGCGCTCCTTTGTGAGAGTAATTCGGTACCTGAGAGCCTTGATGCGATTTTCATCGCGAGCAAGAACATGGGTGAGAGGCTCTGGAGATTTGTTCCCAAGGGAAGAGTTAGAGCCATCAACATGGTACAGATCCAGATAAATGGCTGCCTCATCACCTGCAGTAAAAGAAATGTTAAAAACCAGATCACGTAGATGCATAATAAACCACACTAAGTCTACGTATGCCTAAAAAGCCTCGTGAGATCCGGTGCATAAATTACAGTCTCATGTCATTACTCCGTCCAAAAAACTCTTTACAAGACAATCATACTCAATGCACACAATGCTTTACAAGCTTTTGTCGTGAGAAAGAACATATTTTGCAGTTCTAATGTACTAGTTTTAACTAACACAATATTTACCGATCCCTTTGGATTTGAAGTACAAGAACTCTGATATAAGATCCAGTTGGGTGCTCTGACAAGAATTACAAACTTCTTTTTCATTAAAAGCTAATGGAATGAAAGAAAAAGAAAAGGAACCGCTAGCGAAAGGACATGCCTCTGAACTCTGCAAGTGAAGCAGCTCTTGCTAGCAGTAGACAGCAAATCAAGAACAGAAGATAACCCATCTTCATATTCCCCCGCAGAAATCCAAATTAACCACAAGCTTCCACCATCCCTTTGAAGAAGCCAAGATCAAAGTATCTGCAACACCCACATAAGCAAGCAATTTTTGTTGCCGGAAAAGGAGGTGCACAAATACAAAGAAAATGATGGCAAGCCAATGAGCCTCTTCCCTTCAAAGTTAGGTATCTATAAATGCAAATCACGGTCCTCCAACTCCAACCGATGCCGGCATTAAGTTGATGATGTCGATTTCACTTTTTGTGATGTCCTCAGACAAGCACATCTTTCTTGTTTGTTCCTTCGTTTTTCCTTCTCCCTTTTTCTACATGACCACATGGACAATCACATCTTGACCGTCATTGGAGGGCAATAAAAATCTCAGTACTTCAGCTCAATTATGAAGTGGTAAAATTTCGTTCTGTTCTTTTTCACAGTACTCATGCGACTCTACGTGCTTACCCCCATCCAAAAGATAAGGACGAAAAGACATTACTTCGTAAATCTCTAATTGCATGGAAAATTATCACCATACAACAAAAACAGGTGAAGTGCAAGATAATAGTCTTAAGCCAGGCTAGCACATATAAAGTTCTTCTAAGTCATAAGCATGATTAGATTCTGCATACTTTAAGTTATCGAATCTTGAAATATGGTATGCAAATGGGCTCGGTAAAGAAGCTGGCTTAGTTTTCCAGGAGATTAAAGATACTAGGGCCTACAATTAACAGCTATGAATATGACTTGAAAGCTTTAGCATGGTTGTTGATATCGGCTAAAAGATGGTATGGTGTTATCACCTGATAGGGTTTCAAACTATGCCTCAGAAAAAGGAACAAAAAAAACTGAAAAAGAAATGACAGAGAAATATGACAGTTGGCCGAATGATATTTGGCAATGAGATGGCAATGAATCAAAAGCAAGGTACGTGTCAATAACCAGGGCCAAATCCAAAATTATTCAAATGGGTGATCGAGGTTCCACTCATTCTTGGACCACAAAGATCACCGTCACAGGACAAAGCAAGAGAATGGCTGCTTACCATTTATCTCAATACGATTATAGATATATAAATGTTGACATATTTTGCTAAGCCCTCCAAAAATAGGAGAGAGAACAATAAATGAAACGTCTTTGTATAAAGCAAGTGTTCAACAAAAGAGGAAATCAAAACTATTAAACGTGCAGCTAGAAGCTTAGGACCAACTATTAAAATGGTAGAGACGAATACTCTTGTGAAATGTCATTGAGAAGTTGAAAGGGTGCTTATTGTCGGCAGAGACCGTGCCTTAACTAATTTGCCTTTATCGCCTCCGTTTGTACTCTTGCGTCAATTCAAAGGGTGACCCACGGCTTTGGCCGATCATGTTTCCGCTTTGATGACGCTATTGCCGTCGCCCGATTCCATTTGGGATTCCGTGGATATGGAAAGGATGCAAGGTGTCCAAGCATTCGAGCAGTATCTCCCATGTCACTACGTCCATGTGTCAGCTTCTTGTGGTGTCCCGGACATATAGTGCAAGATGTTGATAGGTACCGACTGAGGTAAATACATCTAGTTTTTCTGCCATTCAATTCTGGACGAACAGCATCAAGGGGCTCATCCAAACTCGCAATTGAGCCAATGCCCTAACAAAGTCTTGATTGGAATCCTTCACACAAATTATGCAGAGAAACCGAGAAGGTGTGCATATTTGTTCAACGGAAAATGAAAAGCATCGTGTGCCCGGTTCAAGATCTTTCGGGTTCCTGATTCCTGCCTGAATGAAGTGTCGTACTTACCGGACAATGATGATAAGGCATGAATCGGGTGCATCCAAATTAAGAAGATCAGCGAATAAACATTGCACTTCAAGATATACATCCAAGATACAATACCAAATACCACAAATCTGATAACGATGATCCAGATCTCTGCTGATCAAATGAGCCAAATAAAGTTACATCACAAGTTTGATTGGCACAGGGACTTAAAACCATATGTTGATAATCAAATGCGAGAAATAGGAATTTTGATCAACATATGACCCTCAACTCACCGTCGGAAAGCATTTCCTTCGCCCGTTTCTGACCTACCCTGTGAGTAATATGTCCTGCGACGCACGCTTTCCTCAATGGTCAAGTTACCGCCCTTTTCGGCACCGTATACGCTTTTCTGAACAGCATGCAAGAAGTTCCTGCCACGAGAAGGCGCATCACGCCTAGACTCCTGTGCATCTTCCGCATCAGCTCTCTTCAAACGCTTCCACCTCTGCTCTTCATGCAGCTCAGCATCCATTTGCATCTCTCGCAGCTTAGCAAGTCTCTCTTCTTCTGAAAGTTTAGGAGCTGTATTCCGCCGCCTATATTGCGATTCATTCCTACCTTCTCCTTGGAAAGTATCCCCACGGTGTCGGCTTGCATCGATGGAGCTTCTACTTTCCCTCCTATAAGCATCGCGATTTGATCGGCTTTCAAGATCATTATTTTCATGGCGTGAGTTCCTGTTAAAATCACGAACATCATCTTTCCCACGTTTTACACCTACAAAGCCATCTGATGACCGCTCGTGCTTAGAGTCACCGTGCCGATGCTTCTTCCAAGATTCTCTCCCATGTAAATCATCTTCTGAATCTGATTGCGCTTTTCTGTGGCGCCCATTACGATCTGAGCTTTGCTTGGTACTCTGTCTCTTTGCCTTTCTGTCATCATGGAAAGCATCATCAGAATCCACTGGCTCAGATGACGATGAACGTTTCTCACGTTTTGAACTACGATGCCGATGTTTCTTCCGGGATTCCTTCTTGTCACGATCTTTATCGGGATTCTTCTCCGTAACCTAAAAAGGAAGGTGAATACAGAAGGATGAGAATCAGCAACATAAACAAAGACTCTGTGGTTGGCTACATAAATTACTCTTATTCACAGTGATCTAATTAGTGACAAGAAACTTCTTTTGAAGAGATGGTGAGACTTAGGAACAAGAACAGAAAATTTGTACAAAGAAGTATGGTTGGAAGAAAATATTAATCTCAAACTGGTATAAATAGTTTCCAATGGAAGTCAAAAGCACCTAAAGATAGTAAACAACAAGTGGAATCTCTTATGCTCACATTAAATAATGTACATAGAAATGAATGCATCACTTCTCTTCTAAAGAGCATCATGTCAATAAAAACCATAATTTGCCATTTATGGTCATCTTCCAGATTCCAAAATGACAGAAGGCAACAAGCACTCTGAGTTTCCACTACAAACATGAGGCACTGCTTCAAAATGTAGAACTCTTCCTCTGAAGGCCAACAATGAGAGACCATCCTCTGGACACTGATCTATTTACTATAAAAGGACATCGTTCATTAATCCAGAGTGGACACCTATGTGATCTACAAAAGACAACTCTCTCAAAAATAGATTCTCGACTCTCATTACAAAACCATAGCCCTAGGCTATAACACACGTAGGAAGCAGTCGCAATTTTACTAAAACAACTTTTTAACCTGTCCTATCATCACAACCAATTATAGATGTCTAGCCATAGAAACGTAGCTGAAATAACTAATAAAAGATCTCTCTCTCATTTCAAATAGAAACAAAGCTCTGTTAGCATTTTAAAATAAGAAACTGCAAAATATTAAATCAAAACTCTTTTTCGAGAAAAATTGCACAGATACCACATCCAAAACTTCAAAACTCTCTCAGATTCTGCTCCGACTCTAAAGAAAACTCCCAGATGTTTTCTTCCATAAAAATACCCTTAGAATACGACCAAGATATCAAATTCTCTCTAATCCAGCATTTTCGTCTTCCAATACCATAATAGCATCCACATCAGCTCTATCTCTAGAATCACACTTGACCAAGCATGTGTGAACAATTAACTCAAATGATCAGCACTATAACAAAGAATAACTAATCCATTACCGCACAACAGTGAGAATTGTGAAGTTACTCTTCCAACATCTTCCTTTTCACACAATTACCTCTCAACCACCATCAGCAGCTGCAATACTCTGATTCCTGTCATTTTATAAAGTATTAACTCAACCGCTCAAGCAACTGTAGTCCACTGTTCCTCAAGTGGAACACTTGGCTCATCCATTAAAAACCAGATTCCAGGCGCATGCACTTTCTTCTGCACACCATAGTGCAAATATCTGTGTTTCATGAATTGCTATTACAATTCTATACACTTGGGAGAACGAAAGTATTTCTAGTGTTTAAGTATGTTCCACTCAATGAAAATAATGACGGCATCAATTTTAAAACAAAAAACTAAGAAGTAAAGACAGAGTAGGGCTCACCGATTTGCGAATCATGGCCATTTGCACGGGGTTATTCTTGATTCGAGCAAGCGCCTCCTGCTCTCGCTGCCGAATCATAAGCAAAGGATCCGAATGCAGCTTCCTCCACGTATCATTCGCCGAGTATGGCTTCTCCTCGAAAAGAGCCCCTGGTGTAGCCGATGCTGATCCTGATGCCGACGCCGACGCAGCCGAAGATGATGCTGCTGCTTCATCAGGTTTATTATCAAGTGCTTTAAATGCAACTCCTTCAGAACTTCCCTTCCCGACGGCCAAGCCCGAATCATACAGAAACTCCAATCTCTCTTGCCTCCTATACACACACAAAGCAACCGCGAAAAAAATTTCAAGAACTTGGACAATTCACAGAATCCATGATTTCAACCAATCCAGCATCAGACAGAATATGCTAACAAATCTCAATCTATGGGTGAACAGCCTCGCTTCCCACAGACAACTAAACATCGATCGACAGACTGAAACCCTAAAAAACGTAAAATTTAGGGCAAATGCACACTCGACACCCCCTTTCTCCCTACAAGCACAAGAGGAATTCGAAGGAAATTTCGAAACTTTCGTTCAAATATCGAGACCCAATTGAAGCCAGAAGCCGAATCGATCGATCAATCGGAAAAAGGACGATGGAAAAATCGCAACAACTGCCTATAGGGGCGGCAAGAAATATGTAAAGTTTAGGGCAAATGCGCACTCGACTCCCCCTCGCTCCCTACAAGCACAAGAGGAATTCGAAGGAAATTTCGAAACTTTCGTTCATATATCGAGACCCAATTGAAGCCAGAAGCCGAATTGATCGATCAATCGGAAAAAAGGACGATGGCAAAATCGCAATAACTGACTATAGGGGCGGCAAGAAAGACGTAAAATTTAGGGCAAATGCGCACTCCACACCCCCTTGGTCCCTAGAAGCACGAGAGGAATTCGAAGGAAAGCTCGCCCCTTTCGTTCATATATCGAGACCCAATTGAAGCCGGGAGCGGAATCGATCGATCAATCGGAAAAAGGACGATGGCAAAATCGGGACGACTTGACTATAGGGGCGGCGGCAAGAAGAGGAGAAGAGAAAAAGGAGGGAGGAGGAGGGAGGGGCGTACGGGAGGATGCCGGCCTGTTCCTGAAGGAGGCGGAACTCGTCGCGCTCGCGCTCCTCGTGGATTTGCTTGCGGAGCTCCTCGAGCTTCTTCTGCTCGGCGTCGTGCTTCTGCTCGGCCTTCCACACGTTCTCGATGTTGCGCAGGCTCCCCGTGTGCCATCCCTTCTTGTTCAAGAACTTCAGCGCCATCGCTGCTCTCTCTCGCGATTGTTATCGAAATCCCGAAGCTGCTGCGGATGATGAAGATGGAGATGGAGATGGAGATGGTGGATTTGGGTTGCAGCGGCTTCTCTGACCTTCGAAGAAGCAGAGAGAGAGAGAGAGAGAGAGAGAGAGAGACTGCTCCTTTCAGAAGAGGCCGCCTGGTTTTCACTTTTCACTTCTAATTTTTTTTTTATAATTTTAATATCTTTGGCTTTTAGCTTATATATATAGATAACTTTAATTTGGCTAAATTTCGCTATTTTTCCTGATCAAAATATTTACTATCTTGGCGAGTATGTTTCGGGGACATTATTGAAAATCCCAAATTAATTTCTTTGCTCAAAGTTAATTCCCGTTTCATTGAAAGTCCCAAATTACTATCCTGCGACACGTTCACAGAAAACCAATTTTCAATTTACAAATACTCGAATTGGTAACTCAACATGCATCTACCATCTTTTGGCATTCTGTTTAGTAAATCGTTAAATTAAAAATTTATCAACATTCTCAACATACGCGATGGAGAATTCGTTAAATTAAAAATTTATCAACATTCTCAACATATCTTTACCCAAAAAAAAAAACATTCTCAACATACGCGATGGAAGAGATTGCAAGATTAGGATCTAACGTGACACACATGAATGTTAACAGATGATGAATTTGACTCCAAGATGTCAAGTTGGAATTATACGGGAGACCAATTTTGAATGAAACATATTGTATCTATTTAAGTGACATGGAAATTATTTCAGATAAATGTATCATGAGGCACTAATTTGAAATTTTTAATGAAATTAATCCAATAGATTTTCTTTTTCTTTTCTATAGGGATTTTCAATGAAATTAATCCGATAGATTTCCTTTTTCCTTATAGGGGAAAAAGGGTCTTTTGAATTAGAATTTTAATCGTCACTTGATAAAGAAAACTCAACACTAGCCGTAACACAAAGTAACTTTTAGAAAGGTAAATAACCGTTGAACCATCAGTTCATTCGAATCTAAGGGACAAATTCATTTGAGGCGGATATATACTCCTCAACCAGGGGCAGCGAAAGCTACACTGTTCCTGGAACGCCTCAGAACCATTTCCGTATAACCAGCAGTAATCTTCACATCTTGATTGAGATCAAGACAACAATGATCAAGAACAGAGTCTACCACCTGAACATACTACAGGTCACTCTTATCCATGAATTTTGATTGAGATCCAGGAAGTTCGCAATGCCAGAAATGAAATATGCACAAAATGATCTGTCAATTGGAGAAGGCCTAAAGTAATAGATTCTATATATGATAAACTAAACGCATAGCGATGAATTTGGTGGGAACATATAGATGTGTTTCGTCATCAGCTATAGAAGCTTCCACGAAACATTAGATGCTTCTACATCTTGATGTCCACAATTGCGTAAGTGGGCATGTGCTGGATGTTAGGAAGTCGCGGAGGTAACGGTAATAGTCACGTAGCTGCCGTTCATCCTTCCGGCCACTATTAGGGTGAGTGGTACTGCGAATCTAATTATTCACAAACTTTGTTCCAACTCATATCAATGTTGGAAATCCCCTCTCCGTGAACTGGGCATGGGTTCATCTGCACCAGGATCCAAAAATAGCAGCATGTAACATGGTGATTTGCAGCTTTTTTGATATTCAATAATAAGAATGACCAAGAACTGCATGTATATCAGAACTTAGAAGAAAGATTTCCAGGAAAGATCTATCTGTTGGACCACACGCTAGTACATACACGTCAGTTTGTTTTTGTAAATTATTATAGCTAAAATTACAAGTCAGTTCAGCATCCAAGGGTAACGGCCCCAGTTTAAACCAAAACTATATATCAGGACCATGGTGGCGTTCATTCATCAATTTAAGCTACATATCTTTTGCTTGCCTGGTCCATACGTTTTAGACAAGCGACTGCTATATACATACTCCAAAAGAACAAACTGTATGTTAGTATGAAATGGAACAACACCAGTTGGCGAACCAGTCCAAGCAGAGGCAACATATTCTCGTATACCTAGGCACTTCTCATTACCTCATTTACTTTATCCAACAATAATAGTCCTATCATTTAAAATATGCAATCAGGTCTAAATCTATTTGAGACTTCTCAGGCCACTCAAGACAACGGAAAGTAAGAATAACAATCAAAGAGGAATTTGCCAAGCTAACTAACCAAAATCGTCCTCTTCATCCCCATTTTGACTCGTAAAGAATGGAGTGAGATAATTTTTGTCCAGTGCTGTAAATGATGCGGCGCTGCAAAGAAAGAAGCAAACACATGATAAGCCCAACTAGCGAGCAAAACCAAAACCTTGCATGATAAAATGATTGAAGACAAGTTTCTCAATATTATTACCTCCTATGAAACTCTTTAAGCTTCATTTTGAATTTGTTCCCAGATGATGAATCCTCCTCTTCATCATAACTAGGGGCAACATAGCCATGGCTGTGGTTGACTTCTAAGTTCTGGAAATTATGCTGGAATAAAATCAGAATTAGCTGCAGCCTCACTGTGCTATGATAATAAGCATCAAAGGGCATCCAAAAGTATTGTATTGAGACCCATCCAGAAACGATCATTAAATTCTATCTATTGTCCTATACAGTAGAGAATCAAGCAGAAATTCTCCACCATAGCATCAATATATAGAAAATGGGTCAAATGATAATTCCAAGTGAAACATTGAATTTGTGGTGCAAGTGTACATGACACCGTCCAATGGGCAACAAAAGCTCCAGAAAAATCCTCAAAGAGGATCTTTCCCTAAACTCCTAGTCAAATTTCAGACGTTGTAGCACTCCAAAAATTGGTGATACTTGGCAGGAATCATTCACTTTTGCAGAACTTACTTCACCCAAAGCGCCATCATGGGTGTCACCAACAACTTGCAGGGCTTCCAGCATTGTACCGGTTGAACCTCCAATTAGTAAGACCTGTGTGGCATCTCAAATACTGAGAAATAAATGACAAAAACATGCAAACCAGAACCAGAAGCAGCATATCTTCTGTAGGATGTATATATTACCCCACATAAATGGCTCGAAAAACTCCACATGATGTCCCGAGGTTAATTCTAATTTCAACTTTTCTAAATTTCAACAATGTCTAACTTAATTAAAACGTCAAACAAAGTAGAAAACAACAAGAAAAAGAGGCTTGTAAAATGTTGAGGAAAATCATGTTAAGACTAGATTGTTACATTCTAAAATAAAGAGTGCCACTTTTAATTTTTTCTGAACCTTATAGATTTACAATCAGTAGGATGAAACGAGAAACAGACTCATTAGCATAAGAATTTCAAAGCTCAGTCTACATATTCCTCTTCACATAACTCTGTGAATGTCATTTGTCTCAATTACTGAAAAGGCGGAAAATGTTAACAGCTAACCAGAAGATTACAACTATTTCCAGAGGAAAGAAGTCCACAAAAGGTTTTTTGACCAACCACTATATGTTTAAGATTAAAACTCCAAAGTCCAGACCAATCAATCATTTCACTAAGGTACACTGACAAATAGACCTGCAAGTATCTCTAAAATTGCCCCATTTCCATTTTAAGGCAATCGGTGAACAGAGATTTTCTTGGGAAATTGCCTCAAGACCTAGACTAATTGGCACTCTTAGAAAGCTAGAGTCAAATACGAAATATGGAGACGCAAAAAAATTGGGGAATTAATAAAAAGATGTCAGATAGAAACAACACACAAGCTTATATCTAGTATTTTTTTCCTACAGAAAATTTGAGCAATTAAATTTGACAGAATACGAGCTGATATGATCTGCTGTTTTTGAAAAAAAAAAAAAATGGAGAAAGATCATATTAAAGTGGTCCTGACTGTGAAGAAAACTATTATTTAGCTTACTGTTAGGACAACAATGGCAGTGGTTGCGGTGAATATAGTCTGTCCATGCCCTTCTGGGAGATCATGAACTGATTGTAGAGCAAGAGCAAAAGCCATGGCACCTCGGAGACCTAATTAAACATAAATTCAGACAGCTTCAGCAATTTCCAAAATTTAAAGGATGCGAATCATTAGCAGTTCATTTCCTTACCACTGTACCAAAGTGCTTTTTGATGTTTTGCAGGTATTTTACGAGTTGCAGGTCGAGCCAAATTGACTAGATAGGCACAAGAAAAGACATTTGCTGCCCTACAGGACATAATGCATAACCTGGTTAATTGCGTGAAACTTAGGAACATTCAAGCATGCAAATTGTCATCATACACTTCAGAGAAGGGATGGGTTCTTTTCAAATAGATAGCCTAGAGTCACTGACATAAGATGAAGGTTTACCTTGCAATTACAATGAATAACTGGCGCGGTAAAGGATTGAGTTCAGGATAAACAATTGGAAACCAGCTTATTAGAAAAATGAACCAAGCAATACATATAGCAAAGTGGAAGCAAAGAACCAAATAACAAAAGTTAGGATGGATACAATTGAGAAGCAGATAAACCCAACATGAGACCAACTGTGCTGCTCCATTGCAATATCAAATCCCATGTATATGAATCTGGAAATCACACAACCACTTAGTTTTGCCCATCATTCGAAAAAATGATTGCACAGCAAGTTGGATTTTAGAAAGCTAAAAGTCAATGTTCCTTACACGAAAGTCTCCGCCAGTGATGATATCAAATGAAAAAATGCCGACACAAATCGCTGGGAATTTTCTGATAAGTTTGAATATGCGTAATGCTTCATGAGCTACAGTAAAGTAGCAATTCTGTCAAACTATCCTTTCTATCAGAATGGAAGAAACAATAGAGGTGCATGTCGCTTACAATGCCTGTGAACAATATTGAGACAATACCAGAAAGACCAAGTCCTTCTGCAAGCATGTACCTAAAAGAATATGGTTCTAAGTTAATTAACTAAATTGCATCCTTAGGTACATGGAAGCTGTTCATAAGACATGCAGCACGTGGCAAGTAGATACTTACGAGAAATATGGAAATAGAACAAAGAGGCAGCACTCGAGGTTCTGGAGACTAAATATAAGAAAAAGACAGATGAGAAGGATAGGAATACATCATAAATCATGTAAAAAATTAATAATAGGGAGGAATGCATACTTGTCAATATCTAAGCCTGCATACTTGAAGAGGTACTGGCAATTAAGGCTTCACAATAAACTCAACTATTAGGGGTCACCGCAAATACATTATTGACTATTGACATGTAACAAACAGATAATTGACACGAAAGGATATCAAAGCAGAGATGAAACCAACTCCAACTCCTGCACAGTCATGATTATTCTTATCAGACATAATTCCCCAAAAGAGAAAGTACAAAACAGGAGACTCCTAATACACGAGATCGTAAACATTACCTGCTGACATCGACCCCACAAAGGTCTCAAGAAACCTGACAATCACCATAAGGAAGTTCTCCGTAGATGGTGCATTTTGTCTCACTAAAGACATCGTCCTGCATCATGAGATATCATATATTCGGTTGCCATACAATAAGAGATCAAATGCTCAGAAAAATTACAAATATTGATACCTGTACAAAGAAATGGCCATCTAGCAATTTGGCACCGCACACCAAAAGAACATTTCAGCCAGTAAATTCGGCATTATTAAACAAGAGACGTTCTCAGAAAAGCACTAGAATGCAGCTGTTAAAACTCACTGCGTCATTCAACACCGATTCTCCAAAAACCAGGGCATATAGATTCACATCTGTTCCAAGCTCCTACAACAATATCGCAGTTCGGAATAATGAGGACCGGGTTTCAAAAGGATTCGGAAAAGGTTAATTAAATTGGAAACTGGATCCTACTATGGAGTAATTCAAACATCAGACAGACTCATGTTTTTCTTAAAATTGTCAAATTGTACAACCTCTTGGAATCCGTGGAGTAGAAGAGGTTTCTGTGTGACAACAAATTATCAACTTGTAATCAATATACTTCACTAAACGCATCATTTCTAGAAACCTTTGTAAATATTTCAGTGGAAATGCAGATGACACCTCGTGAAAACAATGACCAGATTAGCAACGGCCACATTACCAATATCTAGACTATAGAATGATTAGCAACGGCCAAATTACCAATGTCCAGACTATAGAATGATTTACATAGGGTCACATTCATGTCAATACTTCTTAGCTGAATAACTGGAAGAGCACAAAGTACCTGAAATATGGACAAAACCGTAACAGGATCGGTTGCCGATATAAGAGCACCAAACATGAGGCACTCAACAAAAGGGAGTTTGTACATGAGAAACATCACTCCACCAAGATATCTGTAACAGGCAAAGGACGAATATTTAACTGCTTAAAACATTGAGTAGGCAGTTATTTAAATGTGACCGTAAATAGCTACTCACACTAAAACTCCCGTAACAACAGAAGATATGAAAGTGCCAAATATTGCGAATGTCACAATAGCTCCGAAATTCGAGAAAAAGGGTTTCTGAAAAATCACCATAACAATTGTTAGGAATGGATAATCGGCCGGCACATTACCCAACAGGTACATAAATGGAGATGAAAAGGCGGGGATTACTTACAGGAGCTAAGCTAAAGCCTGACTGAGTAAGCACAGAGATCTTAAGGAAACAACAAGAAGAACAAAAGCAATGAGAAAGCAAGCAGAAAAATCGACAATTACAGGGCAGAAAATAAACGCATTTCCAGGATATAATATTATCGGAGGCAGCAAGAACAGGAAGAAGAATTCCTCGTGGAAGTTGAACCACGTCCTGCAACAAAATCGAAAGTGTCAGAATCCAGAAACCAAACGAGCAAGAAATTCACAGTGATCCGGTCCGCGTGAGAAACCTGATGCTAGTCTCAGTGTCCGAAACATTCGCGAGCCCACCGACGAGAAGACCTGCGAAATCCACGGCCTCATCACGAAAATGCCCCCAATCCCCAAGCAAAACAAGCGCGAATCGGGGCATCGAAATTCACCTATCAAGAGAGAAGCGCTGGCCTCGGGGAGATAATAGAACTTGCGACGCCGCAGCACGTGGCCGAGCACGAAGGAGAGGACGAGCATCATGATCTGCAGGAGGATCCCGACGCCGGCGGCCTGCTGCTCCTTCCCGGTCTGGCCTCCGCCGCCGCCGGCGGGGCTAGTGCCGCTGCTGTTGCCGCCGTGATCGGGCGCCGGAACCTGAAGCAGCTGCTCCATCGAGCTCGCTCCAAGGGTCTCCCCGCGAACCCTAGGCCGAAGGGGTTCCTGGGTTTCTCGAAAGCTCCGATCTTGACGCGAAACAGAAATTGCTGGTTCGTCTTCTTCCTCTTCCTCTCCTCCTGCTTCTTCGCGTGCTTGCTTTTTGCCCACTAACTGCTCGGCGTTTTGTCAAAGGTGTGCGCTTTAGACTTTTCAACTTCACGATCAGACCTCACCGTCTGGTTTGACTGGCATGATTTTAGATTACCCACTTTAATTATTTTTTTTAATTATTTGATTTGGGCTAATGATTTAATTTGGGTGTATGATTTGTTTATTAATTGAGACTTTATGGCAGGCCCTAGAATTTGGGGATTTATTTTGGACTGATCTGATGTGGGCCAGGTGATTTCTGATGGTGCAAGCCCCAGAAAGTTTTTTTTTTTTTTTTTTTTTTGGTAAAAAGGGGGGGTGTTTTCTGTTGAAACAATGATATGAGGGGCAAAGTATATAAAAGAAGGAGAAGAAAAAATGTGGGCTTAGGTGGTAATGTGCAAATTCAAGCCACTTTGCGGAGGCCTTCTAAGATTGCATTATGGAATTGATATATAGTGACAAGTAAAAAACAACTCGATATTTTATAAAGTAGCCGAATTAAATATCCAGCCGGATCCGTTGTATCGGTGTGTAAACTAGTTCTTTTTTAAATTTTTGGTCTTTATGAGACATTTTTCCCG
Source organism: Eucalyptus microcorys (assembly GCA_014182515.1). Lineage (NCBI taxonomy): Eukaryota > Viridiplantae > Streptophyta > Magnoliopsida > Myrtales > Myrtaceae > Eucalyptus > Eucalyptus microcorys. Next base: position 41,516,582 of record CM024566.1, read on the forward strand.
GTCTTTATGGGACGTTAAATTTCACGGTCTTTATGGGACATTAAATTTTATGGTCTTTATGGGATATTTTCAGAACTTTTCAAAGAATGTATGTTATCATTTAGATAATAAATAATTATACGATGTTTTGATAATTTTCTAAAAATCGTTTTCTCTTTTCAGTATAAGAGGCTAGCTAGCATTGGAGATTTAAGAAAGAGCCACTAGACACAGTGAACTCTTGAATTTGAATAATCAATCAATTAAAAGTGCTTCCATTATCAATAACAATTCATCTAAATATGTTTGCAAATAATAAAAACACTTTTGGCTCATTCATTTTTGTGAAAATATATTTTTCAAACTGTTCAATTTTCAGGGAAATAAACAAGTCCTTTTGAGTATCGCACTTCTCCTTGAAAAAGGATTACATCATTCCAGCACAGTAGTGTTTTCACGGTAAGAGGTCTCCAGGCACTGGGCACTAGCATCCACAGATTTTCAGTCCCCACACAACACAAAAAAAAAAATTGGCGTCCAAACCGAAGTCCATCGTGGCGCACTCATCGCATCATGGAAGTCTACTGCCACCAGCAGAGTCTCATACCGAATATGAAAGACGCTAAAAACAACATCATCAAACATCATCACCAATTCACCATCAGTTTGGTCAAGAAAGAGGGACAATGACTTCACAATCAGGCATGTTTCTTTCAGGTACAGTTGGTGGCTCTCCCCCTCAGTGCATTTTACTAGTTGTTCCTACACATAAAATCCAAGCATCATCAATAATCCTTCAGAAATCATGCAGAGTCAAAAAAAGAAGAAGAGAAAGACCTATAAACATTTTCTCTTGCTGACAGAAAAATCTCAGCATGAAGAGTACAATCAGGACTTAGGGTCGACATTAAATTACTTAACCAAAATCTGCCCCTAATGGATATGCCCCAAAAGATATCAAGGACAGAAAAAAAAATCCCACCTTCAAAGAGTGCTTTTTGTCAGATTTTTTTGGAGCTACTGGTTACCACAGAGAGCTCCCATCACCTAGAGTTGCTTGCTTTCTGCTTGGCCTTCTCGATGAGTGGCTTTAGCTGCTTCTTCTCGGCAAGAAGCTTGAGGAAGTTGAAGAGGAAAGGAATGTAATTGTGTTTTCTACGGATATTCTCAGTTCTCCACTTCTTGAACTTTTCCTCCTCCATCAAAATCTTCTCAGTAGCGGCCTCGATAGCAGCATTTGTCTCTGACAGTGATTCATTGAGGGCTTCATAGTTGCTATTATCCACCAGCCTCTCCGCCTGCAAAGCAGCTATCTGCTGCAATATACGCTCCCTTTTCTTCTGCAACTCCTTAACTTCAGCAGTATATATTTCTCTCCTATTCTTGATGACTGCCAGCAGGTTGAACCTTATTTCACTTCTCGAATACCTCTCAATCCTTTCCTGGATCACTGGCTGCACCGTCTGAAGCCAATCCAGGTCACCGGGCCCACCAGGACATTGACCAAGGCTGATGGGTCCCTCCTTTAATCCATCAAGCTCATATAATACTCCATCAACAGGCAAATAACTTATGAAATGGTACACATCATCATCTTTAGTGGCACCCTTCTGTTCCTCCGGAACAAAAGGCTCAGGCCTTGCAAAACTATTATGGGCAGTACGGATAGCTTCACTGTTATTTATTGCCAGACCTTTCAGCTCAGGCGGAAAATTTCTTGAGAAATCCTTCAGGCTTGACAATTCAGGACCAATATCTATGTCTGGACAATTCATCAAGATAGACAGTATTGCTTGGGTTGCACAGGCATTATTAATAACCTACAGAAGAAATCATAAAAGTTGGGAAGAATGAGAAGAAGTATGAAGCTATAAAACCATCAATTTCTAGCAGAATGAATTAACCACTAAAAATCACCTGACTGGCGAAAAATAAATTAGGGTTTGGATCCTTTATGACAACACGGTCATCCTTTTCCCCAGGGCGCCATTTGAAAAGGAAAATCAATCCATATACAGGCCTATCATGTTGAAGAACACAAACATGCTTAAGAGCTTCACCAGATATTAATGGATAAGCCTATGAGTTCCTTCCAAAACAGGTAGATAATAATATGGAGCTGAAGCATTGAAGAACATGAACCTGAGACTGTTCAATGAGTCAAGGTCCAAGGAATACAACTCCTCAACCTGCATAATGATAGCAAGACGCACATCACACATTCTTGTTTTCTATATGATGGTGATGTTGTTAAGAGGGTGCTCAAAAAGATCTAATCGCTGTGTGCAAGCTTCATTTCTCAAATTACAACTATATGTGACCTAAAAGACTCAATCCTGAGTTGACATAAAAAAGAGACGAACTGAACTTGAATCATGCTTAGAACCAAAAAACAACTTTTAGCGTAAAGTAGTAACACTGATAACCAAGCAAGTGGACCAAAATGAATGACTTGGACTTCAACTGAACGTAACATCACCTATGCACGGTATGGCTAACGCATTTAAGTTCTTACACTTTTACTCGTCGAATTTATAGGTTATACATTGATAGATAACATTTCAGATTATTCATGAATTCCGTGTAGAATTTATAAAGAGGTCGAGTTTATTCTACCTTTCCCCAGATTTTAGCAAATAAGAATTTCTTTTCTGCAAAAACTTTCATGGTGCTATCTTTTCCCTTGTAAGACAAATTGATAAGAGCGTGACACTTCTCAGTCTGTAAAAGATAGCCTATAACTTCTGCGTAAAGATAGATACTTCAAGCATTTCTGCTTTGACGGGAAACAGCAAGAGCATTCACTCCTATTGTCCAAACTTTTAGACACCCTTCTGGGTAATGCGATTATAAGAATTAAGTAGAAGGTGTTTATGTTTTGCCTGTAATTACAGCTCATATTCTAAAGCAAGATTCAGACCTTCCAGTCAAATGACCACTTAAACCCTTGTACTTTGCTAAGTGGCACCTATGAACATTTCAGAGAGGAAAATCTCTGCTGCCACCTTACTCCATTCTGAGCCCCAGAACAACCACCCTAGATTTTCAACGACGCTTGTTCATCTATCTACCCGTCCTTTAGCCTAATCATACTAAAACCAAAAACTAGATCCAAGTAATCTGTAAATTCAACATCTATCAACCAGATTCATTCACTTATCGGACAGTGATCTCCTTTTCTAATGCCCCAGAATGAGCATACTACAAGATTGGGCTGTATTATTGGCGATACCTAATCTAGGGGAGCATGCATAAATTTACCACTGAAGATGTCCAAGGCCAGCCACTTCGTTATCCATCATAGGCAGTGCCTATATGCCAATCTAAACAGTTCATGATCCAAGACAATTACCTGGACCCCTTTCACCTGCATCTGCTGTATAAGTTCAGTAAACACACCTGGAATGCAAGTAGACATTAGGCTGTTATTTAAAATGCATAAGGGACATATATTTGTGCATAAAGATGCATATGCAAAAGCAACTCAAAATTATAGTTCTGGTGATGTGTGGAATGACAGCATTCTCAAGGCTCACGCCCAACAGCCCTTCACCTTTCTAGCAACAATTAATGACATCTAAAATTACAAATATCCCCAATCAATTCATCATAAAACTGAAGTCTGAATTCCTATATTGTGATTCTAGTCTGCCAAATAAAGAGAATGACATTTCAACTTTAAATTCAAAAGGTTCACACAGGCATAGCAGAATGTGGACACAAGATTCAATCCCATAAGCAAAGCCGCCATCTCTATGCATTGGCACCAATACCTGCAAATACATGACCGATATCTAGACTAGTCCAAATAAAAAAATTCCCCGTGCTCAATATACTTACAATCACATAATAGATTCTGCAAAATAGAGGGCTTTCACAGTACACACTATGCATGTGAATCAATAAAAAAGCTTCCACAAGCCAAAACACTCCTTGTCGATGTCCTAAAACAATTAAAACACAAGATCTTAAATGGAAAACTTACCGGGGTCAGACTCAATCGTACACCAAGACATTATGGAACCTGCAAAGAAAAGAACTGAACTTTTCAATGATTGTAGCCATAGGGTTGTCCCAGCATGTGTTTTAAAAACTACAATCGGAAGAAATTCAGATCCAATCGCAACAAAGGATACAGAAAAACACAACAATGACGACGGAATGCGAGACACGGGTTTCAAAGTCCAATAAGCGAAAACAACACTAATCTCAACCGGGAAGCGTCAACACTCCACCAACCAAACCAATTTTTCTTTTCCCAAAGAACCCACAACGCAAAAAAAGTTTCAGCTTCAAATAAGGAAAGCCCAAAAGGGGTCATGCAGCAAGTTCCATTACACACGGAAAAGGAATCGCAAAACCAGCCTGGCGGAGGCAGACCCTCGAATTTCTGCAAGTACCTGAAGCGTTTTGGTAATCAGATAAACACGACAACGATGGAATGCGAGACACGGGTTTCAAAGTTCAATAAGGGAAAGCATCATTAATCTCAACCCGGAAGCACACGACTCTCACAGAGAAAGAGAAAGCTTCAACACTTCACCAACTAAACCAATTTCTCTTTTCCCCAAAAACGCACAACCCAAACCGAAGTTTCAGCTTCAAGTAAGGAAAAAAGCCCAAACGGGGTCATGCAACAAGCTCCATTACACGCAGAACGGGAAGCACGAACCAGCCCCGCGGAGGCAGACCCTCGAAATTTCTGCAAGTATCCGAAGCGTTTCGGTAATCGGATCAACACCCCAGTTGAAATCAATTACAAAATAATCGGTCCCACCAAGCAGTCAACCCGGAAGCGTGAGACTCTCACACAGAAAGCATCAACACTTCACCAACTAAACCAATTTCTCTTTTCCAGAAGAACCCACAACGCAAAAACGGAGTTTCAGCTTCCAATAAGGAAAAGAGCCCAAAAGGGGTCATGCAACAAGCTCCATTACAAAGCGCAAACCCAGCCCCGCGGAGGTAGAACCTAGAAATTCTGCGAGCACCCGACGCGTTTCGGCAATCAGATAAACACCCAGTTGCAATCGATTACGAAACAATCGGTCCCACCAAGCAGTGCGCGCGAGCCGGAACTGAAGTGCAATCACGAACGCATGCCCAGTTGAAAAAGAGAGAGAGAGAGAGAGAGAGAGAGAGAGGACCTGGTGCCGAACGGGAATGGCGAAGCGAGCTCGATGCGCAGAGGGGGAAGACGTGCAGAACAGAACCCTTCGAGACGAGAGCGACGAGAGAGAGAGAAGGGAGGAGGTCGTTCGTGTTGTAGAAGGAGAAATTGCAGACGGAAGGTGGACGGGTCGGTGTTTGATGGGCCGTAAGGCCCACTGGGCCCAAGAACATTGGGCCCATTAGGCCCAATGCATGGCCCATTTCCCTTCTCTAGGCCCAATCTGATGATGCAGAACTGAAGCAGCATAGCTGAGGTCCGGTGTTGTCCATCGATGCTTGTTGTGTGTATGCACGTGCGGAAGGTTTTCCGCGAGGTCACTGTCTCTGCAAAAATTAGTACAAGTCCAATGCCGGCGTGACGAGGAGCAGCGTTGGGATTTGCGGCCTGTGACATCCAACGTGTGAACCAGCTTCCCCATGTTCTTCCCAAGGTTTGCCCTGACATAGGTTTAGTCTTGTTGCAAACATATCGAGTTGCATCGCATTCGGTATAGTCGCGACTGAATTGGAACGGCGATATGGGAAATGGTCAAAAGAGTTCTAAAGCTATTGTAAGGATGTCGATTCAAATTTAAACTTATTAATTTTACCCGTTTAGTCCTAAAGTTTTATACAAAATTGTCTATTCAGTCAATAATTTTTAGAATTGATTTGGTAATTGTCCCAATGTGAAGTGACGTGAGTCATACAGTTGCTAACTTTCGTTTTTAACGTTGAGGTGCAGCGGAATTAAGCAAGGTAGCTTTCTAAAAGTCACTATAAATGTCATTGCTTTGGAGATATTAGAGCCATTGAGCCCAGCTGCCGTGCCATAAGTGGCCCAATTGATCAATCACCAGACTTGTAGGCTTTTCAATGAGAATTAAGGGTCCGTTCATTTCGTGGAAAACAATTTCCGAAAAAATATTTTTCAAAATTTCCGATGTTCGGATGGGCAAAAATAGATGGTCAAGGAAAATATTTTCCAGTCAAAGGAAAATCCCCTCGTAACATCCTGGAAAATGATTTCCTCTTTTGAAAAGAGGAAATCATTTTCCCGTCCTCTCGCATGCGCTCTCGCACTGCTTCTTTCCTTACTCATTTCTACCCTATTTCTCATGAAACCTAGGGTTTCTGATCTTGTCCTCCTTCTCCTTTGACGCCAACGATCAGCAGCAGCAGAGCATCCCCTCATCGCGCAATCAACGGACTCTGCTGAGTCGCACACTCACCTTGGATGGTTTCCCCTCGCCGGAAGCAAAGAATATTTGCGATCCAAGTACGCACCTCTCGCTTCGGCCGCCGGATGGTTTTCCCCCGGCTAGGCTGCGTGAGTCGACCGTCGCGCTTAGACTTGAAGTGCATGCTAGCATGAATCGCCGGCATTTGACTTCGTGTCTCTGCTCTGTTTTCACTTCTTTCCTTTGCCCGGATGTTTCGGATTCTCGATTTACTCGTGTTGCGGAAATTGTTTGCGGATGTGATTTTGCTGTTGTGCTGTTCTTTGCTCTCGGTGGCGATTGTGGTCTGAGTAGCGCCCGCCAAGGTGTTTCCTAAATCCGCGGAACGTCTCTAGACAGTGGATGTGTTTCCGTTTTTTTGGATTTTCGAGATTGTGTTGTCGAGAGGTGTAGAGATGATGGTGTCCGGACAGGAGGAGATTGTGTTTTCGGGATGCATATGCCTCTTTTGTTTGATGATATAGAATGGTTACTAGAATATGGTGTGGATTTTACTAGATTTAATTATAGGCTCTGGTTGATTGTATATGTGGAAATGAAAATGAGGCAATGCTTCCCTGATTTCTCATGATTCCCTTGCTTGAGGTAAGTTGCAACATTATAGACACCCACTTAGTTGTTCCATATTTTAGTTGTCGAACCCAACAATGCGAGCCCTTGGATGTCTTCTTCGTTGTGGAGATATTGGCTCTGCATGATCAGGAGTGATCTACATGGGGGTGAAATTCTCACTTGCTTCTTTTTAAATGCTTGCTGGTGTTTGAGGATTAAGGTTTTGGTGCTACTTATTATTGTTTGCATTTGTGAAGATGAATAACAGTAGCTTGAAGCTACAAGACAAGGGAAATGATTTCTTGAAGTTCTTTATCTCTTACTTACATTTGTGATGGTGATTTGATCTTGATTTGGTGATACATTGATCATGTTGGTATGCATATAGTTATGTGCGGAGGAATTAAATTTAATTTGCAGGGGTTTCTGGTTGAATTATTATACTCTTATGCCTCAAGCGCATTGAACGTTGACTTTAACTGGACATATGTTGGGCGTTATCAATTAGATGTGAATTTGAATGAAATGGGTTTAGTTTGATCATTCTCATAAATAATTAGTTTGATTATTCTCTTACATGCTCATGATTATGGGTACTGTCTAATCTCTTTTCTAGGGTTCAAAGCATGTTTAAAAATCACTGTCAATGTACAGTTTTGCTAACTTTGTTTTCGTTTCTGGTTGTCCCTCCTTTGTGGGTTTTCTTGATACTTGGCACTAAAGGTATTTCAGCTTCTGCTCTACCCTACAAGAGGACTCCTCCGAGCTGGCTCAAGATTTCTTGTCAGGATATAAGAACATTTTCGGTTGCGTTTGATTTGTTTTTGTGGGATAATGGGTAGTTTTTAGTTGTCACCTCCCTCTCAGGATCTGGCGTAAGATGTGGGAAGCTCAACTCTAATGTTGTTATGATATTCGTTTTGGTAGTTTGTACCCAATTTGGTCGGAGGAAAGAGGGCCTATACCCATGCATGACATCCTATCCGAAACCGAGTAATGTAGTCACTCTCATCTAGTAGAATGGTGCTTGTAATTGTTTACCCGACTATCGGTGAGAGGAAACCATGGATGATATTTGACTTGCTCTTTCTGGGCTTATCTGCCTAATTGCGTGGTGTTGAATTCTGTGCAATTTCGTGCCTTTTGTTATGTTTATAATTTCTGTCGACTCTTTGATTAGATAAAGCGTGCATTTGGATAGTGGGATTCCAATAGAAAGGGCATTATTGATGATGCACAAAGTACACGGAGCGATTCTAATTGTGAATTCTCAAATTGCTAGTTTCGGCCAAGAGACTTCAAACAATTTTCACTACGAGAAACAAAAGCACTGATTTGGCTAATTGGATATAGTGACCACATATCTTCGATCAATCAAGAAAACACCCAGAGGAAAAAAAGGAAGCAACTTCGCAACAGAGACCGTATTAAACTATTCCCAAGCAAAATGGTCATGGCCATTTAAATGATTCAAGCCCCATAAACGATGTTCAAGAGAATTACCTAAGTGGTGAAATCTTAGAAAATGTTTTCCAGTAGAAAATGTTTTCCTTACCGAATACTGAAAAACATTTTCCGAAACATTTTCAAGTTTTAATCGAACACCGAAAAATATTTTCCAAAACATTTTAAGGTTTTAGCCAAATATTGGAAAATATTGTCATTTTCTTGGAAAATGACTTTTGGGAAAATGTTTTCCGGAAATGGCCCATTTTCCGCGAAATGAACGGACCCTAAGTTGGACTGTTTAAGTCGCCAGATCGTACAAATCTCACGTGAGGCCCATATTCTCTTATGTTTCACATTCATATTATATCATGTCATCTTTCGAATCATATACTTAGTATTTCATGTTTTACAAGTAACATCACTAGATCATTCATTAATTAACCTTTAGCCAAGTGGGAGAATCTTAAAAGGATCATATGTTAGAATAAAATGATCTTTCAATCACATGAACATGATACAAAATTAATAAATATAGCGTGCCCGAATCAAATGTAGTCATTATTGATCCGACGAGTAAGAATCTCAAGTGCCCTTTCAATAGCTTCCCACTGATTGAGCTGTGGATATGTCGTGAAATGGTTCTTGATTCTGTTCATGATGGCTCTTTTCCTTCGCTAATATTGCATTTTATCACCAGGTGGATTCGCGTGTTCTTATGGGTGTCACTAAAACTCCTGGAGTGCTTCCAACAATGCCATCGCCGCGTAGGAAGGCATGGGCTAGGATGGACCTTATAGCTTTTCACGACATACTGCTTAAGACAAGTTACTAGGATGAAGAAGGTGCAGAAAATGAGGTGAGTTAGAGCTGTAGCATTTCTATCATGTCAAACTGGTATACAACCAATTAGCGCACTGGCTGTGTTTGGGAACCACTTCCCAAAGTACTTTGGGGGTCCAAAGCCCTTTGAGCCAAAATAATGGTGTTTGAGAAAAAACTTTGGAAGGGACTTAATGGCAAAGCTAGCATTTTTAAGACTGAAAGCCCAAGGCAGGTGAGAACCTGTCTTGGGCTTTCAGCTTTCTTGGCATGCCCACGCGACATTGTTCATTTTTTTTTCCCAAAATTGTCCTCACGAATTTTTATTTTTCCGGGTGCGTGCCCTTGTATGAGACACTGTTCATCTTCTCCGGGTCGGCGACTACTAGAGGGACGCCGTGACCTAGGCAATCGTCGTTGAAGAGTTGGGCGACCTCCGCGAGTCACAGATCTGGTTGCGACCAGATGCGATCGCCGGCGACTGTCGCCTGCCGCACCGCGACCTTCGCATGGAGCTCGCCGGGGCCGCGCGACCCATCTGGTCGCAAGTCTAGTCGCAACCAGATCTGGTGCCGGAGGCTCGAGCGGCGACCAGATTTGAGTCGCACGACCTCGCCGCCCCTAGATCTGGGTCGTGGCGACATCGCGCGACCCCGCCGCGACCCAGATCTGGGGCGGCGAGGTCCTCCCGCGACCTCGACGCCCCAGATCTAGGTTGCCAAAGGTTGAGGCGACGTCGCGCAATCTCGCTGCCCTAGATCCGGGGTTGTCGGAGGTCGAGGTGGCGTCACGCGACGTGCGTGACCTCGCCGCCCCAGATCCGGGGTTGCTGGAGGTTGCGACGGCATTGCGTGACCTCGCCACCCCAGATCCAAGGTCACTGGAGGTTGCCGACGGGCGCTGCCCTTGCCGGTCAATTTTTTTTAATTTTTCTTTTGATAATTTTTTTTACCACAAAACTCCTTTGTAAATGTAATTCTCCAAACACCATTTTGCTCAAAGTACTTCACAAAGGGTTTTCAAAGTACAATTTACCAAACACAGTTTGCATTTTGAAAAACACCTTTAACTCAAAGGTCTTTGCATTTTCCTAAAGACTTTCCCCAAAAGTGGTTCCCAAACGCACACAGAACTTAGATTAAATCACAGTGATTATCCACTATTTGCATGCTGATCTAGCCAACTATGGCGAGCTAGCTTTGAGCTGATAATTGTTTATTGCATGTTCCCAGTATCCTCTTTGGTAACCTAGAAGTTCACAAGTATGTCTAACTGTGTAATTCTAGCTTTAATTTGTGGTAGTTTCATCTTGTTTGTATGTTTTGGATTTCAATTATTTGTCCCCGATGATTGTGCCCTTGTGGTGCTCTAACTGCTTATTACGACTTGACTGATTCCTGAACTTGAGAGAACGACTCAATGATGTGTTTAAGATCAAGTGAGAATGATTGAGGGGTTTTAACAAGTATGTGAAGGAATTTCACAAAAGGAAAGAATTAATACATCTTGAGAAGAATGATAGAAATCTAAAAATAATTCGGTATCTCATGAATTCTTTTTGCCATCTTCTCATCGTTTAAACTACTGTAGATTTAAATTTAAATTTGGAAAATTTAGTGCAACCTACCAATCATCATTGTAAGCGTATTAATCAATGATTTCCGGTCAAAACTGGCCGAATAGACTAATTCGGCTAAATCGAAAGGTTTAATATTGAATTAGCACGAGTATGGCAAGTTTAAAACTTTTTTTGGTAATTTTCTCGTTAATTATATGATGTATTGAGTGAACTTCAGTGAATTGGGCGAAATCCATATGTTTTTTTTTTTTTTTTTTTTCTTCCTTCATCTTCTCCTTAAGATAGAGGATCAATTGGTCTCAGTAAAAAGATCGGAGGCAAATAATGAATCAGGAGACCATCGATTATTAAGTGCTATGAAATTCTTTTTGCCATCCCAATTATAGAATTATTCGAATTTCAGCTCAGTTGGTCAGGCCGACCCCGACAGAGCCTCGGAAGAATTATATGTTTTGACCAACAAAACAATTATAAATAAATTTTAGAGTGTGGTTAACCGATCTTTTTACATTGCGTCGTCTAATTTGGCCTTGCACAAATGGGTTTTAGCCTATGTAGCACTGAAACTCTTCGGAAGCCTTCGTGTCGGCCGACACTCCGACACGCGGTCAACGAGTGTCGAAAAATTCGACACGTGGTCAATACGCTCCGACACGCGAGTCCAGAATTCCGACACGCGATTCCGATACGCACGGGATCAATTTTAAAAATTTCTAATACTTGAGGGGTCAAAATATAAATATACAAAAAAGAAGTAATAAAAGAAGTAATAAAAAATGCTATAAATATACACGCACGGGATCAATTATTTTTTATTTTCAGTTTTTTTTTTAGAATTGTTTTATTTTTTTAAAAGTCTTTTACTATGAAATAAGTAATAAAAAATGCTATATATGATAAATAAATAAATTTAAAATTATCATTTCAGCAGCATTTTTCTTTAAACAATGTCTTTTTCTTCTAAGTTTTATGTATTATTGTAACAAATTAAAATAATGAATGATATTATTTAATATTTTTCGTGTAAATTAATTCTAGGCTATTTTTATTATTATTTATTCATGTATTTATTTATAAAAATATATTTAACATATAACGTGTTGGAACGTGTCGGAATTCTCTACTTTTTAAAAAATGAAGTGTCGGCGTGTCGTGTCATGTCACGTGTCCGTGTCGGTGCTACGTAGGTTTTAGCTTGAGGAGGGCTCATTATGTTATGAGAAGTTTTAAAGTTTGTAGTTGGGCATTATTATCCTAGATCTTATTCCATTATGGGTGTGTCTGTTACACATTTATCTCCACCGGGTCCCCCGAACAACACGGAATAGCCATAGTCTTTGTTGCTGTTGTCGACGGCGGCGCCATAGCAAGCTTTGGAAGTAATGTATGTCTCTTGCGGCGTAGACTCGGGCGCTATCCATTTGTGCGAACTCTGATCAAAGTAATGAATTTGTCTCGTGACGCACGCACGCCTGAACCCCTGGTCCGGAAGCTGTCCGCTTCCCATCGCCGCGTAGTGCCCGCCGCTCTCCGACGACGTTACTCCGCCGAACCGCAATAATCCGGCGCCGCCCGCCAAAACGGGTAATAACTTAGCCGGCCAATAGCCTATTTTAATGTCCGCGCCGTCCTGGTCGCTGGTTAGCAACCACCAATCCTTTGTGTTGTTATCCTGTTGTTGAAGTCAGACGTCAGATAACTCTTTGTGTTCTCGAACAATGACATTTCGCTCGTGGGTAGATGAATCGATCCACGCACGATGCGAATTCCAACTAAGTAGATAAACCCTTTTTTTTTTTTTTTATAACTATTTCTTGTTTTCACAAACCTGTTCATAAAATAACATGTTTAGTTACCTGTTGAACAAAGAAGCGGATCTCAAATTGTGGCCCATCAATAATAGAGGAATCTGAGAGAGCTTGTCCGAGAGCAATGGAACGATCGACATGCACAAAGCCTGGACACTCCAAATCATTGCATCCCTTCCGATCCTCATCCTGTGCTTTGAACTTGTATTAGAATGATTGTCCATTTTGAACTAGTTTCATTTTGCTCTTTAAACAATAGATTTAACAATGATTGGATTAATAATCATGCATGAGTCATGACCACCCATGCCAAGTACCATAATCATGTATGCAAATGACATAATTCTAAGAGTAATCGAGCACTCATCAAACACCGAATTTGATAATTTTTCTTTTATCAAAAGGCTGCATTCCAATGAATTAGCATTTAATAGATAGAAATTGAGAGTTATTACGCAAACACTGATGAAAGACATATCCCTGTTATACATGTAGATTTCAGCAAAACCTGTAGCAAGTTAGAACTTACATTCCAGGAGGTAAAGGAATGACTCTGATTATCCCCGTATAGATTTGGTTGCACCTATCATGACAAAATTCATTAAATCTAATATTCTATAGCAAGAAACAATAAGAACAATGCCGCAAATGGAAACATAACGCACCCTAGATCAAATGAAATAATATTAATGTCACTATGAATATATTCTTTCATTTTCTTTATTCCCGTTCAAAAAGGAAAAGAAAGATGCTAATTAATTTATATATCGGGAAAACGTACCCTCCATCCAACTTGTATTCTTGTGAACTTATTTTTGTCGGTGATCCAAATCTGACCTCCACTTGATTCTCCATCTTCGCACGTTGGTTTGTAAATAGTAACGAATGTTTTCGCTCCGCCAAAAGGAATATCGGGGCTGCTCAGCTCCAGATAAGCAAACTTCAAAAATTGAGAATCAAGTCATCAGTAAATATAATCCTTTTGGCCATTATCGACTGGCATACGAAATTCACTACAATTCGACACATTAGGTTTTTATAATAAGTCATATAATTACAAGAGAGATCAAGATATGTCAAAAGTCATTGAAACGAGCTAAGTCGAATGCAAAAATACACGAAATAAATTGTACGATACAAGAGACAACAATTCATTATTAATTGAATTCCGTCATTAAAGGAAGAACTCACATGAAAACCTGCAGAATTTTGAGTCGAAGGATGATATATCTGTGGACATGTCTCCTCAAGCAATTTGGCTCTCATCCGATATTCCTTTGTCCTTCTGATTATTGGAATGGTCCCATCAGGACAGCTATCCAAAGCATGTGGTCTCTCAAGCTGGTTAACTTGTGCTTTTTGTCTGTGCTTTTTTTCGTTGAGTGAAAAGCTTGGTTTTGTCTGTCCATTCATGCAACAATTAGGGATTGAACCAGTACTATAGAAATAGTGGCAGAATTTCACAGAAAATTGCATAATTAGTATGATAGACTAGGATTGATCGTGCAATTATCCCCTCACTTTCGCCGATAAATTAATACCTGAAGCTTATGATCTTTCAGTAAAGGGTGGTCGAATGCTGGTTGTTTATACATGTCGATACAATCGATGATCTCTCCATACATTGTCTACAATAGTTACAGACAACAAAGGTTAATACTTCAATACAAGGGACAAAGAATAATAGTATATGAACACAAGCGTGCACCGGGACAAAAGTCAAAATCAATCAAAATACCTTAAAGGTCTTAATAGGCCGCCTCTCTTGCTTCGAATATTGTTCTTCAGCATTGGAACCAACAAGAAGGGCAAACCATACAAATGCAAGAAAGGAAAATTTTCTCAACCCCATTGTCCGAGCCTTTGTGCGATATGATTTGTTAAAGGGCTCTTTATATATTACAATTTGTATTTTCAGATGGGGAAAGAATGCTCTAGAATAAAGAGGTAGGTCATCGCTTTCCACTTTTCATGGAAAGTGAATGGATAATTCTAGTTATGGCATTGCTCAATTGGCGTTATTCTTATCCAATTCTTTCCATTAATGCAAAAATATCATTTTCTATAAGAAGAATAAAATCACGCAAATTTTCCATTCTAGTGACTGTTGTAAAAACAATTAGGTAATTTTGATAAGAACGATCTTTGAAGATTGACTGCTCAATTAAGAACCAACATTCGGATATTCAAGAGTATTTGAAATACACCATAGTGAAAATACATATGTAATGAGTATTTGAAGTTCAAGATTAGAAATTAGATTTGGCATTTGAATTATCCTTGGCGTATTGCTAAGATGACAGTACTGCTATGTTCCAACAATAACCGTGCCGTTTGCATCCCCCGTTTTCATAAGGAAACTGGATAACTAGCTTGTCCGGTTTATTTGATAAATTAAAATTTTAATTTGAACAATAATTCTGATCGGTTTTAGCTTACTTAAAAATTTATTAATCAATATGTTTTTAATTTTTTTTAATTTTTTAATTTTTTAATTTCCTTCCCTTCTTCCTCCTCAACTATGAATTGGACAAGCTAAGTCGAGCATAGTCCTCCTTTCATTCAATCAGGTGCGACATAGCTTTCGTATTCCCTTTCGTTGTAAAAGCTCTCGTGGATCGTTTGGAAGCGAGAAAGGGGATGACTAGTTTTAATCAAAAGATAAATGTAATGTGAAAATTACTCTGATTAAATGAATAATAGGCTTAACTACTTATCCGATGTTGCAATTTGCGGTTGAATTACTTGTCGGGAGGTCTAGTTCGATTACACATCAGAATTTTTTTTTCCCCTTTTTCCTTTGTTCTCTCTCTGACGAGTGAACTTTTTCTTTTCTCTTTGTTCTTGTTCTTTCCGCCGCTTTATGCTTCAACATTACTAATCTAGAGAAAGAAAATTGAAGATGAGCTAAGCTTTGGGCTTTTCAAAGGGGAATGGCTGGGCTGGGTACATTGTTACAAAGAGAAGGATGAAAGAGGAGAAAAAAGAGCTCGACTTCGAAACTTAACTCCTCCGGGATGTATTTTAGAATGCTCTAACCCTAAAGATTTATATTGCTCTCTGAACACAACCTCTTGTATGAAATTTGTCATACATTCGATTGTCAAGAAGCATTCTGGTTTGCAAGATTATATTCGACCGGTTGATTTTGTATTTGCTTTCCTGCCAACATATATCATCCTTAATACTTATTATGGGTTGCCTTCAATTGACTGATTCTATTATTAGTAAAATCAGACTGATGATGAAAGAGTGTTATGTGAGGATAATGCTGTGCTCAACTTGTGTTTCCTTTTTGTTATTCGTGCTCTTAAAACATGAACATTTCAAAGATTGAACCTTGAAAATGTGCTAAGAATCACGTCATAGAAAAATCAAATCATATACTCAGCATTTCATGTTTTACAATGCATTAAATAACATCACTAGATCATTCATTTATTAACTGATCATGTCTCCATCATTTTCGAGAGGAGGTGGATCGTGGATTCATGAGGTTTATACAAAACCTCTAGAGGCTCTATTTTGGCATCGAAAGGCCCGTCCGTTCAGTCACGTCAATCGCCTCTTCTCCATCCCTTTTCCACTCGAAACACTGAATCAACGCCCCTAGCCCTAGTTCAATCACTATTCTTCCCAAATTAGCCCTGGGACAAGCTCTCCTTCCAGCATCAAAAGGAAGAAACTTGAAATTATCATTCTTCTCTTCGCTTTGATCACCTCTATTTCCAAACCTCTCTAGGATAAATTTTGATGGTTCCTCCCAAAGCTTAGGGTCCCTATGGATGCTCCATAAGTTTACTAATAACATAGTGCCTGTGGGCACATGATACCCAAGAGCAGTGCAATCACTTGATGATTCATGTGTTACTAAAAGTGGGGTTAGTGGAAACAACCTCAATGTCTCGTGACAATTGCTTGGAGGTAAATCAGGTTAGGCAGGTCATGTTCGGTGATGAGGCGGTCTTGCTCAATGTTGGCCTTGATCTCATTTTGAGCTTTCTTCAATGTATCTGGATTGTTCATGTTGGAAAAAGTTTCGAATACATAAAAAATAATAATAACTATTAATACATTGCGAAGGATTAGAAAATAGAAAAACAAATGTCTGAGACGTGCAAGCACTGTCCTTAAGGATAATTCCGCCCCTCGGAGTACGAAACTCGGTGCGTAAGGCTTCAGCGGCTATCCTCCCAAGATACAATAGACCTTCATCTATACTCCGCACTGAATATTAGAAGGAAACAAAACAACTTTTGTGTATAACCCAGCTGAAAGAAAAAGAAAGATATATGAGAACATATTGTGTCTTATGAGATCTTATTTTTATATTCAGACAAAATAGAGCCGTTAAAAGAGCCGTTGTAAAATAATGGATGATTTATTTGAGAAATAAATTAAACGTTACAAAACGATTTAAAAAGCCACTCCCAACACAAGTGAAACTATTCACGCTAAAAAAAATGAATAATATAGTTCGCATTCTAGAAAGGAACATTAGCTACAATCCTTAGATTGGCTATGCATTTAACGTTATTTATTGAGTTTGACCCATATATCAGATAACGGAAAGTAAGCAGTATGCACTGGGTCAAATGAATATATCAAGGTAAAGGATATCTAAAGTTATTATAAGATATACAAATACCTTGGTCTTGCACTACCACAAGTAGAGTGATGGCTCTTTAATAAGAATATCATAAAATCTTCTATTTCAGTTTACTTTTTCACCTACAGCTTCTAGAAGGTAACAAAATAAGGTGACAATAAGTTTTAACAAATCTTGAATGACACGAATAGTGTCCTGTCTCCTAGATAAGTTCTCATCATGCTTTGTTAAAGAGGCAATAAAATGTCACAAATTGAAATGATACATGAAAACACCACCACTTTCACTTTACAAGCACCAGACTAAAAATGAACCGGCTAAATCTCTTCCACTGGCACTCAGAGTTTATTCAAAATCTCAAACTGAGAAAGAAACAACTACCGGCATGCATCCATCAATGGTGCTCATCCAATATCCCTAAAATATAAAGCAGGGCAAAGACAAAACACAAAACTATATATAGCTTGATTTCGTATGTTGTACCTCCTCTATTTTTAATGAGCATAAAGAAGGCCAATATGAGACTCATAATTTTCAGGTTGCATTATTAACAATTGCACCCGGACAGAAAGGTCAAAGCCAAGCAATACTCAAAGTAAAACCTGCTAATATAACAGTTCAGAGTTCAAATACACCACCCGATCACAATCACTACTTCTCTCTCCTAATGGAAGAACAACTAACACCTTAATGAATTTTCCAAAAAAAAAAACAACAAGAAGAACATGATTCTACTAACAACAACATCATTACGGTGGCTCTCAAGCTTGGAGACATACTTCTTGTCCTATCGACACAAAAATTCCTTGATGGACACTAGAAGTCGTTGACATTCAGATGGTAAGAATTTGAAACCATTTTGTAAAGTAAAATTTACTCACAAAAATCCAATGTTTCTGTTTTTTTTTTTTTTCATTTCTAAAATATGAAATGGGTCATTTCAGAATCGTTAATATCAAGCGATCAACCAATTAAAACAATAGGAGCAATGAAGTCACAATGAACAAACAATCTCTAATCCTAAAATTACAACTTCCAGGTCAAGAATAGAATAGGAAACCCCAATGTGGATCGAAGCTTATGAAAATAATCATGAACTTGAGATAATTACAAACACCCAACTTCCTCTTGAAACAGATTTAGGTATTAAAGCCTCAAAGTACGATTTTACCTTAAATTCAATAACCTTACCAAAACGACCAAGAAACCTTTGATGATGCTCAGTAATTTCCCACGACATCCACCCATGAATATGTGATACTTGTCCTTCACCATCTCGATCATTCTTTCAATTCCAATTGCGGTGGCAGTGACAACAACAACTTCAACTTGGAAATCCATAGGACTTATCCTTAAGATTGTTGGAAAAAGTTTCGAATACATAAAAAATAATAATAACTGTTAATACATTGCGAAGGATTAGAAAATAGAAAAAAAAAAATGTTTGAGGCGTGCAAGCACTGTCCTTAAGGATAATTCCGCCCCTCGGAGTACGAAACTCGGTGCGTAAGGCTTCAGTGGCTATCCTCCCAAGATATAATAGACCTTCCTCTATACTCCGCATTGAATATTAGAAGGAAACAGAACAACTTTTGTGTATAACCCAGCTGAAAGAAAAAGAAAGATATATAAGAACATATTGTGTCTTATGAGATTTATTTTTATATTCAGACAAAATAGAGCCGTTAAAAGAGCCGTTGTAAAATAATGGATGATTTATTTGAGAAATAAATTAAACGTTACAAAACGATTTAAAAAGCCATTATATGACCGTTAAGAAACCGTTATGTGACCATTAAAAATAATGATGGTCTTCAATGCAGTTATAACTTTTATCGAAGCTATTATTGTAAATATTTCAAAACTACTGAAATATCCAACAGTTCATGAGAAGAGACATTGCCCATTCTAGGGTAGTCGATGCGGTCTTCGTGCCAGCACCAAGTAATGTCTATATAAACATGAATTGACATAGTTGTGTAAAATTCGAAAAAGTAAAAGTAGAATAAAACATGATATGACATTCGCAAATAATAAGCTTTGTACTATACTGAATCATTCAAAGTTCCTAAGGAGAGTTGTAATTAGTGTCCTGATCTCTTGGTAAAACTTATGCAATTCATGTGCATCAGAAATGTTATAACTGAGATTAATATTTATTAAGATTAGAATTCCCAAGAATTTCTTGCTTGTAACCCCCTAATATTTGACTTTTAAGGTAGTTTGTGTCACAACGATCAATTGGTATGTAGAATCACATGTTCGACATTCTCATCGTAATGTGAGTTATGCATGAATATCCTTGTTTATTAGTCTGAGTTGACCTAATTACATTAAGGCATTTACTCCTTTAGCTGTAGTTAGAACTTGTTTCAATTGTTCTGCTTGCTTGTAAATTGCCAGCCAACGATGAAATGCCTGCACCTTCCAAATGATATATATCAAAATTCCAAAATGAATCCTACGTCTGAACTGTCCTTAGCCGAAGAGAACAGTCAAAAAGTTTCCATCAATCGACTTCAAAATCTATAGTAAAAGCTAAAATACAAGTAATAGCTTGTCTTGTTTAACATGCAGCATGCTTTATCTAGAAAAGTCAAGCTATAGGTGACGTGAAGTAGCCAATTGATGAAATGAAGATAACCTCGACAAACACTAAGAAATTCCGCAAATAGAAGGACAAAAGAAAGCATTAGTACCGTGATGACACCCTTGAGGGTTTGGTCGGTATAAGATTCTGGTTCCTTCTCTTGTAAGGACAACATAACATCAATCAATGCCATCGTCTTCCTTTCTTTCCGGGTCAACTCCTTTCTCATTCCTCTAATTTCATCAATCAGATTCTGGCAAAACCTATCCATTTTCCTCATCAACCTTATCATCCTCTTCTCAACGCCTTGAAAATCAACCCACCGAAAGATTGGTAAATAATCACCTAAATTGGCATTCCCTTGAAGCTCCACGACCCCTTTTATGATGCAGCGGAATTCTGCAGCTTCTTCCCCGACAGCATCCTTGCCGTAGTACCTCTTTCCTCCGATCGTTCTCATCACAATGTTAAACGAAAGCTCTCTGAATTTCAATCTCATTTCAACCTTCGTCCACCATTGGTTTGATTCATGAAATAGTCCTTTTAGTAGCAACCTCACTTCATCGTGCCTGACAATAATACCCGTATATATCCGATAAGCCACTACATAAGCACCACCATAAATTGTACTGTTCAACCTTTGTATACAAAAAACCGACGAAGCAAAATAAAAAAAAATAAAAAATTATAACCATGTGGTTTAGTGTGTGTCCAATTCTACTTATAATTAATTCGAAGAGAAACATCTAATATTTTCATGCCATTCAAAAATAACAAATGACCCCCTACAAGCTCGCGTGGGTAATTAAATCTTAAACTTCTATGGATACAATAATGAAATTTGTGCGTTTCATAGTCGGCGAGATACTCTTTCTATTTGTTTTCCCAAAAGCCTTAAAGTTTGTCATACCCTACATCTGATAACATGGCCATACGGGTTGAGGAGAACATTTCCAATGTCACGAGACGCTGTAGATTGTGCCAGTGATCACCATACGAGGTGAGTCCCATGGTGGTGGAGTTGTAGTTGAGGTGTTTCCTGGCAAGGGTGCGCGCCCGGTTGGCGAAATCAACCTCGTTCCTTGTGAAACATTCCTCGACCGCAGATGGGTTGGAGGTCACGAGGACTTTGCGCACGCCGAATTTAAGCAACAAGACGTTGCCGTATCTCTCCGTGAGACTCTGTAGGGTTCGGTGAACCGGCTCTTGAAGCAGATGGAGATGACCTAAGATAGGAAGACGCGGAGACTTGGTGGAAGCTGGTTCATGCTTCTAGGGTTTGCCTGTTTTTGGATGATTGGTTTCCAGATCAAGAGAAAATGGGCTAAGCTTTGGGCTTTTCAAAGGGGAATGGGCTGGGCTGGGTCCATTTTTACAAAGAGAAGGATGAAAGAAGAGAAAAATGAGAGCACGAGTTTGAAAATTAACTCCTCCCTTGTCTATTTTGTTTCCTTCTTGTTGTTGGTGCCCATAAAAATGAACATTTCAAGGATTGAAGCGAACTCAGGTGGCCAGTAAAGTACCAGCAGAACATATATAGGGAACATGTTAAATACTTTCCTATTAGATAATTGTCTTGTTGTTTCTCCACCCTTAGAGACGACAGATATGTAGAGTGCGTTTGGTTAGACTTTTAGAAAAAGTCCTTGGCAAAATGTAAATGGCTTTAAGTTAAAGGGATTTTTTAAAATGCAAATTGCGTTTAGTAAATTATAATCTAAAAGTTCATTGTGAAATACCTTCAAATAAAATAGTGTTTGGAGAAGTTATATTTACAAAGGACCTTTATTATTAAAAAAAAAAAAAAATTGACCGGTGAGGGGCGGCTCTCACCGGTGATCCAAATCTATAGCCGACAATTGTCGTCTGAGCTTACCGGACCTCAGGCGGCCCTCGAAGACCACTGATGAGGGCCACCTGAGGTCACTTGCGATCGCTGACAAGGGTCGGGTGACCCCTACGAGGGTCGCGTGACCCAAGCAAGACCCTTGCCTGAGGTCGCATGAACCACCGACAATAATCGCTTGGGTCGTCGTAACCGTCACTAACCTCTCTTTAGCCCATCGTCAGCCCCCCTCAGCCTTGCGCAACTCGGACGGCCGCCCTCAACGGAGAAGATGAACAGTGAAGTAGTAAGGGCAAAACCAGAAAATAAAATGTTAGTCGATGATAGTTTGGGAAGAAAATTTCTCACTAAACCTATTCGAATTTGCATGCCAAGAAGGCTGAAAGCCCAAGGCACCCCAAGATCAACCTTGGGCGTTCAACCTTCATAAAGCTAACTTTCCCCTAATGGGGTTTGTAAAATCTTTCCCAAACATTCAATATTTGACAAGCACATGCCACGACAACAGAAGTCTTACAACCTTGTTTTCGTGGAGCGGATGAAGCTCCTACACTCCTCACGATGTTCCCGTTAGTGTGCAAGGCAGAGGTTCCACGTCCATTTGTCGACCGCTCATGTATCCATAATTTTTTAGAGGAGGTGGATCATGGATTCACGCGGTTTATACAAAACCTCTAGAGGATCAATTTTCGGCATCAAAAGTCCCCGCCCTTCATTCATGTCGATCTCCTCTTCTCCATCCCTTTTCCACTCGAAGCACTGAATCAATGCCCCTAGCCTTAGTTCAATCACTCTCTTTGCCATATTAGCTCCGGGGCAAGCTCTCCTTCCAGCACCAAAAGGAAGGAACTTGAAATTATCAATCTTCTCTTCTCTTTGATCACCTCTGTTTCCAAACCTCTTTGGGATGAATCTTGTTGGTTCCTCATCTCGGGCGAAATACGATCGGGAGGCGCTAATTCAAATCCCTCAGGTAAAATAAGAACAGCCCCCACATTATGGATGTTCCATAAGTTCACTAATAACATGGTGCCTCTGGGCACATGATACCCAAGAACATTGCAATCACTTGATGATTCATGCGGTAATAAAAGTGGGGCTGGTGGAAACAACCTCAATGTCTCATTGACAATTGCTTGTAGGTAATTTAGGTTCGGTAGGTCGTGTTCAGTGATGAGGCGGTCTTGCTTGATGTTGGCCTCAATCTCAACTTGGGCTTTCTTCAATGTATCTGGATTGTTGATGAGAAGAGACATTGCCCACTCTAGGATAGCTGATGTAGTGTCTGTGCCAACACCAAATAATGCCTATATAAACAAAAATTGGACATAGTTATGTAAAATTCCAAAAAGTAAAAGTAGAATAAAACACAATATGACGTTCACAAATAGTAAAAGCTTTGTACTATACTGAATCATTCAAAGTTTTTTTGTGAGTTGTAATTAGTGTCCCGATCTCTTGGTAAAACCTATGCAATTCATATGTGCATCGGAAAGGTTACAAGTGAGATTAATCTTTATTAAAATTAGAATTTTGAAGAATTTCTCGCTTGTTTTACAGGCAAACTAACCCCTTGATATTTGACTTTTAATATAGTTTGTCACAACGATCAATTAGCATATAGAATCACGTGTTCAACATTCTCACCGTAATGTGAGTTACACATGATTCTGAACCTATAAAAGGACTTTTATAAGATCATATCCTTGTTTATTAGTCTGAAATGACCTAATTACATCAAGACATTTGGCCTTTAGCTATAGTTAGAACTTGCTATCAATTTGCTCTGCTTGCCTGTAAATTGCCAGCCAACAATGAAATGCCTGCACCTTCCAAATGATATATATCAAAATTCCAAAAGGAATCCCACGTCTGAACTGTCCTCGGCAGAAGTGAACAGTCAAAATCTTCCATCAATCGACTTCACAGTTAATACTAAAAGCTAAAATACACGTAATAGCTTGTCTTATTTAATATGCAGCATGCTTTATCTAGAACAGTCAAGCGATAGGTGACGTGAAGTAGCTAATCGACGAAATGAAGATAAACTAGATAAACACTAATAAATTCCACGAATGAAAGGACAAAAGCAAGCATTGGTACCAAGATGACACCCTTGAGGGTTTGGTCAGTATAAAATTCTGGTTCCTTCTCTTGCAAGGATAGCATAACATCAATCAATGTCCTGGTATTCCTTTCCTTCCGGGTCGACTCCTTTCTCATTCCTCTAATTTCATCAATCAAGTTTTGACAAAACCCGTCCAATTTCCTCTTCAACCCTATCATCCTCTTCTCAACGCCCTGAAAATCAATCCAATGAAAGATTGGTAAATAATCACCTAAATTTGCACTCCTGTTAAGCTCCAAGGCCTCTTGCATGATGCGGCGGAATTCTGCAGCTTCTTCGCCGGTGGGGTCCTTGCCGTAGTACCTCTTCCCTACTATCGTTCTCATCACAATGTTAAACGAAAGCTCTCTGAATTTCGATCTCATTTCGACCTTCTTCCACCATTGGTTCGATTCATAAAATAGTCCTTTTAGTAGCAACCTCGCTTCGTCGTGCCTGACAATAGTGATGTACGTTGAATATCTGTATATAACTGATAAGCCAACTACATAAGCAACACCATAAATTGAACTCTTCAACCTTTGCATACAAACCAACAAAGCAAAAACAAATTATAACCATGTGGTTTAGTATGTGTCCAATTCTACTCGTAATTAATTCAAAGAGAAACATCTAATAGTTTCATGCCATATGAAAAATAACAAAATGATTCCCTAAAAGCTTGCGTGGGTATCATATCTTAAACATTCCTGGATACAATAACGAAATTTGTAAGTTTGATAGTCGGTGAGATGCTCTTTCAATTATATCATGTCGTCTCTTAGGCAGCAAGTTGCTTTAGGAGCACACGCGGCATGTCGTTCTTCCTTGTCAAAAGCATCGGCATCGGCAAGTTGACGAAAGCGAAACCCCGGACGATGTGAACAGACATTGGACAGTGCAACATCTTAGCACATTCTTAGGAACATATCGTAAGGTGGAGTTTTAATATTCGTAGGTACCTGGTCGGTTATTCTTGGTTAGGAATGACGAAAATTCAGGTTCGCTCGAGTTTAATGGATTTTGGATGTTGCAATCGGGTCATTGGATCTTGATTTCAATTGATGCAATTGAAATACAAACATTTTTCCTGCAAATTGGTGATATGGTGAGCATGCAACTATTTTTTTTTTTTTAAGAAAGCCATGTCGTTGCCATGTGCGTGCGTGTACAACATTTTGCCTGGAAATTAGTCGGATTCGAATCGAGCACATCGATTGCCACAAAGACTGAAAATCCTAGTACATTTGGTGATTAAAAGCAGATGTTTGTCGGTAATTGATGGGATTTATCAGGAAGCTTGTTCCAAATCCTGGAATTAAAGTGATTCGACTCGCAAAAAACTATGTTGTAGTCTGAGAGAGAGAGAGAGTAGCTCCCGCATCTTTCTGCCTTTAGAATAATTGGCTGCTCTGCTATACTCTCATTTATGCTGCAGAAGATTATTTTTTCTCGATAAGTACATGAAGCACAAGTAATCCCAGTAAGAGTAGGAACTGCATGCATGTAGACAACCAAGGACATGACAGTGGCCATTAGCATGAAGAGTAAACCTTCAACAGCTACATAAAGTTTTAATGAGAGCTGGAACAGTACCTGCGCCCTACCATGTAGTATTTTTCATTGCTCTCCTTGTAATGCTGCAAAACACAATTGGTACATACGATAAGTCAAACAAGTATAAACTAAGGAGAGTGCAAAAGTGACATACTTGTTTACTAAACAAAATAGATAAAGTGACATAAATTTGCCTGGTCAAAATCATCTTCATTCTCAATAGTAGATTCTGTTAAATTATGTCTCGAGTTTGAGCGTTTACAAAATAAAATTGTTAGACTCTTAAAACTGCACAAAAGAAGAAATATAAATAATAAAATAAAAGGAGATAGTTTCCTCTTTTATACGGAACTTGAATTCGTGCAAGTTTCCATGCCGAGGGAAGGAGAGACACACGTAGGAAGTCTCCCACGTGAAGCCAAACGTGATGGTGAGCCCAGGTCTCATGTTTCTTTTTTCTTCCACCGCTGAAACCCCTTTTGGCGTGAAGTCCCTCTGCACGTTAATATTGGAAATTGGTGGGCCCAAGGTCAAAAGTTTTGACCTTGGGCACACTTTTATATATATATAAGTGTGGATAGATTAGAAAGGTTTTTTTTCTTCTGCGGCTGCTGCACCCGTACAAGAGAAGGAAGAAATCCTACGAAGCCGCACGCCATTCTTTGAAGCCGCAAGCTACGTGAAGCTTGAAGAGACACGCGCGTTAAAGTTTGAGCTTGAACGCGCAGTAATTTTATGCCGTGAGTTTATGTCTAAGTGAGTTGTTTATTTATAAACACTTTGGGTTTGGGGTTAAATCTAGGTGTGGGAAACATTTGAGCATTTGAGAGATTGTAAACTCTTATTCTCCGATTATAGTGGATTATTTGTCTGTTGGCTCTTCCCGTGGACGTAGGTACTGATACTTGGACCGAACCACGTAAATTTTTAGTGTCATTATTTTTCTCGTTTATTTCTCTGGTGATTTCGTGTTGACATAAATTACAAGATCCTATCGTTTCTGCGTAATATATCCCAACAATTGATATCAGAGCTTGGATTGGATTTCTTGATTGTGTTTTGGAGTTTTTGTTTGTCTGATTATTATCTGCAATATTCTGTTATTGCAATTATGTTTGAGAGGAAATCTGAAATTAAGAAGTTTAACGGGAGCAACAATTTTGTGTTATGGAGCATCAAGATGCGGGCATTATTGACAACACAAGGTTTGGCCAAGACACTAGATGGTGAAGATGAGTTGCCAATTATAATGAAAGCCTCAGAGACGGTAGAGCTAATGGAAAGAGCAAAGAGCACAATCCTGTTAAATTTGACGAATGAGGTCTTAATAGAGGTTGTTGAGGAGAAGGATGCTGCAGCATTATGGACAAAACTTCAATTGCTCTATGTGAAGAAAGGTTTGAACAATCGCTTATACATGTTGAATAAGATGTTTCAATTTAGATATACTGAAGGTACGTTTATCAAAATCCACCTAGATGAATTTAATAAACTCTTGTTGGATCTGAAGAATGTCGGTAAGATATTGGATGATGAAGAATAGTTGTTAGCATCTTTATTAGAGTCATGGGAGCACTTTACTGATTCATTGTTGCAGGGGCGTACTACTATTACCTCATAATAGGTAAAGTCTGCCTTATTCTCTAAGGAGTGACAGAGAAAGTTGCGAGATGATGGTCTGGCGAAAGGAGCAGCGCAAGCACTGACGATTCGGGGTAGAAAACAATATCGAGAGCCTAGTAGCAGCAAAGGTAAAAGCATATCAAAATCACACCATAGAAAGTCCAAGGGATGCGTGAAGTGCTTTAAGTGTCACGAGGAGGGGTACATCAGGAGAGATTGTCCAAAGCGGAGAAATAAAATTGATAGGCAGAATGCCACAAGCAATGTGGCAAACGTTGCCCAAGGGAGCAATAGTCATGCATAAACTGTCTTATGTGTGACTGCTATTTTGTCAGGAGACGAATGGGTGCTGGATTCGAGGTGTTCTTATCATATGACGCCTCATAAGAACTGGTTTACTACTTACTATATTGCAGATGGTGGTAGGATTCTTTTGGGGAATAATGCAGTTTATAAGGCTGTGGGGATAGAGACAATTCGGATTCAGATGTATAATGGGGTGATGTGCACATTAACAGATGTGAGACATGTACCCTGAGCTCAATAAGAACCTTATTTCTCTGGGGACACTCGATGACATCAGGTGTAGGTACACCGCTGAAGGTGGAGTATTAAAGATCTCTCAAGGTGCCATGACAGTGATAAATGGGAAGAAAGTGAATACTCTCTATCATCTACTAGGAGAGACCGTGACCGGAACCACTGCTGTTTCATCAGGTAAGTTAGACTCTAACTTGACTCAGTTATGGCATATGTGTTTGGGGCACATGAGTGAAGCAGGTATGGCGATACTAAGTAAAATGAGTTGTTGAAGGGTCACAAGACAGTAAAGCTGGACTTATGTGAGCACTGCATCTATGAGAAGCAGCACCAAGTTAAGTTTACTACAGCTATTCACTCGACCAAATGACCAATATTCAAACGTCTGGGGCCCATCTTTGGTTCCTTCGAAAGGAGGTGCTCGATATATGCTGACATTTATCGACGATTATTCGAGAAATGTATGGGTTTACTTTTTGAAGTACAAATATAATGTATTAGATCGGTTCAAGAAATTTAAGGCATTGATTGATAAGCAGTCAGATAAACAAATCAAGTACCTGAGAACCGATAATGGCATGGAGTTCTGTGGTAAAGATTTTATCAAGTTTTGTGAGAAAGAAGGTATTGTAAGACACCACACAGTACCCGAGACATTACAGCAGAATAGTGTAGCAGAACAAAAGAACAGAACTTTGCTTGAGTGAGCTCGATGCATGCTTTCGCATGCAAGACTTGACAATGAATTTTGGGCTGAAGCAATAAACATGGCATGTTACTTGGTTAATCGATCTCCATCATCTGCTATCGAGTGGAAGACTCCTGAAGAAGTATGGTCGGGGAAACCTATTGATTATTCCGGATTATGTATATTCGGATGTCTTGCGTATGCTCATGCGAGTGATGGTAAGCTTGAGCTGAGGGCGAAGAAGTGCATATTTCTGGGTTATGCACATGGGGTGAAAGGCTACCGGTTGTGGTGAACTGATCCCATATCATCCGGTTTTCTAATCGGTAGAAATGTGATCTTTGACGAGATTGCAATGTTTCAACAGAGGAGTTCTAAGATACAACCAGCAGAGAAGACAGATCATGGTGTCAGTAGTAAGGTGGAGCTTCAGGTGGAGACTCCAAATTCCTCGAAGGTAACAGAGGTTGAGACTGCAGATGAAGCCGCAGTTCCTGAAGTCGGCGATAATGAACAACCAGCAAAGCCGCAATAGACTATAGCCGCAGATAAACAGAGAAGGCAAAATAAATCACCGGTACGTTATGGTTATACAGATATTGCTTATGCATTGACTGTAGGTGATGAGGTGGAGATAGATGAGCCTTCGTCTTATTTTGAGGTGATGGCTAGTTCAGAGTCGTCACAGTGGCTAGGGGCTATGGGTGAAGAGGTGGGATCACTCCATTGAAATCAGACATGGGAGCTGGTCAAAGTATCCAAAAGCCAAAAGATTGTCGAAAGTAAATGGGTCTTCAAACAGAAAGAGGGCATTCCCGATGTCGAGGCAGTGAGGTATAATGCAAGACTTGTGGTAAAATGATATACACAGCGTGAGGGCATTGACTACAATGATGTGTTCTCTCCTGTGATAAGACATACTTCTATTCGTATTTTACTTGTCTTAGTTGCTTCGCAGGATCTCGAGTTAGAGCAACTAAATGTGAAAACTGTATTTCTTCACAGTGAGTTGGAGGAGCAGATTTACATGAGGCAACCAGAGTGATTTGCTATTCTGAGTAAGGAAGATCATGTTTACTTGTTAAAGAAATATTTGTATGGGCTGAAACAGTCTCCTAGATAGTGGTATAAACGTTTTGATGCTTTCATGGTTAGTCAAAACTATTTAAAAAGTCAAATAAATAGCTGTATTTACTATAGGAGATTGGATGATGGTTCTTTGATTTATCTACTCTTATATGTTGATGATATGCTGATAGCAACTAAAAATATGTCTGATATTGATGTGTTGAAGAGACGGTTAAATGCTGAATTTGAGATGAAAGATTTAGGTGCTGCAAAGAAGATTTTGGGTATGAAGATTTTGCGTGACAGGGCTACAGGAGTTTTACGTCTATCTCAGAAGATATATAATGAGAAGATCGTTGCACGTTTTAATATACAGTCAGCAAAATCTTTAACGAAATCTCATAAGATATATAATGAGAAGATCGTTACATCTTTAGCGAAACACTTTAAACTTTTAGATAAATTATCACCTCAGACTGAGGAGGGGGAGGAACATATGTCCCGTGTTCCTTATTCTAATGCCATTGGTAGTATTATGTATGCTATGGTATGCACTAAGTCTGATATTTCACAAGCTGTGAGCGTGGTTAGTCACTATATGAAGCGTCTTAGTAAAGCTCATTGAGAAGCTGTGAATAGATCCTAAGATATTTGAAGGGGACAACAGACGTGGGTATAATATACCGGAGGGACAACAATGACAGTGAGACCACTGGTTTTGTGGATTTGGATCATGCTAGTGACTTGGATGATTACAGGTCTTTAGTAGGGTATGTGTTTACGCTAGCGGGTGGTGCAGTTAATTGGAAAGCATCCTTACAGGATCACATCTAAGGCAGAGTACATGGCACTAACCTTTATAGCGAAAGAGGCGATATGGTTACAAAGTTTGCTATCGGACTTTGGGTTAGAACAGAAAAGTGTGGATATACACTGTGATAACCAATGTGCGATATATTTGACATATAATCCAGCTTATCATGAGCGAACGAAGCGTATCAATATCATGTATCACTTCATCTGAGATGTCTTAGCTAAGGGTAATATTATTGTTAAAAAGATTGCTAAAGCAGATAACTCAACAGATATGATGACTAAGTCTATTCCTTTGGCGAAGCTCAAGCTCTCCTTGAGCTCTATTAGCGTCTGTGGAGAGTGAATGCCCGTTGGAGCGTTGGGAAAGCAGCATGGATGATGAATACTATAACTTGGTTTCAAACATCGAGCTCATGTGGAAAATTGTTAAATTATGTCTCAAACGATTCGCTGGACTCTTAAAGCTGCACAAAATAGGAAACATAAATAATAAAATAAAAGGAGATAGTTTCCTCATTTATACAAAACTTGAATTTGTGCAAGTTTCCACGCTGAAAGAAGGAGAGACGCATGAAGGAAGTCTCCCATGTGAAGCCAAACGTGATGGTGGGCCCAGGTCTCATGTTTCTTTTTTCTTCCACCGCCGAAACCCCTCTTGGCGTGAAGTCCCTCTGCACGTTAATATTGGAAATTGGTGAGGCCTAATGTCAAAAGTTTTGACCTTGGGCACACTTTTATATATAAAAGTGCGGACAGATCGAAAAGGTTTTTTTTTCTTCTGCGAATGCTGCATCCGTACAAGAGAAGGAAGAAACCCTACGAAGCCGCACGCCATTCTTTGAAGCTGCGAGCTACGCGAAGCTTGAAGAGACACGCGCGTTAAAGTTTGAGCTTGAACACCCGGTTATTTTGTGCCATGAGTTTATATTTCAGTGAGTTATTTATTTATAAATATTTTGAGTTTGGAGTTAAATTTAGGTGTGGGAAATACTTAACGTTTGAGTGATTATAAACTCTGATTCTCCGATTATAGTGGATTATTTGCTGCTGGCTTTCCCCGTGGATATAGGTACCGATACTCAAACCGAACCACGTAAATTTCTGGTGTCCTTATTTTTCTCGTTTATTTCTCTGATGATTTCGCGTTGACGTAAATTGCAAGATCTTGTCGTTTTTGCGTAATATATCCCATCAGATTCACTATTGTCCAAAGTGACATACTTTCGCCTGGTCAAAATCATCTTCATGCTTAATAGCAGATTCACTCTTGTCCGATATAGTTAAAAGATTGTTCTTCATCAATATTATTGTCCCAGCGTTTTTCCACTGCCTTTGCCTCTTGTAGCTTGGGACCAAGCTTCTGAAGACACTTCTCAGTTCCTCGGAGCAACTGCTTTAACACAATCTGATTCCATATCCCGTGACAACGTTGAGATTCCATGTCAAAAGGACAAAAATAAATGATAGGAAGAATCAATGCAGTCTGAATGAATCAAAATCCTACCCATACGATGCGCAGGTACCCCTCAACATCATAGATCTGAAGTAAAGTAAGCTTTTCACGCTGGGTTCTATCATTCTTCTCGAGATGAATTAATTCTTTCTTTTTGTGAAATTCCTTCACATACTTGTTAAAACCCCTCAATTGTTCTCACTTCATCTTAAACACATCATCGAGTCGTTCTCTGAAATATAGGAATCAGTCAAGTCAGAATAAGCAGTTAGAGCACCACAAGGGCACAAGCAGGGACAGATAATTAAAATCCAAGACATGCAAACAAGATGAAACTACCACAAATTAAAGCCAGAATTACGCAGACATACTGGCGAACTTCTAGATTACCAAAGAAAATACAAAACATACAAACAAGATGAAACTACCACAAATCAAAGCCAGACTCACACAATTAGACATACCAGTGAACTTCTAGATTACAAAATAACTCCTTCCTTCATTTTCTGTTCATATCTCTCTAATTGTCCCGTCCTTCGACCACGCGTATGTTTCTTGAATAATCACAAGTGATCTATTTCAGCCACTGCCAGTTTAAAGAAATCATTCACAAAATCACTGCCCAAAAAAATGCAGACCGCTTCAGATCTTTAAGGAAAACAATGCATGCTGCAAATAAGAAAAAACTCTCCACTACAAAATATCAAAGTCCCGATGGACAACAAATAGCTCCGCAGATGCTGTTGAAGCGCCAATAGCTGGAGTTTTTTGGGTTCAATGATGCTTTTGATTTTTGAGAAATCCTCAAAAGAGATTAAAGATTTATAGCAGACAAATCAAACAGTTAACAGAGGCAACAATGGCATCGTACCTTTCATACACGGGTATTTAATTAATGCAGTTTAGTGAGGATGACAATGATGTCCTTAACTCGTGTTTGTTGGTCCTTGTCCTCTACAGATTGAGCATCAGTTAAATGAAAATTCATATCTTCAAAAAAATACATCTCTGATGTGATTATGATGGGCTCAACTAAATTTCAATAAAATGTCTTATGAAAAAAGAAAAGTCATAGGCTAAATAAGCACAGACTTAAATGTTCAGTAGCTTCTTTTGTCCCATAAACCTAGAGAGAAGTCAAAGAAACAGCTCAGACTCCTTTTCCACCAGAAGCAATACCTGCTCATCCAAACACTTCAAAGCTACAAATTGATAAAATTTCTTATACATACAACTAAAATGCCCCAAAAAGCATACGTCCAGATACCAGGAGGGAGGGTGAAAAAGTATAAATATGGACATACGGCACAGCAAAATAGAAAGAGTAAGCGACTAGCACATTTTTCTAGACAGACCTTTAACCCGTCGAAGGACATCGAAGGATGCGGCAGTTCTTTGCTGAGCTTTCTGCCGCTTTGAGGCCAGTTCTGCTCGTCAGAGAATTTTATTCTCGGCTGATGCATATCCATTTCTCCAACATGGTGTACTTTGGAGGTGGCAGCCCAGAAGAGGGAAAGTTTTCTTCTTCCTTCTCCTCTCTGCTCCCACTGCCGACACTTCTAGGATAAAGAGGAACAGCTATTAAAACCAAATTGATGAACTGAAGACTTATTGCCTCCTTCGACAGACCCATCTCTAAATACATTTACATCCAAAATAATCTCTTCAAATTTATCAAGTTCTTACCACAAGATACATTTATTGGCATCCCACTTGCATCATCCATCAGAATTATACTGTGATATTTATCGATAAAAGCTCTTCTATCCTTCTTGACATTTTTACCTGACTGCTAACTCCCAACTCCATAGCACTTGATAAGTCAGTTTGATTTTTGCATCTCAGGCTCCAGATTTTTATTAGCTATAATTCGTCTTCTTTCTTCTTCACAAGCGTTATGGCCTAAAAATGATTTGCCACTAATCTCCAACAGCTTTGGCTGGTTGGCTCCTTTCGAAAAATGGGAACCCAATAGATTTCCAGCTGCTGAAACCGGGTAGTTTCTCAGTTTCCCCAAATTATTTAGTCTACCAAGCGGATTTGCCAGATTACAAATTTTGGAGGGCTCATTAGACGATTGTGCAACTTCTTTAGAAGCAACTAGCTCAGGTTGATGTCCATCCATAGAACTACCTGTTATTTTGCTCATTAACTTACAAAGATGTTAAGCGAGTAAAACTAGAATGTTCGATCGAAAAGGTGCATACCTTCTTTCTCAGTGTATTAATTCCAATATATATATCTCGAAATACCTTTCATAAACCGCATTCATACGTCATAAATTTTTCATGATTCTTTCTTAAAAAGTCTCGCAAATCATTTACAACAATTAACTCAAACTGTAATCAACAAGTACTTTTTTTTTTCATTTCAAATTAACAAGATGGTAATAAAAGTCTTATCTGATTTATGCAAGAAATATGCTCCTTTATAACTCACATTATATTAGATATCTAACACTTTCAAAATATGAGTTTTACAATCATACAAGAGATAGTATTACTCACAAAAAGGCCAAAACAAACAATTTATGGTGGTTACTTGGGCCAACACATTCGAATTCTTATCAATTATTCGAAAAACAATATTGAGATTCGAGGAAAATACTATTCTAACGAAGGACTCAACTAATTATGCTTATTCTTAGATAAGACAGCCCCACGCACTAATGAATAAACTCATCTACAGCAAACATTCATTTTTAGCCATGATACGCATTATCCGAATGCTTAACTCACTCGTAAAACTTCATAATTTCGTTCCAACCAAACCATATGTCAAAATCGATTTTTGTCATGCCCTACAGCCCCACAACATCCTAAATCACCATTTCCATGTATATTCATAGCTCGATAACTCCAAAATCGGACTTCGTAGCAAACATTGACATAACTCCATATTAATGACCCAATCTCGAAAATTACTCTGATTAAATGAATAATAAGTTTGCATACTTACCCAGCATTGCAATTTGCAGTTGAATCCGCTTATCGGGACGTCTGGTTCGATTACGCGTGAGAATATTTCCCTTCATTATCTCTCATCCATGAGCAAGCTTCTTCTTTTCTCTTTGTTCTTTTTTTTTTCTGCCGCTTTATGCTTCAACGTGACTAATCTAGAGAAAGAAATATGAAGATGGGCTAAGCTTTGGGCTTTTCAAAGGGGAATGGGCTGGGCTGGGTCCATTGTTACAAAAAGGAGGAGGAAAGAAGAGGAAAAGAAGAGCTCGACTTCGAAACTTAACTCCTCCATGATGTATTTTGGGAATGCTCTAATCCCAAAGATTTATATTGCTCTCCGAACACAACCTCTTGTATGAAATTTGTCATACATTAGATTGCCGCAAAGCATTTTGGCCTGCAAGATTATATTCTACCTGTTGATTTTGTATTTGCTTCCCACCAACATATATCATCCTTAATCATTATTATGGGTTGCCTTCAATTGAATATTCTATTATTAGTAAATGCAGACTGATGTTGAAAGAGTGTTATGTGGGTTTAATGCTGTGCTCAACTTTTGTTTCCTTCTTGTTGTTGGTGCTCATAAAACATGAACATTTCAAAGATTCGATCATGAAAATATGCTGAGAATCACGTCATAATCAAACAGAAAAAATCGAATCATATACTCAGTATTTCATGTTTTACAATGCATATACATAACATCACCAGATCATTCATTAATTCACCTTTGGCCAAGTGGGAGAATCTTAAAAGGACCATATGTTAGAATGAAATGATCTTTCAATCGCATGAACATTATATAAAATCAATAAATATAGCGTGCTCAAATCAAACGTAGTCATTATTGATCCAACGAGCGAGAATCTCAAGCGCTCTTTCAATAGCTTCCCACTAATTGAGCTGTGGATATGTCGTGAAATGGTTCTTGATTCTGTTCATGATGGCTCTTTTCCTTCGCTAATATTGCATTTTACCACCAGGTGGATTCGCGTGTTCTTATGGGTGTCACTAAAACTCCTGGAGTGCTTCCAACAATGCCATCGCTGCGTAGGAAGGCATGGGCTAGGATGGACCTTACAGCTGTACACGACATACTGCTTAAGACAGGTTACAAGGATGAAGAAGGTGCAGAAAATGAGGTGAGTTAGAGCTGTAGCATTTCTGTCATGTCAAACTGGTATACAACCAATCAGCTCACAGAACTTAGATTAAATCACAGTGATTATCCACTACTTGCATGCTGATCTAGCCAACTATGGCGAGCTAGCTTTGAGCCGATAATTGTTTATTGCATGTTCCAAGTATCCAATAGTCTTCAAAAGGAAATGTGAAGTAAGAACATCAAAAGAAAATTCGTGAGAGGCAGGAGTTCTTTGGTAACCTAGAAGTTCACAAGTATGTCTAACTGTGTGATTCTAGCTTTAATTTATGGTAGTTTCATCTTGTTTGTATGTTTTGGATTTCAATTATCTGTCCTCGATGATTGTGCCCTTGTGGTGCTCTAATTGCTTATTACGACTTGATTGATTCCTGAACTTGAGAGAACGACTCAATGATGTGTTTAAGGTTAAGTGAGAATGATTGAGGGGTTTTAACAAGTATGTGGAGGAATTTCACAAAAGGAAAGAATTAATACATCTTGAGAAGAATGATAGAAATCTAAAAATAATTCGGTATCTCATGAATTCCTTTTACCGTCTTCTCATCGTTTAAACTACCATCGATTTAAATTTAAATCCAGAAAATTTAGTGCAACCTTCCAATCATCATTGTAAGCATATTAATCATCGATTTTCGGTCAAAACTGACCAAAAATAGACTAATTTGGCTAAATCGAAAGGTTTAATATTGAATTAGCATGAGTACGGCAAGTTTAAAACTTTTTTGGTAATTTTCTTGTTAATTATCTGATGTATTGAGTGAACTTCAGCGCATTGGGTGAAATCCATATGTTTTTTTTTCCTCCCTTCATCTTCCTCTTAAGATAGAGCATCAATTGATCTCAGTAAAAAGATTGGAGGCAAATAATGAATCAGGAGACCATAAATTATTATGAAATTATTGACCCCCGGACCCTTGGAGTGCCCAAAGTTGGCACAAAGAGTCGTTAAATGCCAAAAGTTACGAAAGTGACACTTGAGTGCTAAAATCGAGTTAAATGAATCACTTAAATACCACCAGCGAAGGAAATCTATCCAAAACGTTGACGTGGTAATTTTCCCGCAAGCTGCATGCAAAACGACATCGTTTTGGTATAATTCAAATTTTAATATATTAATTAAATTAAATTAAATTAAATTTTAAAAAATTAATTTATTATTATTTTTTTTTTTTTTTAAAGGAGGAAGGAAGAGGAGGGAGGCAGCCGGCGGCTAAGGGCTCAGCCCTCGCCGCCGCCGCCACCGCCTCCCCTCCATCGCTGGGGAGGTGAGGGAGTGTCGGTTGGGACCGCCGAGCCCGGGCGGCGGCCCCGGCCGACCCCAACCGTGCCCTCGTCCCGGCGGCGAGGGTCGCCGGCCCTCACCCAACCGACCCAAGGGTCACCGTCACCGCTGGGGGTTGCCGTTCGTTGGCACTTAAGTGTCACTTTCGTTAATTTTGGCACTTAAGTGTCCCTTTGTGCCAACTTTTAGCATTTGAAGTGTTCTTTTGCCAGAAATTATTTTGATGGGAAGTGCTATGAAATTATTTTTGTGATCCCAATTATAGAATTATTCGAATTTGAGCTCACTTGGTCAGGCCGCTCGGAGGAATTATATGTTTTAGCCAACAAAACAATAATAAATAAATTTTAGAGTGTGGTTAACCGATCTTTTACATTGCGTCGTCTAATTTGGCCTTGCACGAATGGTTTTAGCTGGAGGAGGGCTCATATGTTATGAGAAGCTTAAAGGTAGTAGTTGGCATTATCCTGGATGTTATTCCATCATCTATCTGTCTGTCTTTAAACTCAACAGTTATCTCCACCGGGTCCCCCGAACAACAAGTTAAAGCCCAAGTCTTTGACGCTGTTGTCGACGGCGGCGCCATAGCAAGCTTTCGAAGTCACGACTATGTTTTGCGGTGTAGTAGACTCGGGCGCTTTCCAAGTTTGCGAACTCTGATCAAAGTAATGAATTTTTCTCACGTAGCACGCACGAAAGTACGACTGGTCCGGAAACTGTCCGCTTCCCATCGCCGGGAAGGGCATGCCGTTGTCCGTGGACGTTATTCCGCCGAGCTCCAGTGTTCTGGCGCCGCCCGCCAAAGTAGGTAATAACTTAGCCGGCCAATAGCCTTCTTTACTGTCCACGCCGTCCTTGTTGGTGGATATCAACCACCAATCCTTCGTGTTGATATCCTGTCGTGAAATCAGACATCAGATTAACTTTTTATGTGTTCTCGAACAACGACATTTCACTCGTGGGCAAGTGAATGGATCCACGCATGATGCGAATTCTGACTAAGTTGGCTACAATATTCAAGAGAATGGTAGATAAACCCTTTTTTTTTCGATAATTATTTCTTGTTTTCACAAACCTGTTAATAAAATAAAATGTTCACCTTTTTTTCGTTGCTGGTGCAACTTTCATACGACATGGAAAACATTATTTATTATTATTATTATTATTACAGAGGTCCAAAGGAAAAGAGTTAGTTACCTGTTGAATAGCGAAACGGATCTCAACTTGTGTCCCATCATAAATAGAAGAATTTGGGAGAATTTGTCCAGGAGCAAAGGAACTATCGACTTGCACAAAGCCCTGACACCCGAAATCAGGGCATCCCGTCCCATTCTCATCCTGTTCTTTAAACTTGTATCAGAATGATTGTC
Source organism: Eucalyptus microcorys (assembly GCA_014182515.1). NCBI lineage: Eukaryota > Viridiplantae > Streptophyta > Magnoliopsida > Myrtales > Myrtaceae > Eucalyptus > Eucalyptus microcorys. The sequence goes on from CM024566.1 coordinate 41,554,837, forward strand.
CATTTTGAACTAGTTTCATTTTGCTCTTTAAACAATAGATTTAACAATGATTGGATAATAATCATGCATAACCATCCATGCCAAGTACCATAATCATGTATGCAAATGACATAATTCTAAGAGTAATCGACACTCATCAAACACCGAATTTGATAGTTTTTCCTTTATCAAAGGCTGCATTCCAATGAATTAACATTTTATAGATAGAAATTGATAGTTATTACCAAATAACTGATGAAAGACATATTTCATATACAAGTCGCGCTATCAAATTACAATCAAATGTGCAATAACTATGAAGCCGTGAATCCATATGAGATGGGAAATGGAATTTCAGGAGGTAGTTGAACGGGGACAAAGAAAAAACTTGAATGGGCAAAATAGAAATAGCAGGAAAAACCTGTAGCAAGTTAGAACTTACTCGCCAGGAAATAATGAAATGACTCTGATTATCCCCATATAGATCTGGATGCACCTATCATGACAAAATTCTTTCAATATAAATTCTATAGCAAGAAACAATAAGAACAATGCCGCAAATGGAAAAATAACGCACCCTAGATCAAATGAAATATTAATGTCACTTTGAATATATTCGTTCATTTTCTTTATTCCCGTTCAAAAAGGAAAAGAAAGATGCTAATTAATATATATATCGGGAAAACGTACCCTCCATCCAACTTGTATGTTTGCTAACCTATTGTTGTCGAAGATCCAGATCTGAGCTCCACTTAATTGTCCATAATCACACTTTGGAATGTAATTAGAAATGAATGCTTTTGCTCCGCTAAAAGGAATACCGGGGCTGTTCAGCTCCAGATAAGCAAACTTCAAAAATTGAGAATCAAGACATCAGTAAATATAATCCTTTTGGCCATTATCGATTGGCATACGAAATTCACTACAATACGACACATTAGGTTTTTAATAATAAGTCATGTAATTACAAGAGAGATCAACATATGTCGAAGGTCATTGAAACAAGCTAAGTTGAGTGCAAAAATTCATGAAAGTAATAGTATGATACAAGAGACAACAATTCATTATGAATTGAATTCCGTCATTAAAGGAAGAACTTACTTGAAAACTTGCAGAATTAGGAGTCGAAGGATGATATATTTGTGGACGTGTTTGCTCAAGCAATTTGGCTCTCATCCGATATTCCTTTGTCCTTCTGAGAATTGGAATGGTCCCATTAGGACAGCTATCCAAAACATGTGGTCTCTCAAGTTGGTTAACTTGTGATTTCTGTCTGTGCTTTTTTTCGTTGAGTGAAAAGCTTGGTTTTGTCTGTCCATTCATGCAACAATTAGGGATTGAGCCAGTACTATAGAAATAGTGGCAGAATTTCACAGAAAATTGCATAATTAGTACGCAAGACGGTGTCTCTGCCGTCGAATGGAGGAGGAGAAGCTAGCAAAGGCTGATTTGTTCATATGTGTACGATAGACTAGGATCGATCGTGCAATTATCCCCTCACTTTCACCGATAAATTAATACCTGAAGCTTATGATCTTTTAATAAAGGGTGGTCGAACGCTGGTTGTTTATACATGTCGATACAATCGATGATCTCTCCATAAATTGTCTACAATAGTTACAGACAACAAAGGTTAATACTTCAATCCAAGGGACAAAGAATAATAGTATATGAACACAAGTGTGCACCGGGACAAAAGTCAAAATCAATCAAAATACCTTAAAGGTCTTAATAGGCCGCCTCTCTTGCTTCGAATATTGTTCTTCAGCATTGGAACCAACAAGAAGGGCAAACCATACAAATGCAAGGAAGGAAAATTTTCTCAACCCCATTGTCCGAGCCATTGTGCGATATGATTTGTTAAAGGGCTCTTTATATATTACAATTTGTTTTTTCAGATGGAGAAAGAATGCTCTAGAATAAAGAGGTAGATCATCTCTTTCCACTTTTCATGGAAAGTGAATGGATAATTCTAGTTATGGCATTACTCAATTGGCGTTATTCTTATCCAATTCTTTCCATTAATGCAAAAATATCATTTTCTATAAGAAGAGTAAAATCACGCAAATTTTCCATTCCAATGACTGTTGTAGAAACAATTAGGTAATTTTGATAAGAACGATCTTTGAAGATTGACTACTCAATTAAGAACCAACATTCGGATATTCAAGAGTGTTTGAAATACACCATAGTGAAAATACATATGTAATGAGTATTTGAAGTTCAAGATTAGAAATTAGATTTGGCATTTGAATTATCCTTGGCGTATTGATTCTAGGGTAAGAGTAATGCTAAGATGACAGTACTGCTATGTTCCAAAAATAACCGTGCCGTTTGCATCCCTATTTTCATAAGGAAACTGGATAACTAGCTTGTCCGGTTTATTTGATAAATTAAAATTTTAATTTGAACAATAATTGAACTGATCGGTTTTAGCTTACTTAAAAATTTATTAATCAATTTTTTTTTCCTTTTCTTTCTTTTTCTTTCGTTTTTTTTTTCTCCCTCCCTTCTTCCTCCTCAACTATGAATTGGACAAGCTAAGTCGAGCATGGTCCTCCTTTCATTCAATCAGGTGCGACATAAGCTTTCGTATTCCCTTTCGTTGTAAAAGCTCGCGTGGATTGTTTGGAAGCGAGAAAGGGGATGACTAGTTTTAATCAAAAGATAAATGTAATGTGAAAATTACTCTGATTAAATGAATAATAGGCTTAAATACTTATCCGATGTTGCAATTTGCGGTTGAATTACTTGTCGGGAGGTCTAGTTCGATTACACATCAGAATTTTTTTTTCCCCTTTTTCCTTTGTTTTCTCTCTCTGACGAGTGAACTTTTTCTTTTCTCTTTGTTCTAGTTCTTTCCGCCGCTTTATGCTTCAACATTACTAATCTAGAGAAAGAAAATTGAAGATGAGCTAAGCTTTGGGCTTTTCAAAGGGGAATGGCTGGGCTGGGTACATTGTTACAAAGAGAAGGATGAAAGAGAAGAAAAAAGAGCTCGACTTCGAAACTTAACTCCTCCGGGATGTATTTTAGAATGCTCTAACCCTAAAGATTTATATTGCTCTCTGAACACAACCTCTTGTATGAAATTTGTCATACATTCGATTGTCAAGAAGCATTCTGGTTTGCAAGATTATATTCGACCGGTTGATTTTGTATTTGCTTCCCTGCCAACATATATCATCCTTAATACTTATTATGGGTTGCCTTCAATTGACTGATTCTATTATTAGTAAAATCAGACTGATGATGAAAGAGTGTTATGTGAGGATAATGCTGTGCTCAACTTGTGTTTCCTTTTTGTCGTTCGTGTTCTTAAAACATGAATATTTCAAAGATTCAACCGTAAAAATATGCTAAGAATCACGTCATAGAAAAATTGAAAAGGAATAAACTTGAAATTATCACTCTTCTCTTCGCTTTGATCACCTCCATTTCCAGACCTCTCTGGGATAAATTTTGTTGGTTCCTCCCAGAGCTTAGGGTCCCTATGGATGCTCCATAAGTTTACTAATAACATAGTGCCTCTGGGCACATGATACCCAAGAGCAGTGCAATCATTTGATGATTCATGCGGTACTAAAAGTGGGGTTGGTGGAAACAACCTCAATGTCTCAGTGACAATTGCTTGGAGGTAAATCAGATTAGGTAGGTCGTGTTCGGTGATGAGCGGTCTTGCTTGATGTTGGCCTTGATCTCATTTTGAGCTTTCTTCAATGTATCTAGATTGTTCATGAGAAGAGACATTGCCCATTCTAGGGCAATTGATGCAGTCTCGTGCCAGCACCAAGTAATGTCTATATAAACATGAATTGACATAGTTGTGTAAAATTTGAAAAAGTAAAAGTAGAATAAAACATGATATGATGTTCGCAAATAGTAAGCTTTGTACTATACTGAATCATTCAAAGTTCCTAAGGAGAGTTGTAATTAGTGTCTTGATCTCTTGGTGAAACCTATGCAATTCATGTGCATCAAAAAGGTTATAAATGAGATTAATCTTTATTAATATTAGAATTCCCAAGAATTTCTTGCTTGTAACCCCCTAATATTTGACTTTTAAGGTAGTTTGTGTCACAACGATCAATTGGCGTGTAGAATCAGATGTTCGACATTCTCACCGTAATGTGAGTTATACATGATTCTGAACCTATAAAGGACTTCCATAAGATCATATCGTTGTTTATTAGTCTGAGTTGACCTAATTACATTAAGGCATTTACTCCTTTAGCTGTAGTTAGAACCTGTTTCAATTGTTCTGCTTGCTTGTAAATTGCCAGCCAACGATGAAATGCTTGCACCTTCCAAATGATATATATCAAATTTCCAAAATGAATCCTACGTCTGAACTGTCCTTAGCCGAAGAGAACAGTGAAAAAGTTTCCATCAATCGACTTCAAAATCTATAGTAAAAGCTAAAATACAAGTAATAGCTCGTCTTGTTTAATATGCAGCATGCTTTATCTAGAAAAGTCAAGCTATAGGTGACGTGAAGTAGCCAATTGATGAAATGAAGATAACCTCGACAAACACTAAGAAATTCCGCGAATGAAAGGACAAAAGAAAGCATTAGTACCGTGATGACACCCTTGAGGGTTTGGTCGATATAAGATTCTGGTTCCTTCTCTTGTAAGGACAACATAACATCAATCAATGCCATCGTTTTCCTTTCTTTCCGGGTCAACTCCTTTCTCATTCCTGTAATTTCAACAATCAGATTCTGGCAAAACCTATCCATTTTCCTCATCAAACTTATCATCCTCTTCTCAACGCCCTGAAAATCAACCCATTGAAAGATTGGTAAATAATCACCTAAATTAGCATTCCCGTGAAGCTCCACGACCTCTTTTATGATGCAGCGGAATTCTGCAGCTTCTTCCCCGACAGCATCCTTGCCGTAGTACCTCTTTCTTCCGATCGTTCTCATCTCAATGTTAAATGAAAGCTCTCTGAATTTCGATCTCATTTCGACCTTCGTCCACCATTGGTTCGATTCATGAAATAGTCCTTTTAGTAGCAACCTCACTTCATCGTGCCTGACAATAGTAATATACATTGTGAATACCCCTATATATCCGATAAGCGACTACATAAGCACCACCATAAATTGTACTGTCCAACCTCTGCATACAAAAAACAGACGAAGCAAAAAAAAAAAAAATTATAACCATGTGGTTTAGTGTGTGTCCAATTCTACTCATAATTAATTTGAAGAGAAACATCTAATAGTTTCATGCCATTTGAAAATAACAAATGACCCCCTACAAGCTCGCATGGGTAATTAAATCTTAAACTTCCCTCCATACAATAATGAAATTTGTACGTTTCATAGTCGGTGAGATGCTCTTTCTATTTGTTTTCCCAAAAAGCCTTAAAGTTTGTCATACCTAACATCTGATAACATGGCTATGCGGGTGGAGGAGAGCATTTCCAATGCAATGAGACGCCGGAGATTGCGCCAGTGATCACCATACGAGATGAATCCTATGGTGGTGGAGTTGTAGTTGAGATGTTTCCCGGCAAGAGTGTCTGGCCGGTTGGCGAAAATAATGTCGTTTCTCGTGAAACATTCCTCAGCCACGGATGGGTTGGAGGTCACAAGGACTTTACGCACGCCGAATTTAAGCAACAAGACGTTGCCGTATCTCTCCGTGAGACTGTGTAGGGTTCGGTGAACCGGCTCTTTAAGCAGATGGAGATGACCTAAGATAGGAAGACGCGGAGGACTTGGTGGAAGCCGGTTCATGCTTCTAGGGTTTGCCTGTTTTTGGATGATTGGTTTCCAGATCAAGAGAAGATGGGCTAAGCTTTGGGCTTTTCAAAGGGGAATGGGCTGGGCTGGGTCCATTGTTACAAAGAGAAGGATGAAAGAAGAGAAAAATGAGAGCACGAGTTTGAAAATTAACTCCTCCCTTGTCTATTTTGTTTCCTTCTTGTTGTTGGTGCCCATAAAACATGAACATTTCAAGGATTGAAGCGAACTCAGGTGGCCAGTAAAGTACCAGCAGAACATATATAGGGAACAGGTTAAGTACTTTCCTATTATATAATTGTCTTGCTGTTTCTCAACCCTTAAAGACGACGGATATGTAGAGTGCATTTGGTTAGACTTTTGGAAAAAGTCCTTGGCAAAATGTAAAGGGCTTTAAGTTAAAGGGATTTTTTAAAATGCAAATTGCGTTTGGTAAATTGTAATCTAGAAATCCATTGCAAAATATCTTAAAATAAAATAGCATTTGAAGAAGTTATATTTACAAAGGACCTTTACTATTAAAAAAGAAAAAAAACTTGACCAGTGAGGGGTAGCCTCTACTGGCGATCCAAATCTATAGCCAACAATTGTCGTCTGAGCTTACCGGACCTCAGGCGGCCCTCGAAGACCATCGACGAGGGCCACCTGAGGTCACTTGCGATCACTGACGAGGGTCGGGTGACCCCTACGAGGGTCACGTGACCCAAGCAAGACCCTTGCCTGAGGTCGCATGAACCACCGACAATAGTCGCTTGGGTCGTCGTAACCGTCACTGACCTCTCTTTAGCCCATCGTTAGCCCCCCTCAGCCTTGCGCAACTCGGACGGCCGCCCTCAACGGAGAAGATGAACAGTGAAGTAGTAAGGGCAAAACCAGAAAATAAAATGTTAGTCGATGATAGTTTGGGAAGAAAATTTCTCACTAAACCTATTCGAATTTGCATGCCAAGAAGGCTGAAAGCCCAAGGCACCCCAAGATCAGCCTTGGGCTTTCAACCTTCAGAAAGCTAACTTTTCCCTAATGGGGTTTGTAAAATCTTTCCCAAACGCTCAATATTTGACAAGCACATGCCATGACAACAGAAGTCTTACAACCTTGTTTTCGTGGAGCGGATGAAGCTCCTACACTCCTCACAGTGTTCCCGTTAGTGTGCAAGGCAGAGGTTCCATGTCCATTTGTCGACCGATCATGTATCCATCATTTTTTAGAGGAGGTGGATCATGGATTCACGTGGTTTATACAAAACCTCTAGAGGATCCATTTTTGGCATCAAAAGTCCCTGCCCTTCATTCATGTCGATCTCCTCTTCTCCATCCCTTTTCCACTCAAAGCACTGAATCAACGCCCCTAGCCCTAGTTCAATCACTCTTCTTGCCATATTAGCTCCGAGGCAAGCTCTCCTTCCAGCACCAAAAGGAAGGAACTTGAAATTATCAATCTTCTCTTCTCTTTGATCACCTCTGTTTCCAAACCTCTCTGGAATGAATCTTGTTGGTTCCTCCCAAAGCTTAGGGTCCCTATGGATGTTCCATAAGTTCACTAATAACATGGTGCCTCTGGGCACGTGATACCCAAGGACATTGCAATCACTTGATGATTCATGCGGTAATAAAAGTGGGGCCGGTGGAAACAACCTCAATGTCTCATTGACAATTGCTTGTAGGTAATTCAGGTTCGGTAGGTCGTGTTCGGTGATGAGGCGGTCTTGCTTGATGTTGGCCTCAATCTCGACTTGTGCTTTCTTCAATGTATCTAGATTGTTGATGAGGAGAGACATTGCCCACTCTAGGGTAGCTGATGTAGTGTCCGTGCCAGCAGCAAATAATGCCTATATAAACAAAAATTGGACATAGTTATGTAAAATTCCAAAAAGTAAAAGTAGAATAAAACACAATCTGACGTTCACAAATAGTAAAAACTTTGTACTATACTAAATCATTCAAAGTTTTTTTAGAGTTGTAATTAGTGTCCCGATCTCTTGGTAAAACCTATGCAATTCATATGTGCATTGGAAAGGTTACAAGTGAGATTAATCTTTATTAAGATTAGAATTCTGAAGAATTTCTCACTTTTTTTTTTTTTTTTTTTATGGGCAAATTAACCCCTTGATATTTGACTTTTAAGATAGTTTGTTACAACAATCAATTGGCATATAGAATCACGTGCTCAACATTCTCACCGTAACGTGAGTTACACATGATTCTGAACCTATAAAAGGACTTTTATAAGATCATATCCTTGTTTATTAGTCTGAAATGACCTAACTACATTAAGACATTTAGCCCTTTAGCTATAGTTAGAACTTGCTATCAATTTGTTCTGTTTGCCTGTAAATTGCCAGCCAACGATGAAATGCCTGCACCTTCCAAATGATATATATCAAAATTCCAAAATGAATCCCACGTCTGAACTGTCCTCGGCAGAAGTGAACAGTCAAAAGCTTCCGTCAATCGACTTCGCGGTTAAAACTAAAAGCTAAAATACACGTAATAGCTTGTCTTATTTAATATGCAGCATGCTTTATCTAGAACAGTCAAGCGATAGGTGACGTGAAGTAGCTAATCGGCGAAATGAAGATAAACTAGATAAACACTAATAAATTCCACGAATGAAAGGACAAAAAGCAAGCATTGGTACCAAGATGACACCCTTGATAGTTTGGTCAGTATAAAATTCTGGTTCCTTCTCTTGCAAGGATAGCATAACATTAATCAATGTCCTCGTATTCCTTTCCTTCCGGGTCGACTCCTTTCTCATTCCTCTAATTTCATCAATCAAGTTCTGGCAAAACCCGTCCAATTTCCTCTTCAACCCTATCATCCTCTTCTCAACGCCCTGAAAATCAACCCACTGAAAGATTGGTAAATAATCACCTAAATTTGCACTCCCGTTAAGCTCCAAGGCCTCTTGCATGATGCGGCAGAATTCTGCAGCTTCTTTGCCGATGGGGTCCTTGCCGTAGTGCCTCTTTCCTACGATCGTTCTCATCACAATGTTAAACGAAAGCTCTCTGAATTTCGATCTCATTTCGACCTTCTTCCACCATTGGTTCGATTCATGAAAGAGTCCTTTTAGTAGCAACCTCGCTTCGTCATTTCTGACAACAGTGATGTACGTTGTGAATATCCGTATATCTCTGATAAGCCGACTACATAAGCACCACCGTAAATTGAACTCTTCAACCTTTGCATACAAACCGACAAAGCAAAAACAAATTATAACCATGTGGTTTAGTATGTGTCCAATTCTACTCGTAATTAATTCGAAGAGAAACATTTAATAGTTTCATGCCATATGAAAAATAACAAAATGATCCCCTAAAAGCTTGCTTGGGTATCATATCTTAAACATTCCTGGATACAATAACGAAATTTGTATGTTTGATAGTCGGCGAGATGCTCTTTCTATTTGTTTTCCCAAAAGCCTTAAAGTTTGCTATACCTAACATTTGATAACATGGCTATGCGGGTTGAGGAGAGCATTTCCAATGTCATGAGACGCCGGAGATTGCGCCAGTGATCACCATACAAGTTGAATCCTATGGTGGTGGAGTTGTAGTTGAGGTGTTTCCCGGCAAGAGTGTCCGGCCGGTTGGCGAAAATAATGTCGTTTCTTGTGAAACATTCCTCAGCCACGGATGGGTTGGAGGTCACAAGGACTTTATGCACGCCGAATTTAAGCAACAAGACATCGCCGTATCTCTCCGTGAGACTGTGTAGGGTTCGGTGAACCGGCTCTTTAAGCAGATGGAGATGACCTAAGATAGGAAGACCAGGAGGACTTGGTGGAAGCCGGTTCTTGTTTCTAGGGTTCGCCTGCTTTTGGATGATTAGTTTCCAGATGAAGAGAAGGGAAACAGGAAAGAAAACGAAGAGCACCACTTTGAAACTAAACTCCTCCATGATGTCCTTTGGATGCGCTCTATTACCACAACCTCATAAATAGAATTCGTCATACATTTGTGTTCATTGTAGCTGTTGTCGGGCAGCATTTTTGTGGAGCAAAATAGTCGACACTGATTGTACTATGAACACGTGTTATTACAAGAAAGAAACAACACTATATTCATTACACACTTAAGACACTCTCTGACCCACAATTTCGGCCAATTGATTTCACATTCGATGGTGATAGTCGTTGGCGCTCGTCAGGATATCCATATATATACGAACATTTCCACGAGTTAAGCCTAACTCAGCCGATTAGGTCAAAAGACATGAATGCTACAGAAGACTTATTCTAGTGCTTCACCAGACCATTGATTTGTTGTTCGAGACCAAACCCTTTGTGATGAAAGGTAGAACATGTATAGGTAAGAGGTCAAGTACTTTTCTAGTATTTTTTGTCCTCTAATTGTCCATGTCATGGTTATTTTTCTGGGAAAGGAGGACTTCAAAATTTCTTTTATGAGCATATGCCATGACAAGAAAAGTCCTATAACCTTTTTCATTTGGAGTCGATCGCAGTGTTCTCGTCAGTGTGTAAGGCAGAGGATCCATGTCTCCTTGTATAGTGAACTCTTTATAGCGTCGATACATCAAATAAAAGTCCATAAAAATCAAAAGGTAGACGAAATTCCTAACGATGTCAATGTGTTTTCATTACTATTCTCCAGTAGCGAATAACCTGAGCGGATCGCAGCTCCGGTGCTTGTATTGTTTGCTTGCATATTACAAGTAGAAATTGTATGCAGTTCTCAGGTCAAGCGAGTGGTTAACCGCTTGATATGCATGTGACAGATCATGTATTCGAATCACAGTACTTATCATACAAAATGACATTAGGAATCCTGCCCGCCATTTTACAGATAGAGCCTTGTCAACTTGCGCGCTTACGTAGGGATCAATACAAGTAAATGTTCGGGACAACTCGTGTTACAATTAGTTTAGGACTAAATCGACATAATGAAAAAGTTTAAAACTGAAATTAGGATCAATTTGGTAATTTTTCCTATTTGATGGCTTTCATAAAATAGAATAGTGGGATATTCGTAATGTAATTGACTATCTAATACCAAGCCCAAAAAACTTGGACTGCCTATTAGTTTAGCAATACTAGATGAAAAATCTAATTTTTTTTTTCGTAATGAAATTCAATGTTAATTATTTTCTCCTCAAAATGTTATCAATTGGCATAATTTAATCAGATTAAATTCACACGATTACTTCTCTTGGTTAGGTGGGAGATGGGAGTTTGCATGGAGAGAATTAATGAAGAAAGTGGGCCCCTCGTATTACAAGAAAGAACGTACGCATCTCCAACCTAATCTATGAACAGAAACCTCGGATTGCATGAGTGCATGAAACTTTCCCTAAATTACACCTCAATGCCTCTCCCATCTTGCATTTTTGTTGAATCCTTGGTAAAATTGTGTAAGCTTATTGCATTTTTCCGCATTTTCTTGGAGCCTTATCGAGCAACAACCTTGAAACAAAAAAAAAAAAAACCACATCGATAAATATTAATCGAAATGTATTTATGTTATATATTTCAGGAATTCCATCGATGAAAAAGAAAGATTTACAGAACAAACTTTAAAGATGTGGTGTAAGGTAAGTCGTGATTGGAAAACGACCTCATGTCGTGTAGGAAATTATGTTTTAACATAGGTGACATAATTCTTTGTGGAAGGGCAAGCGCGACGGCTGTGGAGAGGCCAGGGGTCCGACGGCGACAAAGGGGTGGTGCGACTGAGGTAGGGTCGGATGTGGTTTTTGTGTAAATACCTTCACAAAACAAGGGTATTTTGGTTTATTACTTTACCAAGTAAATTTACCCCTTTCTTTTATACACCATCAATATACCACATAGATGTGTAACAGCAAATCAGCTTCTCCCTCAATCTTTCTTTTTTCCTACAAATGTAATTGGGGTCTTTGTGCGATACTTAATCTGTGTTCTCCTTTTTTTTTTCTTTTTTTTTCTTTTTTTACAAAACTCATTTTCGTCATTAGGTAATTATATTTATAAAAATTGACCAACTATTCATATCAATTCGATATAAATAAGTCGTGCCAAAAAAAAAACAAACTTACTTATAGTTTCACCTTTTGTCCTCCTTTCTCTCTCCTAACCTCAAACTACAAACACTCTCTCTCTCTCTCTCTCTCTCTCTCTCTCTCTCTCTCTCTCATTGTTCAATCTGAAACAGTAAGTTCTCCATACATGGCTTAGGTAGATAGATCTTTCAAGATGTACAGTCTCATATGTGCATGCACATTACATGAGTCACCTGTCTCCTTGTCTTCTTAAATTGAAACTGGTTTGCAAATTTGCATGCTTTAGCCCTCCGTAATTACTTTGTTCATCATCTTGCTTCTCTTCTCTTTTTTTTTTTTTTTTTTGTTATTTTTTGCATTACTTGATCAGGTCCGAAGGAGATCGAAGAATGATCATCGACTTGGATATCGCGTGCTTCGACCTGAGCACCATCACCGTACCAGAATGTCCAAATGCTGTGTCGCCTCAAACGGGGGATCATCCTCACAGTTATCATCACCATCAAATGCAAAATATCTTCAGCTGCAACACCAACAACAAGCACATGACAGTTAAAGAAGCCATCGATGGAGATCCCAGCAATACTGGTAATCAACCTGGACTACTGCAAGATATGTTCCAGCAACTTGTCGCCGACCATGCGCAAAACCGGAACGGCATCACCGCCCAAAATTCGAGCAATGAAGCCCCCCCGATGCCGCCTCCAGATCACCTAGGCTTCTTCCATCTCTTCCACTTGGCCAGATCCTCCTCATCCCTCTCGCCACCATGGCCTTCACCCTCCCTGCTCCCGAAACCACCACTCTCATACGCGAACCCTAACGCATCCACAACATCGTCGGTGCTGTATGACCCGCTCTTCCACCTGAGGAACTTGCAACCTCAGCCTCCGCCGATGGGAGAACTATCGTTCCCGTACGTGGGCTTGCCCAACGAGGCTGACAGAGGGGAAAACGTCATTGATGGAGAAGGAGGGACGACGGCGGCGATGATGATGATGTATGGGGAGGATGAAGGGGTGTTGGAGATGATGGACGGTGGCAATAGGGTTAAGATTGGCAAGAGGAGGGGAGGGAATAAGTTGACCAAGCACTTTGCTGCTGAGAGAGACAGGAGGACTCAGTTGAATGAGAAGTATGTGGCTTTGAGGGACTTGATCCCCAACCCCACCAAGGTAATGCATCTACTGATCGCATATTTGCTTTTCAAAACCTTGTATTAATGATTGAAACTACATATGTAATTTATCTATATGAGTATATGGCCAAAAAAATGAATTTAACTACCTTAATCAAGCGTGCTGATTTTCATGGATGAACCCTTATTCCAAAAGCTTTAATTCATTGATGAATGGAGATGATCTTTTCTTCTACCAGTTTTATAGTCTTCTTTCTCTAGCCCCTGCCTTTTTTCATAAATCACACAGTCTTATACATTTCGATTTTATAACTTATAGCTGCAAGAAATGTCTTTCCTTTTCTTCTTCTCTCTTCATAAATGAGAGCTTTGTGATATACATTCCAAGGCGTTAGTTAAGACCAAAGACATTGATTTCCCTTGTAGCAATCATCATCGAATCGTATTATCTCATCTTATTGTATAGCACTAATTGAGTGATCAGGAAGCTTAGACTTACTCTTACCCATAAATGCGCGCGTAATCTTTGTTTCAGATGATTGCTGAGTAATGCTAGGTGTAGCTCCTTTAGGTCCTTCATAAACAGGACCTTCGCGATATGCTTTAATCGCCAGTTAAAATCGACGATATTTGTTTTCTTGTCGTAGCTAGTAATAGTAATCAGCTGTATACACATACATATTCGTCATCTTTCTATGTAACACTGCTTATGGGGCTCAGCATTTTTCCTGGCGATACATATGCTTTGTTGCGAATGATCTTTGTTGACTAATTTCAGGCTTATTTAGACTGATTTACACATTTGGTATACGCCGGACAGTGATGGAACAAGCTGCAAATTGGCATAATAAGACATTCAACACCCGCTAAGAGTCTATATAGCAGTTCTCAGTAAAACTGATTTATCTTAGGATACCCAACGTTATATTCATTTTTACTAGAAAGGATGACATTTAGTACCATGACAGTATATGTTTATATTGACTATTTCTTGGTGGCGAAAACGAACTGTTTGTTCTGTGTATTTGAAGTTTGATCGGGCATCCATTGTGGGAGATGCCATTGAGTACATCAAGGAGCTCTTGGTACTTGTGAAAGAGCTGAACCTAATCTTGGAGAGGAAAAGATGGGGAAGAGAAAGGAAATGCAAGAGACGGAGGGTCGCCATTGAGGAGGAGGAAGAGGAGGCAGAGGAGGCTGTAGACGGAGAGAGCTCCATAACCGCGGTCACGCCACCGGGCCACCTGGCTGATCGGTCCTTCAACGGGACACTGAGGAGCTCTTGTCTCCAGAGGAAGTCCAAGGTGACCGAGGTCGACGTGCGCATCGTCAACGACGAGGTCATGATCAAGCTCGTGCAGCGGAAGAAGATCAATTGCTTGCTGCACGTGACCCGGGTCCTCGACGAGCTTCAGTTAGACCTCCACCACGTTTCAGGCGGCCACATCGGCGAACACTACAGCTTCTTGCTCAACTCCAAGGTTGTGCGAACTCGATCTTGATGCCCTCCCTTAAATACGTCCTCAAAGCTCGGTAGACCTAACTAAACTTGATCGTTGCTGCATTTCAGATATGTGAAGGGTCGACGGTGTATGCGAGCGCGATCGCAAGCAAGGTCATAGACGTTGTCGACAGGCAGTACTATGCAGCCACACCACCACCAAGCAGCTGCAGCTACTAGGGTTTGAGGAGGAGACGATGATGAAGACCTTTTAGTCCCTTTATTTCTTGTCATTTACATTTTCATTGCCAAACTATGGAAAATAATCGAAGCCTAGTAGGAATTAACTGAACCATAAAACTATATTACGTCACCTTATTGCAAATGCAGACATATACTTCGGAATTGATTCGTTAATGCCTCTTGAGATGATTGCTTGATGCGTACTTTCTAAGTCATTCAAACAAGGCAATGATGGCGTAGAGAGATATTGAGGACGTCTATGGATTGAAGTTCCATCCTCATTTTCTAAGTGCCTGAGTAATTTTTCGGAGTTCAAATATGCCATTCAAATTGTTGTACCGTGTGAACGTTGCAACACATCTGGATTAGCTCACTTGAGGCATTATCCGTTTTGGTTCGTTCCACATAATCCACACTAAATCCCACAAGGTCCCCATCCCAACGGTGCTTTCATCTGAGCACTCTTAACATCGAAATTCGAATGTTAAATGTTGTTATTATATCAAAATGCATCTTTTTAGAAACATTTTCCCTATGTCTAGTGCATAATTTCAGCTCATTCTTGCCCCCCTTCGTTGCTGTGGAAGTCTGTCGGATCCCGTTTCTTGTTCGGGTCCTCTCATCCTGATAATCATTCCCAACCCTCGTAGAACGGGTGGTTACAAACATTCATACTAAAATTACAATGAACTTTGTCCTTATCTAAGTGCTCTTTCAGTATCGAGACTTGGTAAGCCGTCAAAGGTGAGCAAGTGAAGGGACCACATCTAGAGAGAGAGAGAGAGAGAGAGAGAGAGAGAGAGAAGTACGATTCCGAGAATAACAGCAGAAAATCTGCAGATATGCAAGCGCAACAAGATTGTCAGCCGTGCCAGCATTTGCTATTTCGGAGCAGGCACCCTTTAGGACTCTGCCTATCCCCCTTATGTTCTCTTCTTGTTTCTGTTAACTGTTCATGATTGTTTCGGACCAGCTCCTCATGCAGATACCATCATTAACTCCGAAAAGGATGTACTCGTTCGATTGGACAAGAGCGCTGAATGATCATTAATGGAACTTATACATGGTCGGTTTTCACTCATCCACATGTTGTACCCTGGAACCTCAGCATGCAGTGTTGTCGCATTGTTAGAATTCAAGAGGTGCAAATGGACTGTTCTAATGATAGAAAGATGTCTATTGTTTCTTCGGTATCGCCGGGCCGGTTCGACCGGGAATCATTCCGAGTTGAGCTATACTATGCAAACCAAAGGTATATATATTCGGAATGGCTAAGTCTATAGTATAACTCAATTCTTACTTTTTTTGGAAGTTACTTATCTATCTTATTGATAACTTCGTAGCCCGTGACTCCATATGCTTTTCCCGGGATTTGAACCTTAAACTTCGGTCGATCCCTTTCTTCCCTTTTCTTTTAATTTTTAATTTTTAATTTTTAATTTTTAATTTTTTGTTTTTTGATCAATCAGGTGTATTACTAAAATTTGGAGATCCTCTATGAGGAATTTGGCGGCCCCTAGTGGACTTACCTAAGAAACTCCATAAACCCATAAACCCTTCTATCCCACCTCCCCATTCCTATGTAAAAGTAGTGGCCACTCGGGTAAGCCCCCAATAGTTCTCTCTCTTCCTTTCTAGTAGGCCGTTCACAATCGCAACTTCACAAGTAGATAGGACACATTCTCGTTCCGAATAAACAGTAATTGCCCTTATATTAGCTAACTCGAAGCTTAAAATCGGCAAAAGAGAACTTCTAATTTCATAATTCAATGGAAGGAAAGATCAACTATCGGATAACAATTTCAATATAAAATACTAAATTTGGCCAATTATGTCGCGAGGGCTTTGCAAAATCCTCCGGACGGTTTAATCTATAACCGCTTGTCGAATCATTCTAGGGCCTCACTACCGATGGAGTTGGATGGCAACTCACTTTGCGTGACCCCTTATATTAGTGAATCTCTTCCCATGGAAACTAACGTTGATTAAAAAAGAAAAAAAAACTCTATTTCTTGACTTCTCTAAATCATCATCGCATCGAACTATTTATAGTTAGAAAAAATGAAATTAAAAATCAAAATCCCACAAAAAAAAAAAATTAAAATGTCGCAAAGAATCAAATTCCATATATGTGAATTTCCACAAGAAAAACGAAAATTCCATCTTTGTCAAAAAAAAATTTAACCTTTTCAATTTTATGTATGTATGATAATGTGAAATTGAAGGTGCGGGGATGGTGTACGGTTTGCATGAGGTTCCGGGCAGTTTGCATGGGAGAATATCGGTGGTGAAGTGGGGCCCACCGATTGATTCTTTAACTACTCAGGAATAATAAATAAATAAATAAATAAATAAATAAATAAAGGTTAAAAAAGGGAATTCGCATCTCCGACCTAAACTACCGTTCTTGGAGAACCACCCCAATTCGCATGACTTCACCAAAGCTCCTCCCCATATTTACACATTTTGCCACTTTCTCAATTCTATCATTTTTTGAAAAATTTATTGTATACTTTTGGAAATTCATTTGGGTTTCGAGAACTATTTCCATTCCTTATATAACTAAATCGATTGGTTTTCTCGTGCCAGAATTCATGATAAGCATGAGTACAAGAGTATAGTACCTATGTCGTTCTAAAAGATGGGAAGATTTTACTAGATTCGGGAAAATTAAAGTTTACGTGTCGAGGCTGGCCGCTCGAGTTGGGGATTCTTCGCCTATCGATCAAGGGCCTTCTTTTTCTAAGGTGATGAGTCGAGAAGAAGTGTCGTTTGTATCTCTTGGTGAATACTACGGGTTTTGTGTGCTGGTTGAGGAACAATAAACGTGCTTCGCATTTAAGATAAAATCATATAGGCAGAGGGAGATAGTGCCCGGAAATAAAGATGAGCATATAGAGCTAGCTCATGATGATAGCTTCAAAAGACTAGTCTGAGTGACCACAAGAAGTTGGCAAATGTGACCCATGCGATCGATTCTATCCAATGAAGTGAAATGGTTCCTTCAAGAATGAGAACTTAGAGGGGGCGAAAAAATGGGTTTTGCTGCGATTCCACGAGCTTAAACAC
Source organism: Eucalyptus microcorys (assembly GCA_014182515.1). Classification (NCBI taxonomy): domain Eukaryota; kingdom Viridiplantae; phylum Streptophyta; class Magnoliopsida; order Myrtales; family Myrtaceae; genus Eucalyptus; species Eucalyptus microcorys. The sequence goes on from CM024566.1 coordinate 41,572,461, forward strand.
GGTGTTGGTTGAACTATTGAGGCTTAATTACAAATCGCTACTGATTGCTTAAACCTTTTAAGGAAACAACTGTATTTTCGACTCTAAACAAATGATGAATAATGTCAAGTATTCGAGTTTATAAAGACTCGATATAAAATATTATAAATCAAATAATGACTTAATCCTCTCAACATAAATTATTACTAAATAATTATTCGACTGATATATATGTGATTGCATATACCAATCTTTATAAATTATTAGAAAAGTTTCCTTACTTTTCCCCCTCAATGATTCTGTTGAAGGAGAAAAATAAAAAGGGGAGAAGGAGAGGGGGAGTACGGAAAATATGAGTGGGGCCCAGATGATGGGAATCTCAGTAACAACCAACGTCCTCTGCCAATTTGCAAACTCATCAAGAAAAAAAAAAGGCAAAAAAGTATCTTCTTTTTCAAGGACCCAAAAAAAAAGTAAAACTGAAAAATAACGAGAATAATCTTAAATACGTCGAAATTAGTCTAACTAAATCGGAAAATAAAGAGATAACGAGCTTATAAAGATATTAAACCGATATTCAATAAACCCAATAAAAAAATACGTGGTGATTTTCCACATAATCATTTTAAATATCGACCTTAATATATGTGAAAATATTAACGATAAAAATGAATTTCCATTTTCTTTTCTTTTTTCTCTTCCCTCTGTCTTTCTTTATCATTTCTTTTTTCTTACACACATATCTTCCTCTTGCAGCTTTTGTCCCTCCTAACCTCCCACTGCAACTCCCCACCTCTCTCTCTCTCTCTCTCTCTCTAAAGCTGATAAAGAAGAACGCGGTAAGCTTTTCCTCGCCATGGCTACGTAGCTCGACAGCGCGCGCACATCACTTTCCAGTCTTCTTCTTCTTCTTCTCTTCTTCTTCTTTGGGTTGAGCTATTCATGTTGCAAGGTCAGGTCTAGTTCAGTGACGTGCTGTTCTTGCTTCTGTTCATGGCAGCCGGCGAATACCCACCTGAGGAAACCATGGAGGAGACGGCCGAGTGCTTCGCCGTGGCCTTTCCGGAAACGGGTCCCCACCATCAGCGGGAGAACGTCGTCGGCGATCTCCATTGCCATTATCAGCAGCAGGGGCTAATGGGGTTCGCGGCCGAGGACGGCGGCTGCGGCGGCGGCGGCGGCGGGGATCGCCGGGACGTCTCCCGCGTCGCGATGGAAGAAGGGTTCCATCGGGTCGGGCCGGGGACGAGGATTATGGCGATATGAATCAGGTGGTCCTGCCGCCGCCGCCGCCGCCTAACGGTGGTGGCCAGTGTTCCTCGGATTGGAGCTACGCTGCTGCTCCGGGAACGGAGGGCTTGAGCCACGACATGATAGGCCAGCAAGTCGCCGATCCCTTGCAGTTTCTGCAGAGCCAGGCCCTGCAGAACTTCGGCGGCGACGGCACTTCCGACGTCTTCGCTCCGGCGGGGCTGCCGCCGGACCTCCTCAATCTCTTCCGCCTGGCCCGATGCTCCTCGTCCTCATTGCTCCCCAGCTCGTCGCTGTCGTTTGCAAACCCTAACTCCCCCGCGCCGCCCGTCCTCTTCGACCCGCTCGCCCATCTGAGCAATTTGCAGCCGCAGCCCCCGTTCATGAAAGAGCTGTTCCAGTCTCTGCCGAACGGTGGAGCCTGTGGGTACAACGGCTTGCCACTCGCCGGCTCGTCGTCGTTGTTTGGCGGTGGCAACAACATCGAGAGAGGGGAAACCGAAGGAGATGAGGGAAACAATCTTGGGATGACGATGATGTACTGCGAGGAGGATGGGAGCCATCAGTTCACGGAGAACGATAATGGGGTTTTCAAGTTCGGGAGCGACATGATGGCGGACATGGAGGGCTGCCGTGTCAAGGTGAAGATGGGGAAGAGGAGGAGAGGGAAGGTGACCAAGCCTTACACCACCGAGAGGGACAGGAGGTCCCAGATCAATGTCAAGTACGACGCCTTGAAGAAGTTGATCCCCAGCCCTACCAAGGTACTGTACACACACATTCGCGCTTTGCTTCTTTGATTGATAGCCATTTATAGATGCTGGATCGAATTCGGGTTGTCGCCGCCACCGTCGTTCTTACATTCTATGCCTGAAAATGGGGTGAAACTTGGGAGTTCGACATGTGGGTCGAAATGGGGAAAGTGATGGCTGATCATGGAACTGGAATGGAGCTCTCGCTAGCTCCAGTTTCCTGTTCTATGGGCGGATCCCAACACCGAAATCTTCCTAAAGAAGGGAGAGAAGGGAATGACAAAACTTCTTTCTTGATTTTGGACTGTTGCTGGAGAAGATGGTTTTGGCCCTATCTTGCCATGCTCTTTTCCTCTTCCAGTTTTTTTCCCCTATCATCTTCAGTCCATTTCCAAACCAGGGCCACCAGCATATGTACTTGTTACCTTTTATTGCCATCATATTGTACCGAGAATCATTCTCCCTGCTTTAAATGGGATATTTTTAGTACTCGTTACGCACTTTTTAGTTACATGTCCAGCTTAATGTGTCGTATATCCCGTGTAGGGTATTGATCATGGTTATTTGGGTTCTAAACTATGACAGTGCTTATGGAAGTTTAGTTTTTTTTCCCCCAATGCAAGATTGTATATGCTTGCTTTTTGGCAAATTTACTGCGTTGTGCAACTGCTTGTGTTTGTGTACATGAAGGGTGATAGGGCATCCATTGTGGGAGATGCCATTGAGTACATCAAGGAGCTCTTGAGAACCGTCAACGAGCTGAGGCTGCTTGCGGAGAAGAAAAGATGGGGGATAGAGAGAAGCAAGAGGCAGAAGGTCGAGGAGGAGGGCTTTGATGGGGAGATCTCCATAACCCCGAACCCGGGCAACCCGGTGGATCAGTCCTTCAACAGGACTCTGAGGAGCTCTTGGCTCCAGAGGAAGTCGAAGGTCACTGAGGTCGATGTCCGCATAATTGAAGACGAGGTCACGATCAAGCTCGTGCAGCGGAAGAAGATCAATTGCTTGCTGCATGTGTCTAGGGTTCTTGATGAGCTCCAGTTGGATCTCCACCATGTTGCTGGTGGCCACATTGGTGAACACTATAGCTTCCTGCTCAATACCAAGGTCGTGGGGCTTTCATTTTGTCTGAACCAATTCTCAAAACTACCTTTTTTTCTTTAATTTGACAAGAAAAAGTTAACTTTTCATGGATCTCCCCCAAGTTTAGCCGGTATAAGGAAAATATTCATCTTCTTCTTATGTTCAATTTTCAGATCTATGAAGGTTCAACAGTGTATGCTAGCGCAATTGCGAGCAAGCTCATAGAGGTTGTTGACCGGCAGTATGCAGCCACACCACCACCGTGCAGCGGCTACTAGGGTTTGATGAGTTGGAGAGGAGAAGAAGACGGCGGTATTAGATGGATTATGCTGCTTTGTTATCAATAGATACTGATACTAATACTTAGTTATAGAATAAATATAGTAGGAATCAAGGGCTGCTGTTTGGCCATAAAAATCAAGTACTGCTGCAATACCCTTTCCCATTTTCTTGAGGTGACTTCTGGATGCTATGTCAAGTATTTTCTGAATCTTTTTTGGGTCCTTTTCATTTCGCTAGCATCTGCTGATCTTGGAGTTTACAGTTTACACAAGTTGTGGTGGTCATATTCATAAAAACAAGTAGGTTTTGTGACTTTGCTCAGATTTAGATTCGCCTTTTTGCTATTCAATCCATCATCGAATTCAAATTTCATCCGCACAAACACTGAGATCTTTTCGTCCATATAAGCAGCTGCGTCTAAAGTACCAAAAATAAGACGGAAGACGGAAGTACTTTTATAAAACCCTAGACACTTGAGTTGGAAAATGTCGAATCTTTCCTCCTAGCTGCAGCCAAAATATTGTTGTTTACGCAACCATCTATATTTCTTCATCTATTAATATGGCAAGAGAGATTTACGCCGATAAAATTGTTAACAGAAGAAAGTTCAGTGAACCCCGATTCGTTTACAGTTGTGGTTTTGTTTTAGGTCGGCCCTATCAGCATTTCGAACAATTACGCCTTCTCCATCATTTTCTTGACCGCAACTGGTTTCATCATATAGCCATCGCTCAAATGGAACGTGTTGTTTGCTGATCCACAGAGTCTTGAGTCTCATGTGATCATCTTTAACGCCAACCGAATGTTAAAGAAAACAAAATTCCTTGATTTCCTATGTACATGGTGAACCGAACAAAGACTCAGAAAAAGAAGGATAGCTACTGTATGCAAGCTGCATCAGGAACCTGATCGTGAAGAATCTTCTTTTCGTGCCAATCATAATGTTTAGAAGTAAGTAACAAGACGTCAATATGACCATCCTACTCCATCTGTTTCAAGAAAGCGGAACCAACTTCTCTTTTATCTAAATTGCCCTCTAACCACCCAGATACAACAACTTGACAAAGTTGCGTCATGGGCATTCGATACTTGTCGCATTTACTTGCAGCATGTCTTCTGCCAGAAAGGAGAAAGATATTAGAGAAACGTGTTTGGACAAGCAAAAGATAGCTAAATGAACTTAAATCAAAGACCCCAAAATGGCATAGCACATCCTTTTGTTTTATCTACTTTCAGTTCTATTCACAGCTTTAACCCTATTGACTGCTTATGGAGATGATGATCTATGCGGAATTCTAGTAGTATAAACTAACACAAGATGCATGGTTAAAGCAATCAAAGCAGTTTGAAACCCAGACCTTATCTATCAAAGCATCAGAAATCACTTGAAACTGCATCAAGGAAATTTAAAAACTGGACAAAAGATTGTCTTGCAAAAAAAAAAAAAAAAATCTAATAATAATCAAGCATATCTTGTTTACCATAGTTTTCGAAGATATGTTGGAATGCTTTGAGAAAGGTTAAAGCTCCCTTTGCATCGGCCTACAATGATATTTTCCTTTGTTATCTCCCATTATCTCATCTGATTAAATTGTCAGAAATTCTCAGGAAGGCAGAACTCCTTCATCTCTCTGCCCCTAAACATTTTGAATGCCCCTCCCTCCTATAGAACCAGTCTGTAATCATCAAACGCCCACTGGAAACATTTCCTCAAGCACTGCTTTCTAGGAATACCCATAATTAATCACTTCCTTGAACATATGAAGTCACCCATTTATGCCCATGCAAGCACTTTCACTCACTATGAATTATCATCATCACGCTGATTTAGATGGGCAAGGGCAAAATTTAAGATGACCACAACGTGCATCCCATAGGAAAGACTCAAATGCATCAATCAAGAAAAAAGACAAGGATAAGAAAGAGATCGAATCATAGCAGCTGGATAAGTAGCTCACCTATTGTATGTACTTGGGGATTTCGCCTTTTCGCAACAGGGAGAGAGAATACTCCCCAATATCCATGAGGTCTTCGATGTTGTGGAGGGATCTCTCTTCGGCAGCCAGCATGAAGATGGCTTTCGCCTCGGCCTTCTTAGATAGCCTAGCAGCTAAAGTAAGAGGCAAGTTTGGCAAATTCAGGCTCCGCAAGATTTGGCGATAAAGAGATAGAACCTGTCCCCTGTTCCTTGCAAGATCCCCAGCCGTAGCCCATATTAGACCTTTCGCCATTTATCAGCACTGACCAACAAACAAAGAGAAATATGAATACTCGATACTTGCGAGTGAGGCAACGAGTTCTTGCCATTATTAACTTTCTTCGCTACCATCGAAACACCAACAGACTCTCAGTTACTAATCACTCGATGTGAACAACATGGTCATGCAATTGGACACGCTCGAGTGGTCATTTCAGTGATGAAAGATACAACTTTTTCCAAAGAAATCGATAAAAGTAACTCCTTCAACAATGAACCAAGAATTCCAATTAGAATTGTCTCACAGGACTTTTGTCGAACACTTGACGGACACCAAATTCATTACAGCATCTACATCTACATCTACATCTACATTACAACCACCCATGAAACCGAAGGGTACGAGGAAATGGGTAAAGAGAAAGCCGACGAGGAAAGATAACAACGAGCCTTCACAATCGAAATCACGTCGAATTCAGCAAAGAAAGAATGAGAAATTGCGAAACTATAAAGAGTGGCATTGGGTAAAGTGATTTACGCGAAAAGCAACGAAGGTGCCGGTTCGGGAGCAGTCGCCGGACTTGAATCGCCGGCGAACGACGGGGTGCGCTGCTCGCGGCGGCCGGCGGCGGAGCTGCGACTGGGAGTTGGTGAACCGAAAATTCTAGAGCTGCTCGGTCCGGTCTAGGAGATCATAGGAGGAGGTTCCTGTAAAGTGTATATTACTTCAAAATTTTTGACAATATAGAGTCCAATATATTAAAAAAATAAAAATAAAAACTTGTAATATTATTTTCTTCATGGCCGTGAATTATAATTGTACAAATTTTAAAATTTAATTTCTGGCAATAACTTTACATTAATATATTCGATTAATGTTGGCTTCATCCACATTTTTACTGTCTGTCTTTTAATAATGGAAGATTCATCTAAATGTACATATTGCCATATGAGTCTAGTAAGTAATGTCAATAAATATCATAATTTCTTTGAAAGGTTACAAAAAGTGAGATAATGGACTAGACAATTGTGATATTTATTGGAAGATGAAAATTGGAAAATGAACTCAAATTATATTTCCTACGCATCTAATAAATTATAATGTCAATAATTTATTAGACATGTAAGAAATATAATTTGAGTTCATTTGCCAATTTTCATCTTTCAAATAAAATACAAGTATCTTGTCATTACTTGTAAATTGATCGTATTTTCCACGGGAAGTAATTGTGCTGGCTTTTACTATTTTCATCTATTTGAAACTCAAAAGGAAAAAAAAAAAGCACACTCCATTTTTTCAATAAATAACAATTAACTAAACATTGACATATATTTAGAGAAAGAAAATCTAAAGGTTTTGATTTTTACCTTTTATGGACGAGAGAGAGCACATACTTGACATTCACCTTAAGTAAATTGGCATAAAATCCGATGAAATTTTTCGAAGAAAAGATTGAATTTTAAACTAACGATGAGATTACTTTCTACGTAATTGATATTAAGTAGTGAACCACTTTATCCTTATCTAATTAGCAGCCATGACACTGCCACCGCTAATTAAAAGCCATGTATACATTGGTATGTAATTTTGCAAATTATGTATCGTAAGGCCACTATAGAGCAATAGAGCGCCAACTGTCCTTAGTAATGGTTATTTATCTATGTATATTGCTAATTGTCACCCAAAGTCACCACCTATTAATCGTGACCCGACAATCCATTAGCAAAATATACCTATGTCAAATAAAGGGCTGTTCATGTAAGGGCTTGGGTTTTCTATAATCCATATTTGAATTCTTTATATTCTTCATATCTTCCAATCACTAACTTAAACATTGGAGGGCCAATCCAAGTCCTAATCTTGTATGCCTTAACTTGGATTTTGTATTGCATATTAAGTTTTTGAGCCGGGCTATGGTTGGTAGGTGGTCCTTTAAGTTTTCCTCCGTCCTCCTCGATTGTTCTCGAACGCAATCCTTACCTCGTACATCAAACATTAAATAAGATGAGTACACTTATTGCTCAATTCCTCAGAAAAATGGAATACCAATAGAGCGGATAGGCAATTACGTGATTCAACTAATTTAAAAGGCACAATATCCTATTCAATCCAAAATGGAAGGCCAAACCAATGTTCTTGTCTCCTCTTCTAGCAAAACTTCGGAAATTGAGTTCGCATCCTCCACACTTTAGATCAAAAATTGATGAAATATGAGAATTTCCATTGTAACCAATGGCGATGAATGATATATAGATCAAACCCATGGGACCAATTCCTTCTTTAATGCCTACTTGCTCCGACAACGATCGTAGGCTGGCCGATGTGGCCACCAATAGCCACGTGACATGCCTAGCACAAGCCACCACCATCTCTCCACCAACCCCAACACTGACAAATTGCGCAAGCACGGGGGAGCCCATCGAATTGACCCACCACCGCCACCTCCTCGCGCCTTTCTTGAACCCTCTCTCTCCCTTTCCTTTTCTACACCCAACAAGCCCTGAATTGTCGTGGTGTTGGGGGGTATTTAACAAAGAGAGAACAAACCCACCAACCCTCGTCGCCACCCACTGGATCCTTGCACTTGGAAAGCACTAAAAAAACTAGTAAAGGTGCGTCCTTTTGGCGACGGTGCACACCGCAAAGCTGCAGCCTTTGTTGGGTTCGCGAGTAATTATGGCGTCGAGGTTGTTGTGGGCTTCCAGGGCTGCTTCGTATCTCAGGATCTCTGTTGCCCACAGGGGCTTCGCCACTGGTAAGATGGGGACGGGTTTGTCTTGTTTTGATCCTCTGTCGTTATGGTGTTCTTCTGATCATGAGCTGATTCGTAGATCCGAAAAGAGGGTGGTGGTTTTTGATTGTGTGTGGCAGTCAAGATCTTGTTTTTTTATGGTATTGAGAATGATGGCAGTGCCTGTGGTTTTTTCTGTGGAAAAGGACCGATTTTGAGGAGGATTTCATGTCATGCTTGATTTGATTTGCTGTATTGCTGTTGGGTTTGTTCGCTGCAGAGACCTGTAGATTCTGGGTTAAATTTTGTTTAGGTACCTGAAAAGAGATTCGTAAAAGTCATATCATGCTTATTTGCAAGGTGTATGGACAAGCAAAACATTGGCAGATCTCGATATTGGAAAAGTAGTTTCCTTTCAAATGACATTTGGTTTAGTATGTTGGAAAATAACAGTTTTTGGTGTTTATTTATTGGGCTTTGATTTTATCCTCTCTTCTCCAAGAAAAATGTATTGAGGAGCACTCTCATTAATTGTGATAGGTAATGCTTGATCCTGGAGGTAATGCTTAATTGTCAATGGAGCGTAGCTATCAAACAATAATTGGCATCTATCAAACAATAATTGGCATAAAAATATGTTAATGGTATTATGTATAGCAGAATCAATCCAACTGATTGGCGATAAAATTTGAAAAAGGGCGATAGTGGGCGTGAACACATTAATTGATATCGAGAAATGGGATATAACCCCGGTTTAGATCAGAATCATCATAAGGGTGATGATCTGCTAGTAGCCTGCTTGATGTGCAGGTTCATCTGATACAGATTAGTCATGGCTGCATAGTAGTTGTGGGTCAAGGTAAAGTAGTTTTTTTTTTTTTTCCAAATGATGAGGTCGTTCTAGAAACTGATTCATTCTAGAAGCGGCATAGTGCTCTGTGTAATTTAAGTTCAAGTGATTGACATACTACGAAGGCTATTCTGTTATTGTTACTATAAAAATATGCCCTTTCTTTGCCAGTCGTTTTTGCAATGGAGTGCAGGCTTTTCATACTACTATTGACTTGGCAGTAGATTTTTATTTGTCCTTTGGTAGACTATTAACGTGCACCTGCCTTGACAAAGTTCAATTCAAATGCTTCTGGTCTGAACTTTTAGGGTCTTTATGTGTATGCTGAGAGTGCTCGATCAAATTTGAATCAGTTTTTAGAACAAATGTGCTGCCCTATTTTCCAGCTCGTTTTACAGTTTCACGAATAAAGATCTAAGGTCAAAAGTGAGAGAGAGTGCAATTCATGTTTTGATCAACTCGTGGCAATGGTGACAATCTTTGCTGGATTCTTCTGGTGGTTCTTAGCTTCCTAGTTCTTTCACTCATGCCTTTTCCTTGTACCACAGTTCTGAAAGATCTGAAGTATTATGACTCCCATGAGTGGGTGAAAGTTGAAGGCAATTCTGCTACAGTTGGCATCACCGATCATGCTCAAGATCATTTGGGTGATGTTGTGTTTGTCGAATTACCAGAAGTTGGGGCACCTGTGACTCAAGGCGAAGGTTTTGGTGCTGTTGAAAGTGTCAAGGCCACCAGTGATGTAAACTCCCCAGTTACGGGGAAAGTTGTTGAAGTCAATGAAGAACTCAGCAATTCTCCTGGCTTGGTAAGTCTCCTAATGCTCTTCATCTACTTATGACACACTGGAGTTTCAAAACTCCCTCGTTCTTTTAAGATGGAATGCTAATTGGACATAAAGGTTGAACTAAATTTAATTTCTGCGTATATGTCTTGTGAGTCTACCTTTTGATATCTGTTTACACTCCATGGAAGTCCTGACCTTTCTCGTTAGTAATTCTGTTTCGATCTCTTCACTGATGCGAGTTTACTGATCTGTAGGTTAACTCGAGCCCATATGAGCAAGGATGGATCATTAAGGTTGAAGTTAGTGACGCAGGCCAACTAAACAACCTGATGGATGCTGACAAGTACTCCAAGTTCTGTGAAGAGGAGGATGCGAAGCACTGAGCAAATTCTTGACCCGTGAAGGGTTCTGATGTCAAATTCCGCAATGACTTGTTTTTCATCCGACGTGTTTTCGTTTCTCTCCTGACATTTATATCTGAATGCATTTTGTCTTGAGTTTCTTTAACGCATCTATTCTAAGAGATTGATTGGTATAATTTGGATTTTGAGTTGGGCTAGGCAGGTAGAGTCCATTCACTTCATGCCAAAAGTTTTGCTAATTGGAGAGAAAAAATAAACGTTAGATTTGACTTGTTTGAGAAGTTAAGAGCGTCTAATGCCGCAAATGAGTACTGTCGATATGAATTACAAGCTTGTCACTAACTTAATACTTCAAGTATAAAATGACTGGTTGGGTTCGAGAAATAACCAAAGATTCTATCTTTGATAAAAAAAAAATTCTTCAGCGTGTTCATGCTGAAGACTTGATAAAAAAAAACCTAAAGAGGTCCTGGGAGCGGAATTGGCATGTCCATTGCCTTCTTTTAAGGTGCATACTCAGTTGATTAAGTACAGAACACGATAGGCTATCTACGAGCGCAGTGTCATCATGTCGTGTTGGTTGTGCACGCCAATCCCTTAACCCTGTCTCCAGTCATGTCATTGCTGTATCGATTGTACGTTTCCTCAAATTGTGTTCTCATGTTGTGTCACGTATTAATGGCCCAGCGGAGCGATCATGGTATAAGCATTGTAATGTTGTAGTTAGGATGAAAAGGAACTTCTGAAGGTAAACTTAATCACGAACCCTTCCTTCATTATTCAAAAGCTTGTGATACAAGAGAGCTACAAACTAATTACATCCAAGGGGACTTGCAGCAATCGGTATAAGTGCAATATCTCGTATCCATTAACTGCAGCACCACTCGTTGAGCTGAGAACTCATCTGTCCAACGCAGAGAACGTCTCTGTCACGAACTCAGCGAAGATGATGCCTGGTGACATATGAACAGGTCCTTCTGTGAGTGACAGGAAGATGCAGTTGAAGCAAATGATTGGGCATGAAGGATGACATGAATAAACCTTAGTGTTTCTTTCGTCGCTTTCCGGACTTTACAGCGGATCGTAGGGAGGCCGAGGCGCTGATGAGCTTCGTAGCGATGACAGCCAGAGAAGCCTATGAAAATGCATACACAGAGCAAAATAATCTTTTCCATCCCGAAAGAACAGTCCATATTGTTTATGTATGCCAAAGTGCGAGGATGCTGAAAAAATTACATACCGTAGTAAACTCCATCGACCTCGAGCACATCAATCTGCAATAGAATTTTCCACAGAAACATCACAAAAGTGTCAACGAAGGCACGAAAATCTTGCTAATGCAGCTATTTTCTTCTACAAACGCATGAAATCTCCATGTCGATATAGAGAAGCATAAGAGCTTCTACTTCAGGCAGAATGCTTCTGTACTGGTTTGATTAGCTCAGAATCACATGCCAAAACAGAGAAGCACCAACTCCCCAATTCGACTCCATCCACATCATACGCAACACACGCATTCGATCAATGAAATTCCCCATCCTGTCTTCACCCCGGTCAATCTTTGCCGTCCACCGCAGAGCCTAATGCTGCATACATCCTCCGCAAGTACACACGACATCTTAAAAGAACGGGAAAACGTGGGGCGTGGGGATCATTTTACGTACAGGGACTTGGAGCCCGATCTCTTGGATGCTGTCCATGAGGTCCTTCACCTTGACCGGATCGTTCGCCCTCGTCCGCATCAGCGGTCTCCTGATCTTGTCCAGCGGCAGCTCCACCACCACTGGCCCTCCCTTCCCTTGGCCGACGCTTTGGCTCCGACCCGGAACAGCCCCTTCGAGATCCCGACATACCCACAAGTCAAAAAAGAAACTTTAGCAAGATTCAACTCACGGGCTCGATCAATCAAGACTCGCACGCAAGAGGGCGGCGGTTGCGGACTCACCGTTCGATGAGGCGGAGGCGGAGACGGAGAAGCTCCTCCATCTGGTCGTCGCCGCCGTCGCCGCCGGGAGGTGCAGCACGAAGCTGGCCATCCTCGGATTCCTCGAGCCTTTGCGTTCGTTCCGGTCAGCTCTGAATTGAATCTGATGAGGAAGGAGGCTGTTTGCGTGTGTACTTCAGATATCTTGGAAGACGAGAGGACTAGGATTGTTGTCCCGTGCGCAACATGGACTTGCGGGGACTGTCGTTCTCGCGCACGTGAATGTTGTGGACGGTGATCTTTGTCCCGGGCGACGACTGTCGACATGGTTGGAGAGCACAATTTGAAAATGAAATTGGATTTATCGAGTGAAAGAACCTGAATTCTACTTGATTCGATAAAGATAACTTCGAAATGGCCTCGAGTATGCACGCTTTTTACTGAGTTTTTGGCAAATGACATGCATATATATTTTTTATTACACTAAAACAATTTGACCATGAGATAAAATGATACAAATAACTTGACATCTCGGAAAGAAAGGATATCAATATTGGTGTGTCACTTGGGGTCCTCATGTGTTGAGCTAAGCTATTTGTCATTTGGGGGTAAAAAGCTATTTATAGGTGATTTTAGTTCCATTTCATTTTATTGTGGTTGGTTCGAAGAACTTGCAATTTTGGTAGAGTTGCTGAAATTTTGTTTGTCTTTATTGTAGTTATGCATGTTTGTTTATAATCACCGGCATTTCTAGTTGGGCCTAGCCTCCGAGTCGTGTGAATTAGGTTATGACGGAATCAAAATCAAGCTAATTGAGACCTTTATCGAGTTGAGTTCAAGCTAGGTGGGTATCAAGAAACCACGCTCGATCAAGCACGAGCTTTCCCTCCTCCTTCCGCATGGGTTTGGGGTGGAATGGGTAAGATAAGAAGTCCTTTTTCAGCCTAGTTGAAAATTTGAGGGACTAAAGTGATACAAAATTGTCTTTAGGAGGCGAAAAATAAGAAGTAGACGAAACTTCAGGGGGCTAAAAGTAAAATCGATAAAACGATATCGGCCATTGCCAGTGAAGATGCCACAGCTTAACACCTCCTCGGACTTGCACAGAATCCATCAATGGCTGCTCTCTACTCCTCAGCTCTCCTTCGGTACTCTCTCTCTCTCTCTCTCTCTCTCTCTACCCTTCAATCTCGATTGCAATGGTGAGAGAGCTCCGCGTTCTTTGCTTCTGAATGCGATCGTTTCTCTTCAAATTGTGCGTTTCAGGAGCTGTGGAGCAGGTGGTGTCAAGGCATTCGCGTTTTCCAGAGGCTCCTCTCGAGCTCTCGCTTCTGCCAAGTTCGCTCCCCCGCTTCGCTTTCAGTCCCGTCGCAGGTGCTTTCGTCGTTCTTGTACTGGGCGCTGCGAAATTTCTGCTGTTAGAGGCAAAGATGGCTTCTTTATTGAATAGTCGGGGATTGAAGAATGATCGTCCTTAGAAACCCATTTGATTGGGTTGGTTTTCACATAATTGGATCTGGGTTTGGCAAGAAATCTTGATAAATGGAAAAAAAAAGATGATCTTGTTGTGTCTGTAGAGCTTCACTGAGCTGAGACTTCAAGAAATGTATGTTATTTACTTTAGCATTTCAGTTGGCGAGGCGATTTTTCCCAATGCGGTCGATGGGATTTATCTTGTGGAAATCCCGTCTTTGTTCAAGCTGTGGATTGTATTCTCTTGCTTTTCTGGGTGTTGGAAAATTTGCTTCTTGCTACTGATGGAAATGCCCTTGATGTTCCTCTCAAATTGTTTGTATTCATAGATCTTTTTGCGTCAAAGCAACAAGCAGTGAAGAAGATGCTGCTAAAGCAGCTGCTGCAGTTGCCGACACAGGAGCTCCGACCATGTATGATGTGTTCTGTTCTGACTGGTTCAAACTGGTTCATTTTGATTTTTATGATATTTTTTTCGTGATTAATTTGGAATCCGATTGGAGTGTGCCTCTTTCTTTTTCAGATTCGACAAGATCATAGCTAAGGAGATACCATCAACCATTGTGTATGAGGATGAAAAGGTCCTAGCTTTTCGAGACGTTAGTCCACAGGCTCCGGTTCATGTTCTAGTCATTCCAAAACTCAGAGATGGCCTTACGCAGCTCGGAAAGGTTAGCTATGGTTCTGTTGTTTACCAATGGCTATGTACTTATCTTACATGGACTTACAGTGTCCAACATAAGTTGTCCGGCAATCGCATCAATTCACTTTCCTTTCTAATAGATAACTCATCTTTTTTCATAGCCGATGTTCACAACAGAATAACAGCTGAGTGAAGTCATATGTGCTTGGGACTCTTGTCATCATAGGATTTCACTGAGAGTTACGAGGTAGATTCTGTCTCAAGGCGTTTTAATAGTAAGATCACCAAAAGTTCCAGTCTAGAGAAGGAGAGGGAGATGCTAGAAGGCACTTTATATCATTTGAGATTGGAGGGCTATTCTTGGGATGAATCATGATTCATATCAAAGGCATATCTACATTCTCTCAGCATGTTTCACTTATTGTGCTGAATGGTAATCATTTGTTTATCATTGGTTCTTACAGATATTATTAATCTGCATTAGTTTATTCACACTGTCGGCCTAGTGATCTTTCAACATAGGATAGATGAGGCAGCCTGCTGCTGAGATTGATTCTGTTGGTATAGATCCTATAGAAGGTGAAAAGACAAAGAAACAGGACCAGTTCGATCATGGCTTAATTACTCTCAATACTGCTAGGTAGCGTGGGGTAGGGAGTTTAAAATAAGTCTTACCTAAAGTTTGATGGCTGATGAAGTTGCTTGACTCGATGAGAATCTCTCTAATATTCCTTCTGATTTTCTCATGAAGTGAATGATTGGTCTACTCACTCATAGGGCAACTTCAAGAACATCAAAGATTTTAGATTTTCTCCTCGAAGAATCATCAAATTTCATGTTGAGAGGCTTTATTTCTCCTTTCTGTCCTCCTATAACCCATTTATGCATATAAAAGGTGACTTAATATATTCCAATAGTACAACCTCCTGCTTAATAGCTGCACAATACATCCTACTTAGCCTTTCTTTTTTTTTTTTTTCCCCGGGGAGATTATGAAGTTCTGGTTTGCCATTGCTTCTCTACAGGCTGAAGAAAAGCATTCTGAGATACTGGGTCAACTTCTCTATGCTGCCAAAGTTGTGGCTGAAAAAGAAGGCATTCTTGATGGATTTCGTGTTGTCATCAACAGTGGACCAAGTGCCTGTAAGTTTTTCGTCATTCCTTTTTCTGCTGGATAGAACGTTTTCATCTTATGTTGATTATCTGCACAACCTCAAGTTACTTAAGAAAGCATGTAAACCCTCTCTCTCTCTCTCTCTCTCCAGGTCAATCCGTTTATCATCTTCACCTGCATGTGCTGGGTGGTAGACAAATGAAGTGGCCTCCTGGTTGAAGTTGAAGCAAGCCATATCAATCATCACCATTTTGTGACCTATTGAGATGTATTCACGATAGTTCTGCTCTTTTTGGCTCACTGATCATGTAACTATGCTTTCGAGGCTTTCCTTTGATAATAAAAGTTGTTGCCAGATCCGTATGTGAATGTCGTTATGTTTATGTCTGTCTGAGCAACATGTGGCTCATACATGCTGCAAAAGTATTGACAGTACTACAATCTATTCGTTTCTATGGATATGACTAGGTGGCTCGGGTTTGGCTTTAGTTGTATCAGCTTAACAAAAGGCACATGAATTATCAGCTAATTGTGCCACTCAAAGAATTATTGGAAGTGTGATGGAGGGGAGAGGAGATGAGAGCATATGCAAAACTGGACGTGGACAAAACCTTTTCTTATGGGTTTAGATCTAGGGTTGGTAATTCTTGTTAACGCGGTAAAATCATATCTATAATTCGTGTCAATTTGTATCGGACTAAAACATCTTAAAATCATATCTACAATTCGTGTCAATTTGTATCGGACTAAAACATCTCCATTTTTGTTTTACACGTCAAATAATTTAATTGTGATAAGAACGTGTAATTTTCCACTAATTCGTGTCAACATATAAAGCTTATGCATCATGAAAAATTCGAATCCTTTATAATTTGTGTTAACGAATCATGTCCAACATTGCCAGCCCCGCTTAAATCCAGTCAAATCATTATTGAATGATTGGGTGAAGCATATCTTCAAACAAAGGAAGGAGAAATTAGACCCTAGTCACACGCCTAAAACGCACGAAAGAATAGACTCCGAAACAATTGAAGGGCACTATTCAAATTATCATGGAAACATGTGCCAAGGTCCGTAGGCACATGGAGAGCTTTCCCATACGGCATACTTCGCAGACGTGCGGACCTTAACTAGTATATGTAAGAGCAGCCTACAAAGAAGTAAACTCAACATTCCAACATAAGAAAAAGAATAAGGTATAATGTCAGATCTTCTTCTGTACAATGTACAATATGTGGAAAATACAGGCAGTAATCAATCTTCAACTTAATTTCCCTATTCTGCATCACCACAAGTACCAGAATCTCTAATGATCTACAAATGCTACCCTGCCTAACAAACCCTGAAAAATCCTCTGCCAAGGGTTTAATGTAAAGGGAGGGTGTCAATTGTAAACGGTGTACTAGCAAGAAATCAGGATAAATTAAATGCAGTGACAGCTCCTCGATATTTCTAAACTCAGCCTTGCAGGGTGTCCTGCAGATCGCGGTATAGTTGCAGAATCCAAACATGAGCGAATTCCAAAACCAACTGGCCAGCACCCAGGCAAGCAGGGTTTGCAAATAGTGGTCGGTGATCGAAGGTACAAGTAGTGCTCGTGTCATAGAGTGGAAATGACCCCCGTCTGGTTCGAACAGATACAAGAACAGTCTGGTTCACTCATGTCCCTCTTGACAATCCTCTTGTCACGGTTAATCATCAGTTTAATAAGGGGTAGCTTCTGCGATATTTGCCGCCAAATTTCCTTGACTGTTCCGTTTGGATCGCCATACTCGAAAAATCTCTTCACCTGGACAAATATGAAACAAATTGGGAGAAAATCAGTGTAATCCGAATTTTCTCGTCTTTAAGCACTTGATGCTCCATCACAAATTCAATTATCAATGTGACCAGAGCACATAGAACATGTTCTACACCACTAAATTTTTCTAAATGCAAATTGAGGTGAGGGACATTAGCAACAAAGCACATAGATACAGCATAACCAGATCCAACAAAAGTGATGCCAAAAGTCACTGCCGACTATGAGGCATATTCTGTTCTGTTCAATAATGAAAATAACTAATTCACGATGTAGCCTTGTCAAGGAAGTTAAGGCATAGCTACAACAGAAGATTGATGAAACTTATGAAATTGTGCAAGTGCAGCTTACCTCTTTTAGCTCTTTCTGATATTCCAGAATCTTTTCTGTCGGTAGTTTTCTCAGAAGTTTCACCAAAAATCCTCGCTTCAGAGAAGAGGCAGTATCTACAAATATTGCAATTTTCCGGTAGTCTATGACATCTTCAAATGGCAACTCAATACTGTCACTGACGATAACTGGGATGCACAAGCTAACTATAGCATCAAAGAGACGGCAGGCCGATGGGGTATCGCCAGCAGGGTTGAGACAGAACTTGGATGTATGCATCCCCTGTGATGCTGCGCGTCGACTCTCTCTAGATTGTGCACCATGTTTCATTACGACATCCTCTTCATCTTCAAGTATTTGAAACAGCAAATCACGAATTTTTCCTCCCTAAAAATCATAAAGAAATCAACAAAGGGTCCATAGATTTAAAAGTAAAAAGAACATACAAAGCTGATCCCAGTTAGTGGGAAAAGGTTGGGTTCATTATAATGATTCAAATTGATTGTCGTCGGGATGAATCTCAATATCTGAGTGATAAGATGAAAACCACCAAATTAAGTACACTTCCTGGATGTTGCTAGGTTTTTGTAGGTTAAGTATGTTCCTCATGTTCTAGACTTGGATGCTAAATGAATTCGGTAGCATGTGTTTACGTATTGTTCATTGTAGTAAAGCAACAAAATATGTCTCCAAGATCGAGCTCTGAAAGCAAGTCATGGTAGCTTTTCAAAGGCTGCCATAGGGTGCTTGTATTTTGAGGTGATCTAAGATGCTTGCCAGGGAAGCTGAAGCACCTCTTTTGAAATCTGAAACAGCAGTTGTGCACTCTCAAACTCTCATCAAGTTTCTCTTAGAGGGCATTGAGGATTATTAAGAAATTATGAAGCAGTCGTGAACTACGATCCTTGTGAGGAGGGTAAACTATAACAAGAGATAAGGTCGACCAGAATGGTTTTGAGAAGAAACAATTGACCTAACCATAGGGAAGGACTCAGAAGCCTCTCTAAAAGAATCCCTCAACATGCAAATCCCACAAATCTACCAATTCGATGTAAAGGTGAAAGAGCCTTGACCTTAAACTCACAAAATGTCCTATTTATGAACCTAAGAATAGAAACATGCATCAGATCAATCGATATCTAAGAAATAAAATCAAGGCAGCCTTTGTGTTCATCTATATATTCAAAAATAAAGTAAGTCTTGTAAGAAAAACCAACTCTTATTTCATTTTTAGTCATTGGAACAACAATGAGGGAAGGCAGAAGAAAACCTCACGCACATGAATTTTTGTTTGGAAATCTAAAGTAAAGACTGAAACAATCCAGAGATGTGAAAAACCGTCTATCGCTCGTGTTATATGACAATCAATTCTTGTCAAGAGGAGAGTGGTGCACCCTTACAGTGATGTAAGGCATTGCAGCATTCAAACACGAGAGATGCAAATGGACACAGATGTTTAAAACTGCAAACACACACACCACAAAAGGTTTGGCAACATGTCCACAACGAATTGCACACAATTAATTTAAGTACTGCAATGCTCACTGATACAGAAGCTAAACTAACACTTACCATTCAACTAATAGCTCCAACATTTTGACGGTTAACTTAAAACTAAAATTCCCTGTATCTAATTTGCTAACAAATTTTTAACATGTACTTAGCTAGCTTTGCTAACATACACAACAACATCAGCACCAACAGATTCTACTTGAGCATAACTCCCGAAGAGAATGTGCAGATTTCCAATTCGTGAATGGACAATCTAATTTCCACGAAAATGACTAAACAACACATTCAATTGCGAAACTCATCGGCAAAACTTCAAATTTACCTCTTTCCGGAAACGGTTTCCCATAAAGAACAACAAAGTCTTGCGTTTCTCGATCCCGATATCACCATTGTAAGTGTTGATCCGATGTGAATACGGCAAGATCACATCTTTGACCAGCGAGGCCTGGTCCGGCTTCAACCGCCCGAAATCCGACACCAAGAGAACCGCATTCTTAAGGCGATCCACAACCCGGTACAGCGCATTCGGGTCCTGAGCAATGATTATGTGATCCCGCCCATTGTTCCTCTTCCAATACTCCTGACCCTCCAACCACTTCACCAGCTCCTCCTGCATCTCCTCGTCGCTGTACGCCGGATCCGTCCCGGGAGGCCGGCCCTGATTCACAATCAAGCTCAATGACGAGAACACCGGCACGTAGAAGAGATCGGCCTCCTCGGGATCGGTCACCCGAGCGACCGGCGAGCCGGCCTGGGCCCTTTCCAGCTCGGGCCGGTTCAAATCGGCAAAAAGGTACCACTCCGCCATGTGCTGGTGCCCGGGGTACTTGAGGGCCGACACGTCGGCAACGTGGGCTCCGCCGCGCGCGGCCGAGTGCTCCCGGATGACGCCGTAGTTGAACCTCTCCGGAACCTCGTACATGAACACCCTGGTGAGCAAAGGCGGCGCCTTTACGGGAAATTCGCCATGGTCTTCGCCGGAACGGCGCTGTATTCGGAAGGAAGGGTCGATTTTGGGATCTGGGTTGAGGAAGGAAGTGAAGAAGGCGTAGAGGGCGAGGAGGAGGAGGACCAAGATCAGGGCTTGCTTGAGGAGGGAGGATTTGCGGGCCATGGGGATCGGGAGGGATGGCTGCGGAGCGGGATTCGGGGAGGACGAGGAGGTCGGGATCGCATTGGATGGAGGGGAAGTGGGTTTGGGCTTTCTTGATTTCGCGGATCGCTCGCTCATCGGCTCAGCAGCTGGAGCGCATGGCGGGGTTGCAGAGGCGGTCGGACGGACAGACAAGACACCATACGAGGAAGAAGAAGAGGATGGAGTGTCATTGGCGTTTGCTCTGTCTTTATATACGTTGGGAATTTTTTGGGAAAGTAAGCTGGGCCTTTTTTCTCTTTTATTTGTGCAGGTAAATATAGGGCATTTTGATCTTTTTTATGAATGTTGTTTTGGCATGGAGTTCGTTCATGGGAATCAATCAGCAGCTGAGGCTAGATTGTGTGATTAGAAAATTCATCGTCCAATGATCTATTAATTCGATATTTACATATTGATATCATTACTTGTTAGTCAATGTTGAAATTTCTTGAAATTGAGAAATCGAGGCCGATTAAAATAGATGAATTTGTTATAAGTATAAAGAGTTCCTAACTTTAGTGATGAAATTAATTTTGTATTATTACTTGCTTGCGTGCTTGATTAACTTACATTATATGTGAAAAGTTACTTACTAGGTAGAGAAGTTATAAACCACTTTGGGTAACTAACTAATCGAGGAAACTTACTGACTGTTTGAAAAAACCTTAATCGAGTGCAAAATCACAGGGAGTTGACCATGGCAAAGTAAACCAAAGAGGTTGATGATTGTGAAAGTTCAGTGGCAAATGTAATCAGTGCCATTCTCTCATCTTGCCTCATTTATTGTCTCCTTTTCTCCATTTTGTTACTCATGGCCAAAGCGAAAAATAAACGAATTGATGGTTAGCCAAGATAGATGAACAAAACCATTGCCAAGAAAACATCATAGATTGTGTTCTTTTCAAGGAGCCATCTCTCAAGAAAGGACATGAAGTCAGCTCAAGAAACGCTGAGCACTTGCTGTCTCCATCTCTCCCTCTCTCTCCCTCTCTCTGTGCTCGCACTGAAACCATTTGCCGCCGCTATCCAGATTGATTACAGAGCCTCACAAGACCAAACAATTCCATTATCACAGACTGATGAACTGACGAGCTCCAGAAGGGAAGATCTGTCAGGTTGTTGGTTGTCTACTGGTAGTTAGGAATACTGTTGCGACAATTAGATCAAATGCAAGATGGAAATTGCTTGAATTTGTGACAGCCCAAGGGAAGGGGAAGGGGTCCTCTCTAGTCCCACTTCGCTTAGGGTGAAGTCCTAAGCTAATTTATAAGGCTTGGGTCCCTCTAACTGTATATACGCGTTTTCTTGGATAGTATGGACTGCCCCGAGAGGAACAAAACCGTGAGAACTTAGTATTTGTACAGTAGAGAGCCGGGATGTTACAGAATTCACTCGAGATTAGACGTGGGTTCCTATATAAGAGCCCACCTCTCCCAATTCTTCTCCTTAATTCTTCCACTGTTGTGCATCTGCTCCATTTTGAATCCCTTTCTCATATATTACCGTCAGAAACTGCAAAGTAATCTGCAAGAGGTACTGAGTCTGAATGGACAAATTGAGGAGAAGCCATTAATACATGTTTTAAGACTGTGAAGGTTGTTGGTCAAGGACCAAACTTGGTTGAAAGAGGACAAGCGTCGCCGAGTCACCATGGCAGATATTACTACTTTAAGTAACGATGTTGAAAAGCTCAACCGCAGCAACTAAAACAATGGGAGCGTGTGCTGCAATCGTGCTTACTCTGGAGGACATCATTGGTGGTGGTGCTGCTACACCTCAAGCTAATGACAACACGTTTGAGAAGTGGAAAGTTGAAGCTGACCGATTTTGAGAACGAGTTCCTGCATCGCACCAAGACTGCAAAAGTACAGAACGATGCATGGAACACCCTCGCAGACCTCATTAGCTCATTGCACACACGAATGATGCAAAGTTCCAGAGGTTAGAAGATGAGCTCTTATCCATCCCTCAGCTGGATATGATGGTGAGTATTTTCAAAGCCTAAAAAAGAAAAGCCGTACAATGAAATTACAAAACTAGATCCTCCAAATCCTCTAAGAGCACAAGTTGAGAGGATCATTGTTCATAGCCCAAGACTAGAATGTAACGGTCTTATCACCGTGATAGGATGATGGGCCACTGAAAAAGGAAAAACTTGCAATTTTCTGAAGCTCCTAGACTTCCCTTAAAGTGCTCTCTAGTGCTAGTATTTCTACACTGTGAGATGCTCATCTTACTGTCGAAATGTCTGCACCACGAGCGAATTAACTCACTGAAAATTGTGGAAGAATTGAAGGATTTTGAGGATTTAGGTTTGTAATTTTTCTGCAGAAAAGTCAGTACTACAGTGTTATGACCCTTACCTTTGCTCATCTTGGTGTTTGATGTTTGTTTTATGGTGGTAAATGCTGTCAATGCTTCGTATTTCACAGCAATATTATTCAATACGCTTGACAGTAGAAAATGGACTCTGGACATTTTTGCGACAATCCGTTAAACACTAGTCGAAAAGAATTGCGCGAACCAAGCATTTCTTCAGCATAACACTCTCTTTCCAAACTGTAGATTTAGGGGGATCAGCATTTCCCTATGAGACCTCCATTTTGGAGTGTGAACTTGGAAAGATCACCAATTTGTAACTTGAGCTATTTGCTTGACTAGACAAAAATTTGAACTTCACTAGCATTTGAACTGTAAGGTACAAAATAATAAACTAGCTCCATTAGATTCAATGCACAATGCAAACAAAAATTCAGCTCAATCATCCGTTCCCAGCTTGCAGAATGGTTTATGTGGATGCAATGCAAACTTCCAGCAATCAATGATTGGAACAACGGGTGGTCTTCTCAATGAGAGAGCAAGTTGTGGCTGTATATGTCCTTAAACTGGAGCAGAGCAAACAAGGTCACCGTCACAGAAGCAAGAGCAGCAATTGGAAAAGAGATTTGAGCATTATCGTCACCAAGGCGGATGACAAGGGTGGCCCCAAAGGCCACCATCACGGTGGCCAGGGAGAAAAAGAGGCTTCCAAGTCCTAACACCAGCCTGTTTGGTAAGGAATGCCGAAAATCTTCCTCCACAAAGGGTGATGTCAAAATGGGAAGGAACATCAAGATTGAAGTTGCAGAGGAAAAGATACCCAACACAGTCGATTAGGTGAAAATCATAAAACGACCTGTGATGGAGGAAAATAGGTTTCCCCATGTCATTATTATTGCCACCAGGAACAGTAAAGGCGGCAACAAACATCAAGGTGGCCATGAGTGTCGCAACAACCATGCATGTAGACACAGCGTCCTTCATCCATTTTTCTGCTTCTTGTCTGAGTTCATTGTGCTCCTTGGTAAAAAGAAGATAAGGTGTTTTTCCCTCAGAATTTTTCATTTCTCGATAAGAAGGCTGCACAATCTTTTCTACCTCCTCTACCATAAAACAGATTATAATTCTGAAAATGGCACATTAAATTGACTTATTTAAGTTTTACCAGCGCCAATTATTGACTCAGGTTACGATTGGGATCGAATTGTCTACATTTCCTTCTTTCTTAGACAGACCAAGATGCAACATGCATGGTTCATTCCTGATGATTCTCGTTTCTTTCTTTTTAGTCCATATAATCTTTACTCCAGGTTTTCGCACAAAAAACATGAATATAAAAAGAAAACTTCAACTCGGACGAACTAGACATGCCTACAAGTTGTGAAGTGAGACCCCAATCTGCAAAACAGTTGGATATTAAGCATGTAGATATGCGATGGCCCAGGAATGCTGCTAGCAAACTTTACACTGTAGAGTCCAAATTGTGTAGCATGCAAAGATTTAAGATCTAAACTAACCTTGAAAATCAGTTGCTCTATCCACATTCGTTGAGCTGGCCCATAGTTGAATCCGAGTCGACTTGGAGGACCCATTCCAGCCAAATGCAATATGTTTTTATCATTTTCATCTTTGTAAGCTGCAATTGTATCTTTATGAGCACCAATATCATATATTAGTCTAAAATCTTCTCATGACGATGTGCAACTGCGACATGAAATATGCTCTGCTTCCGATCATTGAATTTCCAAAGAAGTTCAGGATGGAGACGGATCAGCACAGTTTAAGAAGTCATAGTTTCCTAACTCTGCAGCAGTAATCAACAGTCGCAACGGTTCCCTGAGAAGATCTCCAATGCCTCCATCATCGAGCAAAGAAACCTCTATCCATATAAGCTCCAACAGCTTAACTGCTGGCAAATGTGCCCATTTCAGATCGTGCATCTCCTGCATACCTCCAACTGTATTTTCTGTCAGCCCAACTTGTGAAGGAGCTGTGGATGAACTTCGGTTCAGAATAACAACAGCTTTTTTTTTTTTTTCTTTTTTAATTCTTTTGGGTTGCCACTAACTACAGCTTAAAAGGTTAAAGTTTTGTCCACAACATTCCTGAACAGATGTCAACTGCATCTTAAGGTAAATCCAATATAATATCAACATAGTGAGCAAGCTGCGAACCTCAACAACTATTGCCAAGAGAAAATGGCTACGATGGTGATACCTACATGAAAAGAAGCACCTCAGCCGGATTGCTAGTTGACTCCCACTTGAGAATGCCAAGAGCATTCGCGCTAGCACATGGAGAGCCGTTTCTCCGTTTCCCATATAAGCCAGAGCTAAATGGGGATGTTAACCAATCAGTCTCAAAGCCACATCTGGAAAAAGGGAATAACAATTAACAATAATAATCAAAACACTTTGTCCAGAACTAAACTAGCTATGGATTCTTTCCAGGGTGCGCAGAAAAGAGAACAGAAAACAGATAGTTTTGTTCAGGGAAAGATATATAGAGGTCTGGATTTGAGCTGACAATAATCTAGTATCCATGGTACATTCATATTAGAACTAGAGTGGTTGCACTAACCAAAGAAATTGGAACTGATGGTGGCAACGAAGATGTCAATGCGATCCTAGTCAGTTAGATATCTGTCATCAGTGACTGACAACAGATACTGCAGCGTGTCTTGTTTCCCTGACAGGGCTGCAATGCACAAGGGCATCGCCTCATTGCTGCCCCGAATCAGCTGAAGCCGAGGATTCTTTTCAACCATTGCCTTGGCTATCTCTCTAACTCTGGATGCAGCGGTGAAGCAGAGGGCGGTGTTCCCAACCTTGTTCCGCATTTCCAAGTCATCAGGCATCATCATCTTCACCAGTTCCTCAACAAATTCCCTGTGTCTCCCGCCTGCTGCAATATGGAGAGTGTTCTCCAAATTTCCCATGATCCTGGCACGTACTGCTGATGGATTGCCATATAGGAATTCCTTTCCTGCTTTCCAGTTGCCTCTCAGTGCTGCAACAAGCAATGCAGTGCACCCTGTAAATTATATGCAATCAAGGATCGGCAGGAGAGGACAGAGGACTAAGTGACTAGGATGGCGCTTCATATTTTTTAGATACTGCATGCCAATTGGCTGTCTACGGAAAGCTCTGTTGCAGGGAAACATGCTTGATATGTTTCTACCGAAAGCTCTGGTGCAGGGAAACATGCTTCAAAGGCGAGGCTGCCCATGGACAGACAAGGAGAAATCTTGCTTCTCAATAAGTTCTCTGAAGTGTACAATGTTTGAAACTTTTGTAAGTAGAATTCACTCGTTAGCAATTGTCATGCAATGTATTTGACAGCACGTTTCATGAGACCGGGGCTTGGCGTTTCCTCAACATTAAGAAGAAGCAACACTTTCAAAATTAGCAGGCGCGGAAGTCTTATGTGTCAAAGTCCAAATCCTTGAACTGGAAGATTACAAAATTCCACCATTCCTTAGGAGGGGTGATATAATTAATGATCATATAGGAATGAGAATACTATTACTTTAGACTGTAGGTGCCGCATGATGTATGTGAACTAATTCAACCTTCACACTAATGCAGGACGGTTTCTTTGATCGGTCCGTTTTTAAAAACATTTGAGGAAAGCGTTCGTTCTCTTCACAAACCAGCGCCAAAGTGGATGTTGGCTCATATTCCTGCGACATTCTCGATTGGGAAAGTGCTTGAATTCTAATATACTTTTGTGGGTCAAGCTCTCCAACAAGTTCTGGTTTCGGGCCACACGGTATGAACGTCAGGCCCAGAAAGATGAAGTTCCACAGTGGTTCAACTAGATTTTCCCAGGAAGACAATACATATAACTAACGGAGACTTGATTTTAACGAAGAAAAAGAGAACCAGAAGCTGCCCTTCGAATCAAAACACTCATATTGTGAAAGAACTACCAACCTTTCCCTTGTCAGCTGAATGTCCCGAAGGCGCACAAAGTTCTTACCATGTAGAAGACATGAAGATAGGTGCCAACATTCATAGTACGATTAGCATTAACTTGGCAAAATGTTGAAATCAAAATGGACAAGAAAAACCCTCCAAGCAATGTTGTTGTATTGACTCGTATGCCTCGCAAGGGAAATTCATGAGACACTCCCCAAGTACACAAAGAAAAATCGATGGCTCATTAACGGTGCTTTTGTTCTTTACCCCCGACCAAAAATTTAGTCTGATCGTCCAAATTTACTCATGAACTGGTTTGATTTGTCCACACGACAGCATCGGAAAAACCATACAAGCTCTGTTTCTTTCATCATACACCTAGTCTAGGATACAATCAAAACATAGGTACTGTGTCAAGAGTCATATACAAACAAATATCACAATATCCTCTGGTTTGGAGGGACTTGCACACATAGTCTTTCAAAAAGGAATTGACTTGATCCAAGTAATAATTTAAATGGGATTCCCAAAATTATTAATACAAGACATGATGCAAAGTATCGAGGAATTACACATGAATATACAAAAAGAACTTGTTTGTGTGAATCAAAAGCTCCATATTGCTATTACAAGAATCACAAACACTTGTGGACACCTTGATATTCTTGCAGCATCTATAGCCGGACAAATCAAGAATAGTCTCGTTTTGAAAAGCGATGGAAAAAGGGCTATTGAATTAACGGAACATATAGATACAAAAAGGGATTTAAATGCACACCGACATCGATGGAAAGGAAATTGCACCTATTGAATGGATCAGAGAAGGTAGGGCTCGAGATTGGGCTCTTATCATAGGCCTACTCAAAACAAAACTAAATGAAGCCCAATCTAGCAAAATCAAATTACGCCCATTATCTAAAACAAATCTGGCCCAAACTAACCTAGACCTAGCAAGTCCGAGTCCTCTAGAGCCAAAGCAAGCCAGACTCATCAGACCAAATAAAACCCAAACTCACAAAACCTATTCAAGACCAAAGTTCAGAAAGCCTAAGAAAGCCCAATTGAATTGAAGCCCAATATACTTAAACCAGTCTAAACCATTTTCTAATATAACCATCAAAGTATGAACATACATACTCCATTAATCCACACATACTCATCACTATAATCACCACCGCCGTTTGCCTCTAGTCACTGCCTACAACGCCGTCAGCCACCACCTCAAATCGCCGGTTACAACCAACATTTCAAACATTCACAGCGCACCAGTAATGGAGATAGACAGGAGCAAACCAATGTCAACACCTCAAAAGGATCAACACCCGACCAGTAAACAGCCCAGCCATTGACGACTGCAATGAACGATATACAAAGCACAGAACAAAGAGGGGGAGAGTCACACATGGATATAGACTCGAATTGATGAAAATAAGAGGCGAAAGGGATGCAATCGAGGGTATATATTACGATTCGAAAGTGCGATGAAAATCAGAGCGTTTTGATTCAGGGAAGACATCTCTCAAACGTGAATACAGTTCTGCATTCAGACATTTTTACAAACACTTGGCGGCCCGGTTCAAACACATTGCACCGAAGCACCAGCGAAGCATCGATTTCAGCCCATATACTCGCGATGACATCCAGATATACATATCCTCTGTTAACAGGTTCTGGGTCATCGTTTAATTCTCGTTCAAGCGCTACTCAAGACTTTCTTGTTTCTCGAACTTAAAAAACAGAGCAGAGGAGCTTCGTACCTTGACAGAAGGGAGACCGCGGTCACGATTGCCGTCGAGCGCGAAAACCCAAAACCTCTGAAACGTCGTTACTGTCGGCCGACAACGGCGAAGGAAGTTTGGAACCGGTCCGAGCGACCGAGACTCCTTGGACCAAGAAGCGGAGCCCCTAACAGAACTGTCCTGTTACGGCGGCGGACGGAATCACGAACGCGAGCTCCGGCGGCGGCCGTCGTCGGTGTGGAACCGTCATCCGATCATGGCCGGAGATGCATACACATCCGCGTTTCCGGCGACCGAGAGCTCCGGCGACGGGGAGGCTCCTGGAATCTCGCTGACCGAGAAGACGTTCTTTCTATAAAAGGAACTTCCTTCCGCCATGAAAGGTGAGAGCTTTTTTTTTCTTTCTTTCTTCACATTAGAAAGTCCAAAAATTTGTCATTAAATTGCAATTAATCCTAAAACTTTAAAAAGTGTAATGAAATCTTAAAATTTATCAAATTAGTCAAATCAAGTTTTTTTGTTGATAACACTTTTTGAAAGTTTTACGATTTAACTGTATTTTTGTGATAAGTTTTATGACCTAATTATAATTTTTAAAAGTTTTAGAATTTGATTGTACTTTTGTGATAAATTTTAGAATTTTGTAATATTTGAAAGTTTTAGGATTCAATTGCATATTCATGACAAATTCTAGGATTTTAAAAACACTTATCCTTTTCATTTAGAGTCCAAGTGGTGTGATCTTGACGACAATGAGTTTATGCGAGTGTAAGTGACTCTAATTTAACAATGTGCTTTGAATAGTTAATCGACTTCAGACGTTGAAATTTCTTTAATCAAATCTCTAAATTTTACTATCCCTAAATCAAATATATCTCTCTATATATTTTTATGTATAGGATAGAAACGAATGGAATCCCAATTTACTGATCAAAGGTCAAGTTCTTCAATTTGACCAAGAATTCAACCTTTGCCCTTTTTTTTTTTAATTATTATGAAAAATTGAAAATCAAAGACCTAATTCTACACGTCTATGCTAAATTGACACCTATATGCAATTTTTTTTTTAACGTGATCTGTAATTTATTACTCAGAGTTGATTATTTTAGGTTTGACCAAAAAGCTAACTCAAGAGTTAATCCTTGGTTTATTGAAAAAGTGATGCCTAGTTACTAATGAAATGCAGTGCTCCTAATATCTATGTGCAATTGAGATACTAAGGACACTTATGTGATTTTTTTTGTCAAGAAACGAGACTCGCTTCAATCGAGGATCTCGAACCTCACATTTTTTTAACTTAGACCGTTGAAAAATTCAGATGTCAACATTATGGAACTCGAGCAATCTGTGGAATAGCAGGCATCAAAATTTGGGAATTAGGGGAATGAGAATACTTTTCTCATCTTTACCCTTCACCCTATATCCATTGATATGACAAAAAAAGAAAAATACAATAAAAGGCAACAAACTTTTTCTTTTCATGTTTTTCCCCTTAACAAAAAGACAAGGAATTCTATAGGATTGAACTGAAATTTGATTGATGATTTCATATAATTGCTATGCTTAGATTGTGATTGGTTGGTTTTGTTTTATAGGATAGAATTCAAAAAATGGACGTCCTAGGATAAACCATACTAGGGATGAAATAATCCTAGGTAGACGCCGAAATCCTCACCCCGTTTCAAAGCTGGCAGCCTTGTTTTGCACACTACAAGCTGCTCGTACTTGCATATTCAGAAACTTCGATTCGGCAGTAAAACTCATACCGCAAGTTATTGGCGACCAGCGAGTCTTATGAAGATGTGGGTTGGTTTTCTCTGCTTGTGGATGATAGATTACTCAAAAGGGATATCGTTGGAAGTGGCCGACGTCATAGTTAGGAGGAAAAAACTAAATGTTATGTGCCTCCTGGTAGTTAATTGTCTTCTGGTAGTTAGGATTGCCGTTGATGACAGTTAGATCAAAAGGAAATCAGATGAAATTTGCTTGAATTCACTTTGGATTTCGATGTGGGTTCGTGTATAAGAGCCCAGCTTCGCTCACAAGATCATGCTGAGAAATCGAGTCATATATCTTTCTGCTCCCCCAATTCTTCTTTCTCTATTCTTCACCTGTTCTGCCTCTGCTCCATTTTGAATTCTTCCTCTGTTAATTCTTTCTGAGTTCTGTTATGTTTGACCACACATCACCTCTTTCTAAAGCTTCACTTTTGCTCACACTCTTGTAGCTTCTTGATCTCTGCTTTGTTATGCCCTTTCTCCAATATTACCATCGAAACTGTGAAATGCTCTGCAAGTGGTACCAAGACTGAAGGACGAATTGAGGAGAATCCATTAATACACGGTCTAGGACAGTGAAGGTGGTTGGTCAGCGACCAGACTAGTTGAAAGAGGACAATGTGTGGCCAAGTCACTGTGGTGGATGCCACTATTTTAGGTAGCAACATTGAAAACGCTCAACCACAACTATGATGGAAGCGTGTGTTTGTGGTTAAGCTTACTTGGGGGCAAGATCTGTAGGACATCGTTGGTGGTAGAAGCACTACACCTCAAGCCGATGACGATGAGTTTGTGAAGTGGATAGTTAAAGCCGACAATTTTTTACTGTTAATTACTTCATCGCATCAACACGCAGAGGTACAGAAATGGTGCAAAGTCCCAGAGGTTAGACATTGAGCTTTTATCCTCCCTCAGTGGAATATGACCGGGAGTGGTGTGTTGCAAAGCGTGAAAAGAAAAATCCATACTGTGAAGTTACAAACTAGATCCTTGAGATCCTATAGAAACACAAGTCGAGAGGATTGTTTTTCATGGTCCAAGACAATAATATAATGGTCTTCTTACTGTGATAGGAGGGATGGGCCATGGAAAAAGGGAAAAACTTGCAATTTTCTGAAGCTCTTAGACTTCCCTTGAATTGCTCGCTACTGCTAGTATTTCTACACTGAGGTGCTCATTTTACTATCGAAAATGTCTGCTCCCTGAGGAAAACACCCTGCTGAAATTGTGGCGGAACCGGAGGATTTAGGTTTGTAATTTTTCTGCAAAGATATTTAACCTTTGCGAAATACAAACTTGCGGTCACATCTGCTGAGAGATGGATATGATGTTATTTGTCAATCTCTGGAGCTTCACAACATGTTTGCAAAGAGGAGTGCGAGTGTGTCCCATGCTTCCTTCTGTGTTTATTCATCCTCTATGTGATGCCATGGCTCGTCCTTGATTGTCACCACCAGCATTCATAGCTTTTTCGGCTTTAACTTACCACTTCTTGGACTTGTCATGATTAGTTGGAGGTGCAGTGTCACTACCCCCGATGATGTCCTAGATCTTGCCCAAGCGAGTAGAACTGTAAACTGATGCTCCAATTGGTGTAGTTGTTACGGTTGAGATTTTGAAGTGGGCTACGCAGTACAGGAATTACCAAGTAGTTCAACTGGTGCAGTTGGCTAAATTGCAGTCGGTAAGTTTATGTGCCATCCTCTTTTTAATTGAGTTTAGCAGTGAACAGCCTCTATTCTAGGGTACTAGTAATATTGTCTTGAGCTATATGAGCCGAGTGCAAAAAAGTCAGTACTACAATGTTATAACTCTTCAGTTTTGTTCACCTTGGTGTTTGATGATTATTTATGGTAGTAAAATGCTGTCAATGCTTTGTATTCCACAGCCATGATATTCAATGCACGTGAGAAGTGGATTGTTTCTCTCGTGTCTCAATCCTTACTACACTAGTCGATGAGAATTGCTCGAACACCAGCATTACTTCAGCATAACAACTCTCTTTCCAGACTGTTGATTCAGGGGAATCAGCATTTTCACTATGAAGCCCCTCCAATAGAATATCACTAGCATATAGTTTTTAAGGTAACATAAAGTAAGCTTGCTCCATTATGTTCAATGCATAATGCAAACAAAAATTCATCTCAATCATCCGTTCCCACTTGTGGAATGGTTTATGCGGATGCAATTCAAACTACCAGCAAATCTTGATATCATTCAGGATACAACAGGAAACTCCTATCATGCATATCTGACTGATGACAATCGATCACATTGTTTCATGACTTGTGTACTGGTCGTTTATGATCAGAACAACGGGCAGTCTTCTGGATGAGAGAGCAAGCTGCGGCTGTATATGTGTCTGATCAAATCAGACAAAAGGGGAAATTGTAGCAAAGCAAACAAGGTCACTGTCCCAGAAGCAAAAGCAGCAATGGGAATAGTGATTTGAGCATAGTCGTGACCGAGGAAGACGAAATGGGTGGCCCCAAAGGCCACCATCATGGCAGCTATGGAGACAAAGAGGCTTCCAAGTCCTAACACCAGCCTGCTTGGCAACGAAAACAGAAAATCTTCCTCCGCATAGCGTGACGTCAAAATAGAAAGGAACATCAAAACTGATGTTGCAGAGGAAAAGACAGCCAATGCAGTCGATATGGTGAGAATCATAAACGACCTGTTATGTAGGAGGATAGGCTTGCCTGTGTCATTGTCATTGCCGCCTGGAATAGTAAAGGAAGCACTAAACGCCATGGTGCAAATGAGTGTAGCAACGACCATACATGAAGATGCAGTGTGCTTCATCCATTTTTCTGCTTCTTGTCTGAGTTCTCTGTGTTCCTCGGTAAAAAGAAGATAAGGTGTTTTGCCCTCGGAATTTTTCATTTCTCGGTAAGAAGGCTGCACAATCTTTTCTACCTCCTATACCATAAAACAGATAATATCATTCGGAGAATGGTACATTAAATTGACATATTGAACAGATTTACGCTTTGAAGCTCAAAAAAAAAGAAAAAAAGATCAAGGGGACCTTCATAGTACTGTTAAACTGTATAATCCAAATTGTGTAATATGCAAAAAGTTAAAAAAAAAAGAAGAAAAACTAACCTTGAACCACAATAGCTCTTGCCGCATTTGTAGATCTGCCCCAGAGTCAGTTTTGAGTCGACTCGGAGGAGCCAGCTTTCCAGCCAGATGCAACATGTTATTGTCATTCTCATCTTTGTAAGCTGCAATCATATCTTTAAGAGCAGCAATGTCATATATTAGCCTAAAGATCTTCTCGTGACGATGTGCAACTGCAACATGAAATATGCTTTGCTTCCGATCATCGACTTTCCACAGAAGTTCAGGATGGAGGCTGGTCAGCACAGTTAGGAAGCCGGAGTTTCCTAACTCTGCAGCAGTAAACAATAGTGGCGGCAGCTTCCTAAGAAGTTCTCCAGTGGCTCCATCATTGGGAGCAGAAAGCACTTTTTCCCATATAAGCTCCAATAGCTTAGCTGCTGGCATAGTCACCGAATTTGGATCGAGCCTCGCCTTCATACCTGCAGCAGTACTTTCTGTCAGCCCAAATTGTAAAGAGCTATGGTTGAACATCTCGGGCTAACTACAAATTAAAAGATTAGTGTTTCCTCCAGAACATTCCTGAACGGTTGTCAACTGCATCTTATGGTAAATCCATAAACAGGAAATGAATATGATATCAGCATAGTGAGGCGGCTGGGAGTCTCAGCAACCATTACCAAAAGAAGATGGCTACGATAGATACACCTACATGAAAAGGGGCACCTCAGCCGGATCAGTAGCGGACTTCCACTTGAGAATGCCGAGGGCATCCGCGCTAGCACATGGAGAGCCGTTTCCCCGTTTCTCGTCTGAGCCACAGCTAATTCGGGTTGTTGACAAATCAGTTCGAAAGCCACATCTGGCAAAAGGGAATACCAATTAAAAATAATGATGAAAGAACTTTGTCCTCAAGTAAACTAGCTGCAGATTCTTTCCGGGGTGCATGGGAAAGAGAACAGAAAACATATAGTTTTGTTTTGGAGAAGATACATATATTTGGTCTGGATTGAGCTGGCGATAAAAGTAGTATCCATGGTACATTCATATTAGAACTACAGAGGATTCACTAACGAAAGAGTTTGGAACTGATGGTGGCGACAAGGATGTCAATGCGATCCAACAGAGTTAGATATCTGTCATCCGTGACTGACAACAGATACTGCACCATGTCTTGTTTTCCTAACCGGGCTGCAATGTACAAGGGCGTTGCGTCATTGCTGCCTCGAATCAGCGGAAGCCAAGGATTCCAATCGACCATTGCCTTGGCGATCTCTGTAACTCCGGATGCAGCGGCAAGGCAGAGGGCGGTGTTCCCATCCTTGTTCCGCATTTCCAAGTCTCTGGGCGTCAACATCTTCACCAGCTCCTCAACGAATTCTCTATGTGCTGCACCTGCTGCGATATGGAGAATGGTCTCCATTTCCATCGTGATCCTGGCATTTACTGCTTTTGAATTGTGATATAGCAATTCCTTTCCTGCTTTCCAGTCGCCTTTCAGTGCCGCTTCGATCAATGGAATGTAAACTGTCAATTATATAGAATTCAGGATCAGCAGGAGAGGAGGACAGAGGACTAGTGACCAGGACTGCGCTTCAAATTTTTCAGATACCATGTAGTTCACGTTGATTATATGCTTCATCCATGGTAGTCTCCGGTATAGTCGTGTGAGTGAAATGTGCGTTGGAGGAGGGGCTGCTCATGGATGAAGGAGTAGAAATCTCGTCTCTGCTTACGTTCTCTGAATTCTACAGTGTTTAAAACTTCTGTAAGTAAAATTCATTCATTAACGAGAGTCATGCAATCCATTTGACAACATATTTCACGAGCCTGAGGCTTAATGTTTTCTCGGCATTATAAGAAAGAAACATCGGTATAAGTAGCTGGTGCACGAGTGAAAATGTGAAAGTCCAAATCCATGCACTGAAAGATCAAAAAAAATCCTGTCATTAATTAGGATCGGCTACATAATTCATCATCATATTGGAACGAGAATACAATTAGGGCAGACTTTAGGTACTGCATAGTGTTTGTATACCGGTTCAACCTTCACCCCAATGCGGAATGGTTTCTTTGATCTGTCCGATATTAAAAACATATATGGAAAGGGTTCATTCTCATCGCAAACCTGCTCCAAGGAGAATCTGCGCGTCTTCCTGAGAAATTGTTGATTAGGAAAGTGTTTTGAATCCTAATAAGTTTGTATGTAGAGCTCTCCGCGAGTTCTGGTTCCGGATGCACAGATGAGGTTCACAGTTGTTCGTCTAGATTGTCACAGAAAGAAAACACATATAACTAGCGGATACTTGATTTTTACGAAGAAAAAGAGAACCAGCAGATGCCCTTTGAATCAAAACACTCATACTGAGAAAGAACTGAGAAAAATCCAACATTTATAGTACGATTAAATTGGCAAAATGCCAGAAAAGTCTTCAAAATCAAAACACTCCTAAACAACCCTCCAATCAATGTTGTCACATTGAGTCGTGTGGCCGAAACAGAAATAAATGAGAAACTGCTCAAGCGCACACAACAAAAATTGATAGGTCATTAGGACGACAGTGCTCGTTTAATTTGTCCACACGACAGCTTCGAAGAATTTGTACAAGCTTTGTTTATTTTATCATACAGAGCTGGTCTAGGATACAATCAGAACGTAGATGGCGTAACAAATATGACAATATTCTCTGGTTTTGGAGGGACTTGCATTCATGGTAATTCGAAAAAGAGCTAATATGATTCAAGAATAATCTATATGGGATTTCCAAAGTTATTAATAGAAGGCGGGACGCGGAGGATCGAGGAATTACACCTAAATTGTCCAAAGAGAACTTATTTGTGTGAATCAAAAACTCCATATAGCTATTACAAGAAAACCTTGATATTCTTGTAGCGTCTGTAGATGGACAATTAAATAACAGATTCTCATTTTGAAAAGTGATGGACAAGGTATCGAATTAATGGAATATGTAGATACAAAATGGATTTAAATGCACTGCAGGTCGCATTAATAGAAAAGAAATTGCACATGTCGAATGAATCAAAGAAGGTAGGATCCCTCTTCAAATCATTCAAGCTTAAATTGAATATTGTTTCGATAGAGTTCCAACGGTCTATGGAATAATAGGCATCAAAATTTGGGAATTAAGGGAATAAGGATATCGTCTATGATTTTGCGATTAAATAACAGATTCTCCTATAGAGTTCCAACCTCTGTGACAGATAACCCAAAAGGGACTTCGACCTGCAACGTCGGAGCTTCGATAGGTAAACCACACACACATACATATAAAAGAAAAGGACTACGTAATCAGACACAACACATGAACGTACGTGCTTCGTGGGGATCCTCTGCCCCGCACGGCGTTTCGATTGGTGTCTCGACCAGTTCTCGACTGCCCATGCATACGAAAACAAGGTAAGCATTGAAACGACATAACCCTATGTCGAGACACGCGAGAGAACATCGACAGAGGATCCGGGTCCGTACAATTTTCTCTCCAGATGCAAACCTGGGGACGTGCATGAATTGATACGAACAGTAATTCTTGGGACAAAGCCATTCACCATCGCGAGCAGACTTATCATGCATGCATTTTGCTTACTTGCTTCAGTCGCGCTGCTTATGCTTAGGCTCAAGACATGTCTCCTCCCAACACCATCCTTCCTTTTTCGAAAAGAGCTCAGTGCTGTCTCTGCCTCAGAGTCTTCTCTCCGGTGCACCAAGCTTTTGCAATATGGGGGCAATAGTCGAGTGTATAGGACTGCAGATAAGGAGCCTTGAAGAGCTCCCGGATTTAGCTACCCCCAGTTGCAAAAGTTCTGGCAAACGTGACGAAAAGTTGACACTAAAAGAGAGAGAAGAAAGTTGACACTAAATACGACTGCAGATTCTGAGCCTTGCAGAGCTCCCGGATTTTAGCTACCCCTCCAGGCAACAGTTCTGGCAAGTAACTGCAAGCTAGCGCTGCCCTCTCTCTCTCCTCAGAGTCTGCACACATTTATTATGTTCTCTTTTCTCTTCCCCATTCTTTCCTCCCGAGAAGAAGAAAAGCCATTCCAAGCGAGTACGAAGCTTTTAAATTTTGAATCTCTGGTTTTGATCTCGTTTGCTACTCCACGCTCGTTGTTGCTGCTCCGGCATTGTCAAGCGACCGTTCCCCGCCGTCGCCTGGCGCTCGCTCGCTTGCTGGTCCTGTCGCTTCCTCCGTCTCTGCTTCGACGCTCGCTCTTTGCACCGTTGCTCGCTCCATCTCTGCTCCGGCGCCACTTTCCTTCGCGCATTAATCCGCTTGGGCGGTCGAGATTTGGGGATCCCATTTCTGCAACCACCTGCAGAGCAGCGTCGACGACCTCCAGACTCTAGGATCTTTACATACGTTGGGAATTTTTTGGGAAAGTAGGCTGGGTCTTTTTTCTTTCATTTGTGCAGGTAAATATGGCATTTTGACCTTTCTTTATGAATGTTTTTTTTTGGGCATGCAGTTCGTTTTTCTGCATCAATCACGTATCGATATCATTACTTGCTAGCTATCATTGAAATTTCTTGGAAACGAGGAATCGACATTAAAATAGACAAATTTGTTTCAAGTATAAAAAGTTGCTAACTTCAGTGATTGTTTGCTTGCTTGATTTACTTACATTCTGGGTAAAGTTACTTAGGATGCGTTTGGTAACATTTCGTTTAAAAATTATTTTTGGGAACAGAAATAGAAAAAAATATTTGTTTCGGGGAACAATTTTTGAACAAAAAAACACATTTGGTAAAACTGTTTCAAAAATATAAAAAGAATAGAAACACGTTTGGTAAATTTGTATAATTTTTTTTATTTCTTTTAATTTTTTAATATTTTTATTTTATTTTTCTATTTTCTTTCTTATTTTCTTATTTATTTTCCTTTTTCCTTTTTTCTTTTTTTTTTTTTCTTTTTTTCTTTTGGATCGCCGGCCTCGGCCATGGCCGGCGATCGGCCGACGAGGGCCGGCGGCCTCGCCCGGCCACGGTGAGGCTCGCCGGCCCCGGCGAGGCCGACCTCGCGCTGGTCGGGGCGAGCTCGAGCTCGCAGGCGAGGCTCGAGCTCGCAAGCTGGGCGGGGGCGAGCTCGGCCTCGTCGGGGCTAGGCGAGCTCGGCCTCGTCGGGGGCGCGGTCGCGGCGAGGTCGCCGGGTGAGCTCGGCCTCGCCGGGGGCGGCGACGCTCCGGCGAGGTCGCCGGCCCTCAACGGCCGCGAGGTTGCCGGCCATGGCGCGGCGGCGGCCATGGCCAAAAGAAAAAGAAAGAAAAAAGAATAAGAAAAAAGAAGAAAAAAGAGAGAAGAAAATAGAAGAGAGAGAAAAAATGTTTATAAAATGTGTTAGAAACAAGAAATAACTTTTTTTTTTTTTTTCTTATTTCTATTCCAGATGTGTTTTTAGAACAAAAAAACTTTTGGAATAAAAACGCAATAAAACGCGTTTACATTCCTTTTTTTATTCCTTAAACAAAAAATCAGAAAAATTATTTAAAAACAGAAAAAAGAAATAAAAACAAACGCAGCCTTACCATGTAGAGAAGTCATAAATCAAATTCGAATAACTAAATAATTGATGAAACTTCCCGATCGTTTGAAAACTTAATTAAGTTGCAAAATCATAGGGAGTTGACTGTGGCAAAGTAAATCACAGAGGTTGATGATTGTGACGGTTCAGTGGCACATGTAATCGATTCCATTCTCTCATCTTGCCTCGGTTATCGCCTCCTTTTCTCCAATTTGTTCCTCATGGCCAAAGCAAAAAGACCAACGAAAACATCATAATCCACTCCTGCATTGTATTCTTTTCAAGGAGCTGTCTCTCAAGAAAGGACCGGAAGTGTCAGCTCAAGAAACTGTGAGCACTTACTCTCTCTCTCTCTCAAGAAAGGACAGGAAGTGTCAGCTCGACAAACTCTGAGCACTCACTCTCTCTCTCTCGAGAAAGGACAGGAAGTGTCAGCTCGACAAACTCTGAGCACTTGCTCTCTCTCTCTCTCTCACTCAAGAAAGGACCGGAAGTGTCAGCTCAAGAAACTCTGAGCACTCTCTCTCTCTCTCTCTCTCTCTCTCTCTCTCTGCTCGCACTGAAACCATTTTGCCGCCGCTAGCTGGATTGATTTCAGAGCCTCACAAGACCAAACAATGCCATCATCGCGGAGTGACAAACTCAAAAGAGCTCCAGAAGGGGCGATCTGTCAGGTCGTCGGTTGTCCACTGGTAGTTAGTAGGAGTACTCTTGTGACAGTTAGATCAAAGGCAAGATGAAATTTGCTCGAATTCACTTGAGATTTCGATGTGGGTTCCTGTACAGGAGCCCATCTCTCCCAATTCTTCTCCTCGATTCTTCCACTGTTGCGCCTCTGCTCCATTTTGAATCCTTCCTCTAATATTTCTATGTGAATTCTGTTAGGATTGTCCACACATCACCTCTTTCTAAAGCTACGCTTTTCCTCACTCTCTCGTAGCTTCTCGATATCTGCTTTGTTTGCCCTTTCTCATATATTACCGTCGGAAACTGCAAAGTACTCTGCAAGAGGTATCGAGTCTGAATGGACAAATTGAGGAGAAGCCATTAATACATGGTTTAAGACTGTGAAGGTGGTTGGTCAAGGACCAAACTTGGTTGAAAGAGGACAAGCGTTGCCGAGTCACCATGGCAGATATTACTACTTTAAGTAACGATGTTGAAAAGCTCGACCGCAGCAACTAAAACGATGGGAGCGTGTGCTGCAATCGTGCTTACTCTGGAGGACATCATTGGCAGTGGTGCCGCTACACCTCAAGCTAATGACAACACGTTTGAGAAGTGGAAAGTTGAAGCTGACAGATTTGAGAACGAGTTCCTGCATTGCACCAAGACTGCAAAAGTACAGAACGATGCATGGAACACCCTCACAGACCTCATTAGCTCGTTGCACACATGAATGATGCAAAGTTCCAGAGGTTAGAAGATGAGCTCTTATCCATCCCTCAGCTGGATATGATGGCGAGTATTTGCAAAGCCTAAAAAAGAAAAGCCGTACTATGAAATTACAAAACTAGATCCTCCAAATCCTATAAGAGCACAAGTTGAGAGGATCATTGTTCATGGCCCAAGACTAGAATGTAACGGTCTTATCACCGTGATAGGAGGATGGGCCACTGAAAAAGGAAAAACTTGCAATTTTCTGAAGCTCCTAGACTTCCCTTAAAGTGCTCTCTAGTGCTAGTATTTCCACACTGAGATGTTCATCCTACTGTCGAAATGTCTGCA
Organism: Eucalyptus microcorys; assembly: GCA_014182515.1. Taxonomy (NCBI): domain Eukaryota; kingdom Viridiplantae; phylum Streptophyta; class Magnoliopsida; order Myrtales; family Myrtaceae; genus Eucalyptus; species Eucalyptus microcorys. The sequence goes on from CM024566.1 coordinate 41,612,755, forward strand.
CCACAAGCGAATTACCTCACTGAAAATTTGGAAGAATTGAAGGATTTTGAGGATTTAGGTTTGTAATTTTTCTGCAGAAAGTAATAACCCTTACCTTTGCTCACCTTGGTGTTTGATGTTTGTTTTCCGGTGGTAAATGCTGTCAATGCTTCGTGTTTCACAGCAATATTATTCAATACACGCGACAGCAGAAAATGGACTCTGGACATTTTTGCAACAATCCTTTAAACACTAGTCAATGAGGATTGTGCGAACCAAGCATTTCTTCAGCATAACACTCTTTCCAAACTGTAGATTTAGGGGAATTAGCATTTCACTATGAGACCTCCATTTGGAGTGTGAACTTGGAAAGGTCACCAATTTGTAATTTGAGCTATTTGCTTGACTAGACAAAAATTTGAACTTTACTAGAATTTGAACTGTAAGGTACAATATAATAAACTAGCTCCATTAGATTCAATGCACAATGCAAACAAAAATTCAGCTCAATCATCCATTCCCGCTTGCAGAATGGTTTATGTGGATGCAATGCAAACTTCCAGCAATCAATGATCGGAACAACGGGCGGTCTTCTCGATGAGAGAGCAAGTTGTGGCTGTATATGTCCTTAAATTGGAGCAGAGCAAACAAGGTCACCGTCACAGAAGCAAAAGCAACAATTGAAATAGTGATTTGAGCATTATCGTCACCAAGGCGGATGACGAGTGTGACCCCAAAGGCCACCATCATGATGGCCAGGGAGAAAAAGAGGCTTCCAAGTCCTAACACCAGCCTGTTTGGTAAGGAATGCCGAAAACCTTCCTCCACAAAGGGTGATGTCAAAATGGGAAGGAACATCAAGATTGAAGTTGCAGAGGAAAACATACCCAACACAGTCGATAAGGTGAAAATCATAAACGACCCGTGATGGAGGAAAACAGGTCTTCCCATGTCATTATTATTGCCGCCAGGACCAGTGAAGGCGGCAACAAACATCAAGGTGGCCGTGAGTGTCGCAACAATCATGCATGTAGATGCAGTGTCCTTCATCCATTTTTCTGCTCCTTGTCTGATTTATTTGCGTTCCTCGGTGAAAAGAAGATAAGGTGTTTTTCCCTCAGAATTTTTCATTTCTTGATAAGAAGGCTGCACAACCTTTTCTACCTCCTCTACCATTAAACAGATATTCTCATTCTGAAAATGGCACATCAAATTGACTTAATTACCAGTGCCAGTTATTAACTCACGCTATGATTGGGATCGAATTGTCTACATTTCCTTCTTTCTTAGACAGACCGGGATGCAACATGCATGGTTCATTCCTGACGATTCTCGTTTCTTTCTTTTTAGTCCATATAATATTTACTCCAGATTTTTGCACAAAAACAGAAAGGTAAAAAGAAAACTTCAACTCGGATGACCTAGGCATGCCTACAAGTTGTGAAGTGAGACCCCAATCTGCAAAACATTTGGATATTAAGCATGTAGATAAAAGTTGTGCGATGGCCCAGGAATGCTGCTAGCAAACTTTAGACTGTAGAATCCAAATTGTGTAGCATGCAAAGATTTAAGATCTAAAGTAACCCTGAAAATCAGTAGCTCTATCCGCATTCGTTGAGCTGGCCCATAGTTGAATTCAAGTTGACTTGGAGGACCCATTCCAGCCAAATGCAATATGCTATTGTCATTTTCATCTTTGTAAGCTGCAATCGTATCTTTATGAGCACCAATATCATATATTAGTCTAAAAATCTACTCATGACGATGTGCAACTGCGACATGAAATATGCTCTGCTTCCAATCATCGAATTTCTGAAGAAGTTCAGGATGGAGACGGATCGGCACAGTTAAGAAGCCATAGTTTCCTAACTCTGCAGCAGTAATCAACAGTCGCGATGGTTCCCTGAGAAGATCTCCGATGCCTCCATCATCGAGCAAAGAAACCTCTCTCCATATAAGCTCCAACAGCTTAACTGCTGGCAAATACGCTCATTTCAGATCATGCATCTCCTGCATACCTGCAACTGTATTTTCTGTCAGCCCAACTTGTGAAGGAGCTGTGGATGAACTTCGGTTCAGACTAACAACAGCTTTTTTTTTTTTTTTTTTTTGGGTTGCCACTAACTATAGCTAAAAAATTAAAGTTTCCTCCACAACATTCCTAAACAGATGTCAACTGCATCTTAAGGTAAATCCAATCTAATATCAACGTAGTGAGCAAGCTGCGAACCTCAACAACCATTGCCAAGAGAAAATGGCTATGATGGTGATAGCTACATGGAAAGAAGCACCTCGGCCGGATCGCTAGCTGACTCCCACTCGAGAATGCCAAGGGCATCCGTGCTAGCACATGGAGAGCCGTTTCTCCATTTCCCATCTGAGCCAGAGATAAATTGGGATGTTAACCAATAAGTCTCAAAGCCACATCTGGCAAAAGGGAATAACAATTAACAATAATAATGAAAACACTTTGTCCAGAAATAAACTAGCTATGGATTCTTTCTGGGGTGCGCAGAAAAGAGAACAGAAAACAGATAGTTTTGTTCAGGGAAAGATATATATAGGTCTGGATTTGAGCTGACAATAATGTAGTATCCATGGTATGTTCATATTAGAACTAGAGTGGTTGCACTAACCAAAGAGAGTGGAACTGATGGTGGCAACAAAGATGTCGATGCGATCCAAGTCAGTTAGATATCTGTCATCAGTGACTAACAACAGATACTGCACCATGTCTTGTTTCCCTGACAGGGCTGCAATGCACAAGGGCATCGCCTCATTGCTGCCCTGAATCAGCGGAAGCTGAGGCTTCTTTTCAACCATTGCCTTGGCTATCTCTCAAACTTCGGATGCAGCGGCGAAGCAGAGGACAGTGTTCCCAACCTTGTTCTGCATTTCCAAGTCATCGGGCATCATCATCTTCACCAGTTCCTCAACAAATTCCCTGTGTCCCCCACCTCCCGCGATATGGAGAGCGGTCTCCAAATTTCCCGTGATCCTGGCACGTATTGCTGATGGATTGCCATATGGGAATTCCTTTCCTGCTTCCAGTTGCCTCTCAGTTCCGCAAGAAGCAATGCAGTGCACCCTGTAAATTATATGCAATCAAGGATCAGCAGGAGAGGAGGACAGAGGACTAAGTGACTAGGACGGTGCTTCATATTTTTTAGATACCGCATGCCAATTGGTTGTCTATGGAAAGCTCTGTTGCAGGGAAACATGCTTGATATGTTTCTACCGAAAGCACTGGTGCAGGGAAACATGCTTCAAAGGCGAGGCTGCCCATGGACAGACAAGGAGAAATCTTGCCTCTCAATAAGTTCTCTGAAGTGTACAATGTTTGAAACTTTTGTAAGTAGAATTTACTCATTAACAATAGTCATGCAATGAATTTGACAGCATGTTTCATGAGACCGGGGCTTGGTGTTTCCTCAACATTAAGAAGAGGCGACACTTGCAAAACCTCTTCAAGACCAAAGTTCACCAAGCCTAAAAAAGCCCAATTGAATTGAAGCCCAATATACTTAAACCACTCTAAACCATTTTCTAATGTAACCATCAAAATATGAACATATATACTCCATTAATCCACACATATTCATCACTATAATCACCGCCGCCGTTTGCTTCCAGTCACAGGCCTACACCGCTGTCGGCCACCACCTCGAATCGCCGGTTACTACCAACATTTCAAACATTCACAGCGCACCAGTAATTAAAATGGACAGGAGCAAACCAATGTCTCACGGATATAGACTCAAATAGACAAATAGAGGTGAAACAGATGAAATCGAGGGCATATATTACGATTCAAGAGTACGATGAAAATCAGAGCGTTTTGATTTAGGGACGACATCTCTCAAACGTGAATACAGTTTTGCATTCAGACATTTTTACAAACATCAGATGGCCCAGTTTAAACACATTGCACCGAAGCATCGATTTCAGCCCATATACTCACGATGACATCCGGGTATACATATCCTCTGTTAACAAGTTCTGGGTCATCGCTTGATTCTCGTTCGAGCGTCACTCAAGACTTTCTTGTTTCTCGAACTTAAAGAACAGAGCAGGGCAGGCTCGTCCCTTGACAGAAGGGAGACCGTGGTCACGATCGGCCGTCGAGCGCGAGAACCCAAAACCTCGGAAACGTCGTTACTGTCGGCCGACAACGGTAAAGGAAGTTTCGAACGGGTCCGAGCGACCGAGACTCCTCGGACCAAGAAGCCGAGCCTCTAACAGAACCGTACTGTTACGGCGGCGGACGGAATCACGAACGCGAGCTCCGGCAGCGGCCGTCGTCGGTGCGGAACCGTCATCTGATCATGGCTGGAGACGGATACGCATCGGCATTTCCGGCGACCGAGAGTTCCGACGACGGGGAGGCTCCTGGAATCTAGCTGACCGGGAAGGCTTTGTTTCTACTCTCTGTGATGCGCTTCTACTCTCTAATCCTCCATGAACGATCTTGACGGCTGTGAGTTTATGTGAGTCCAAGTAATTCTAATTTTACGGTGCGCTCTGAATAGTTAATCGACTTAGACTTTATAAGTTGAAATTTCTTTAGTCGGACCTCTAAATTTCACTTCCCTAAATCAGATATTTATATATAAAAAAGATAGAAGCTAATGAAATTCTAATTTGTTCGTCAAAGGTCGAGTTCTTTGATTTGGCCGAAAATCCAAGTCCTAACACCAGCCTGTTTGGCAACGGATGCAGAAAATGTTCCTCTGCATAGCGGGATGTCAAAAATGGAAAGGAACATCAAAACTGAAGTAGCAGAGGAAAAGACAGCGGGTGTGGCTAGTATCCATAGGAGGCGGTAAATGGTCGTTTGACCGATCCATTAGCCCAGTAGATCTCATCAGCCTTTCCAGGCTGATCCATCAGACAGTCCTCTGGTCGAGCCTTCAGCCTGCAGGTCTTTCTACACGACACCAGTAATAGCTACCCATTATAAGATATGTAGTCCGACCAAGGCAATGTACCTTTTCAGGGTACCTGTCTAGAGCACTTGCATTGGAAGGTTGCATCCAAGCAGTGGCAAGGATCCTGGACTAAGAATTCTACCAGACCAAACATGATTCAAGCAATTTATAGAACACCCCACGTAAGATGATGTGGATAGCCGGCCTGGATTTAACAAGCTCAGACAATGGCCACAGGAATGAAGAAGCAATACAATCAGCTAGCATCTTTACATTACAATCTTGACGCTCAACAGCATTCGACCAAAAAACTAGAAATGCAGCAGTCTATCCATTCCACAAATTCATTATACTCCTGCTGCTATCACTTTCTGACAGATTCAACAGGAAAATGGCATTGGTTTACTCGTCAACACAAATGTAATGAACTTGATAACTGGTAAAAAAAGTGCGTTCAGCAAGTTATTTTACAATCGTAACGATGCATTCCACTGAAGGAACTGCCAGTATATGGCGCCATTGACCATAGATTCCCCACTCACCACTCGGCGAGGCCGGATCTCACCTGGGTTGGGTGGGTGACTAAATGTGCTGGGCCCTGATGAGAGAGGTAAAGCTGGGGCCGGCGGTTGTCACAGTGATTAGAGGTGGCAGTAGGGAGGTTGAAGTTTTTTCTTGGCCATGTGGTGGTTGAAGTTGAAGGTGGAGAGTTCAGAGAGATGGGGGTAGCCAAACATTATGCTACAGATGTTCTGGACGATTCCCGTGGCTGACCTTTCAACAATAAAGGCTCGAATTGACTTGATCTCTAGACGGATCCTTCATGCTTCAATTTGATATAGTAATTTGCAGTTCTCAATGCAAGCTTTATGAACAAAGGGTCATTGTGGCTTCTCTTGTGAAAATGCCAGTTCCATAAGACGAACATAGCATATCGTTCAGAAGGGGAAAATGAAGAAAGGCAAATAAGGTAGTTGGTATGCACGAAGCTAAGGCAACCGGTACAAGAATCCATGCCAAATGGGATCCAAATACTATGAAAATGGTGGCACTAAATGCAATAAGCATGGAGGCTATAGAAAGAAACAGCGTTGTAAGACCGATGATTAGTCTTTTTGGTAAGGATTCGAGAAAATCTTCCTCGGCATAGCGTGAGGTGAGGATGGACAAGAACATTAGTATGGATGTGACTGAAGAGAAGCAGTGCAAATGCATCCGCTATGGCGAAGGTTATGAAGGCATTTGATTCCAATAAAATAGGAACACCAGTATTATTGTTTGTTCCTCCTGGAACAGTGAAGATCGCTGCGAACATCACAGTGGTGATTAGCGTAGCAACGAGCATGCAGGATGAAGCGGTGCTTTTCATCCAGTCCTCTCCTTCCTTGACCAGAGCCCTGTGCTCTTCCGTGAATAACATCCTCGGTGTTCGGCCACTTTTGTCCCTCATCTGCTTTGATAAAGTGTGTACGGTTTTCTCCACTTCCTAGAATGGAGGCACAAAAGAAAAAACCATCACATACCCAGTTAGGAACTGCTCCAATGTTATATTCCTGTTTGTATATTAGATTGGATGGCTCCTTTTTCAATATTATTAATATGAGAACCAACCAATACTAATCTAAAAGGAAATGTCGGAGCAACCACGACAACGATCTAAATGAAACAAATACTAGACATGTTCAGAATAGGACAGCATGGCTGCAACAAGACGACATGAGACAATCTGAATCCTAGAAATGACATTCTCTCAAGAAAATAGCTGAGAACTGAGATAGAGAGTGTGAAGATACCTTGAACCATAGGAGTTCCCGCTGCATCTGAAGAGCTGCCCCAGACACGCTGTTAAGTTGGTCCAGAGGTGCCAGCTTTCCCGCCAAATGCAACAAGTTATGATTGTTGTCGGGGTCTTTGTAAGTAGTAATCATATCTTTATGTGCCCCAAGATCATGAATGAGGTCAAATATCTTTTCTCGGCGGTACATAACTGCCACATGAAAAATGTTATGGCTTTGCTCATCAACAGTCCATATCAAATCAGGATTAGAGTGAACAAGCTCAGTCACAAGCTCAACTATGCCGAACCCTGCTGCAATGAGCAACGGCTGCGAGGGATGCGTTAAAAGATCTGCAATTTTGGAGTCCTCCAGTGATGAAATTTGCTCGCATAACAATTTCACCAATTGTAGCACTTGCAAGTGCATTGTCTTTTTCTCATGAACTGCCCTGATTCCTGGCACTATAGATTGAATTCAATAAAAAAAGGTTCGGTTTTCCAGGAAAATCAGCAAACATTTTTTTGTGCCACCTACCTATTAACTTTAGCGCACTCCAAAGCTTCTCCAGCAAGTAGAGAGACACTGCACAAGTTTCACAAAGAAATGGACTCAGTCATGACCTTGGCTGAACCTGCTGCCTCTCATTAGATATTTGGCTAGGTATCATAAGTTTCACGTGCGAATTAGCATGTCTAAAAGAGAAGGTGGAGAAAAAACCTTTTTTTGTTTGGCTAATGTCACTCATGACGAGTCCTGAAGGGAATCCCACCGTATATTTTTCTTTCACGCAAATCACTGAAAGGATATTCGAGCAAGATCATTTGAGGGAGGTGAAAAATCAAAATTCTCCTAATAAAAAAATGCAAACATCGGACATACACACATAAAATTTGTCTATATTGGAAGGAGAATATTATATATGAATATTTTAACGAATGAGATAGGCCTACATGCATAAAGTATCCTCTGCCAGGATTCTAATGAACTTGTGCTGGCAAATGCTGAAGGCTTCTGAGCTAAAATATGCAGTGCGGTCATTCCATCGTGATCCCGAAGAGTAGCTAACTCTGGTTTTGTCCGGAGAATGGTAAGAGCTACGTCTGTGAGTATTAATAGGACAGATGTTATTCAAAAAAGTGAAATCCAAGCAATTCTCAAGCATAAATCAATTAATTGTTTCTCACCGAACATATCCGTATTGATTGTGGCAATGAGTAGTGTGACGTAGTCGTCTTCAGTTAGATGCTCAGGATCTGTCACTCTCAACAGATAGGAAACCATGTCCCTGTGACCAAACAATGCAGCAATATAAAGAGGTGTCACTCCCTTATTGCCCCTCATTCCTGGTAGGTCCCTATTCTCGTTCACCATTGTCTCTGCGATTTTGGCAACACCAGATGCGGCAGCAAAACAAAGAGCCGTATGATTGCTCTTGTTCCGTAATGCTAAATCTGCAGGACTCATCATCTTGACCACTTCCTCTACGAACTTGGTGTGTTTGGCCCCGGCAGCAATGTGAAGAACCGTGTCCATTTTCTTTGTGATCCTGACATTTATAGCGCCTGGATGTGATCTTAAGAACTTCTCTGCACTTTCCCAATCGCCTTTCATTGCAGCATTATACAAGGGCGTGTATAATCTCGTGCTCGTTGCAGTATTTTTCCCTGCCATTAAGCACTTCAGATGTTAAGAGACAATTTCTGAGAGTTCTAAAGAGCAAAAGACCGAATTTTTCCCGAGCCCAGAGAAAAGGCTGAAAATGAATGTGCCAAATTATCAATCCAAACAAGGTTCGAGTAGGCTTCTCTGATTCCTGAAGTATTCCACGCTTCAAGATATCATTCACACTAGTCTCACATCAGTCATCCAATTAATAATAGAAGGCATGACAACATTCACTAATCAGCGGCATAGCTCTACAAGACAACTAGACCTCTTAAAAAGTGTCAAGAAAGCTAACTCAGGTAGGAGGACTAAGAGCAGAGTAAGGCCAGGATGGACAAGACTCAAAAATGTTTGAACCCTCTCCTTCAATTGCAACATTAATCTAGTGCTAGAATGAAAAAGTGATAGACTTTAACATTTTAGACATCATGTTAACAAAGTTAGTGCAGTTCCTAAATAGCCCAAAGTCCAGAAATATTGAACGATTTCCCGCCTCTAATAACTTAAACTTCTACTCGGATTTGTTAGCTATGGTCTAAATAAGAGAGATTTTTTCAAATCTTAGATCATGTCTTCTCCCTCCACTTCCATCAGTTCAAACAAGAGGAGTATCAGAGAAATTATGACTAACCATAGTTACCGAAGCAGGGAAACGAAGGAATTGGCGGAAGAGGAATCGAAGCAGGTTGACCAACAGGTTTATCAGGCGCAGCTGCTCCATTTGACCCGCTGCCAGATGGCGGCACATGGTGATGAGGAGGAGAAGCAGAAGACGATGATGGTGGCGCATGGTGGGGTTGAAGTGTCTCTTCCACGATGAGATGCTTATCAACTGGAGCTTTGAATGGTGGCGGGGGTTGAGGAAGGGGATAAAGAGGAGTAACAGTGCCTTTCATGGGCCGCTGCTGATGGTGTTGTTGCTTCTCATGCTCATTCTCATGCTCGTGCTTGTGCTCGTGTTCATATCTCGGTGAAACACCGGAGAATCTCTCTGGGAAGCAAGACGAAATGGAAGGAGCTCTCTGCATCACCTTGTTTTGCTGATTCATTGCTTGGTGAAGTCACAAATTATCGTCTCTTCCTCTTCTTCCTGCTCTCTGATGTCTTCAACAAGAAGGAAGATGAAAATTGTAAAGTTGCGTATATAATTTGCTTTCGGCAGAGAGAGAGACAAGAGACAAGAGTACAATTGAACTGGACCCAAGAAGACTTCTTTGGTTGCTGAAACGCAGTTTAATGGGATAGTGGCAATTCGCCATGCTGCTAGGAAGCTTCTGAAAGCGCGGTTAAAACTGGCCCACCCAGGAAAAAAGATAAGGTCGAATATTGTATATAGTTCTGAGGTTCACACTACTGTATGCTGTCGGGCGGCAATAATTGTATGAAGTTCTTAGCCCCACTTTGGCAAATCTGCCAAAAATTATTTAGGTAAATGTGACTTTTCCTTTTCTAATCCATTAAATTCTCTTAAAAAGCACCGAATTTAGCTTGGATCCCAATTCTGTTCTAAAATTAACATAAAGCTCTTTTCGCACTTTTGTATGATGTGATTTCTCATTTTCTGATTCGACAAATTTCGATTTTGTCATGACGTACTTATGGACATTGGCTTGTTTTCAACAACAAGAGTTTAAGAAGCTCCCTGTAGCCGGCAAAAACTGGGGGAAATTCACACGTAATTTACCAACTATACTTTCTCATTTTCTAGAAAATAAAAGTCTCTTGTGATTGTCAAACAACAAGTTAAACTCTTTGAAATCCGAGAACTATTTTTTAGGCCCTTTTACCAACAAAAGAACACCTTTTGAAATACTGAAGACCCTCTCGACCACCCCAAAAAAAAAGGTAGTACCGAAAATCCTTGCAATCAGTTCATTTTTGTTACTTTCTGTTGGTCAACGTTGACGTGACCCTCCCGTATGGTTCTAGCAATAGGATTTGACTTATATTTTGTTGGAGCTAGCATTGTTATTTAGATGAGAATGAATACGTGATTTTGAAAATACTTAATAATTTAATATGGACATAAAAACAGTCAAGTTGAAAATTATTAGATTCAAGTGAAATTTGAGTTTGGGTATAGATTTTCACCGATGCACAAGAGTTAAAAGTCTTAATATTAATAGTATAGATTAGAGACCGAGGAAATTGCATATGAAATTTATAGTGATTCAGCTTAGAGTAAACTTATGTCCACTTTCTTACATTGATAGCTTACTGGCTAGATTCACTAGTTAATCAGTAAGATGTTACAGAAGTGAGTGATTTTTCTCACAATATTACACGATCACTTTTTCAATGCCTCTTAAAGTTTACAATTTGTAGCTCAAGAAAAATTAGAAAGTTTGAAGCTCTCTTGAACTTTGAAATTTTTTATTTTGGATCTATCTTTACTCTTTGGTAATTTGGTCTCCTTTAATACTTATCCACTTTGAATCTACTTGTTGGATATTCTTTAGAGGATCATTCTTCAATCAGCCTGTTATACGAAATGTGTAAAGGAGATTAAGTAGCCATTAAGATATAAGATCTAAATCCCCGTTAATTTGGCCGCCCATAAAAGCAAATCTCCAGTTTCCATAAATAAAGTTCTTCAGTTTTGAGGAAAGTAGCTTGTCTTTGAAAATGATTGTCGATCAATCAAGATGTCTTGCATAAGGATTTTGTTGTAAGACAATCTTTAAGATTAAAGATCAATCAATATTTTCTATATTAGAAATCCAAGCCAGATCACTAGTTGTGTTATTCATAGCAATGGAGTTTGCGTCTAAATATATGTGTCCACGTAGAACTTCAAGTTCTGATGTTGTCTAGCTCTAGTAGACTTTGAAAATATTTCACGGTTTTGATGATCTCCACATACAATCTTTGCTGATAGTTATCTTATCGATATCCATGTTGTTATTGAGATGCTATCTAAGACGTGATTATTTTTCAGCTACGATATTTGAATGACATTAGTTAGAGTCTGAATGACTTCGAGATATAGACTTCTCTTCATGGTCATGATAGTCAAACATCAATGGATTGACTCTGAATAAACTTCTCTTCATGAATTGTTTCTGTAAGAAGGTATTTCTATACACTTATCAGGTTCAAAAATAACCAAGAAAGGTTTTGTCAACATCAAAATCTATTACGAGGTTTTCTCAATAATATCCAAAGCACATGTGAAGTTTCGGTATCTTATCAATTGTAACCACCAAGTCCAATGAGGATGGGAAGTGATTGCCACGTGAGAGGATCCAGATAAAAAATGACTCAAGGAAGGCTTCTAAAATGGTGAAGTGGGTAGGAATGAACCAAATTGCACACTGAATAAAAGGAGGGTGTTCATGAATTATATATATGAAATTAAAATTAATTCACAAGAGTCATTTTATAACATAAGGGGAACTACAATATTAAGCATGCTCGGGTAGGTGACCTCCTAGGAAAAGTGTGTACTTGTACACTAGGACAAAGCTCAAGGGTGAGAAGGCTCGACAAGGAGTGACTCCTAATAAATTTTTAGAATGTCAATAGAGGCAAGAACTTTTGGGAAATTGATTATATGTATCGCATTGAACAAGGGGAGAGCACTCTTGAATTATATACATGGAACAAGAGCTAAATTCACAAGAGACGTTTTTCGACGTGACATGGGTGACTTTTTGGGAAATTGACTATATGTATCATAAATTTTAGTATGAGACGAGTCGAAGAACACTAACTCAGGGGAGTTAAATTCAGGGGTGCCACATTAATTGAATTAAAATGGGATTAAAGCAAGAACTATAAAGAAAAGAGAGCAAACAAATGATGAAGAAACTTCATGCTACAAGCTAAAAATGAGTTAGTTATGGAATCAATTTAGTAATTTGTGAATCCCAGATCTAGGCTCTGGACTTCTCGTTTAAAAGATCAAGCTCTCATTGACTTTGAGAAGTCTACTGCCAGAAGTAACGACCAATTCATCTCTGCATTTCTCTTATTCTCGTGCTCGTGCTCATGCTCATATCCTGGTGAAACACCGGAAAATCTCTCTGGGAAGCAAGATGAAATTGAAGGAGTTCAGTGAAGTTGCAAATTATCGTCTCTTCTTCTTTTCCTGCTCTCTGATATCTTCAACGACAAAAAAGATGAAGATTGAAAAGATGCATTGCTTTTGGCAGAGTGAGACAAGAGAAGAGTACCAATGAGATGGACCCAAGAAGACTTCTTTGGTTACTGAAAAAAAGGTCAATGGGATGGTGGCAATTGGCCATGCTACTAGGAAGCTTCTGAAAGCGCGGTTACAACTGGCCCACTCGAGAAAAAAGATAAGGCCAATAATTGTATATAGTTATGAGGTTCACATTACTGTATGCTGTGGTGTGGCATTAATTGTATAAAGTTCTTAGCCCCACTTTGGCGAATTTGCCAAAAAAATTGTTTAGGTGAATGTGACTCTTCTTTTTATGATCTGCTGAATTCCTTTAAAAAAACATTGAATTTAGCTCGGGTTTCAATTCTATTCCAAAATCATCACGGAGCTTTTTATACGCTATTGTATGCTGTGATATCTCATCTCCTGATCAGGCACATTTCAATTTTTTTTATGCTGCACTTATGGATCGTGGCTAGGTTTCAACATCAAGAGTTCAAGAAACTCCATGCGCAAAAATTAGGAAAAATTTCACATGCAATTTACCAACTATAGTTCTTCCTTTTCTAGAAAATGATTTTTTTTTTAAATGATTGTCATGCAACAAATTCTACTCTTGGGATTTCGAGAACTGGTACACGCCTCGTCAATGTCAGTTTCTCAGTCCTTTTCCCAACAAAAGAGTACCTTTCGAAGAACTGAAACCTCCCGACCAAAAAAAAAGAGAAAGTAAAAATCCTTGCGATCAGTTCATTTTTGTTACGTTTTGTTGGTCAACCTTGACGTGACACTCCCATATGATTCTAGCAATGGGATTTAGCTTATTTTCAAAACACGAGAATATCACAAAAATCTCAAATTTATATATTTATAATAAATTTATTATAAATTAATTTTTTAATTATAAACAAATTTCAAATTGGTGCACTTATGATAAATTTACTCTTTGTTCATTTTCATTAAATTTTACCGTCAAAATACTAAGTTGGATAATATGTAATAATTGATGGGTGTACCAATTTGAAGTTTTACCATCCATTTGTCATGAGTGTATCGGTTTTAGATTTTTGTAAATTAATGGAAATTAATGGAGAGTAAATTTGTCACAAATACATCAATTTGGGTTTTTGAAAGTTAAAAAATTAATTTGAGATGAATTTATAATAAATATATCAGTTTAGAGTTTTATCATAATTGCACTAATTTTTCTCTTGGTATTAACCTCTTATTAATTGTAACCAGAAACTTCAACAAGAGTGGGAAGTGATCACTAGGTGAGTGCCTTTGCATAAAAAGCAACTCAATGAAGGCTTCTAGAATGGTGAAGGGATAAGAATGAACTAAATTGCACACCAAATAAAATAAGAGCATTAATGGATAATATATAAAACTAAAATTAATTCACATGATCAATTTTTTTTTTTAAATATTGGGAACCACAATATTAAGCATGCTCCTCTTAGGAAAAGTGTATACCGGCACACCAAAAGATAAAGCAGAATCAGTCGCCAGGGCAAGAGTGCCCAAACAAAGAGAGACTCCCGGTAAATTTTTAGAATGACAAAGGAGGTATGCCCATCCAACAAGGGAAGATCATTCCTAGATTATATGTGCAGAGCAGGAACTTAATTTTCAAGAGACATTTTTTGACGTGACAGCATGAGTGACTTTCTTGAAAAGTGACTATCTGTACTGTAAATCTTGGTATGAAATGAGTCAAAGAACACTAACTCAAGTGAGTTAAATCCAAGGGTGCTACATTAATTGAATTAAAATGGGACTAAGGTAAGAACTTTAAAAGAAAAGAGAGCAAACAGATGATGAAGAAACTTCATGCTACAAGCCAAAAATGAGTTAGGTATGGGATCAATTTAGTAATTTGTGAATCCCAGATCTTGGGTTTGGTCTTCTTATTTAAAAGATCATGCTTTCATTGACTTTGAGAAGTCTAATGCAGGAAGTAACGAACAATTCATCTCTGCATTTCTCTCTGTCACACAGAAAGAAAAAGAGAAATGAATTGACCTGTTGACTTCCTCCTGCTTAAAGAGTCCTTCCCACCTCCCTCCAAACCCAAGTACTCAATTTTGCAGATGGCAGGTAGAAACATTTGGGGGTTGGAGCAGCTGTACCTGCAGATGTCATGCAAGAGAAGAAACTTTGAAGCTTTCTTCAGGAGATGTGCCTCAACCTCATCACAAGTGCATGAGAATTGCAAAGCCTCACTGCTGAAGAAATTGAATGCCAAGATTCCTGAAGAGAGCGACAATGTCTGCATCTACCGAGTCCCCACAAAACTGCGTCAAGTAGAGGCAAAGGCATATGATCCAACCATTGTATCGATCGGCCCTTATCATCGCGGAGATCAACACTTGAAAGAAGTGGAGGAGGTAAAGCTAAAAATTTTCCATAGAGTTTTCAAGTCAAGACAAGAAGGTGGAGACGAACTAGACAGAGTGATTTCGGCAATGGAGAAACTAGAGCCGAGGGCTAGGAGTTGTTACGCAGACGATGTTAAGCTGAGCAGAGACGAGTTCATTGAGATGATGACCATCGATGGCTGCTTCATCCTGCAGCTCCTGAGGGAGGTCGGCGGCTGTTCTTCTTCATCCCTTCTTCAAAGGTGGATGTTGTCAACGCTGCGCCGCGATTTAATCAAGCTTGAGAACCAGCTCCCAATGATAGTTCTACACAAATTACTCAAATTGGTCTATGCCAATTCTCAATGTGAATACTCGATTCTTTACCTACAGGACCTCGCTTTGAAGTTCTTCAATCCGTTACTGCAGAGGGACTCCCATACGAATGCTGCCGGTGCCACCGCGATGAATGGGGCCTGTCACTTTCTTGATCTTTTCCGATCCAGCATTCTCCCGGAGATACAGGATCAGGACCGGAAAAGGCAACCGCACATGATCCGATCTGTAACTGCATTAAAGGAAGCAGGAGTAGTCCTTGAGAAATCACCCAATGACAGGGCATTTGACGTCCAATCCGAGGGAAGGTTCCTGAAGATTCCGCCACTCCACATCGACGATCACAGAGGCACCTTGTTCCGCAACATGGTGGCCTTCGAGCAACGCCACAAGAAATGCAAACCCGACGCGACGGCATATCTGTTCTTCTTTGACGGGCTGGTGAACTCAGCAGGCGATGTGGAAATCCTCCATTACAAAGGCATAGTCCACCACTCCCTCGGAAGTAACGAAGAGGCAGCGAATCTGGTGAACAAGCTGTGCAGAGAAGTGCACTGGGATGGAGAAGAGTCGTATCTGCACAAAGTGGTGTGCGAAGACATAGACGTCTACTTCATGAGCGCTCGCGCGAAGCTCAGAGGGCGCCTCGTTCATTACTACTTCAGCAACTGGACAGTCGGAATTTCGATTGTGGCAGGATTGTTCGCGCTATATCTGACGCTAATCCAAACAGGTTGCAGTGTCGCTGATGCACTAGAATATATGCAGGAGGAAAGCTTCTGGTCATACCTAAGTCTATCATTTTTTCTGCCCTTCTCTCGCCCCTTCATGCCGCTAGATCAAAAGGATTTGAACAAGGAATGAAGTTTGAGGATACGCAATTAGTTCTTGATAACAAATTTGCAGGCTCTTTTGGACGTACGATGGGCGGTCATCCCCATTTTCTTGAGTCTTATTCTAAGTCTTATTCCTTTGTTTCATGATGTCTTGCCAATGATCTATCTTTAGAATTCTAATATGTTACGAGACCTAAAAAAAATTGTGGGAACTGCTTGGTTGGGTCGATGTGACCCCAACCAAGCTACCTATTCATAATAAAGCGAAGAGCCCAAAATTACAATATCTCTCTTATTACCATCATACATAAAATAATAAAGGAAATAGACAAATATATTCCATTGGCCAAATACTCTCAACACTTCCCCTCAAGTTGGAGAATAGATATCACTCATACCCAACTTAACTAAAATAATATGAAATGATTTAACCTTTGATCATTTAGTAAACACATCAGCAAGTTGATCACTAGAACAAATGGCATATAAATTAAATGACTCCAACTTCCCCGTGATAAAAGTGAAATTGAAAGTTAACTAAAATGTTGACTTTTTAGTTAAATCTTTGTCCAAAAAAATTGAAAAAATAAAAAATTCTCAAATACATTTTTTTTTTAATACCAATTTGACTTTGATGTAGAAAATTTTACAAAAATCGATTATAGATCGCATTCATAAAGTTTGATTGGCCTAATTGAATCACAATGGGGCAGTTTCCTCTCAAATAAGGTAAATATTCTTTTCAAGGACCAAATTGCATAAATTTGAACCCACGAGGGTCCCAAGCAAGCAAAATGGCCAGAATCGAACCATATAGGTTAAGAACCGCCGAACAGGAGTGAACTTGTCTGACTAATCTGATAGATTGGCAGCGGTAGTCAGATTGGTTTTGGGCAATTCGGCTACTTGCTAGTCGGTTCTAGACCTCCGGCAATTGATTCTGGGATCCTCATTGTGTCAATATTACTTATGCACCTTTAATTTCTTGAAATTTTGCAAATTAGTCATCAAATCTCAAAAAATTGCGATTTGACCCCTAAGTGGACATTTTGATGCAATTCTCAATTTTAACTCGGTTTTCGCAAATCAAATCCACTAGATCGACTACCCGACACCTTGAAATTGAATTTTGACTATTGGATTACGATTTCAATCGTCGAATTGAATCGACGGTCGAAATTGCTTGATTTGAAAAGAGTATATCTACCTATTTTCCCTCCATTTTTAATGGGGGCCTCATTTGCATGAAATTTCTTCTCTCTCTTCAAGTTTCTCTCTCATCTCTTCGTTGTTTCCCACCATTTCCTCCTTCCTCCCTTTTCTTGCCAACCAAACTGGTCGCACGTCGGTTCTAGCTCGTTGGCCTCACGCCGGCGGCCCACCGGACGCCGCCTAGCCCCCGGCGGTCCCTCTCATTCTCCTCCTTCGTCCCTTGGTGAAAACCGCCATCTCCGGCGGCTGATTGATGGGCTTAAACCGATTTGTTCTGGTCAGTTCAAAGAACCGACGATCAAGTCGATTTTCAAGTTTACTAGCTCGACTGCCGGTTCGGCAACTGAGATCGGCGAAGCAGACCCCGCCGATCTATCCCTGAGTTTGTTCCCGACCTTGCCGTGGTTGGGAACTAATAGATCAGCCACCGGAATACCTTCGGTGGCCCGATCTCTTCGGAGAGTCCAAAACCGGTCCAAGTAGGACCGATTCTGTTCCAGCCTAAACCGAAGGCCGCCACTGCTCTCAGGAGCCTCCAACCGCTGGCGATCAGTAGCTCCAGAGGTCCATGACCTCGCCGTAGTTAGGAATAGGCGGATTGGCTGCCGGATCTCCACCAGTGAATCAAGACCGATCCAACTTTGAACCAATTCCGGCGTTTGCTTCGAACCAGCGGTTCAACCGACCTCGATTCGGTTCCCTCGGTGGTTTGTGACTATCTGATCGTGATTCCAGAGATCCGTGTGCGTTCCGAAGAGCTTGATTCGATCGACGACGTCTACAATCAACGAAAACGCGTAAAAGGTAATGTACTTTATCTCGAACCACGTGAAGCAAGGCTGGATTAACTGGTCGTGGCTAAGGTTCAATCTTAGGGATATATGCTATGTTCATATGCTCATTGATGAGTTGCTCAAACTTGAACTTGATTGATTGTTCTTGATGAACTTGGATGATTGAACTTGTTTAGGCTTGGATCTACATTTTCGTATCTACTGGACTGATCGGATTTTTGGCCAAAATGAGGTCTGAAACGACGTGGTCTTAGTTCGAGTTCTCTTAGACTTGTAAAATGCACATCACTAGCTTCGAATTGATAGGTCGCAGGCCCCAATTGAGCGACGTTTGGCCCTCGAAAAATACCTCTGAAAATGTGCGATTCTGCAGTAGTTTAGGTCAGTTTTTGGTTCTGTTTTAGTTCTGACTTCAACTTTTGCTATTTTTGCTCTGCATCCAGTGTTGACTTTTGGAAAAACTTGTCTTCATGAAAGTTGTTTGTTATTGTCTTGAGTATGTCCTGTAATGTTTTTGGAATTTTTGGACATGTTAGCTAGGTCGAAACCCCTCAGATTTGAGATAGGGTCAATCTGCCCTATCTGGATCTGAAATGGATTTAAGAAAAATTGACCTTGTTCAACATCAAGTCCTTCATGAAAGATGAAATGCATATTATATGTGTTCAATTGATGCATGATTTGCAAAGTTTTGATATCGTTTAATGCATCGATTGCATGCATTAAGGTAAATGGATGTTGCAGAAAAATAAACCTTGTATGTTGCGTATTTGTTTTACTATTTTTGTCACAACTCGCGTGTTCTTAATTGAGTTTCAAACTCTTAACGAAAAATATTCATTATTGCATGTTCTGTATGTGAGATTTTTCGTTGGATTTTTGCATGTTCATAGGTGACTGAAATCATGCTTGTTTTGTAGCGTTAAGGTTAAGATGAAACCTCATCATGTATGCGCTTTATCATGCCCGTTCGAGTCTATTAGAGACTAAATCTTGTGTTGATGTCTTCTTGACTTTTAAAGTACATATAACAAGGTTTGTGTGCATATGTGAATTGTCATTTACTTTATGAACACCATGCCAGAATTTATTGCCGTTGGTACTTTTTAAATTGCTGCTGTCAGGAAATGGTAATTCTTCCTTACAAAGACAGCCTTCTGTTATTCAGTCAGTATCTACAGCAATTTGACCCGGATGGCAATAGAGTATGTGTTTATTTTTTGGGTGAAAATAGGGAGTTTCGTTTCCATCTCTAGTTTCCAAAATGTTAAATCTCAAATTGTTCATTTCACATGTCAATCAAGGGCATACTGTTTATGGAAATAAAAGAAGCACATATCAGCATACGTAAGTTATTTTTTGATAAAGTAATGGCACTACTACTTTTACATGCCAGTGACGTGATTATTCCTGATGCACGTTATTGTCTAATTTCCATATAGCTACATACAACATCTGAGAGAGGGTGTGCACAACTTCTTCGGAACATTCATTGAAGTGCTTTGTGATAGACCACCTGGTCATGATTGGGAGCTTGAACTGGGTTTTACCTATAGTGACTATCTGTTTGGAATGCTTCAGGTTAGTTTGCAACAAGTGCTACTAAAATTTACCTTTAAGAAGAATCTAGCAATAGCTGAAGTTCCTATGTTTATTGTTTCTGAAGTTTAAGATCTCACACTTCTCTTGGAAAGGAGACATGAGTTCAGTGGGTGATTTACTTATAGTCACTCGGTTGTTTTCTACAATTGATCTCTTTTAGATATGGTGAACTTCTATAGGGGATAGGGTTTGCTCTGTATGCCAATGATCGTGAGTTTATAACAGTCACTGTCAAAGAAGTGACCCCTAAATCAGTGGGGGCTCTTATAGCATTGTATGAGCGAGCAGTTGGGATATACACCTCACTAGTTAATATTAATGCCTATCATCAACCTGATAAATAGTTATTATTGCTATATGTTTTGTGCTTATTGCTATTGAGAATATGTCTGGCCTCTCTTTGAGTCAAGAAACCCAATCAATCATCCAACTGGCTGTCTTTTTTCTTGGCCCCCATGTGCGATTGAAATTCTTAGGTGTCGAAGCTGGGAAAAAGGCAGCAACAGAAGTATTAGCTCTTCAGAAATGGTGTTGGCTGTACTCAACGAGGCTAGATATCTTACTAGAACAAGCTCTACTAAGATGGAAACTATAAGCTCTTGAGAAATGGGTTTCTGGTTCATTTTCTTGAAATTCAGATAGCTTTGTTAATTTTGCCTTGGTGTTGCATTTTTCACTTACAAGGAGCTTGTCGAGCCTCTGACTCTTGAAGAAGTAGCTGAACATTGCCATGCTCCTGAAGAGGTAATCTGCCCAATCCCTAGGCACAATTTAGCAATCCACAACTTTTGAATTTGGCTTATCCTTTTCTATGGCCTTGTGGATGCATATTTAAATGATCTACAAGATCATCGCTCACATGGCTGCCTACAACAGAGCAATCATTGCTGAGGGCAGTTGTGGATCGCCTAGAAGCATCAAAGTTTTCCTCGGGGAGTGTAATGTTGATGAGTTATATGGTTGATTTTCGCAGAAGTTGGGTGTCTCGCTGCGCACCTCTTCGTAAATTTTCAATAAGCTGATTTTGATTGTGGTACTGAATCTTAATCAGAACGGGGGATGATTTGGGAGATGGAATTCTTTTACTGGAAGATCTTTGCCTTATTTGGCTGAAGATCTTTGTCTTTCAAATTTTTTTGGAATTCTGGCTGTGTATAGTAACCTTCCCCAGCCCAAGAATTTCTATTCTTTTCTTCCCCAAAACAAAAAGGAAATAGAAATCCGTTTGATAACGGCAAATTAGTTTTTTGTTCCCGGGAATGGTTTTGGAATAGAAATGAGAAGTAAAAAAGTTGCTTCTTGTTCCCAGGAATAAGTTTGAAATAAGTAAATTTTTTTTTTTCTTTTATTCATCTCTTACCGCCACCGCCGACCACCGCCCCCGCCGCCACCGGTCGGCCATTGTTGCCGCCGCCGCCGGCCGCTCGCTGCCGTCGGTCGCCGTCGCCGTCGCCGCGCCGCCGCCGCTACCGCCGGTCGCCGCCGCCTCCGTCCGCCGCTGCTGCACGCTGCACGGCCAGTGGTCGTCGGCGGCCGATGGGCGGCGGCGGTCGGCGGAGGCGGCGGTGGCCGGCGGACGTGCAACGGCGGCAGCAGCGGCAGACGGAGGCGGCGGCGACCGACGGCGGCGGCGGCGATCCGTGGGCAAGAATAAAAAACGAATAAATACAAAAGAGAAATTGTTGCGTTATCAAACGTATTTCTACTCTTTTTCTATTCCAAGAGTAGAAATTTTGTGTAGTTATCAAACGGGTTTTTTTATATAGAAATTGTTCCCCAAAATAGAAATAGAAAAGAACTATTTCTGAAAAAAAACTCTTCTCCAGCGAAAGAAGTGTTATCATTCGCACCCCGAGTCTGCATGTCACTTTACAATATGCTCCGGGTAAGATAATTGTGGATTCTATTGACCACCTTAATAGCTTCGGTAGCAATTGGCAATTCACTTTGCTAAATTAGCAGGCTCTTACCATGCTGCCATATGCATGGAAAAGCGTGAAGCTGTCAAAGTTAAGATATGAGTTTTCACTGTACATTCTAAGGATAATGCAGGTCTGTGCGCATTAGTTGGACCAAATAATTATTGTAGAGGCCAGAATGTTTAAGTGTTTGCTATTACGTGCCGGCAAAGGGCCCATTCCATTGAAGTTAACTATGAGGAAAACAATACCATATATGAGAGATGAACTTTTTCTGGACCCAGTGCTGTTGGAATCAGTGACTTGATTTGAGGATTTATTATTTGTGTTCTGTGGTAACATTTATGGCTATGCTATGTGCTAAAAGTTTCCAGCAAGAATCTCAGCAGTATGGATGTTAGCATCAAATCCCTAGTCATTTGATGTTCTTGATCCACTTAAAAATAGGAAAAAAGAAAGTATTGGTTGATGGAAGATTTTATAGGAGTGGTATAATCTGCGCTCTTTGTGACCTTGAATGGTTAAGTGTGCTGTCTCTTATACAAGCACCATATCACAAATTAATTACTGAAATTTGAAACGATTATTGCATTAATCATGCAAAAGAAAAAAAGAACTTATCCAAGAACATCATACGGCTCAAGTGACCATGCACTTGGGAGAAAATATTGGATACACCTAAATTGTCATCTTTTTAGATCATCCTTATTTGCCACAAGCGTCTCTATCTTGAATGAGTTTTATGTTCAGGTTATCATTGGATAATATTAGGATGTAATCTTGCATTTCGTGTGCAATGATGCAATATCATAACCTAATGAAAAAACTGGAAATTGATACTCTTTTTTAAAAAGTGCTTGTGAAGATTTCTCCCCCGTTGAGTTCATAGCAATGGATGTTAAGGTGCAGTTTTCATCCAAAAATTTACTTGGTCAATTTGCAATAGCAATGGAAATCCCTCACAAACTCCTCCAATGCCTCCAACAACTTACTGGTAATCCTTTGCACTTCAGGATATTCGGACGATCTTGCCACCCCTGTATCCTTACACCAATTGTAGAATGCTATCAACTCATCAATTTGCTTAGCGGCACTAGCATAAACGTCGAAAGCCTTGACGCAATCCTAGTACCCCATATCGAAAAACTTATCAAGCAAAACAGCCAAAACCTCACAGATATCAGCATATACCTAAAAACTCTCCTTCACAATAGTGTGCAATGCAACTAAGATCAAGCTGCTATTCTTCGCCAGACAAGTGGGCCTACACACCAAGAACTGGTCCAATAGCCTTGGCAAGTGGCCCATTTTGCCAAAAATCCTTTCTTGCTTCATTTCCCTCAGTGGAGTCACTACCCTTCCATCTTTCCCTTCATTCACAGCCACACCATCGCTCATATCCCCACATGACCTTGACCTTCTCATCCCCCCAAAATTACCATATTCTCCTCAATAATCACCATAATCATAATCATTCCCGGGGTGGGGACGGAAAATCATCTCGATTCCCGTACCTATCCTCACTGTGAACGCTACCACCACCATTAGCACTTCCACCAGGACCGCTGCCGCCGCTCTTTCTATCAAACAGAATCAACTCAAGTCTCTAATCCAAATACATAGCACAAGTCCGCGCAAAAGCCGAGTGGTCCCATGAACTCGAGTGAGCCTCATTTCTAAAATCAGACAAATTCAACAACCTAGCACCATGCCTGGTCGCATACGTTATCTCCTCGCGAAAAATTGGGTCTCCATCATTCAACAAACGATGGATGACCACTAGGGATTTGAGAGCCACAACGTAGTCGTGGGTCTTGCTCAGTCGCTTCGAAAGCGCAGAAACACACGCAAGAACGTATCCACGCGAGTATGAAGCCAAATTCAGGTCCGACGAATGTATTTCTCATCCACAGGATCATCATCGTCAATCGTGGCTTTCACGATATTTACTTTGACCTCTTGCGCCATGTTGCCCGCGACCTTCGCGAGGCCGATGCTTGTGTGGTCCTTGACAGCCCCCAGCAATTTGCGGATCATGCTTTGAGACATCTTCACCGTCACCCTTACCTACCAAAACCGCACAAGTCATCGAAACTAGTCACGCTTGACTCAAAAGCATCACTTGAGGATGATCTAACCAGCTTTCCAGTAATTTCACAAAATCAACAGCACCAATAAGCTTAATCATTTTAGTGCTCGAAGTCACCATGCTTTAACTGCGATTAATCACGCGATCAACGAAGCATTCAGCTCGACCGATGGCTTCACTAACCTAAACCCCATAAATAGGTTCTAATCATTTCACAACTACAGCTCACCATGCTCCACTATGCTTATTAAAGCAATCAAAGTAGTATCGAGCTCCAGGAAATTAGTTTTAGAGAAAGTGTATCAGATCTTGAGAAATTAAGCTCTGGCGACATGGACTTTGAACGCAGAATGGACCCGCCGATTATAATCGCCGATCGCCACTCTTCATCTTCTGCGTCTGAGAATGGCGAGAGATGAGGCGGAACAACTGGCGATTGTAATCGGCCGGACGGCCCACATCATGAAGTTCCCCTCCTCCCCTGTCTGCGCTCCCGATCGTCGCCTCCACTTCAAGGCGGCTGCGTCTTGCCATCGCATCGACGGCGCAGGTCCCTCCCGCCGCTCTCACGTCGATCTTCGTGGGGATCTCTCTGGCTCCATTGCTCGTCAGACAGGTCACGTTCGTGATCGGGCCCGTTTTGATGCCCTTGGGTCGCCCTTCTGGTTTCATTCTTTTACGTGGCGGGAATGGTGTCCGCTCCGTCGGAGTTGGCTCGGGGGACCTGTAATCCATTGGATTCTAGCAATAGGTTTTCTTAATCTGAGAAGTCAAAAGTATTTTTTTCGATTCTAGTAATTTGTTGCCTTGATGTCTTGGCCAAATCCAATGAAATTGTCAAACATGATGACCAAACATGTTCCTTTGACAAAACTTAAGCTTTACTTTAGCACAGTTGTCATTTATAGAGAGTGAACGTCTATCGAGGCGTTGGGAGAACTAACATGGATGATGAACATTATGAGTTAGTTACAAACATCAAGGCAAGGTAAAGAATTATTAAAATATGTCTTGATTTTGATCTATTATGCAATCTAACATGATTGGGTAAGAAAAAAAATCCAAAAAATCTTTCTTTGAATGGCGTATATGTTGGAGAGTTTCCTTTATTTGGTTGGACATATCCATGATTACATCCAGACTTTGCAATGTAAAAGATTTGAGAGGATATTGCTTGGACGCTTGGGTAAGAAAAAGATATAAGTTCAATTTGGGAGGTTCGGACGTGTAGACTCCGGCGCATTAAACTTTGATGGAGAAATTTTTCTGTGGACAGCCACCAAGGGCCCCAGTTGTGAATACAATGAGCTCTCCTGTCGAATTTCCTGTGGACTTTAATTGCCTATTTGGAATTTTCTTCTTGGTCAAACAAAAGAGAGCGCATGGGGCTAGGAAGCGGATAGAGAAAAAGAAATAAATATAAAGCAAGGTTTTGCTTTTTTGGGTTTCTTTCCTCGAGAAGCCTAATAGTGGAGTTCCATTAGAAATTGGGTCTAATGGGTCACCACACGAAGAGTAAAAGAAAGAACATACGAACGTTCTTTAATTAGCTGTGCGAAGGATTTTGCTATGGGCTTAAACACTCGGTGATTTGCCCTATGAGCTTTACATGCAATTAAGTTGTTTATTTATAAACATATTTGGATTTAGTCTTAATCTAGGTGCGGGAAATATTCGAATGTGTGAGCAATTGTAGTTCTCATTCTCAAATTATAGTGAATTATTGGTTCCTAGCTCTCTCTAGGGATAAATACCGACACTCAGATCAAATCTTGTAAATGTTTGATATCTTTGTCATTCCCCGTTTATTTCTTCAAT
Source organism: Eucalyptus microcorys (assembly GCA_014182515.1). NCBI lineage: Eukaryota > Viridiplantae > Streptophyta > Magnoliopsida > Myrtales > Myrtaceae > Eucalyptus > Eucalyptus microcorys. The sequence goes on from CM024566.1 coordinate 41,638,197, forward strand.
GTTCTTGCGTTGATTTAATAGCAAGATCTTCTCAATTTTCACGTTAATTTTGCAACATGTCTACTTTTGAAATGCCTCTAGTCAAGATCACTTTCTCCTAAAAGCTCCAATGCAAAGTAGATTAACAAATCTTCCATGCTTTGAACCATCCAATTTCCAAACGTTTTCTAGTGCAGTTTTTCACTTGTACGTACGGACTTGTAGGGATAATCCACCGTCACCCTTGCAAAGGGAGCAATTTAAATAATGTTAAATGGACACTCATTTATGTTAAACTAGCTGCTTTTTGTGAATCCAAAAGGCAATCTTTTATGTTTTTTCTCTAGTGCGAAATGTGTAAAAGCTACAGAGTAGTAATTTTCAATATTTTGAAAATATAAGCATTCTAAGCTAGTTGAGCTAAACAATAAGAAGAGAGCACTTCAATTACCATATTTACATCCTATGTTAGTTTCCCCAGCAAAAAACCAATTCATTGTGAGTAATACATTTACTAATTTTCATGTTACCATCATTTAATTGCATTCTAACTATTTAATATGATCTTGCGTTCCAGCTGGGAAACAAGTAAATCACAAGGCTTGTGCTTTTCATTGGATAGAGATTGAATTAGTCATATAAATGACAAAAGGTGACTAGGCTAGACTAGACTTAACATATGGAACAAGTTATGCCAATAGGGACATTTGGAAAATTCCCCACCAATGAAATATTGTCATTGTGTAAGTTACATACCCTGCCTCGCACGCTACTTAACCTTGTTACCATAAGGAGCTAACGTTCATTCATCACTGCAGATGACCAAGACTTTGGCCATGACCACAACTTCTACACTCAAGTACAGGCATCGCTGAACTCCTATAAAGTTACTCTAACTTGCAAAAAGAAGTTAACTCAAGAGTGTGATACATATAAAGTTTGGTCACTCAAATCTGTAGTCATGAAAAAGAGAGTATTGTGGGCGCTTGTGGTGATTTGGGGTATCACATGTTTATGTGGCTCTCGTGGGTGTTGGGAGCAAGAAAGGGTTGCACTCTTAGCGCTCAATGCCACCTTGGACCTGAGATGTTGGGTGGACGCCGGGGGATCATATTTCAACTGTTGCAGCTGGGAAGGTGTTGAGTGCGAACCCACCACAGGGCGAGTCACTCATCTAATGCTCTCCGATACGAGATATTACCGTTTCGGTGTCAAAACTTGGTACCTAAACGCTTCTCTACTTCTGCCCTTTGAAGAACTCAAGAGCCTTCACTTGTCCTACAACTATTTAGGAGGGTGGATTGCACCAGAGGGTATAAATTCGCCGTTCGTTCATTTCCTATAAAAGAAGAGATACTCATTATCTAATGAACTCAAAACTTAACCATGTTCGGGTCCTTACTCACTTCCTCCATTATAGATGATTATGTCCACGTCATCATTAATCCACAAGTCTACGACATATTTCCCCCCGAAATGGCAATACCGGTTTATGCGTGTACTTGAATAGATTTCCGTGAATTTTATTACTTCTCATTGTTTGTTTGCAGAACCAAACATGCTATCTTCAAGGTTGAGCAAATTAGAGGAACTTGACATGAGTGGTAACTTTTGGATAATTCTATTCTATCCATTCTTGGTACAATTCCATCTCTCCGACGTATGTTCCTCAGTGACAGCAATTTGAGCGGGACTTTACATGTGAATGGTAAATTTCTCCAGCTTATTCTCTGCTCATAATTCAGTACGAAATTCCCACCCTACAACATATTTCCCCTTCGAAATGGCAATACTTGTTTACGCGTGTACTTGAATAGATTTCTGCAGATTTTTATGCTTTTCGTTGTTTGTTTGCAGAAACAGAACCAAACCTGCTATGTTCAAGGCTGAGCAAACTAGAGGAACTTGACTTGAGTAGTAATTCTCTAGATAATTCTATTCTATCCATTCTCGGTACAATTCCATCTCTCCGGCGTTTGTTCCTCAGTGATAGCAATTTGAGTGGGACTTTACATGTGAATGGTAAATTTCTCCGGCTTATTCTCTGCTCATAATTCAGTACAAAATCACCATCATTGACTTGAGTTAACACTGTTTGTGGATAAATTAGGTGGTTTCAATAATTTGATGGAGCTAGACATAAGTGATAACGCAATCAATGTGGTGGCTACTATTGAAGGTACTATTTCAGTTTGCATGAAGGAGCCTCATTTTTATTCATATATTAAACTAACTAGCCTACAAGTCATGCAGACTCTTTAATACCTTTACATGGGCTTCACATAATGAATATAGAAGTCATATATTGCAACCCCCTTCTCTTTCCATATAGAAATCTTGTTGATTCAAAGATTCCTACCCCAAGGCATCTGCATGGGTGCTTTCATTATTTACTTTGGATAATTCTTTTCTACCCGTTTGTGGTACAATTTCGACTCTCAGGTGCCTATTCTCCGAACAACATTTTAATGGGAATTTACACGTGAATGATGGTTTCTCCAACTTATTCTCTATTCATAATTCCGTACAAAATTGCCATCCTTGACTTGAGTTAGCAATATTTGTGGACAAATTAGGTGATCTAGTAATTTAAAGGAGCTGGACATAAGTTATAATGCAGTCGATGTAGTGGCTATTGTTGAAGGTATTGTTTCAATTTTCATGCAAAACCCTCATTTTTATTCATAAAAAAAACTGACTACACTACGATTCATGCATGCTCTTTCATATCTTTACATGTGCTTCATATTAAGAATATAGAAGTCACATATTACAATCCCCTTCTCTTTTCGTATACAAATGTTGTTGATCGAAAAGATATCTAACCCGAGGCATCAGTGTGGGTGCTTTCACAACTTAATTGCCAAGCAAGTTAATTACTTGGAATTTTATTGCTAGGCATCAAAAACTTGAGCCACTTAGAGAACCTCCACCTAGATTATGTCCACTTGAAGCATGTGGGGACCGTTGTGCGAGTATTAGGGGCACTATCATCTCTGAGGATCCTTTCTCTCCGGTATAATACAATAGAAGGAACAATTACTACTCAAGGTTAGTCAAACCCGTGAGTGAATGTATATTCACAATAATGCCTCGTTCATTACACGGAAAACTACCTTCAAGAAAATGTTGCTCAGATTTTCCAGCGTTCGAGTTATGAAAAACATATGAGTAAAGGAAAATATTTTCCTTCAATGGAAAAGCATTTTCAAAAGTCAAGATAATGAGGAAATCATTTTTCATTTTCTTTCTTTCACCTAGATCTGTTTTCCTCTGTGCACTCTTTTTAGTATTTTTATTGTTTTTCTATTTTCTTTTTCTAAAAAATTGAATTTTTAATTTTTAATTTATTTATTTTCTCTTTCTTTCTTTCTTTCTTTCTTCGTTCTTCCTTAGTTGATTGTTGGCTATGATGATGGACGGCAACCAACCACAGGTGAGGAACAAGCTTGCCGAAGGCTAAGGCCTCGCCGATCTGATGAGGTTCGAGCTCATCGGCCTCGAGCAATCTTGACCTCGCTTGTGATCAATGATCGGACGAACAAGAAGAAAAAAATAAAAGCAAAAATAATTAAAGAAACTATGTTTTAAAATAAAAATACAAAATTATTGAAAGGAGTGCACAAATGAAAATTAAATTAGATTTTTCATACTAAATGGTGGAAAATATTTTCTATTTGATTTTCAGGTTTCAGCCGGCACTAGAAAATATTGTCATTTTCCTATAAATGACTTCTCGAAAAACATTTTCCAGAAAAGTCATATTTTCCGTAAAACGAATGGAACCTAAGTTTTTATTAAAGAAGTTCCATTCACTCATGATATCTCTGTACCATTTCTTGATTATGCTTGTGTAAGGAAATCTGATGTTCAATAATCTTTTGATTTCTGGGAAGATTTCCATAACTTCAGTAAGTTGGAACAACTCATCTTGGATGGTTCTTCATTGAACACAAGCATAGGAATCCTTTCCAGCCTTGGTCCGTTGACATCCCTTAGATTGTTGTCCTCATCCAACACCAGTCTAAGTGGCAACCTATCATATCATAGTAAGTTCTAATCTCTCAGTGTAAAAGCTAGACACGAAATGGATCCTTGATGTACTTGAATGTCCTCTTTGCATGTACTGATATATCTCATTGTAGTTGAATTGACTTGTGATATCAATAACAGGCTTGTGTAACTTGGTAAAACTAGAAGAGTTGGATCTTAGCTTTAACGGAATTACCGGCGGGCTTCCTACATGTTGGCGAAACATGTCCTCTATTCGGACTCTGAATCTTGAAGACAATGAATTTACAGTTAGTGTCGTGTCATCTCCCCTCACTAGTCTTACATCTCTTGAATTTCTTTCCATTTCGAGTAACCATTTTGATATCCCCTCATCACTCGGCCCACTTGCAAACCATTCAAGACTTAAGGTGCTAATTCTTGACGACACCAAACTAACAATTGATACCAAAGTTGCATCTTTGATCCCGAGTTTCCAGTTGAAGGTTTTGAGTATGTCAAATAGTCCATCAAAAGGATTCAATTTGACTTCTCTGGGCTTTCTCAATCATCAATATGACCTGAGAATTTTGGATCTCTCCTTGAATGACATTACGGGTCCCTTTCCAGCTTGGTTGTTCGAAAACAACACCAAGTTGAAAATGCTTTTTATGGCAAATAACTTATTTATGACGCTTGAGGTTCCATCAATGACCCTTTTTTATCTTTCGAGCATGGACATATCCAACAACAGCATGAGAGGAGAGCTTACTACCGAATTTTGCGCAAATGTCCCAAATCTATCCCACCTTATTCTATCAGCCAATAGATTGGAAGGGAATATTCCATCTGAACTGGGTAGTATAAAATCCCTATATACCTTAGACCTGTCTAGCAACAATTTCTCAGGGGGACTACCTATCCAGTTACTAGATAGTAAATTGGGTCACCTCAATGTAGCACATAACAAATTGCAAGGAGAAATTGTACTTTCCAACCACACCATGAATGCACGTTTGTCACATTTGCGGTTAGACCACAACTTCTTCACTGGAAGTCTCTCTTTTCTTTCATCACTCATAGATTTGTGGGTATTGGACGTTAGCAACAACAATTTCACCGGCAAGCTTCCCAGATCGATTGCAAACATGTCATCGCTTATGGCCCTTGACTTGTCCAAAAATCTGTTGGATGGCCTCATCCCTCAAGAACTCTGCAATCTTGGTTGGCTTCAGTATTTGGATTTGTCTGACAACAATCTCTTTGGTCCATTACCATCATTTTTTGTCTCAGAGTGGATGCGCCACATCCATCTGAGTAGGAACAAATTGAATGGTACACTCCTACATGTGCTCTCTAATAGCTCCCGTTTGGTGACCATGGATTTAAGTGAAAATGAGTTCTTCGGAAGCATACCCTATTGGCTAGGTAACCTCTCTCAATTGAGCATTCTTTCACTGAAAGGTAATAGCTTCTATGGAACATTTCCTGAGCAATTGTGCAGATTGAAAAGCTTAAGTATGATAGATCTTTCTGAAAACAATCTGTTTGGTCCATTACCTAGTTGCTTGGGACCCATGAATTTATCCAAAGATTACACCTATAAGGTAACTTCAGCATGGGACAGAGAAATTGAAATGCTAGGATGGCTTCCTTGGTCTTATGTGAGGACAATTAAAAGCCTACCTGAGTTCTTCCATGAACAAATGATAGAAGAATTTGAAGCTCCACATATTGTTGGGTTCACAACAAAAAGAAGGTTTGATTCTTATAAAGGCTACGCACTTCTTAAAATGGTGGGACTAGATCTTTCTTGCAACCAGTTCAGCGGAGAGATTCCACCGGAGATAGCAATCTTACAAGAAATGCTTGTGATGAACTTGTCACATAACAAGCTTACAGGACGTATACCAATGTCATTGTCGAGCCTCACGAAGATAGAGAGCATTGACCTTTCCTACAACAACTTGATTGGTTCTATCCTTGAAGAGCTTACTCAGTTGAATTCCCTGGAAGTCTTCAATGTGTCTTACAACGACTTGTCAGGAGCCATACCAAACAAATATCAATTTGGGGCATTCGATGAAAGCAGTTACTATGGAAACCATCTTCTGTGTGGACTGCCGTTGAGTAAGAAGTGCTGGACAACCATTAACATTAATTGCTCAGCAACAAAATCATGCGTGACAGCTAAAGAAGATGGTTTCATAGATGAACAGACATTCTACATCAGCTTTGGAGTGTCATACACGACGGTTGGATTGGTAATTCCGGTTGTTCTGTTCATCAACCCCCAATGGCGACAAGGATGGTTTCACTATGTGGAACTAGTTATCACCACATGTCAGAGCTTGTTTATCACATGCTACTATTTTGTGAAGGACAGTTTTGAAACTTGTCCAAAGGCCAAACATTTTAGGTTCTCTCGCTTTGCATTTCCTGGTAATGGTAGGATTGGGTTTTTTTCCTGTTGTTTGTTATTGTCATTGATCAACATTGGGCTCAATGTGGATCTATCGGTCAGCATAAGTTCTTACCTTCACAACTGAGTAAGGTCTTGCTCTACTTTCCTTGAAGACAATACATGGCGTGATCCTTCCCTCTTTCGAAAAGGTATTTTTACGTAATTGCTTGCTCATCTCTATTTGGTTAGGTGATCATACTACTAGCGATGACAAACAACACGAGAAAAACACAGCAGTCTCTTCTCACCTTCTTTTGTTTCTATGGTAACAAATTTGCTTTCCTTTCCTAATAAAAGTTTTCGTCTCCATATATCACTTGGTCCATTGGCAAACTGTTCGGCCATGTTTGGTTGGGCATTTGGAAAGCCCTTTGGGACTCTAAAGTCCCTTGGCCAAATGCAAAGGTGTTTGGTTTGTTTTTTTTTTTTTTTTTTTTTTTGTTTTTTTTTTTTGCGACTTTGGCGATATGCAATTGTATTTCCAAATGGCTCTAAAGGCCTTTAACCCAATGCAGCTCCGGAGATACTTTGGGAAGTTGCATTTCCGGAATGCAAGTTTCAGTACTATTCATCTTCTCCAAAACCACCGCACACCACCGCACGAAGAAGCTAACCGGAGGCCGACGACCGCCGGGGTCACGCGACCCAAGGCGACAGTCGGCGGGGTCACGCGACCCAAGGCGACGGTCGGCTGGGGTCACACCGCGCAGATCCGGCGGTCCGGCCCGAGATCGACGGTCCGATGGCCAAACTTCAAAAAAAAAAAAAAATACAAAATTTTTTTTGTTTTTTTAATTTAATAAAAGTCATTTTACAAAATACAAATTTTACCAAACGGTATTTTGGCCAAAATTGTATCTCAATGCAAATTTTTACCAAACAATATTTGCATTTCGAAAAACCCCATTCACCCAAAGTTATTTGTATTTTGGCAAATACATTCCCCAAAAGCCAAACCAAATGGGCCATTCGAGACATAAAACTCCTCTTGCTTGACAATATAGCACAAACAACTTAATGTACTTCACAGTCTTAGGCTCATGGCCAATCTGCAATTTGGTTAGGACATCGATTTCCGTCTAACTTTTATGAAGGTTTACTTGTTCTTAAGTGTCTCCTGAGATGGTCAAATTCACGATCAAACTTTGCATTTTTTTTCACTACTTTCGTTGTTCCTGTCTTTGTGGAATGATGTTCTAACATTTTGCTAGGAGCTTAGCTCTAGCTTGGAAAAAGAAGTACTGCACTGAGGCATGCCCTGTTCAGTATGAAAGAGACCAAAATTGTTGTCTTGATGTCTAGGCCGAATGCGAGCAAGAACCAACCCAGATCGAGGCCCAGATTGGTGCAAATGTATGAATTCTATTGTAAACATTCCATTCATACGAGAAGGTCAGCACTGCTGCCATTTCTACAAATTGGTAGAAAAAAGTAACCGGTGGTATGTCAATCAAAGTAATAGAACAACTATCAGATAATCATGAGCCTATACTCACAATCAAGAGAAAAAGAGAAGCCGGACTCCTTTTTTGTAGTCAGAAATTACTTCAACGCTTTATGGCGGTTTCTACGAACATACAAAAAATGCAGCTTTGACAAGCAGTTTTGAGGACATTCATTCTGTTATAAGAACATTGGTCATGACAATAGATATTAATATAAAGTGATGGTTGAGATCCAAATGTGGGCAAGACATGCAAAGTAGAATGTCCAGGAAATTATTCCCAGTTGATCTAGCATGCAGCCCATGGTAGGTATGCTTAGTCATTCTGACATATAATTAATTTGTATTTAAAAATAATGATGGTACTACCTTTATAGGCTTAATCCTCTGCTAAATCATATTGGTGTATGCTTTTGGGCCCGGATTTGGGTCATCTATTACAATGGATACATTTTATACTTTTGTGATGGTATAATGTGTCATGAATCTAAGAAAAAATCTTTTACGGTCAGACTAATGCACCGGCTAACTCAGAAATATGTTGCGTGGTTACTATATTATTTAATAATATCACTGGCAGAATACACTGATCATTCCGATCCACAATTTGAATCACATATCCTCCTTATGGCAAATTTATCACTCGAAATTGTAAATTAAGGTTCAAAATATTTTGGTGTAGAGCTATTCATCAGATTTTCTTGTGGAAAGTATATCATGTATAGTATTACCTCGTCCCAAAGTACATACCAAGTAAGAATTGGTCCTTCACCTATATATCTAGCATAATAGACCATCTGGTGCACATATAACTAATAATGAGTATTATTCCGACACAATGATCAAACAAGCCTACTTTCACAATATTACATTTTAGACAAGGAACAATATTAGTTATGATTGACATTCCTTGTTTAAGAGTTGTCCTTGTTTCTGAAACCTTGGTTAGCATCGTGTAATATATTCCGATTTTTAAACTCAATTGCAACAGGGCATCACATCAATTCAGTAGCAAGTTATGGCATTCTAATGGGAAAGGACAAGGTGGCACCACTTTTTTTTAGTATATGCAACCAACTATTGATCTGAACAGTTGGTAAACCCTTCTACAAAATGACATCCCTCACAATACATCTCAATTCCCACATTATGCATGTTACAGATTAAGAAGCATCGAAGCTTGGTACTGGATAAGGCCATAAATGCTTAGATTATCACAAGTAACCACAGAGCACCAGTAACGGACCTCACCCATAGCAAGAACTTCCCATGCATCTCCATACTTTTGCGTCCTTGTAAGTTGTTTTGCATTTGAGTGAAGCATTAAGCCCATCATCACAGCACTGGAGAAAATCCAAAAGGTTTTTTAAATGCCAATTCAAAACAATAGCAGCTAAACAGCAGATTGTGAGAAAAGACTGCTTGAGAAAGGATTTCTTAAAAAACAAATTAGTCTACTGCCAACCCTCTGATCAGTTTCAGATCCCATATTTACTTTCTTTCCACTCTGATCTTCAAGTTCTATGTTGAAGTCTTCCAGTGGCAATTACCCATCTGCATGTCTCTTAGCCAGTGCAGTGGCAGCTGCTCTGTATTTAAAAGGATATATGGATGTGCACATACAGGCACAGTAGCCAGAAAGACTGCTCTCTGAAAAATACAAACACGCTGGCCAATATCATCAAAAAAATAGTACAGGAAAGGGTACCACAAGAGCAGATAAGCATGTCCATGTAAGTGAACATCTGTAGGTATGTATATCCAGATTGCTAGGCTCATCAGTGCTTCTGGCCAAGCATAGAAATTTTATGGCATAACTATAAACAAGTCACTTTATCAAGACATGCAGTCTTCTTTTGAATAATAATAAAGTCCCATGCTCAGAGACGAATGCCTCTTTAAGTATCAAGATGCACTGCCTCATGAGTTAGGAAACGTACGCCACACTAAGAACATTGATTGGTCCCATGACTATTCGCAAAGTTGCTAAAAAGGGTTGAAAACCAAACTGAATACGCATGCGAAATACCTGATGAACGATTGATTTGGTGGTGGCGGCTAAGAGTTAAAGTGAGCTTGGAATGAGGAGAAAGCATCTTCCCATGCATCAAAGCTACTTAAAAACTTCTGCACCACAGAAACGCCAAAAGCTTCAGACTGAACATTATTAACCAAGGAAGGCATCTCTTGAACTCGGACACGCTCATCCCAAGACCACAAATTGCATTGCTATTTGACTCAGACCTATCCTAGAAATGCCGAGGCATTTCGAGTTGCTTCACCTATAACAAGAATACGAAGCTCGCTGCCATTGGTAAAAGAGAAAGGGAGATGTAATTGATACACCGAATGTAGAGAATTCTTAGCCTCGTCAAATATGAGCCCCCCTTAATGACTCCAAGCACGATTTATCAAAACCATCAACCAATTAACAAAGAGAATGGAAAGAATAATAGAGATAGAGAGCAGCAGAAGCCTGCTTTCTAAAGGCAAGCTGCCATTCACTACATTATATTTTACAAGGCCAGTCCAACGAGGTGTATGATCCAATTACAAATACCCAACTTTTCAGAAAAATTCAGCAAAACAAACATATTCCTCACAATGTACATAATATAAACCAAGAAACAGAAAACAAAGAGACAAGTTCCTGATAAATTCACCATATATTCGATGCAACGAATCCAATAAGCAAGGAAAGTCAACAACTTTGGTCAACCAATCAATTAGTACAATCCGCCGCCGGGAACCCAAAAATCAACAGCACCAATAAGCTTAATCATTTTAGTGCTCGAAGCCACCATGCTTTTACTGCGATTAATCACGCGATCAACGAAGCATTCGGCTCGACCGATAGCTTCACTAACCTAAACCCCATAAATAGGTTCTAATCATTTCACAACTCCAGCTCACTATGCTCCACTATGCTTAATAAAGCGATCTGGAGAAATTAAGCTCTGGCGACGCGGACTTTGAACGCAGAATGGACCGGTCGATTACAATCGCCGATCGCCACTCTTCATCTTCTGCGTCTGAGAATGGGGAGAGATGAGGCGGAACAACTGGCGATTGTAATCGGCCGGACGGCCCACATCATGAAGTTCCCCTCCTCCCCTGTCTGCGCTCCCGATCGTCGCCTCCACTTCGAGGCGGCCGCGTCTCGCCATCGCGTCGACGGCGCAGGTCCCTCCCGCCGCTCTCGTCGGACCGGTCACGTTCGTGATCGTCCCTTCTGGTTTCATTCTTTTACGCGGCGGGAACGGTGTCCGCTCCGTCGGAGTTGGCTCGAGCGACCCGTAATCCATTGGATTCTAGTAATAGGTTTTTCTTAATCTGAGAAGTCGATGGTATCTTTTTGATTCTAGTTATTTGTTAGTCTTGATGTCTTGGCCAAATTCAAGCAAGAACCAACCCGGATTGAGGCCCGAATTGGTGCAAACGTATGAATATGGCTACTAGTCATTAATTGGGATCCCAACCAAGCCTGGCCAGGCCATGTGGCCGAGCGCTTGGGTCGAAGGGAATAACCTCCCATATCGAATTTTAATTTTTTTTAGAGTCTTTTGATGTCTTACATGAATTTTCTTTACTTTGTGAGAGTACTTAGCTTTTTTTTTTTTTTCTTTTGAGAATTCTCTTTACGGATCCTCGCTCTCTCGAGGAGGAATTGTGAGAAAGCTACGGATCATTTAACGTCAACCTTATTGATCGTATCAAATATGAAGATGCAAAAATTTAACATGCAAAAGAGAATTATTATATCAGATAGCATACAAGTAAGGTATCATGCCTTTTTTTTTTTTCTCATAAGAGGAGAAAAAAGGGGGAAAATGCAACAAAAATATTCTAAATTATGTCCATGTGACATATTTATCCTAAACTTTTTATTATGACACAAAAATCTCAAATTTGTACACATCTGACACATGTACCCTAAATTTATATCCGTTTACCTGAATACAAATTTAGGATTTTTAGTATATATATAGTTTGCGGTAAATGCATAGCATGATAATGAGTTGAGGTTTTATGTGTCATAGAAAAATTTGAGATAAACATGCCACACGAGTATAAGTTCGAGGTTTTTGTGTCAAAAAAAAGTTTGGAGTAAATTGTATCAAAGTGGACATCGCTTAAACGTTTTTGTGATTTTTCTTTTTAAAAAAAAATAGAGAACTTTTGAAAAACCATCCCCGCTTTTGGAAATACACAATTTGCATTTATAAACCACCCCTTCACCCCATTTTTTTTTTTATCTCCGTCTCTCTACCTTCCGCCACATCAGTGTCGGCTTCTCTCTCCATGGGCACTAGAGCTCGAAAGTCGCACACAAGGCCATGGCCACAAGCTCAAAGGCAGCATTAATGCCTGTGGCCTTCAACCTCGAAAGTCATGCGATTTGGCGAGCTCGCCATGGCCACTAGATTCGACGTCAAGTTCAACAACGGAATTTGGGTAGCGACGGACATGAGCTCGAGACAGGAGAGAGGGAGATAGTTGAGGCGGCAAGGTGGTGGCTTGATGACGCAACAAGTATAGACGGTGCCAGGAGTTTCAAGTCGTACCCTTGGGTTTGAGTAAGTATCTTGAAAAGGTGGGTTTTGTGGTAGGTTTTGAATGGTGAGTCGGGAGGGGCAAAGTTGGGGAAAAAAATGACAGATCTGTAATGATAATGAACATCATAACTAACGTCAAATGCAACTTGAAATGGAATTTGCTAAAGTGAGGATGGTTACTACAACCACGATAACAAACTTTCAACTAGAATACTACAGTCCCACATTCACCTTCTCCACACAAAGCTCTCTCTTCCACACCGAATCTTCCACTGCATGTTTGGGTTATGTGAGCCTAAAGAGAACTGGAGAGCAAAACAAATTGAAGTGTAATATGCTGTCATGCGAACTCAATAGTTCTTACGATTTCGCATCATGATGTGCTATCTTCAAAACATAGAGCAAGGATCGTCGCAAGGACCTCTTCGGGCTCCCATACATGAAAACTCGAGCACAAAGCTACTAGTAAAGTTGTCCAATTATATTGGTATGGGATCTCCACCAAGAAGGAATGAGCATCTAGGAAAGTAAATTTGTGTGCAATCCGACTTCCTAACTCAGTGGTCATTCTCTTATCTCACTTATTTAATTAATGTCGAGTGTCCCAATCTTAGTCAAAGAAAGATTGGGGTCCCAGCAACTTCAGAGGTTAAATCGACTCAGTTAATCCCTTTTACATATAAATACATTACAAATGTCAAGCCAATGTAGAGAACTCGCCAGACATGATAACTAAACATGTTCCTTTGACGAAACTTAAGCTTTACTTGAGGGTAGTTGCCATCTGTAGAGAGTGAATGTCCATGAGGCGTTGGGAGAATTCACATGGATGATGAACATTATGACTTAGTTATAAACATCAAGGCAAGGTAGAGAATTGTAAAAAATATGTCTCGATTTTGAGCCATTATGCAATCTAACTTGATTGGGTAAGAAAGAAATCCAAAAAATCTTTCTTTGAATGGTGTATATATTAGAGAGTTTCTTTTATTTGGTTGGACATATTCAAGATTACATCCAGACTTTGCAATGTAAAAGATTTGAGAGGATATTGCTTGGACACTTGGGTAAGAAAAAGATATAAGTTCAATTTGGGAGGGTTGGACGTGTAGACTCCGGCGCATTTAACATTGACGGAGAAATTTTTCTATGGACAGCCGCCAAGGGCCCTAATAGTGAATACAATGAACTCTCATGGTCAAATTTCCTGTGGGCTTTAATTGCCTTCTTGGAATTTTCTTTTCGGTCATACAAAAGAGAGCGCGTGGGGCTAGGAAGTGGTCAAAGAAAAGGAAATAAATTAAAAGCAAGGTTTTGCTTTTTTGGGTTTCCTTTCCTCGAGAAGCCTAATAGTGGAATTCCACTAGAAATTGGGCCACCGCACAAAGAGTAAAAGAAAGAACATACAAACGTTCTTGAATTAGCTGTGCGAAGGGTTTTGCTATGGGCAGTGATTTGCCCTATGAGCTGTACATGCAATTAAGTTATTTATTTATAAACATATTTGGATTTGGTCTTAATTTAGGTGTGGGAGACACTCGGGTGTAAGTGATTATAGTTCTGATTCTCAAATTATAGTGAATTATTGTCACGACCTGAACCCTGGGCACATGCACATCCTTCAATGGTCGATTTAAAATTTGCAACATCCCAGGAACTATTGCAGACCCATTCATTATTTTTGCACATGTGGAAACGTAAAACAATCTCCTTACAACAAAACAGCGGGATAGAAACGTAGGATATTATTTTTCACAAGCCACACCTACAACATCACATTACTTATAGACCAGTTTAACACCCCAAGGTCTGATACAAAAAGTGAAGCTATTCGATTACCCACTAATTAAGCTTCTACCAACAAGACTGGAGTTTACTACTATACTACCATACTTCTCGATCTCTCGGGGGTGAGCTATCACCCTACATCCAGTCTTGACGGAAAACCCGTCATCACTTGGAAGGAGATAGCGAGAGTCCTATTCCTCCTTTATTGCGACCAACTGTACACGATCTGGCCTTCCTCCATTTAGGGACCTGAAAAATTTTAGCCCACTACAGGGTGAGACCACTTCTTAGCGAGTTAATCCCCTAAATCTAGAGTAGGAAAAGGGTACACTCCACATGCAATCTAGTCACATTTATTATAACTCTTTTAATACCAGCATATTCCTGCATATTAGTGCCAATCAAAACATATCCAATAGTATCGAGACCACATATCATATGAATACTTTAGCATGTATATATGTAAGGACATAAATATCAACACAAGTACACGGGCTCCCAATTACAAGACTAAACCGTTATGGCGCGTCCCATTCCACGCCACACAGTTCCGTCTTTTAATTAGGTCCCTCGCTTTCACCCATTCATGTGTCACAAATGATTTCAATGCACAGATAACAGTCTTCCGGCATAACCGGGCATTGCCTCGCACTGTCGAGCGCAGCATCATCTACATCTAGACGGCATTCCATATAGGAGCATCGGTCCAGCCTCCACTGCGACCGGCATCCGTTGACTTGGGGCATTCCCGAAGGAGCATCGTCCGGCTCAAGGGCTCGTGATGGAATATCATGTCGTGAATGCATATAATCAATGTTACACTTCAATAATCACTTACACATAGCATTCACAGCATCAATTAGGCAATTTTATAGTAAGAATACTTCAAAACAAACATACACTCTTACTAACCCAAATTCACAGAAAACAGTCCAATTACACTCTCCCAAATTCGAAGTCAGAAACCCACTCGTATGAGCTCGAAAAATTCTCAAATTTGGACATGTGCTAGAAAACACAAAACAAACATTTTTCATGAAGACACCGAGATCCAGATCCCTCTGGATTCGGCCCAGAAATTCTCTCTATCCAGCACAAAAATCGGGTCCAGTTCCAGACAGCCTAACTCACCGAAATCAATTCGTTTGTGGGCCAAAATCTGACCCGTTTGATTTGAAATTCAAGTATGTTAAACTAAAAGTTATAACGAACAACTTTCATGAAGAAACCGATTGGAAATTCGACCTTTAGAGGTCAGTAACAGCCCTCGGAATCATAACAGGTTGCGGTTTACAGAACTGTCCGAATTACTGTTTCAAGGATGACGTCATGAAAATCGTCATCTTTTTAAATTCTAAAATTTCTGAGAAAAATATATGTTATTATTTAGGATGTCTAAAACATTTATTCAGAATAAAATTACTTCAAAATCGCAACATACAGTTGTCTACGAAATTAGCAAAACACACACGTCTTGGAAACTGTTTCAAAAGTCAGCTTCTGTTCTCGTCCGAAACTTCACCCACGGTGGTTGTCTTGCTCTCTAAACCTTATCTAAGCTTTTCTATGTCTATCCTAACATCCCTAACCAACATCCATCCATATATAGCATCATCTACATCTTTCTAACTTGTACAAATTCCTAATAGAGGTACTCAACCCCTAGTCCAGATTTAGAAGACAACTCACCTATTCACAGCTAACGGCGGCTCTCGTTGGTGGTTGGACAGCAACACAGAGACCAGCCTTGAGCCTCTCGGTGCTGTGGTTGAGCCGACACGGCAGAGGGGCATGCTGTGGTGCAACAGTGTTGAATTTTAGTAAGGCAATCAGAAAAGAACACAAGGATTACGAGGTTCAGCAATGTGCCTACGTCCTCGGACAAAACTCACGACTCTCTTGTTGTTTTTTTGTCATAATATTCTTCTGCAATTTGTACATAGGGTTCACCGCAACAAAAAAGGGAAATTTCAAAAATAGGAAACTCAAAAATAGGAAAACTATCAATGCAGAAATTTGCCCACAATATGTCCTTTCCTTGAATAGGAGAGCAAATCTCGCCAATATCGCCAATACTCCCCCTCAAGTTGGAGCGAAGACATCGTCGAGGTCAACTTGTTTATCATATCCTGAAATACTCCCTTGGATAAAGCTTTGGTGAAGACATCAGCAAGTTGATCCCCACTACGAATATATGGTGTCTCTATTGTCTTATCTTGAACCTTTTCCCTTACAAAGTGACAATCGACCTCTATGTGTTTGGTTCTTTCATGAAAGACCGGATTTGAAGCAATGTGTGTTGCCGCCTGATTATCACAAAATAGCTTCGTAGGTTTAGACATGGCATCACAACCCAATTCTTGAAGCAATAGACGAAGCCATACGATCTCACTAGTGGCAGTAGCCATGGCTCGATACTCAACTTCCGCACTAGATCTAGCAACAACTGTTTGCTTCTTACTTTTCCAAGTAACAATATTTCCACCAACAAAGGTACAAAAACCCGTGGTAGATTTTCTATCCATGGGGTTTCCAGCCCAATCAGCATTAGTAAATCCCACAATCTCTGTATTACCATTATTCTTCAACAATATTCCTCTTCCTAGAGAAGCCTTTAGATATCGAAGGAGCTGGTTTAGCAACTCCATATGTCCTTGTGTAGGTTTTTGCATAAATTGGCTCACATAGCTAATGAGAATAAGCAATGTCAGGTCTAGTAATTGTTAGGTAAATCAATTTTCCTACCAAACGCTGAAATTGCCCAATATCTTGTAATGGTGTTTCATTAGACATGGTCTTACTGTTGTAATCCATAGGAGTGCTAGCAGGTTTAACACCCAGCTTACCAGTCTCCTTCAATAGATCTAGAATATATTTCATTTGAGTCAAGAACATACCTTTGTTAGAACTTGCTACCTCTATCCCCAAAAAATACCTCAATTTTCCAAGATCTTTAATGTCAAACTCCTTGCTCAACAACTGTTTAAGTTCTGCAATATCTGCTAAGTTGCTGTAATAATAAGATCATCAACATAAATGAGAATAGCAACAATACCTTCACTAGTTACTTTAGTAAACATCGAAGAATCAGCTGCACTCCTTTTGAAACCAAATCTAACGAGTGCAGAACTTAGCTTGCCATACCATGCTCTAGGTGACTGTTTGAGACCATATATTACCTTCTTTAATTTGCAAATCGTTCCCTTATTATTCTCTAAGGGATGTCCTGGAGGAAGATCCATATAAACCTCTTCTTCTAAGTCTCCTTGGAGGAAAGCATTCTTCATATCCATCTGAAACAATGGCCAGCTACGGTTAAGCGCCACGAGATAGAATGACACGAACAGTGTTCATTTTCACTACAGGAGCAAATGTGTCCTTGTAGTCTATCCCATATGTTTGAGTATATCCTTTTGCAACTAGCCGAGCTTGGTACCTCTCAACCGAACCATCACTATTGTATTTGATCTTGTAAATCCACCAACATCCAACTGTCTTTTTCCCGTTTGGCAATTTAACAAATTCCCAAGTATGATTACGGTCCAATGCTTGAAGTTCATCTTTCATGGCATTCACCACACTACTTTTACATGCTTCCAAGAAGGTATTGGGTTCCTGTTGATTTTCAATAGTAGATAAGAAACTTAAATAATTATGGGAAATTCGATCATACCCAATAAAATCTTGAATAGAATGCTGAGCCGTATGATATGTTACAAAATCACGAAGCCGTGTTGAAGGCCTTGGAATGCGTGATGACCTGCAGATTGAGGCTGAGATATTAGGTACCGTATTTGCTGGATCTACATTTGTTGCATTTTCAACCTCTACTTCCAAATTAGCTCCATCTATTGTAATGGCAGCTATATCAGGAAGGCATCAACATTAGGGACAAGTTGACTCCCTTGAACAGCTGTTGTTGGAATTTGAACGGCATCAACATTATAGACAAGTTGACTCCCTTGAACAGCCGTTGTTGGAATTTCCTCTTGATCCAACATTGAATCCCCGATAGGTAGGATAGGAAGCAAAAATTCAGAATAGTCATTTTTCTCCCCCTGAATTTGATTCCTAGCAAAAAACATGTGAGCCTCATAGAAGACAACATCACAAGAAATATAAACACGCCTAGGACTTGGTTCATAGCATTTGTATCCCTTCTTGACATTTGAGTATCCCACAAACACACACTTTCGAGCCCGAGGATCCAGCTTGTCACCAGATTGAGAATGCACATAACACACACATCCAAAAATTCTTAGGTGAAAGATACCAAATTTTCGGCCATATAGACTTTCAATTGGAACTTTATACCCCAACACTTTACTAGGCAAACAATTGATTAAGTAGCAGCTAGTAAGGATTGCGTCAGCCCAATATGTCTTGGGTAAATTTCCCGAGAATAACAATGCTTGGGTAACCTCAAGCATATGCCTATTTTTCCTTTCAGCAACTCCATTTCTGTGAAGTTCCAACGGGAGGTCGATGAATGACTCCCAAGCTAAAGAACACTTGAAAAGCCCGATTGGTATATTCGGTTCCATTGTTCGTACGAAGAATCTTCACCATAGTGTTAAATTGATTTTTCACCATATTGCAAAAAGGGTCATAACTTCACTCTTGAATTTAAGCAGATAAAGCCATGTAGCTCGAGATTTATCATCAATAAATGTAACAAAATACTTGAACCCCTCCTTAGAGTCAATAGGATAAGCTCCCCAAACATCCGAGTGAACTAAATCAAAAACTGCATTCCGATTTATGTGTACTATGTGAAAAAGGTAACCTATCCTTAGCATAATGACAAGAATCACAGCAATTGGAATCATAACTTAAAGTCATATCAATAGCATGTAACACCCGATCGGAGGATGACCCAAACGCCAATGCCACTGGCGGGAAGTGTCAACGGTCTTCCTTTGTGCCATCAACGCTTCGTTGTTGAGGTCCACCATATATAGCCCATTCGCAACCGCCCTTCACCAATCATCCTCTTGGTGATTCGATTTTGAAAAACACCTTTTGAGGAGTAAAAATAACATTGCAATTCCGATTAGTATAATTGCTAACTGACATTAAATTTGAGGATAATTCAGGTACCAACAATGCTTCAGAATTATTTGAAAAGAAATTAATTTGTTCAATACCACTAGTTGGAACCTGCCCACCATTAGCAATAGTAATAGGTGGATATGACACACCTGAAGTAATATTGGATAGCAAGTTTGGAGAACTACACATGTGATATGTAGCACCGAGTCAACAATAAAGGCGAGTTTTGGATAAAGCCGAGTAAGCATGGACATTACCGGACGTCATAGCCAAATTTCCGGTTTCGGTTCTAGAAGCATTCATTCCATTGCCATGTATCTGAAGTAATTGTTGAACTTGTTGAGACAAAGCCTCCAACTTGGATTGAAAATCGTTTGGATTTTCTTGGATTGCCACCTTAGCTTCCGAACCCCTGTCTTTGGAAAGACGCAAATGCGGATGAAGAACCCAACACCTCTCTTTGGAATGGCCATCGCGATTGCAATGGTCACAATGGAACCGTGTTGGTTTCTTAAATTTTCCTTTGGCAAACCGAGCAGTGGAGTTTCCTTGCTTCGTGTTGATAGCATTGTGGGCCAATTGTTCACCAAGTTCTCCTGATGTAATTGGAACTGAAGGCATGACGCGTCTCCTTGTTTCCTCACTTTGGATTATGGCACAAACTTCATTGAAAGTGAGCAATACATGACTCATAAGAATTTGACGTTTGGTGTCCTCAAATTCAGGCTTGATACTTGCTAACAATTGAAAGATTTTATCTTGCTCTTCTCGATTGACATAATCCATCACGATGCGGGTCGCGGGTCTATACCGACGAAGCTCATCCCATTGCTTCTTCATTTTTCTCAAGTGTTCGGTGAAAGATTGTGTTGCGCCTTGCTTAGAAGAAGCAAGTCCTTGTTGCAGTTCAAAGATCCGAGATGCATTCTGGCTTGACCATACATCTCGTTTATCGAATCCCATAACGCCTTGGGCGACTCGAATATGCAAATATCTCGTAGATCTCTCGGTTCCATGGAATTGAATATCCAAGACATCACTTTGTGGTCATTCGCTTGCCATTCATCAAATTTGGGATCCATCACGGGAGGGGCTCTAATCTTCCCATTGATGTGACCAAGCTTCGATCTACCCCCGAGAGCAACAGTTATAGCTCGTGACCAAGGAAGGTAATTTCTTTCGTTTAGCAACAACGAAGTCAACCGCTGATTGTTTGTCTCATGCATCTTTGTTGTGTTGGATGCATCTCCTGACTTCTTTGACCCATCCATGACGCTTTGCTAGTAATAACAATGATGTGATAGCAACAAAGAGAGGAACAAGCATTAACCGAAGAATGCAGATTGTTGTAGAATAGGAACAGTCTCGAACATAAGCAAATCGAGACAATCAGATGTGCAGAAAACAAACCAAAAAAAAAAAATCACAGGTTGAATCAAACTGCGCTACGATACCATGTTGAATTTTAGTAAGGCAATCGAAAAGAACACAAGGATTACGAGGTTCAGCAATGTGCCTACGTCCTCGGACAAAACTCACGACTCTCTTGTTTTTTTGTCATAATATTCTTCTGCAATTTGTACAAAGGTTTCACCGCAACAAAAAAGGGAAATTTCAAAAATAGGAAACTCAAAAATAGGAAAACTATCAATGCAGAAATTTGCCCACAATATGTCCTTTCCTTGAATAGGAGAGCAAATCTCGCCAATATCGCCAATAAATAGCAACAACAGCACACAGACTTGCAGAATTTTCGACAGAGAGAACTGAGCGTGAGGTTTGGTCAGCTTTGCTGCTCTCGTGCGGGTGAGGGGCTTTGGTCATCACTTGAACTCCAATGTCAAGATATAAAAAAAACATGATGGTAGGTGGTCGACGTTTATGTGGGTCTAGAAGTTTTGGTAACGTTACAATCACGCTTTCCTCTAATTTTCTTAGTCGCTGTTTTGCCGTCCAAGAGGGAGCAGGAACGGAAGTTGCACTTCAAAGAAGAAGAAAGCAACAGCTTGCATGGTTGAAAAAGATAGGAAAAAGAAAAGAAATCGAAAAGGAAAGAAAGAGGCTTTCGCACGGCAGCAAGGGAGAGAATTACGCACAAAAGAAAAGAGACCAAGGAAAGAAAGGACAAGCTTTTTTTTTTTCTTCGGTTAAGAGAAAAAGAGCAAGGGGGAGAGAGAGAGATGGATGGTCAAGTGGAGCCAAGAGATGGGAATTTCACGGAAGGGGGAAAGAAGAAGAGGTCGGACGTAGGGGAAAAAGGAATAGAGAAAAAGAACCAAATGAGGCCCCACCTCCATTTTTTTTCCACAAGAAGGTGGTACTTTTTCCAAGTGAAGATTCCCTACAATTTACCTATTCTTATCTTGTTCCAATAAGGCACAAGAGATGATGAAATGCTTTGTAGAAGTGGGCAGCCGAATTGCTAATCCCCTTAACTTTTCTTTTTTCACTTTGTCTATTTCACCACCCTAATTAATAAGGACAATTTCCCATTTAAGTCCTTATAATCTCTTTTTTTTTCTTAAATATTCCACCTTAAAGGCCCAAAATCATTTAAAATGTGGCATTTCCCTTATTCTTTTAATTTGCCGCATTTGTATTTTTCACGAACAATTCCCGTCGTCCATAAACTTTGCAAATATGCAACAACATTTCTTGGGATTAATTGTGACACGTGAAAATTCTTAATTTCTGTAATCGACATCATTTCCTTGGTTAATTTCAGTCGAATGTGATTTTAGCGTAACTTAAACTATTGGTTAGTTTTTGGGTATTTTTGGTGCACTGACCCGTGGTCGATTATTCCCGAGCCACAATGTACATCTTCGACGCATTGACGACTCTTAATTGTCGTGAAAAATCTCGAGATTTCAATTACGAGCACAGGGTACCAAAACAATAGAAAAATCGGTTTAGTGCCGATTGACGAGAATTCTGTAATTAGATGGAATCACTCAAGCCTAATTTTATCTCTATCGAATCGACCTATTTCCGATTTCTGATAGATTTTCGATTGTGCCGAAATGATCATTGTAGATTAACACGGCCGAGTAGTCGATTCCTGGTCAAATTCTCAAATCTATTGCATCCAAATCCTTTAATAACTTTCCCAATTAGTCAAGTTATCTCACGAGTGATCAGCTCAGAGAATAGCGCTATAGGCACGTCAACGAAAAGCCCGATTTATTTAATTGAAAACAGAAGCGGAAAATCATACTGTCACAATTATCTGTTGCTAGCTCTTTATAGGGATAAATATCGACACTCGGATCAAATTTCGTAAATATTTGGTATCTTTGACATTTCCCGTTTATTTCTTCAATGTTCTTGCGTTGATCTAATAGCAAGATCTTCTTAATTTTCGCGTTAATTTTGCAACATGTCTACTTTTGAAATGCCTCTAGTCAAGATCACTTTGTCCTAAAAGCTCCAATGCGAAGTAGATTAACAGATCTTCCATGTTTAGAACCATCCAATTTCCAAACGTTTTCCAGTGCAGTTTTTCGCTTGTACGTACGGACTCATTGGGACAATCCACCGTCACCCTTACAAAGGAAGCAATTTGAATAATGTTAAATGGGCACTCATTAAGTTAAACTAGCTACTTTTTGTGAATCCGAAAGGCAATCTATTATGATTTTTCTCTAGTGTGAAATGTGTAAAAGCTACAGAGTAGTAATTTTCAATATCTTGAAAATATAAGCATTCTAAGTTAGTCATGCTGAACAATAAGAAGAGAGCACTTCAATTACCATATTTACATCCTATGTTAGTTGCCCAAGCAAGAAACCAGTTCATTGTGAGAAATCCTTTAACATTTACTAATTTTCATGTTACCATCATTTAATTGCATTCTAACTATTCAACATGATCTTGCGTTCCAGCTAGGAGCCAAGTAATTCACAAGGCCTATGCTTTTCATTGGATAAAGATTGAAGTAGTCATATAAATGACAATAGTGACTAGGCTAGACTAAACTTAACGTGTGGAAAAAGTTATGCCAATAGAGACATTCAGAAAATTCCCCACCAATGAAATCTGGTCATTGCGTAAGTTACATTCCCCGCCCCATACGCTAATTAACCTTGTCACCAAAAAGAGCTGACCTACATTCATCGCTAAAGATGACCAAGACTTTGACAGAAGCTGACCTACATTCATCACTAAAGATGACCAAGACTTTGGCCATGACCACAACTTCTACACTCAAGCACAGGCATCGCTGAACTCCTATAAAGTTGCTCTAACTTGTAAAAAAGAAGTTAACTCAAGAGCGTGATACATATAAAGTTTGGTCACTCAAATCTGTAGTCATGAAAAAGAAAGCATTGTGGGCGCTTGTGGTGATTTGGGGTATCGCATGTTTATGTGGCTCTTATGGGTGTCGGGTTCAAGAAAGGGTTGCACTCTTAGCGCTCAATGCCACCTTGGACTTGATATACTGGGTGGACGCCGGGGAATCATATTTCAACTGTTGCCGCTGGGAAGGTGTTGAGTGCAATCCCACCACAGGGCGAGTCACTCATCTAATGCTCTCCGATACGAGATATATCCGTTTCGGCGTCAAAAGTTGGTACCTAAACGCTTCTCTACTTCTTCCCTTTGAAGAACTCAAGAGCCTCGACTTGTCCGACAACTATTTAGGAGGGTGGATTGCACCAGAAGGTATAAATGCACCACTCATTCATTTCCTATAAAAGAATAGATACTCATTATCTAATGAACTCAAAACTTAACCATGTCTGGGTCCTTACTCACTTCTTGCATTATAGATGATTATGTCCATGTCATCATTAATCCACAAGTCTACGACATATTTCCCCCCGAAATGGCAATACCGGTTTACGCGTGTACTTGAATAGATTTCCGCGAATTTTACTACTTTTCATTGTTTGTTTGCAGAACCAAATCTGCTATCTTCAAGGCTGAGCAAACTAGAGGTGCTTGACTTGAGTGGTAACTCTCTGGATAATTCTATTCTATCCATTCTTGGTACAATTCCATCTCTCCGGAGTCTGTTCCTTAGTCGCAACAATTTGAGCAGAACTTTACTTGTGAATGGTAAATTTCTCTGGCTTATTCTCTGCTCATAATTCAATACAAAATCGCCACCCTACCACATATTTCCCCTCGAAATGGCAATACCCATTTACACGTGTACTTGAATAGATTTCTGTGGATTTTTATGCTTTTCGTTGTTTGTTTGCAGAACCAAACCTGCTATTTTCAAGGTTGAGCAAACTAGAGATGCTTGATTTGAGTGGTAACTCTTTGGATAATTCTATTCTATCCATTCTCGGTACAATTCCATCTCTCCGGCGTCTGTTCCTTAGTGGCAGCAATTTGAGCGGGACTTTACACGTGAATGGTAAATTTCTCCGGCTTGTTCTCTGCTCATAATTCAGTACAAAATCGCCATCCATGACTTGAGTTAACACTATTTGTGGACAAATTAGGTGGTTGTAGTAATTTGATGGAGCTAGACATAAGTGATAATGCTATCGATGCAGTGGCAACTATTGAAGGTACGATTTCAATTTGCAGAAAGGAGCCTCATTTTTATTCATATATTAAACTAACCAGCCTACAAGTCATGCAGACTCTTTAATACCTTTACATGGGCTTCACATAATGAATATGGAAGTCATATATTGCAACCCCTTCTCTTTGTTGATTCAAAAGATTCCTATCCCGAGGCATCCGTGTGGGTGCTTTCATTATTTACTTTGGATAATTCTATTTTACCCGTTCGTGGTACAATTTCGACTCTCAAGTGTCTATCCTCCAAACAACATTTTAATGGGACTTTACATGTGAATGATAGTTTCTCTAGCTTATTCTCTATTCATAATTCTGTACAAAATCACCTTCCTTGACTTGAGTTAGCAATATTTGTGGACAAATTAGGTGATCTCAGTAATTTAAAGGAGCTGGACATAAGTTATAATGCAGTCGATGCAGTGGCTATTATTGAAGGTATTGTTTCAGTTTTCATGTAAAATCCTCATTTTTATTTATAAATTAAATTGACTAGATTGCGATTCATGCAAGCTCTTTCATATCTTTACATGTGCTTCATATTAAGAATATACAAATCATATATTGCAATCCCCTTCTCTTTTCGTATACAAATGTTGCTGCTGATTGAAAAGATATCTAACCCGAGGCATCAGTGTGGGTGCTTTCCCAACTTAATTGCCAAGCAAGTTAATTACTTGGAATTTTACTACTAGGCATCAAAAACTTGAGCCATTTAGAGAACCTCCACCTAGATCACGTCCACTTGAAGCATGTGGGGACCGTCGTGCGAGCATTAGGGGCACTATCATCTTTGAGGATCCTTTCTCTTCAATATAACACAGTAGAAGGAATAATTACAACTCAAGGTTAGTCAAACTCGTGAGTGAATGTATATTCACATTAACGCTCCATTCGTTTCATAGAAAACAACTTTCAAGAAAAAAAATTTTAGATTTTCCAGCGTTGGATGGAAAATATATAAGTAAAGGAAAATATTTTCCTTTAATGGAAAAAGCATTTTCAAAAGTCGGGATAATGAGGAAATCATTTTCCATTTTCTTTCTTTCATCTAGACATGTTTTCCTCTGTGCACTCTTTTTAGTTATATTATTTTTTTTCTATTTTCTTTTTTTTAAAAATTGAATTTCTAATTTTCAATTTCTTTCTTTCTATCTTTCTTTTTTCCTTCTTCCTCAATTGATTGTTTACTACGACAACGGCCGGCAACCAACCACTGGCGAGGAACAAGCTTGTCGAAGGCCGAGGCCTCACCGATTTGATGAGGTTCAAGCTCATCGGCCTCAAGCAATCTTGACCTCACCTGTGACCGGTGATTGGACGAACAAGAAGGGAAAAAAAAAAAAAAAAAAAAAATCATTAAAAAATCTATTTTTTTAAAAATAAAAATAAAATATTATTGAAAGGAGTGCACGAATGAAAATCAAATTAGATTTTTCATACTAAATGGTGGAATATATTTTCTAGTTCATTTTCAGGTTTCAATCGAGCACTAGAAAATATTGTCATTTTCCTAGACATGACTTCTCAAATAACATTTTCCAGAAAAGTCATATTTTTTGCGAAACGAATGGAGCCTACTTTTTTTTATTAAAGAAGTTCCATTCACTCATGATATCTCTATACCATTTCTTGATTATGCTTGCGTAAGGAAATTTGATGTTCAGTAATTTTTTTATTTGTGGGAAGATTTCCATAACTTCAGTAAGTTGGAACAACTCATCTTGGATGGTTCTTCGTTCAACACAAGCATAGGAATCCTTTCCAGCCTTGGTTCTTTGACATCTCTTAGATTGTTGTCCTCATCCAACACCGGTCTAAGTGGCAACCTATCAAATCATGGTAAGTTTTGATCTCTCAGTGTAAAAGCTGGACATGAAATGGATCCTTGATGTACTTGAATGTCCTCTTTGCATGCACCAATATATCTCAGTATAGTTTAATTGACTTGTGATATCAATAACAGGCTTGTGTAACCTGGTAAAACTAGAAGAGTTGGATCTTAGCTTTAACAGAATTACGGGCGAGCTTCCTACATGTTGGCGAAACATGTCCTCTATTCGGATTCTGCATCTTGAAGACAATGAAGTTACAGATAGTGTTGTGTCATCTCCCCTCACTAGTCTTACATCTCTCGAATTTCTTTCCATTTCGAGTAACCATTTTGATATCTCCTTATCACTCGGCCCACTTGCAAACCATTCAAGACTTAAGGTGCTAATTCTTGATGACACCAAACTAACAATTGATACCAAAGTTGCAACTTTGATCCCGAGGTTCCAGTTGAAGGTTTTAAGTATGTCAAGTAGTCCATCAAGAGGATTCGAATTGACTTCTTTGGGCTTTCTCAAGCATCAATATGACCTGAGAATTTTCGATCTCTCCTCGAATGACATTCCGGGTCCCTTTCCAGCTTGGTTGTTGGAAAACAACACCAAGTTGAAAATGCTTTTTATGGAAAATAACTTATTTACAACATTTAAGGTTCCATCAATGACCCTTTTTAATCTTTTGAGGATGGACATATCCAACAACAACATGAGAGGAGAGCTCACTAACGAATTTTGCGCAAAGGTCCCAAATCTGTACCACCTTAATCTATCAGCCAACAAATTGGAAGGGAATATTCCATCTGAACTGGGTAGTATAAAATCCCTACAAAGCTTAGACCTGTCTAGCAACAATTTCTCAAGGGGACTACCTATCCAATTACTACAGAGTACATTGCTTTACCTCAACATAGCATATAACAAATTGCAAGGAGAAATTGGACATTCCAATCACACCATGAACCCATGGTTGTCACATTTGCGGTTAGACCACAACTTGTTCACTGGAAGTCTCTCTTTTCTTTCATCACTCATAGATTTGTGGCTATTGGACGTTAGCAACAACATTTTCATAGGCAAGCTTCCCAGATTGATTGCAAATGTGTCATCGCTTGCGGCCCTTGACTTGTCCAAAAATCATTTTGATGGCCTCATCCCTCAAGAACTCGCAATCTTAGTTACCTTGAGTATTTGGATTTGTCGACAACAATTTCTTTGGCCCATTACCATCATTTTTTATCTCACGGATGGTGCGTCACATCCATCCGAATGGGAACAAATTGAATGGTACACTCGTGCATGCACTCTCTAATAGCTCCCATTTGGTGACCTTGGATCTGAGTGAAAATGAGTTCTCCGGAAGCATACCCAATTGGCTAGGTAACCTCTCTCAATTGAGCATTCTTTCACTGAAAGGTAATAGCTTCTATGGAACATTTCCCAAGCAATTGTGCAGATTGAAAAGCTTAAGCATGATCGATCTTTCTGAAAACAATCTGTTTGGTCCATTACCTAATTGCTTGGGACCCATGAATTTATCCGAAGATTACACCGATAAGGTAACTTCAACAGCCACGGCATATCAAGTTACAGGATGGTCACCGTGGTCTTATGTGAGGACATTTAAAAGCCATCCTAAGATTTTATATAAAAAAATGATAGATGAATTAGAAGCTCCACATACTGTTGGGTTCACAACAAAAAGAAGGTTTGATTCTTATAAAGGCTACGCACTTCTTAAAATGGTGGGACTACTTCTTTCTTGCAACCAATTCAGTGGCGAGATCCCATCGGAGATAGCAATCTTACAAGAAATGCTTGTGCTGAACCTATCACATAACAAGCTTACCGGACGTATACCAATGTCATTGTCGAGCCTCATGAAGATAGAGAGCATTGACCTTTCCTACAACAACTTGATTGGTTCTATCCCCAAAGAGCTTACTCAGTTAAATTCCTTGGAAGTCTTCAATGTGTCTTACAACAACTTGTCAGGAGCCATACCAAACAAAAATCAATTTGGGGCATTAGATGAAAGCGGTTACTATGGAAACCATCTTCTGTGTGGACTGCCATTGAGTAAGGAGTGCTCGACAACCATTAACGTTAATTGCTCAGCAACAAAATCATGCGCGACAACTAAAGAAGATGGTTTCATAGACAAAGAAACATTCTATATCAGCTTTGGAGTGTCATACATGACGGTTGGACTAGTAATTCCGGTTGTTCTGTTCATCAACCCCCAATGGCGACATGGATGGTTTCACTATGTGGAATTGGTTATCACCACATGTCAGAGCTTGTTCATCACATGCTATTATTTTGTGCAGGATGGTTTTCGAAAATTGTCTAGAGGCCAAACATTTTAGGTTTTCTCGCTCTACATTTCCAAGTAATGGTAGGATTGGGTTTTTTTCTTGTTATTTGTTATTGTCGTTGATCAACATTGGCCTCAATGTGGGATCTATCAAACCCTAAGTTCTAAACCATTCACAACTGAATAAGGCCTTGTTCTACTTTCCTTGAAGACAATATACATGGTGTGATCCTTCCCTCTTTTGAAAATGTATTTTTACTTAATTGCTTGCTCATCTCTATTTGGTTAGGTGATCATACTACTAACGATAACAAACAACACAAGAAAAACACAGCTGTCTCTTCTCACCTTTTTTTTGTTTCTGCAGTAACAAATTTGCTTTCCTTTCCTAATAAAAGTTTTCGTCTCCATTTGCAAACTGTTCGAGACATAAAACTCCTCTGCCTTGACAATATAGCACAAACAACTTAATGTTCTTCAAAGTCTTAGGCTCATGGCCAATCCGCAATTTGGTTAGGACATCGATTTCCGTCTAACTTTTATGAAGGTTTACTTGTTCTTAAGTGTCTCCTGAGATGGTTAAATTCACGGTCAAACTTGCATTTTTATGACTTTTGTTATTCCTGTCTTTGTGGAATGATGTTCTAACATTTTGCTAGGAGCTTAGCTCTAGCTAGGAAAAAGAAGTACTGCACTGAGGCATGCCCTGTTCAGTAGGAAAGAGACCAAATTTGTTGTCTTGATGTCTAGGCCAAATGCGAGCAAGAACCAACCCGGAACGAGGCCCAGATTGGTGCAAATGTATGAATTCTATTGTAAACATTCCATTCATACGAGAAGGTCAGCACTGCTGCCATTTTTACAAATTGGTAGAAAAACGTAACAGGCGGTATGTCAATCAAAGTAATAGAAACAACAATCAAGAGAAAAAAAGAAGCCGGACTCCTTTTTCGTAGTAAGAAATTACTTCAACGCTTTATGGTGGTTTCTACGAACATACAAAAAAATGCAGCTTTGACAAGCAGTTTTGAGGACATTCATTCTGTTATAAGAACATTGTTCATGACAATATATATTAATAAAAAGTGATGGTTGAGATCCAAATGCAGGCAAGACATGCAAAGGAGAATGTCCAGGCAATTATTCCCAGTTGATCTAGCATGCAGCATATGGTAGGTATGCTTAGTCATTCTGATATATAATTAATTTGTATTGAAAAATTATAATGGCGCTACCTTTGCGGGCTTAATCGTGTGCTAAATCATATCGGTGTATGCTTTTGGGCCCAGATTTGGGTCATCTATTACACTGGATACATTCTATACTTTTGTGATAGTATAATGTGTCATAAATCTAAGAAAAAATCTTTTACAGTCAGAATAATGCACCGGCTAACTCAGAAATACGTTGCGTGGTTACTATATTATTTAACAATATCACTGGCAGAATACACTGATCATTCTGATCCATAATTTGAATCACAAATCCTTCTTATGGCAAATTTACCACTCGAAATTCTAAATTAAGGTTCAAAATATTTTGGTGTGGAGCTATTCATCAGATTTTCTTGTGAAAAGTATATCATGTATAATATTACCTCGTCCCAAAGTACATACCGAGTAAGAATTGGTCCTTCACCTATATATCTAGCATAATAGACCATCTGGTGCACATATAACTAATAATGAGTAATATTCCGACACAATGATCAAACAAGCCTACTTTCACAATATTACATTTTAGACGAGGAACGATTTTAGTTATGATTGACATTCCTCGTTTAAGAGTTGTCCTTGTTTCTGAAACCTTGGTTAGCATCGTGTAATAAATTCTGATTTTTAAACTCGATAGCAACAGGGCATCACATCAATTCAGTAGCAAGTTATGGCATTCTAATGGGAAAGGACAAGGTTTTTAAGTATATGAGACCAACTATTGATCTGACCAGTTGGTAAACTCTTCTGCAAAATGACATCGCTCACAATACGTCTCAATTCCCACATTATACATGTTACAGATTAAGAAGCATTGAAGCTCGGCACTGGATAAGGCCAAAAATGCTTAGATTATCATAAGTAACAACAGAGCAGCAGTAACGGACCTCACCCATAGCAAGAACTTCGAATGCATCTTCATACTTTTGCCTCCTTATAAGTTGCTTTGCATTTGAGTGAAGCATCAAGCCCATCATCACAGCCCTGGAGAAAATCCAAAAGGTTTTTAAATGCCAATTCAAAACAATAGCAGCTAAACAGCAGATTGTGAGAAAAGACTGCCTGAGAAAGGATTTCTTGAAAACAAATTAGTCTACTGCCAAACCTCTGATCAGTTTCAGATCCCATATTTACTTTCTTTCCACTCTGATCTTCAAGTTCTATGTTGAAGTCTTCCAGTAGCAATTACCCATCTGCATGTCTCTTAGCCAGTGCAGTGGCAGCTGCTCTGTGTTTAGAAGGATATACACATTTAATTATATGAGTGGATGTGCACATACAAGCACAGTAGCCAGAAAGACTACTGTCTCTGAAAACAACGAACACGCTGGCCAAAATCATCAAAAAATAATACAGGAAAGTGTACCACAAGAGCAGATAAGCATGTCCATGTAAATGAACATCTGTAGGTATGTATATCCAGATTGCTAGGCTCATCAGTGCTTCTGGCCAAGCGTAGAAATTTTATGGCATAACTATAAACAAGTCACTTTATCAAGACATGCAGTCTTCTTTTGAATAATAATAAAGTCCCGTGCTCAGAGCCGAATGCCTCTTTAAGTATCAAGATGCACTGCCTCATGAGTTAAGTAACGTACGCCACACTAAGAATGTTGATTGGTCCCATGACTATACGCAAAGTTGCTAAAAAGGGGTGAAAACCAAACTGAATATGCATGCGAAATGCCTGATGAAGGATTGATTTGGTGGTGGCGGCTAAGAGTTAAAGTGAGCTTGGAATGAGGAGAAAGCATCTTCCGATGCATCAAAGCTATTTAAAAACTTCTGCGCCACAGAAAAGCCAAAAGCTTCAGACTGAGCATTATTAACCAAGGATGGCATCTCTTGAACTCGGACATGCTCATCCTAAGAACACAAATTGCATTGCTATTTGACTCGGACCTGTTCTCGAAAAGCCGAGGCATTTCGAGTTCCTTCACCTATAACAAGAATACGAAGCTTGCTGCCATTGGTAAAAGAGAAAGGGAGATGTAATTGATACGCTGAATGTAGAGAATTCTTAGCCTCATCAAATATGAGCCTCCCTTGATCACTCCAAGCACGATTTATCAAAACCATCAACCGATTAACAAAGAGAACGGAAAGAATAATAGAGATAGAGAGCAGCAGAAGCCTGCTTTCGAAAGGCAAGCTGCCATTCACCACATTATATTTTACAAGGCCAGTCCAACGAGGTGTATGATCCAATAACAAATACCCAACTTTTCAGAAAAATTCAGCAAAACAAACATATTCCTTACAATGTACATAATACAAACCAAGAAACAGAAAACAAAGAGACAAGTTCCTGATAAATTCACCATATGTTCGATGCAACGAATCCAATAAGCAAGGAAAGTCAAGAACTTTGGTCAACCAATCAATTAGTACAATCCGCAGCCGGGAACCCAAAAATCAACAGCACCAATAAGCTTAATCATTTTAGTGCTCGAAGCCACCATGCTTTTACTGCGATTAATCACGCGATCGACGAAGCATTCAGCTCGACCGATGGCTTCACTAACCTAAACCCCATAAATAGGTTGTAATCATTTCACAACTACAGCTCACCATGCTCCACTATGCTTAATAAAGCGATCAATGTAGTATCAGATCTGGAGAAATTAAGCTCCGGCGACGCGGACTTTGAACGCAGAATGGACCCGCCGATTCCAATCGCCGATCGCCGCTCTTCATCTTCAGCGTCTGAGAATGGCGAGAGATGAGGCGGAACAACCGGCGATTGTAATCGACCGGACTGCCCACATCATGAAGTTCCCCTCCTCCCCTGTCTGCGCTCCCGATCGTCGCCTCCACTTCGAGGCGGCCGCGTCTCGCCATCGCGTCGACGGCGCAGGTCCCCCCGGCCGCTCTTGCGTCGCTGTTCGTGGGGATCTCTCTGGCTCCATTGCTCGTCGGACCGGTCACGTTCGTGATCGGGCCCGTTTTGATGCCCTTGGGTCGCCCTTCTGGTTTCATTCTTTTACGTGGCGGGAATGGTGTTGGCTCGGGCGACCCGTAATCCATTGGATTCTAGTAATAGGTTATTCTTAATCTGAGAAGTCGATTGGTATCTTTTTGATTCTAGTAATTTGTTGTTTTGATGTCTTGGCCAAATTCAAGCAAGAACCAACCCGGATTGAGGCCCGAATTGGTGCAAATGTATGAAAATGGCTACTGGTCATTAATAGGGCTCCCAACCAAGCATGGCCAGGCCATGTGGCCGAGCGCTTGGGTCGAAAGGGAATAAGCTCCCATATCGAATTGTAATTATTCTTAGAGTCTTTTGACGTCTTACATGAATTTTCTTCACTTTGCGAGAGTACTTAGATTTTAAAAAAAAAAAAAAAAAAAAAGAGTACTTAGATTTTTTTCTTTTTTTTACTTTTAAGAATTCTCTTTACGGATTCTCACTTTATCAAGAAGGAGTTGTGAGAAAGCTACAAACGTCAACCTTATTGATCGTATCAAATATAAAGAAGCAAATTTAACATGCAAAAGAGAATTATTATATCAAAAAGCATACAAGTAAGGTATCATGCCTTTTTTTTTTCCTCAAGTAAGGCCCTAAACTTATACCCGTTTACTTGAATACAAATTTGGGGTTTTTAGTATCATAAAAAAATATATAATTTGTGGCAAATGCATTGCACGATAATGAGTTGAGGTTTTTTGTGTCAGAAAAATATGAGATAAACATGCCACATGAATATAAGTTTGGGGTTTTTTGCTGTGTCAAAAAAAAGTTTGGAGTAAATTGTATCAAAGTGGACATCGCTAAAACTTTTTGTGATTTTTTTCAAAAAAGAAAATAGAGAACTTTTGAAAAACCATCCCGTCTTTTGGAAATACACAATTTGCATTTATAAACCACCCTTCCACCCCATTTTTTTATCTCCGTCTCTCTACCTTCTGCCACACCAGTGTCGGCTTCTCTCTCCATGGCACTAGAGCTCAAAAGTCGCACACAAGGCCATGGCCACAAGCTCAAAGGCAGCATTAATGCCTATGGCCTTCAAGCTCGAAAGTCATGCGATTTGGCGAGCTCGCTATGGCCACTAGATTCGACGTCAAGTTCAACAACGGAATTTGGGTAGCGACGGACATGAGCTCGAGACAGGAGAGAGGGAGATAGTTGAGGCGGCAGGGTGGTGGCTTGGTGACGCAACAAGTGTAGACGGTGCCAGGAGTTTCAAGTCGTACCCTTGGGTTTGGGTAAGTATCTTGAAAAGGTGGGTTTTGTGGTAGGTTTTGAATGGTGAGTCGAGAGGGGCAAAGTTGGGGGAAAAATGACAGATCTATAATTATAATTAACATCATAACTAACGTCAAATGCAACTTGAAATGGAATTTGCTAAAGTGAGGATGGTTACTACAACCACGATAACAAACTTCCAACTAGAATACTACAGTCCCACATTCACCTTCTCCACACAAAGCTCTCTCTTCCACACCGAATCTTCCACTGCATGTTTGGGTTATGTGAGCCTAATGAGAACTGGAGAGCAAAACAAATTGAAGTGTAATATGTTAACTCAATAGTTCTTATGATTTCGCATCATGATGTGCTATCTTCAAAACGTAGAGCGAGGATCGTCGCAAGGACCTCTTCGGGCTCCCATACATGACAAACTCAAGCACAAAGCTACTAGTAAAGTTGTCCAATTATATCGGTATGGGATCTCCACCAAGAAGGAATGAGCATCTAGGAAAGTAAATTTGTGTGCAATCCGACTTCCTAACTCAGTGGTCATTCTCTTATCTCACTTATTTAATTAATGTCGAGTCCCAATCTTAGTCAAAGAAAGATTGGGGTCCCAGCAACTTCAGAGGTTAAATCGACTCAGTTAATCCCTTTTACATATAAATACATTACAAATGTCAAGCCAATGTAGAGAGCTCGGCAGACATGATAACTAAACATGTTCCTTTGACGACGAAACTTAAGCTTTACTTGAGCGTAGTTGTCATCTGTAGAGAGTGAACGTCCATCGAGGCGTTGGGAGAATTCACATGGATGATGAACATTATGACTTAGTTATAAACATCAAGGCAAGGTAGAGAATTGTAAAAAATATGTCTCGATTTTGAGCCATTATGCAATCTAACTTGATTGGGTAAGAAAGAAATCCAAAAAATCTTACTTTGAATGGTGTATATATTAGAGAGTTTCTTTTATTTGGTTGGACGTATTCAAGATTACATCCAGACTTTGCAATGTAAAAGATTTGAGAGGATATTGCTTGGACACTTGGGTAAGAAAAAGATATAAGTTCAATTTGGGAGGGTTGGACGTGTAGACTCTGGCGCATTTAACATTGACGCAGAAATTTTTCTATGGATAGCCGCCAAGGCCCCTAATAGTGAATACAATGAACTCTCATGGTCAAATTTCCTGTGGGCTTTAATTGCCTTCTTGGAATTTTCTTTTTGGTCATACAAAAGAGAGCGTGTGGGGTAAGGAAGTGGTCAAAGAAAAGAAAATAAATTAAAAGCAAGGTTTTGCTTTTTTGGGTTTCCTTTCCCCGAGAAGCCTAATAGTGGAATTCCATTAGAAATTGGGCCACCGCACGAAAAGTAAAAGAAAGAACATACGAACGTTCTTGAATTAGCTATGCGAAGGGTTTTGCTATGGGCTTCTATGAGCTTTGCATGCAATTAAGTTTTTTATTTATAAAGTTATTTGGATTTGGTCTTAATCTAAATGTGGGAAACAATCGAGTGTGTTAACGATTGTAGTTCTAATTCTCAAATTATAGTGAATTATTGCTCGCTCTCTCTGGGGATAAATGCCGACACTCAGATCAAATCTCGTAAATATTTGGTATCTTTGTCATTCCCCGTTTATTTCTTCAATGTTCTTGTATTGATTTAATGGGAAGATCTTCTCAATTTTCGCGTTAATTTTGCAACATGTCTACTTTTGAAATGCCTCTCGTCAGACATGATGACCAAATATGTTCCTTTGACGAAACTTAAGCTTTACTTGAGCGCAGTTGTCATTTATAGAGAGTGAACGTCCATCGAGGCGTTGGGAGAACTGACATGGATGATGAACATTATCACTTAGTTATAAACATCAAGGCAAGGTAGAGAATTGTTAAAATATGTCTCGATTTTGATCCGTTATGCAATCTAACCTGATTGGGCAAGAAAGAAATCCAAAAAATCTTTCTTTGGATGGTGTATATATTGGAGAGTTTCTTTTATTTGATTGGACGTATCCACGATTACATCCAGACTTTGCAATGTAAAAGATTTGAGAGGATATTGCTTGGACGCTTGGGTAAGAAAAAGATATAAGTTTAAACGTGTAGACTTCGGTGCATTAAACATTGATGGAGAAATTTTTATGTGGACAACCGTCAAGGGCTCACTAGTTAATACAATGAACTTTCACAGTCTAATTTCCTGTGGACTTTAGTTGCCTACTTGGAATTTTCTTCTTGGTCATACAAAAGAGAGCGCGTGGAGCTAGTAAGCAGTTAGAGAAAAGGAAATAAATTAAAAGCAAGGTTTTGCTTTTTTGGGTTTCCTTTCCTCGAGAAGCCTAATAGTGGAATTCCACTAGAAATTGGGCCACTGCACAAAGAGTAAAAGAAAGAACATACGAACGTTCTCGAATTAGCTGTGCGAAGGGTTTTGCTATGGGCTTAAACACTCGGTGATTTGCCTTATGAGCTGTACATGCAATTAAGTTATTTATTTATAAACATATTTGGATTTGGTCTTAATTTAGGTGTGGGAGACACTCGGGTGTAAGTGATTGTAGTTCTGATTCTCAAATTATAGTGAATTATTGTCACGACCCGAACCCCGGGCACATGCACACCCCTCAATGGTCGATTTAAAATTTGCAACATCCCAGGAACTGTTGCCGACCCATTCATTATTTTTGCACATGCGGAAACATAAAACAATCTCCATACAACAAAACAGTGGGATAGAAACGTAGGATATTATTTTTCACAAGCCACACCTACAACATCACATTACTTATAGACCAGTTTAACACCCCAAGGTCTAATACAAAAAGTGAAGCTATTCGATTACCCACTAATTAAGCTTCTACCAACAAGACTGGGGTTTACTACTATACTACCATACTTCTCGATCTCTCGGGGGTGAGCTATCACCCTACATCCAATCTTGACGGAAAACCCTTCATCACTTTGAAGGAGATAGCGAGAGTCCTATTCCTCCTTTATTGCGACCAACTGTACACGATCTGGCCTTCCTCCATTTAGAGACCTGAAAAATTTTAGCCCACTACAGGGTGAAACCACTTCTTAGCGACTTAATCCCCTAAATCCAGAGTAGGAAAAGGGTACACTCCACATACAATCTAGTCGCATTTATTATAACTCTTTCAATACCGGCATATTCCTGCATATTAGTGCCAATCAAAACATATCTAATAGTATCGAGACCACATATCATATGAATACTTTAGCATGTATATATGTAAGGACATAAATATCAACACAAGTACACGGGCTCCCAATTACAAGACTAAACCGTTATAGCGCGTCCCATTCCACGCCACACAGTTCCGTCTTTTAATTAGGTCCCTCGCTTTCACCCATTCATGTGTCACGAATGATTTCAATGCATAGATAACAGTTTTTTGGCATAACCAGGCATTGCCTCGCACCGTCGAGCACAGCATCGTCTACATCTAGACGACATTCCATATAGGAGCATCGGTCTAGCCTCCACTGCGACCGGCATCCATTGACTTGGGGCATTCCCGAAGGAGCATCGTCCGGCTCAAGGGCTCATGACGGAATATCATGTCGTGAATGCATATAATCAATGTTACACTTCAATAATCAATTACACATAGCATTCACAGCATCAATTGGGCAATTTTACAGTAAGAATACTTCAAAACAAACATACACTCTTACTAACCCAAATTCACAGAAAACAGTCCAATTACGCTCTCCCAAATTCGAAGTCAGAAACCCACTCGTATGAGCTCGAAAAATTATCAAATTTGGACACGTGCTAGAAAACACAAAACAAACATTTTTCATGAAGACACCGAGATCCAGATCCCTCTGGATTCGGCCCAGAAATTCTCTCTATCCAGCACAAAAATCGGGTCCAGTTCCAGAGAGCCTAACTCATCGAAATCAATTCGTTTGTGGGCCAAAATCTGACCCGTTTGATTTGAAATTCAGGTACGTTAAACTGAAAGTTATAACGAACAACTTTCATGAAGAAACCGATTGGAAATTCGACCTTTAAAGGTCAGTAACAGCCCTCGGAATCATAACAGGTCACGGTTTACAGAACTGTCCGAATTACTGTTTCAAGGATGACGTCATGAAAATCGTCATCTTTTTAAATTCTAAAATTTCTGAGAAAAATATATGTTATTATTTAGGATGTCTAAAACATTTCTTCAGAATAAAATTCCTTCAAAATCGCAACATACAGTTGTCTACGAAATTAGCAAAACACACACGTCTTGGAAACTGTTTCAAAAGTCAGCTTCTGTTCTCGTCCGAAACTTCACCCACGGTGGTTTTCTTGCTCTCTAAACCTTATCTAAGCTTTTCTATGTCTATCCTAACATCCCTAACCAACATCCATCCATATATAGCGTCATCTACATCTTTCTAACTTGTACGAATTCCTAATAGAGGTACTCAACCCCTAGTCCAGATTTAGAAGACAACCTATTCACAGCTAACGGCGGCTCTCGTTGGTGGTTGGACAGCAACACAGAGACCAGCCTTGAGCCTCTCGGTGCTGTGGTTGAGCCGACATGGCAGAGGGGCGTGCTGTGGTGCAACAGCAACAGCAGCACACGGACTTGCAGAATTTTCGACAGAGAGAACTGAGCGTGAGGTTTGGTCGGCTTTGCTGCTCTCGTGCGGGTGAGGGGCTTTGGTCATCACTTGAACTCCAATGTCAAGATATAAAAAAACATGATGGTAGGTGGTCGACGTTTATGTGGGTCCAGGAGTTTTGGTAACGTTACAATCACGCTTTCCTCTAATTTTCTTAGTCGCTGTTTGGCCATCCAAGAGGGAGCAGGAACGGAAGTTGCACTTCAAAGAAGAAGAAAGCAACAGCTTGCACGGTTGAAAAAGACAGGAAAAAGAAAAGAAATCGAAAAGGAAAGAAAGAGGCTTCCGCACGGCAGCAAGGGAGAGAATTACGCACAAAAGAAAAGAGACCAAGGAAAGAAATGACAAGCTTTTTCTTTTTCTTCGGTTAAGAGAAAAAGAGAAAGGGGGAGAGAGAGAGATGGATGGTCAAGTGGGGCCAAGAGATGGGAATTTCACGGAAGGGGGAAAGAAGAAGAGGTCGGACGTAGGGGGAAAAAGGAATAGAGAAAAAGAACCAAATGAGGAGGTGGTACTTTTTCCAAGGGAAGATTCCCTACAATTTACCTATTCTTATCTCGTTCCAATAAGGCACAAGAGATGATGAAATGCTTCGTAGAAGTGGGCAGCCGAATTGTTAATCCCCTTAACTTTTCTTTTTCCACTTTGTCTATTTCACCACCCTAATTAATAAGGACAATTTTCCATTTAAGTCCTTATAATCTCTTTCTTTTTTTCTAAATATTCCACCTTAAAGGCCCAATATCATTTAAAATGTGGCATTTCCCTTATTCTTTTAATTTGCCGCATTTGTATTTTTCACGAACAATTCCCGTCGTCCATAAACTTTGAAAAGATGCAACAACATTTCTCGGGATTAATTGTGACACATGAAAATTCTTAATTTCTGTAATCGACATCATTTCCTTGGTTAATTTCAGTCAAATGTGATTTTAGCGTAACTTAAACTATCGGTTAGTTTTTGGGAATTTTTGGTGCACTAACCCATGGTCGATTATTCCCGAGCCACAATGTACATCTTCGACGCATTGACGACACTCGATTGTCGTGAAAAATCTCGAGATTTCAATTACAAGCACAGGGTACCAAAACAACAGAAAAATCGGTTTAGTGCCGATCGACGAGAATTCTGTAATTAGATAGAATCACCCAAGCCTAATTTTATCTCTATCGAATCGACCTATTTCCGATTTCTGATAGATTTTCGACTGTGCCGAAATGATCATTGTAGACTAACACGGTCGAGCGGTCGATTCCTATCCTTTAATAACTTTCCCAATTAGTCAAGTTATCTCACGAGTGATCGCTCAGAGAATAGCGCTATAGGCACGTCGACGAAAAGCCCGATTTATTTAATTGAAAACAGAAGCGGAAAATCAGACTGTCACAATTATCTGTTGCTAGCTCTTTATGGGGATAAATATCGATACTCGGATCAAATTTCGTAAATATTTGGTATCTTTGACATTTCCCGTTTATTTCTTCAATGGTCTTGCGTTGATCTAATAGCAAGATCTTCTTAATTTTTGCGTTAATTTTGCAACATGTCTACTTTTGAAATGTCTCTAGTCAAGATCACTTTCTCCTAAAAGCACCAATGCAAAGTAGATTAACAGATCTTCCATGTTTAGAACCATTCAATTTCCAAACGTTTTCCAGTGCAGTTTTTTGCTTGTTCGTACGGACTCATTGGGACAATCCACTGTCACCCTTACAAAGGAAGCAATTTGAATAATGTTAAATGGGCACTCATTAAGTTAAACTAGCTACTTTTTGTGAATCCGAAAGGCAATCTATTATGATTTTTCTCTAGTGTGAAATGTGTAAAAGCTACAAAGTAGTAATTTTCAATATCTTGAAAATATAAGCATTCTAAGTTAGTCGTGCTGAACAATAAGAAGAGAGCACTTCGATTACCATATTTACATCCTATGTTAGTTGCCCAAGCAAGAAACCAGTTCATTGTGAGAAATCCTTTAACATTTACTAATTTTCATGTTACCATCATTTAATTGCATTCTAACTATTCAACATGATCTTGCGTTCCAGCTAGGAGCCAAGTAATTCACAAGGCCTATGCTTTTCATTGGATAAAGATTGAAGTAGTCATATAAATGACAATAGTGACTAGGCTAGACTAAACTTAACGTGTGGAAAAAGTTATGCCAATAGAGACATTCAGAAAATTCCCCACCAATGAAATCTGGTCATTGCGTAAGTTACATTCCCCGCCCCATACGCTAATTAACCTTGTCACCAAAAAGAGCTGACCTACATTCATCACTAAAGATGACCAAGACTTTGGCCATGACCACAACTTCTACACTCAAGCACAGGCATCGCTGAACTCCTATA
This sequence comes from Eucalyptus microcorys, assembly GCA_014182515.1. Lineage (NCBI taxonomy): Eukaryota > Viridiplantae > Streptophyta > Magnoliopsida > Myrtales > Myrtaceae > Eucalyptus > Eucalyptus microcorys. Next base: position 41,679,584 of record CM024566.1, read on the forward strand.
AAGTTGCTCTAACTTGTAAAAAAGAAGTTAACTCAAGAGCGTGATACATATAAAGTTTGGTCACTCAAATATGTAGTCATGAAAAAGAAAGCATTGCGGGCACTTGTGGTGATTTGGGGTATCGCATGTTTATGTGGCTCTTATGGGTGTCGGGTGCAAGAAAGGGTTGCACTCTTAGCGCTCAATGCCACCTTGGACTTGATATATTGGTGGACGCCGGGGAATCATATTTCAACTGTTGCCGCTAGGAAGGTGTTGAGTGCAATCCCACCACAGGGCGAGTCACTCATCTAATGCTCTCCGATACGAGATATATCCGTTTCGGCGTCAAAAGTTGGTACCTAAACGCTTCTCTACTTCTTCCCTTTGAAGAACTCAAGAGCCTCGACTTGTCCGACAACTATTTAGGAGGGTGGATTGCACCAGAAGGTATAAATGCACCACTCATTCATTTCCTATAAAAGAATAGATACTCATTATCTAATGAACTCAAAACTTAACCATGTCTGGGTCCTTACTCACTTCTTGCATTATAGATGATTATGTCCATGCATCATTAATCCACAAGTCTACGACATATTTCCCCCCGAAATGGCAATACCGGTTTACGCGTGTACTCGAATAGATTTCCGCGAATTTTACTGCTTTTCATTGTTTGTTTGCAGAACCAAATATGCTATCTTCAAGGCTGAGCAAACTAGAGGTGCTTGACTTGAGTGGTAACTCTCTGGATAATTCTATTCTATCCATTCTTGGTACAATTCCATCTCTTCGGAGTCTGTTCCTTAGTCGCAACAATTTGAGCAGAACTTTACTTGTGAATGGTAAATTTCTCTGGCTTATTCTCTGCTCATAATTCAATACAAAATCGCCACCCTACCACATATTTCCCCTCGAAATGGCAATACCCATTTACGCGTGTACTTGAATAGATTTCTGTGGATTTTTATGCTTTTCGTTGTTTGTTTGCAGAACCAAACCTGCTAATTTCAAGGTTGAGCAAACTAGAGATGCTTGATTTGAGTGGTAACTCTTTGGATAATTCTATTCTATCCATTCTTGGTACAATTCCATCTCTCCGGCGTCTGTTCCTTAGTGGCAGCAATTTGAGCGGGACTTTACACGTGAATGGTAAATTTCTCCGGCTTGTTCTCTGCTCATAATTCAGTACAAAATCGCCATCCTTGACTTGAGTTAACACTATTTGTGGACAAATTAGGTGGTTGTAGTAATTTGATGGAGCTAGACATAAGTGATAATGCTATCGATGCAGTGGCAACTATTGAAGGTACGATTTCAATTTGCAGAAAGGAGCCTCATTTTTATTCATATATTAAACTAACCAGCCTACAAGTCATGCAGACTCTTTAATACCTTTACATGGGCTTCACATAATGAATATGGAAGTCATATATTGCAACCCCTTCTCTTTGTTGATTCAAAAGATTCCTATCCCGAGGCATCCGTGTGGGTGCTTTCATTATTTACTTTGGATAATTCTATTTTACCCGTTCGTGGTACAATTTCGACTCTCAGGTGTCTATCCTCCAAACAACATTTTAATGGGACTTTACATGTGAATGATAGTTTCTCCAGCTTATTCTCTATTCATAATTCTGTACAAAATCGCCTTCCTTGACTTGAGTTAGCAATATTTGTGGACAAATTAGGTGATCTCAGTAATTTAAAGGAGCTGGAAATAAGTTATAATGCAGTCGATGCAGTGGCTATTATTGAAGGTATTGTTTCAGTTTTCATGCAGAATCCTCATTTTTATTTATAAATTAAATTGACTAGATTGCGATTCATGCAAGCTCTTTCATATCTTTACATGTGCTTCATATTAAGAATATACAAATCATCTATTGCAATCCCCTTCTCTTTCCGTATACAAATGTTGCTGCTGATTGAAAAGATATCTAACCCGAGGCATCAGTGTGGGTGCTTTCCCAACTTAATTGCCAAGCAAGTTAATTACTTGGAATTTTACTGCTAGGCATCAAAAACTTGAGCCACTTAGAGAACCTCCACCTAGATCACGTCCACTTGAAGCATGTGGGGACCGTCGTGCGAGCATTAGGGGCACTATCATCTTTGAGGATCCTTTCTCTTCAATATAACACAGTAGAAGGAATAATTACAACTCAAGGTTAGTCAGACTCGTGAGTGAATGTATATTCACATTAACACTCCATTCGTTTCACAGAAAACAACTTTCAAGAAAAAAAATTTTAGATTTTCCAGCGTTGGAGTCATGGAAAATATGTAAGTAAAGGAAAATATTTTCCTTTAATGGAAAAAGCATTTTCAAAAGTCGGGATAATGAGGAAATCATTTTCCATTTCTTTCTTTCATCTAGACATGTTTTCCTCTGTGCACTCTTTTTAGTTATATTATTGTTTTTCTATTTTCTTTTTTTTTTAAATCGAATTTCTAATTTTCAATTTCTTTCTTTCTATCTTTCTTTTTTCCTTCTTCCTCAATTGATTGTTTACTACGACAATGGCCAACAACGAACCACTGGCGAGGAACAAGCTTGCCGAAGGCCGAGGCCTCACCGATTTGACAAAGTTCAAGCTCATCGGCCTCAAGCAATCTTGACCTCACCTGTGACCGGTGATTGGACGAACAAGAAGGAAAAAAAAATCATTAAAAAATCTATTTTTTTTAAAAATAAAAATAAAATATTATTGAAAGGAGTGCACGAATGAAAATCAAATTAGATTTTTCATACTAAACGGTGGAATATATTTTCTAGTTCATTTTCAGGTTTCAGCCGAGCACTAGAAAATATTGTCATTTTCCTAAACATGACTTCTCAAATAACATTTTCCAGAAAAGTCATATTTTCTGCGAAACGAATGGAGCCTACTTTTTTTTATTAAAGAAGTTCCATTCACTCATGATATCTCTGTAACATTTCTTGATTATGCTTGCGTAAGGAAATTTGATGTTCAGTAATTTTTTTATTTGTGGGAAGATTTCCATAACTTCAGTAAGTTGGAACAACTCATCTTGGATGGTTCTTCGTTGAACACAAGCACAGGAATCCTTTCCGGCCTTGGTTCGTTGACATATCTTAGATTGTTGACCTCATCCAACACCGGTCTAAGTGGCAACCTATCAGATCATGGTAAGTTCTAATCTCTCAGCGTAAAAGCTGGACATGAAATGGATCCTTGATGTACTTGAATGTCCTCTTTGCATGCATCGATATATCTCAGTATAGTTTAATTGACTTGTGATATCAATACCAAGCTTGTGTAACCTGGTAAAACTAGAAGAGTTGGATCTTAGCTTTAATAGACTTACTGGCGGGCTTCCTACATGTTGGCGAAACATGTCCTCTATTCGGATTCTGAATCTTGAAGACAATGAAGTTACAGATAGTGTCGTGTCATCTCCCCTCACTAGTCTTACATCTCTCGAATTTCTTTCCATTTCGGGTAACCATTTTGATATCTCCTCATCACTCGGCCCACTTGCAAACCATTCAAGACTTAAGGTGCTAATTCTTGATGACGCCAAACTAACAATTGATACCAAAGTTGCATCTTTGATCCCGAGGTTCCAGTTGAAGGTTTTAAGTATGTCAAGTAGTCCATCAAGAGGATTCGAATTGACTTCTTTGGGCTTTCTCAAGCATCAATATGACCTGAGAATTTTCAATCTCTCCTCGAATGACATTCCAGGTCCCTTTCCAGCTTGGTTGTTGGAAAACAACACCAAGTTGGAAATGCTTTTTATGGCAAATAACTTATTTACGACATTTAAGGTTCCATCAATGACCCTTTTTCATCTTTCGAGCATGGACATATCCAACAACAACATGAGAGGAGAGCTCACTACCGAATTTTGCACAAATGTCCCAAATCTGTTCCACCTTAATCTATCAGCCAACAGATTGGAAGGGAATATTCCATCTGAACTAGGTAGTATAAAATCCCTATAAAGCTTAGACCTGTCTAGCAACAATTTCTCAAGGGGACTACCTATCCAATTACTAGATAGTACATTGCTTTACCTCAACATAGCATATAACAAATTGCAAGGAGAAATTGGACTTTCCAATCACACCATGAACCCAAGGTTGTCACATTTGCGGTTAGACCACAACTTGTTCACTGGAAGTCTCTCTTTTCTTTCATCACTCATAGATTTGTGGGTATTGGACGTTAGCAACAACATTTTCATAGGCAAGCTTCCTAGATTGATTGCAAACATGTCATCGCTTGCGGCCCTTGACTTGTCCAAAAATCATTTGGATGGCCTCATCCCTCAAGAACTCTGCAATGTTAGTTACCTTGAGTATTTGGATTTGTCTGACAACAATTTCTTTGGCCCATTACCATCATTTTTTATCTCACAGATGGTGCGTCACATCCATCTGAATGGGAACAAATTGAATGGTACACTCGTGCATGCTCTCTCTAATAGCTCCCGTTTGGTGACCTTGGATCTGAGTGAAAATGAGTTCTCCGGAAGCATACCCAATTGGCTAGGTAACCTCTCTCAATTGAGCATTCTTTCACTGAAAGGTAATAAGCTTCTATGGAACATTTCCTGAGCAATTGTGCAGATTGAAAAGCTTAAGCATGATCGATCTTTCTGAAAACAATCTGTTTGGTCCATTACCTAATTGCTTGGGACCCATGAATTTATCCGAAGATTACACCGATAAGGTAACTTCAACATCCACGGCATATCGACTTACAAGATGGTCACCTTGGTCTTATGTGAGGACATTTAAAAGCCATACTGAGATTTTCTATAAAGAAATGAGAGAAGAATTTGAAGCTCCACATACTGTTGGGTTCACAACAAAAAGAAGGTTTGATTCTTATAAAGGCTACACACTTCTTAAAATGGTGGGACTACTTCTTTCTTGCAACCAATTCAGTGGCGAGATCCCATCGGAGATAGCAATCTTACAAGAAATGCTTGTGCTGAACCTGTCACATAACAAGCTTACCGGACGTATACCAATGTCATTGTCAAACTTGCATTTTTATGACTTTTGTTATTCCTGTCTTTGTGGAATGATGTTCTAACATTTTGCTAGGAGCTTACTCTAGCTTGGAAAAAGAAGTACTGCACTGAGGCATGCCCTGTTCAGTATGAAAGAGACCAATTTGTTGTCTTGATGTCTAGGCCAAATGCGAGCAAGAACCAACCCGGAACGAGGCCCAGATTGGTGCAAATGTATGAATTCTATTGTAAACATTCCATTCATACGAGAAGGACAGCACTGCTGCCATTTTTACAAATTGGTAGAAAAACGTAACAGGCGGTATGTCAATCAAAGTAATAGAAACAACAATCAAGAGAAAAAAAGAAGCCGGACTCCTTTTTCGTAGTAAGAAATTACTTCAACGCTTTATGGTGGTTTCTACGAACATACAAAAAAATGCAGCTTTGACAAGCAGTTTTGAGGACATTCATTCTGTTATAAGAACATTGTTCATGACAATATATATTAATAAAAAGTGATGGTTGAGATCCAAATGCAGGCAAGACATGCAAAGGAGGATGTCCAGGCAATTATTCCCAGTTGATCTAGCATGCAGCATATGGTAGGTATGCTTAGTCATTCTGATATATAATTAATTTGTATTGAAAAATTATAATGGCGCTACCTTTGCGGGCTTAATCGTGTGCTAAATCATATCGGTGTATGCTTTTGGGCCCGGATTTGGGTCATCTATTACAATGGATACATTATATACTTTTGTGATAGTATAATGTGTCATAAATCTAAGAAAAAATCTTTTACAGTCAGAATAATGCACCGGCTAACTCAGAAATACGTTGCGTGGTTACTATATTATTTAACAATATCACTGGCAGAATACACTGATCATTTTGATCCACAATTTGAATCACAAATCCTTCTTATGGCAAATTTACCACTCGAAATTCTAAATTAAGGTTCAAAATATTTTGGTGTGGAGCTATTCATCAGATTTTCTTGTGAAAAGTATATCATGTATAGTATTACCTCGTCCCAAAGTACATACCGAGTAAGAATTGGTCCTTCACCTATATATCTAGCATAATAGACCATCTGGTGCACATATAACTAATAATGAGTAATATTCCGACACAATGATCAAACAAGCCTACTTTCACAATATTACATTTTAGACGAGGAACGATTTTAGTTATGATTGACATTCCTCGTTTAAGAGTTGTCCTTGTTTCTGAAACCTTGGTTAGCATCGTGTAATAAATTCCGATTTTTAAACTCAAGAGAAACGGGGCATCACATCAATTCAGTAGCAAGTTATGGCATTCTAATGGGAAAGGACTAGGTGGCACCACTTTTTTTTAGTATATGCAACCAACTATTGATCTGAACAGTTGGTAAACTCTTCTGCAAAATGACATCCCTCACAATACGTCTCAATTCCCACATTATACATGTTACAGATTAAGAAGCATTGAAGCTCGGCACTGGATAAGGCCAAAAATGCTTAGATTATCATAAGTAACCACAGAGCAGCAGTAACGGACCTCACCCATAGCAAGAACTTCCGATGCATCTTCATAGTTTTGCCTCCTTATAAGTTGCTTTGCATTTGAGTGAAGCATCAAGCCCATCATCACAGCCCTGGAGAAAATCCAAAAGGTTTTTTTAAATGCCAATTCAAAACACTAGCAGCTAAACAGCAGATTGTGAGAAAAGACTGCTTGAGAAAGGATTTCTTAAAAAACAAATTCGTCTACTGCCAACCCTCTGATCAGTTTCAGATCCCATATTTCTTTCCACTCTGATCTTCAAGTTCTATGTTGAAGTCTTCCAGTGGCAATTACCCACCTGCATGTCTCTTAGCCAGTGCAGTGGCAGCTGCTCTGTATTTAGAAGGATATACACATTTAATTATATGAGTGGATGTGCACATACAAGCACAGTAGCCAGAAAGACTACAGTCTCTGACAACAACAGACATGCTGGCCAATATCATCAAAAAAATAACATTGGAAAGTGTAGCACAAGAGCAGATAAGCATGTCCATGTAAGTGAACATCTGTAGGTATGTATATCCAGATTGCTAGGCTCATCAGTGCTTCTGGCCAAGCATAGAAATTTTATGGCATAACTATAAACAAGTCACTTTATCAAGACATGCAGTCTTCTTTTGAATAATAATAAAGTCCCGTGCTCAGAGCCGAATGCCTCTTTAAGAATCAAGATGCACTGCCTCATGAGTTAAGTAACGTAAGCCACACTAAGAACGTTGATTGGTCCCATATGACTATACGCAAAGTTGCTAAAAAGGGGTGAAAACCAAACTGAATATGCATGCGAAATACCTGATGAAGGATTGATTTGGTGGTGGCCGCTAAGAGTTAAAGTGAGCTTGGAATGAGGAGAAAGCATCTTCTGATGCATCAAAGGTACTTAAAAACTTCTGCGCCACAGAAATGCCAAAAGCTTCAGACTGAGCATTATTACAAGGAAGGCATCTCTTGAACTCAGACACGCTCATCCCAAGACCACAAATTGCATTGCTATTTGACTCGGACCTGTTCTAGAAAAGCTGAGGCATTTCGAGTTCCTTCACCTATAACAAGAATACGAAGCTCGCTGCCATCGGTAAAAGAGAAAGGGAGATGTAATTGATACACTGAATGTAGAGAATTTTTAGCCTCATCAAATATGAGCCCCCCTTAATCACTCCAAGCAAGATTTATCAAAACCATCAACCGATTAACAAAGAGAATGGAAAGAATAATAGAGATAGAGAGCAGCAGAAGCCTGCTTTCTAAAGGCCAGCTGCCATTCACCACATTATATTTTACAAGGCCAGTCCAACAAGGTGTATGATCCAATTACAAATACCCAACTTTTCAGAAAAATTCAGCAAAACAAACATATTCCTCACGATGTACATAATATAAACCAAGAAACAGAAAACAAAGAGACAAGTTCCTTATAAATTCACCATATATTCGATGCAACAAATCCAATAAGGAAAGTCAACAACTTTGCTCGACCAATCAATTAGTACACCTATCCGCTGCCGGGAACCGGCGACCAAGTCAAAATTAAGCGAAAAGATAGACGATTGCACCCTTGCACACACACTGGAACGAGTACCCAAAAACACAGGCACAAACAAAAGCACTCACTTGACCCAAGCGAGCCTGCTGGACCGCTCATCCTCGGCCATGGCCTCTTCCTTGAGCGACTTGCCCTGGTCAACGCTGACGCGGGTCGAGAGTATCTTGGCATTGCCCCTGACGCCAAGCTCGCTCAGCTTCGCTGCCCCGTCACCGTCCAGCTGTCCAGCTCGACCTCAATCACGCTGGACCACGTGCCGGCCACCTTCAGCTTCGCCGCCATTGATGGGTCAGTCGGGATCAAACAGAAGAGAATTGACTGAGAAATTGAAAGATTGAGACTTTTATAGTGCAGGAGTTTTTGCAGAATTAGTGCCAGCTTTTCAATATGTATAAATCGTTAAATGAAGGCATTATTTAATATTTAAATATTCTATTATTCGCCCTCAAGCACAGACTAGATTTTGGCCTAAGACCAATTTACAGATATATATAACTGGGCAGACAAATGAAGTTGTCTGAAAACATTTGACCTCGGAACCTTTTGCTCTAATACCACGTGAAACTTTTGTGGGATTAATGCTAACTGTTTTAAAACTTAAGTTGTCACATAGAGGCGTGATTTAATATTTCAATATTGACAATATAAAATGAAGTGACATTGAAACATAAGCAACTATCCATAAGAAATCTGTCACAAGCAAACCGCAGATTGCAAACCCCTAACACAGATTTTAAAGGACCTTCACAAAATAATTCCAGTAAGTACTTCAATTATGCAACAGTTCCTTACCCAATGGAGACCGGTTCTTTTAATCTTTGGAGGTCCACAGGTTTCTTCATGAGTGTCACTCCATAAGACTTTTGCTCGCTGCAAAATTTAATAGATTTTTTATGCTACCCAAAGAAGCCAGACTCCTTTTTTCGTGGTAAGAAATTACTTCGATGCTTTATGGTGGTTTCCAGGAACATACAAAAGATGCAGCTTTGACAAGCAGTTTTGAGGACATTTATTCTATTATAAGAACATTGGCCATGACAATCTATATTTAGAGGCAAGACATGCAAAGGAGAATGTCCAGGCAATTATTCCCAGTTGATCTAGCGTGCAGCACAAGGTTGGTATGCTTAGTCAATTCTGATATATAATTTAATTGTATCGAAAAATAATAGTGGCGATACTTTCATAGGCTTAATCATGTGCTAACTCATATTGATGTATGCTTCTGGGCCTGGATTTGGGTCATCTATCACAATGGATGCATTCTATATCTTTTTGTGATGGTATAAGGTGTCACGAATCCAAGAAAAATCTTTTACCGTCAGACTAATGCACTGCCTAACTTAAAAATAGGTTGTGTGGTTTCCATATTATGTAATCATATCGCTGGCAGAATACATTGATCATTCCAATCCATGATTTGTATCACAAATCCTTGTCATGGCAAATTTACCACTTGAAATTGTAAATTAAGGTTATTCAAAATGTTTTAGTGTGGAGATAGTATTACCTCATCCCAAAGCATCTATCAAATAAGAATTGGTCCTTCACCTATATATCCAGCATATTAGACCATCTGGTGCACATAAAACTAATTTATTGAAGTCTTCCAGTGGCAATTACCCATCTACATGTCTCTTAGTCAGTGCGGTGGCAGCTGCTCTGTATTTAGAAGGACATACACATTTAATCATATGAGTGGGTGTGCACATACACACACAGTAGCCAAAAAACTACTGTCTCTGAAAACAACAAACACACTGGCCAATATCATCAAGAAAATAATACAGTAGAGTGTACCACAAGAGCAGATAAGCATGTCCATGTAAACGAACATCTGTAGGTGTGTACATCCAGATTGCCAGGGTCATCAGTGCTTCTGGTCAAGCATAGAAATTTCATGACATAATTATAAACATGTCACTCTATCGAGACATGTTTAGGGAAGTCTTTTGAATAATAATAAAGTGCCCTGCTCAGAGCCGAATGCCTCTTTAAGTATCAAGATGCGCTGCCTCATGAATTAAGTAACGTATGTCACCCTAAGAGTGTTGTTAGTCCCATGACTATACGCGAAGGTTGCTAAAACGGAGTGAAAACAAAACCAAATATGCATGCGAAATACACAATAAAGGATTGATTTGGTGGTGGCTGCTAAGGTTAAAGTGAGCTTGGAATGAGGAGAAAGCATCTTCCGATGCATCAGAGCTGCTTAAAAAATTTCTGCATCAAAGGAACCCCAAAAGCTTCAGACCGAGCATATTAATCAAGGAAGACATCTCTAGAACTCGGACACGCTCATCCTAAGACCATAAATTGCATTGCTATTTGACTTGGACCTGTTCTAGAAAAGCCAAGGCATTTCGTATTCCTTCACCTATAACGAGAACGCAAAGCTTGCCGGCATCAGCAGAAGAGAAAGGGAGATTTAATTGATACACCAAATGTCGACAATTCTCAGCACCATCAAATATGAACCCACTTTAATCACTCCAAGCACGATTTATCCAAACCATCAACCCATTAACAAAGAGAAGGGAAAAAATAATAGAGATAGAGAGTAGTAGACTTTCCGGAGAGGCGAGCTGCCATTCTCCACATTATATTTCACATGGCCAGTCCAACGAGGTGTATGATCCAATTACAAATACCCAACTTCTCAGAAAATTCAGCAAAACTAACATATTGCTCACAACGTACATAATAGGAACCAAGAAACAGAAAACAAAGAGACAAGCTCTCGATTAATTCACCATAAAAACGACGCAACGAATCCAATAAGCAAGGAAAGTCAACAACTTTGCTCGACCAATCAATTCGTACACCTATCCGGTGCCGGGAACTGGCGACCCAGTCAAATTTAAGCGAAAAGATAAACGATCGCACACTCGCGCACACACTGGAACGAGTACCCAAAAACACAAGCACAAACAGAAACAGTGAGAAATTGAAAGATGGAGACTTTTATAGCGTGGGAGTTGAGATCGAGGGAGAAAGGCGTCGCCTTTGCTTGATGAGCAAGATTTCAAAGCCGGGGTATTTCTTCTTCTTTTTTCTTCTGCTTTCAGCTTGAGTTTGTCACATAAAGATGGGATTAGCATTTATTTTGATTCTATTTGGCTTTGGTGTTGTCTCCGGATGAGGGAATATATGTAGATAAAAATGACAATTCAATCATTCGATCGGAAGCATATGCCTCTTAGAGATTGTCATGTGAATTCAGTTCTCGATTTTAAAGTAGAATCGTTTCGAAACAATAGATATGATGGAGATGAGTTTCTAACCTGGAAAAGTCGAGAAATTCATCCACGCCGTAATCACTACATTGATTGTCCATATGGTATATTTTTTTTAAATAATATTAGTATTAATTAAACTAAGGCCTGGTTCCTTAATTAACATAGAGTAGGTTTAAAATCTTTTATAGGAATCTACGCACCTTAAAACACCTTAAAACATATCATCTTCATGAAGCCATAATGAAGGCTCGTTGAGATATAAAGTTTGGCTTCAGAATAAGATTGTTTTCCTTCTATGATTAGTCAAAAAGTTGCTAACTAACTTCTCTAATTTATAAGAGCCATAACTCAATTCACACGCCCTTCAAACTCCGATTGACAACCGTGCTTAATCAGTGGTCTTCTGGCGATGGATATGAACGAAGACAAATTTTTGGCCCGAACAACAAGGGTAAAAGGGCACAATGGCGTAAGTGCCTCTTCTGAACATTATCATAGGAAATCCACACCTATTATGATCCTAATTGAAAGGTATGGGGACTTGGATCATGGTGTGAGATTTTGATGTGGGGTTGATATGGTGTTTAGCTCTTTCACGCTTTTGGGGTGTGGCTTTACTAAGATCCCGTAACATAACCCTGCCATAGAATGTTCGTCTTTGAATCTGTTGAGTCTAACGTTGAATTATCCCTGTTAAATCACCATGCTCCAGAGCTGCAGACTGACTTCCGGACAGGACATTTTAAGATAGGACGACCCATCAAATGTGATTGATCTTTTTCCTCGTTACCTAACTGCAAGGGTTCAATGAATTACTCACAGAGAATTTGCAGGCGAGGTAAACTCGACATTGATCTTTGGGGTTGAAGTTGAATAATTGGGTTCTCCCTGTTTTATCCTATACAACGATAGACGAAGACAAGTTGAAAGTTCCAATGAGTGACTGAGTCTCAATGGAAAGAACGTTTGATTTCTTATAGAGTAATGCACTTCCTAAAATGGTAAATCGGATTTTCCTTGCAACCAGTTCAGCAGCAAGATCTCGCCTGTGGTTGGCATTTCACAGGACATGCTTGTAACGAACCAGTCAAGCCTCACAGAGATAGACCATTGTTCAGTTGATTGGTTCCTAACCTAAAGTGCTTACTTAGTTGAACTTCCTGGCAGACCTCAATATACCAAACGATCCCCTGTGCCCGAGTCACACCAAGTAATTAGTTTGGACATTTGATGGAAGCAGTTACCGTGGAAACTGGTTGCCCAAGTAATAACTGCTCGAAAATGCAGAAAGGTAACTGTTCAACTACCATATCATGCACAGGACGATTACCAACTCTTACAAGTGTTTAATCACATTCTACTACTTTGTACAAGACAATTTTTTTAATACTTTCACCAATTTAGGAGATGATTAGAGACCGTAACTCTGCTTTCGTTTGTGATGGAGGATCTGGGGTTTTTTCTATTATCTGCCTATTGTCATTAATCAATATATGTCACGCCCCGAACCCCTGAGTGCATGATCATCTCACAACAGTTGATAAATTGCAACGTCTCAGAACACGTCGTCGACCCATCCTTTCTATCTTTTGATTAAACGCAAGCGGAAGCATTTTATAAACACCCAATCAACCAACAAAAAGGGATAGTGTCAACATCACAACAAACATTTCCAAAAGCATTACTTCTATTTAGAAACTTATTAACCCTAGGAAATTTAATATTACAAGCCTTTCCTATAATGATGACTTTCGATTGCTCTTCAACAAAAACTAGTAGGGGTTAGGGTTAGCCTAAATTTCACTAACGCCAGGTCAATCCCTCGTCTCCAAATGGACCTCGAACCGATCGTGACGATTCTTCACGAGCCTGAAAATATTTAAACAACAACAGTGAGATAAAAATCTCAGTGAGTTAACAATTTAAGCCTCAATTAGGACGCTAAATTGTCTCGGAAGCAATCTAAACATGCAACGATATACAATCTTATCTCACCTTGGCACACTCCTGTACATTAGTAAATCACATATACCAATATTAATGCAACAAGCATAACCATAATTATAACACGTTCCACAATATCTAGGTGCACTGCCAAACACACGTGTTCAATTATAACGACCTCTAGAGTTACGACCAACACAAGAGTTGACGGTCTTTTGAGGGCATTGTCCCATCCTATGTAGCACCGACATGCGATACGCGACACGCGACACGACACACGACACGTCATTTCTCAAAAAGTAGAGAATTTCGACACGTTCCGACACATTAAATTTAAATAAATATTTTTATTTTTAATTAATTTGATTTAAATTCATAATTAATTAATTAATTAAAAAAAAAAAGAGCCTACAATGAATTTACACTAATAATATTAATAAATTAATTTATTGGAAATTCGAAAGACATATTCATAATTAATACGTATCCATGTTTGGAAATATGTTTTTAACTTTAACAAAAGTTATTGATAAAGCTGATGACTAACAAGAAATTAGAATCAACTTATTTAAATAAATCTATGATTTTTTACAATGATCAAAATTTATTATCATTTAAAATTTAGTATTTTTATTTTTTAAAATTATTTTTTAATTTCATTTATTTATTTTTTCCGATTAAAAAAAGTTTCCCCCACTCCCAAATTTATTTCAATTTTTTCCCTCCCCTCCCCATGAGAGACTATTCCCCCTCCTAAATTTATTTCAATTTTTTTCCCTACCTTCCCACGTCAGACTATTTCCCCCACCCCAAATTTATTTCACTCTTTTCCCCTCCCCCGCCCACATGACAAGGTGTCACTAACTCACTTCACCCCATTGAGTTTCCAAAACCCTAGCTACCGAAACACTTTTTTCCTTCGCCACACGACCTCGCAACCGGTTCCTCTCCTCACTTTTTTCCCCTCGCCGCACGGTCTTCCTCTCGATCCATCTCCATCTCCTCGCCACACAACCTCCATACGACCCCCCTTCCTCTCCTCTTTCTCTTGATCCTTCTCCTCCTCCTCCGCCTCGCCTTCGACCCTTCCTCACTTGCAGTTGTAGCCTCGTCGCCGATCCTGCATCACTGTGGCCGCCCTCGCCTCAGTCTCTACTCTTTCTCTGGCGCCTTAGTCTCTACTCTTTCTCTGGCGCCTCAGTCTCTACTCTTTCTCTGGCGGTTTCTCGCCGTCGCTTATGGCCTCGTCTCTCCTCCCTCGCCCTCGCTTCCATCCGACATGCGTGTCAAGACGAGTCGAAAAAAGTTGACTACGTGTCGGAAAACTCGACATGCGTTGACTGCGTGTCCGAGCATGTCCGAGCGTGTCCGACACGCTCCGACACGTGTCGAACACGACACGGAAGCACGGACAATGCGTGTCCGTGCTTCATAGGTCCCATCCCATCAGGTATAGTATCGTTTAAAACTCCACCTAGACAGCATTCCCTAAGGAGCATCAATCCGGCTTCAACCGCGACTTGGCATCCGAACCCTCGCCGGGCATCCGATAAATATTGGGCATCGCTCCCAAACTTCTATTGAGTGATGGGTTCGATTAAGTGACCATTCAAGCATGCCAACACTAAAGAAAATTTTATTTGCCATTAATTAATCTAGTACAAAAGAGTTCGTGTTCAAATTACAAATTTTGGCAAATTTTCACATTTAAAATTTTAATAAAATATTCACATGTGGTTACATACTAAAAATCAACCTACCAAATTTTGAACACTTTCACTTTAAAACCCATTGCCCCATTTAACATGTAAAACACGACGTCCAAATCCGACACCTCAAAATATGCATTTTTCTTGCCAAATAAACCTTCTTTGAAAATAAAGCAATTAAAGCCTGTAATTAAGCAATAAATAACATGGCATAATAAGCTCAAACAATCATAATTATGCATAAATCCATCCAGAAAATCAAGCATAAAATTCTACTTAACGACTAATCCGTCATTAATTTGCACTAACTGTGATTATTTAAGATGATTCAACTAATTAGGCTAACTACGATTAATTATGCTAATTGTGATTAATTAAATTAATCATGCTTAATTAAGCTAATCACGATTAATTAAACTAACTACGATTAATTAAGACTAACCGTCATTGATTTATCTAACTGTAATTAATTAAACTAATTGCACTTAACTTTAATCTAAACCATCCTTAACCATAATTAAGGCTAAACCATAATTATTTATCACTAACCACCATTAGTCTAAACTAAACATATCCCTAAACTCAATTAACTACCTAATCAAGGATTAGGAGTTAACTCACGGTTTTATGACAATGGCGGTGCGACAGTGGCGTGACAACGATGCGACAGCAGCACTACGGCGTCCAGAATATGGCGTTCCCAGCTTGAATGGAGACTCGACAGCAGCGGCAATACCACTTGAGGTTCATGGCCACCAAGCGTGGGGGAGGGTGTTTAGTAGTGGTGATGATGGGCGAGCAGCGGCGCAAGAGATGGCGACCAACGACGACACGAGCGACAGTGAAGGTGGCTTGAGTGGCGGCGTCGAAGAATGGTGACCAAGGGGCGGCAACTAGTGGCTCGAGTGGACGGTGGAACTAGGGATGCTCGGCAGTGGTTCTTGGCAAAGGGACAGTGCAGTTGGACGGTGAAGCAAGTGGCGGCAACGGTGGCTATGGGCGGCAGTGAGGACGAGCGAGGAATGGCGTGGCTTGCAGTGGCTTGGGGAAAGGAAATGAAGAAGGAAGAAGATAGGGATGAAAGCAAAGAGGAGAAGTGGAGGGAGGAAATGGGATGGAGAGAAGAGAGAGAGAAGGAGAGAGAGAGGTATAGATATTTCTTACGATTTCCTCAAAATTTTCATCTTTACACAACCAACAAAAATCTCTTAAAATACTCTCCCCATTTCCTTTATTTTTTTGTTATTTAGTCCATAAAAGGGCATTTTGGACATTTCACATACTTTTTATCCAAACTTTATAAACCCTTGGGCCCATTTGCTTGAATGGGCTTGGTAGACTTGGCTTGGCCCACTTTGGTCTCTTGGCCAAAATCCACATGGGCGTGAGGCCCAACGGCCCAGCTTCTCTTTCCGGCGTCACAATTCTCAATCGATTAACCATTTTCCGAAAATTCTCAACTTGTCGACAACTTGTAGATAAATCAGGTGACTTCTAAATAGATTAATCTTAAAACCCTTGAAGTTCGATACTTGAAATAGTATTAAATTTCATTGTTAAAATTGATTAAATACAACTTTAGTATGACCTAAACTATCATGTGGCTTTTAGGGTTTTTGCACGGTTGACTCATGATTGATAATTTTCGATCCACGTTTGTGCCTATTCGAATCGTGGATAAACCTTAGTTGTCTTGTAATCACAATGGTTCAATTATGTATTATGAATACAAAATCAATAGAAAATCGATTTAGCATTGTTTGACGCAAGTATCATAATCGTGTGAAACCACCCGCGAATCGACTACGTGCTTCTATCGAATCGATTTATATTTATTCGCTAATTGACTCATAACGACAACGGCATAATATTGACCCTTGTCGATTCTTATGGTCGAGCAGTCGATCTTTGATTAAATTCTCTAGTCTTTCACGTTTTAACCTTTATAACCTCATCCAATAGATTAGTTAATTCATGAGTGATCAATTCAGAGTAAATTAACTATCAATGCACAAATAAAATAACAATTTCATATATTTTGAAATGGCCAAATTTCGGGATATCATAATATAAGTCTATGGGATAACCTACCGGTTCAATGTACTCATCTCAGGGAGTAGCACAACAAAGCTCATTACTCTAATGAATGGATAGGTTTCTAATGATGAGAACATTATATCCAGGAGACGTCGGCACACCTCCTCTTACCACTCTTTTTTTCCATCGAGCACGTTTCCATTTCCAGTAAATTTCCATCTCCATAGACAACCGAGTCCATTCACGAACCATTTCAGACTTGAAATTCCTCCAGCCTAACAATGTGGTATTAACGACTGACTTCAGAAATGGATCTTATAATCGTAGGTTCCGTTGATTTTTGTTTTTATGAAAAGGCAAAGTTCTGCTAGTTTATCACCTTGTGCATTTAGTGGAATAGTATACAACTTACAGTTCTTTTAGCTCTCTTGAAAACCAGTACAATACGAGAGTCAGTTTATCTCCAACTAATGGCATTTGCTGCAAAATCTGCAAGACCGTAAAAGCTTCACCTTCCACTCCATTGCAACTTTCGTCAACAAGTGAGATTAAATGGAGCACCTACACATGTCTGTGCAAGTCTTTTAGGGGAGTTCGTCATCCGAGTCAAGCGACCTAAAAGGAAAAACCTCTCTTCACTTCATGCCATAGAATGGGGTTTTCACAAAAGGAAAATATCAAATAAAGACCCGAAGTGACCTCATTTTTCTTAAAAGATTACTTGAAGTGGAGTATGTATCAAATAAGGATCCAAAGTAGTCATTTAGAGCGTGTCTGGCAACCGGCCAAACAATAAAACTTTCTATTCTTTTGTTCCCGAGAGTATATTTGGAACAGAAATCTATTTGGTAAAATTTTTGTTTCCGAAAATAAATTTTTATTTTTTTATTCCCAGAAATAAATTTGGAGTAGAATCAAGAAGTACAAAAAAGTTGATTCTTTATTTATGAAAACAATTCCAAAATCAAGCCAACCTAATTTTTCTTTTTTTTTCTTTCTTCTTGTTCTTTCTCTCTCTTCTTCTTCTTCAACTGTTGCTGTTGTTGCCGCCAATGACCGATTGGGCGAGGTCCGATGAGGTCGCTAGAGGCTCACCTAGCCAAGGCAAGGTCTGGCAAGGTCGCCTGGCTAGGGCAAGGTCTGGCAAGGTCGTCGATGGCTAGGTAGGCCTCGCCTAAGTCTCCCCTAGCCACCGATGAGGCTTGGCCCAACCATGGCTAGGCAAGGCTCACCTCACCCAGATCTGGCGAGGCCAAGCTCACCCAACCGCCGGCAAAGCTCGGCCCTCGTCTAGCTAGTGGCCAATCATTCCAAGGCCGATGACCGGAAAACCTTGAAGAAGAAGAAGAGAAAGAAAAGAAAAAAAAATTAATAAAATTATGAAAAACAAATTATTTGGATTATAATTTTTTCAGAATTGTACCAAACGCAATTTTATTCCAAGAATAAAAAATTTTGATAATTACAAAACGGCTTAAAATACTTAAGAATTGTTCCCATGAATAGAATTGAAAAGAATCATTTCTGATCAGAAATTATTTCCGGAAATAGAATAGTTACCAAACGTGCCCTTAGTCTCAAAGAAATACTTGACTCGTTGGCCGGCAAACTAATGCATCTTCGATATGTATTCTGTTGACCTGGTCATGGGTATTTTTGTCCAAAAAATATTATCTTTTTGTTTTTCATTTAACCTATTCATCTTCTCCACATCCAAGTAAACCTTAGGTATCTTGCCGGTTAAATAATTGCCGATGAAATCAAGCCTCTTTAGCCCCGCCACCTCCGACAGCAACAGGTGAGGGCCAAAGGGAGGTGAGGTTGCCAAGCTCCAACAGAAAGGTCCCGTTGAGGTTGTTGGTGGTGAGCATGAGGTTGACGAGGTCGCAGAGAAGGTCAATTTCGGGTAGGATGTAGCCCAAGAGGCCAACGGAGGTGATGTTGAGAGAAACGACCCGCAAGCCGGTGTTGTCACGACCCGAACCTCAAGCGCATGCACATCCCTCAATGGTTGAGTAAAAATTTTGCAACATCCCAAGAATTATTGCCAACCCATTTATTTTATTGCGCAAGCGAAAATATAATAATAACCTCCAAACAACACAAAAATGGGATAGCAAACATAGGACTATATTTTCACCAAACACATGTATTTTTACAGCAGTGTTTATATAAAGAAAAGTCTAACATAACAAGGGTCCATATCAAAAGAAAGAGCTTCTAGGCTATCTACACTCCGAGCTCCTCATCCTTGGGATCAAGTCCCTCCCTATGACCCTGCTAGACTTTTGATAGTCCTAAATGAGCTGTCACCCATTACCCAGATCAGACGGAAGACCCGTCAACATCTGGAAAAGGCTACAGAAAAACTCATGCTTCACTTCCTGCAACCCCCTGCATCTGACTTGACAATCTTCCATCTAAGGACTTGAAAAATTTAGCCCAAAACGGGGTGAGACAACATCTCAGCGAGTCCATCCCTAAATCTCGATTAGGAGAAAAGTACACCCACATATATCCTAACCATCTTTCCCATAATTTCCTTAACACCATCATTTTCCTACATGTCAGTATCAATCAAATCATACATAACTGTATCGAGATCACATATCATAGGAATATTTCAACATGTATATGTATATGCATGGGCGTACCTATAATCACAATCACGCGGGCTCCCAATTACTAGACTAAATTGATATGGGACGTCCCATTCCACACCACACAATTCTGTCTCCTAATTAGGTCCCTCAATTTCAATCGTTCATAAGCCTCAACGAACTTCGACCCACCGGTCACGGCCAACTCAACAATTAGTGGTCTTCCGGCCTAGCCAGGTGTCATCTCGCATCATCGAGTACGGCGACGTCTACATCTAGACGGCATTCCGATTAGGAGCATCGGCCTAACATCCACTGCGACCGGCATCCGTTGACTTGGGGCATTCCCAAAGGAACATCGTCCAGCCCCAAAGGCTCGTGACGGAATCTCGTATCATTTATGCATTTACCAAATCTCATCATTCTTCAATCAATTGCATAATTCAATCACATCATTATATATGCCATTTCTAGCAAGCAAAGCATTCAAAATAGTCACAAACTACTACCGGACCTAACCGGCGGAAACTGTTCACTTGCATGTCTCGGTTTTAACTCTAGAAATCTAATCAATTGAGTTCAGAAAATTCTAAAATTTTAATATGTTATAAAGGACACATAAATGAACATTTTTCACAGATCCCTCTAGATTCGGCCTAGTAAATCACTCAATCCAGCACCAAAATCGGGTCCGTTTCCAGAAAGTCTATTTTCCAAAATCAGTTTGGTTCGAGGTCTAAAACATTTCTATTTGATCTAAAATTTGAGCATGTTAAACTAGAAGAGGTGAAAAACAACTTTTGTGAAGAAAAAAATTTTTAAATTCGAACTCTAAGAGTTGATAAAAACCCTTAGAATTCTAAAAGGTCACCAGTTCCAGCAAAAACTGAAGTTATGTTTGAAGATGACGGAGCTGGTATCTCCTTCTTTTGAATCCCCAAAAATCTTGATAAAAATATATGTTATAGCTGAGAATGTCTAAAAATTTCTCAAGAGGAAGCATCCTCAAAATCGCAATATATTTTGTTCTACAAAAATGGCAAACGGAAAATGTCTAGGAATCAGTTCTGTAGAATAGCCTCTCTTTTCGACTAATCCATCCCCTAGGGTACTAATCTCATTAATTAAACTGAGACTAACCCATTCTAAGGCTAATATAACATTCCTAAACTATCACTAAGCTATACTTAATCTAATATAAACCATTCTTAAATTATTTAAACTCCTAAACAGGTGTAGTTAGCACCCTAATCAATATTTAGGAAAATAACTCACCTAACCAGGGAAACCAAAGCTACCATTGCTGACTGAGCGGTAGCAGCTACACCGCGACCTCCAAGGACGCCAGAGTGGCTCCAGTCAGCTTGGAACAGGGCTGAGAAGCTCTCGGCTCATAGTTGAGAGGGCTTGCCCTCTGCCGGTGGGAGCCATGGGAGCCGAGCAGTGAAGGAGTTGCAACCGCGAGGGCATGGCTGAGACATGGTGGCGTTGGCTCGCTTGCTGGCGGGTTGGTTCAAATCCGCTTGTGTTCCGGTAGCTGAACGGCAACACAAGTGGAGGTTTTGGGCTCTTCGATGACGAGGATGAGCTGAAATGGAGGAGGGGTGAGCCAAGGTGTGGCGACAACACCAGTGAAGGGAGCTGCATAATTTTCAGCACAAGGAAGCTAGTGTGGTGCCTGTCTTGGTGAGCTGCCGACTTGCTAGTGAGGGGGTTTGATCCACAAACAAGTGCCAAGACAAAGAGAAGTGGAACATGAAGGGCAGTTCAAGTTGTGACCAGTTGTTGCACTTGGTTTGGCGGTACCGAAATAGGGAACTCCTCTATTTTTTTGGCTGTTGTTTTGAGCTTGTCGGCCAAGAGGAAGCCGAAACAGAGGACTGCAGCTTGATGAGGAAGAAGACAAGGGCTTTACGGCTGAGAAAGGAAAGGGAAAAAGAAAAGGAAACGAGAGGAAAGGGAAAAAGAAGTGTCGCACGCTGCAAAGGGGAAAAGGAACGCACGGATGGGGTGAGAAAGAAGAGGAAAAAAAAAAAAGACTATGGGGGATCACTTCCCCAAATTCCACAAGGCATGGGTCCTTTTTCCATGGAAAAATTGTTCCTTTCATTATCAAGTGACCCACCACACCTTTCATTATCAAGTGAGCCACCACATCCAAACAAGCTTATCCCCTCCAAATGAGACTCAAATGGTGATGAAATTCCCCTTGGTTTACATAGCTCCGAATTTACATGATTTCTAAAAGTTTTCTCTTTTTCCATTTACCATTTCACAACCTTAGTTAATAAGAACAAATCCTCATTTATATCCTTATAATTCGTCCCTCCCAAGGTTCCATAATAAAGGCCAAAAATCCCTTTAAAATATGGCCTCTCTCCCATTCCTTTAGTTTGCTGCATTTGCATTTTTTACTAACAATTCTCGTCGTCCATAAATCTTGAGAAGATGCAACAATATCCCTAGGTTTAATTGTGACACATTATAGTTCTCAATTTCTGAAATCGGAATAAATTTCGCAGTTGAATTCAATCAAACGTGATTTTAGCGCAACCCAAACTATCGGGTAGTTTTTGGGAATTTTCGGTGCAATTGACCCGTGGTCAATTATTTTTAAACCACAATGTACATCTTTGACTCATTAGCAACTCTCGGTTATCGTGAAAATCTTAAGGTTGCAATTATGGACACAAGGTACCAAAACAACAGAAAAATCGGTTTAGTGCCGATCGATAAGAATTTTGCAATTAGGTGGAATCACCAATGCCTAATTATATACTTCAGTTGAACCGACCTATTTCCGGTCTCTAATAGATTTTCGACTATGTCGCAATGACCCTTGTAGACTAACACGGTCGAGCAGTCGATTTCTAGTCGAATTCTCAAGCCTGTTACATTAAAATCCCTTAATGACTTCCCTAATTAGTCTAGTTATCTCGTGAGTGATCGGCTCAGAGAATAGCACTATAGACACGTCAATGAAAAGCCCGATTTATTCAATTAAAAACAGAAGTGGAAAATCAGACTGTCACAAGTGTTGCATGTGACTCTAGTGAAGGAGCAATGCGGAAAGGGCGGCGACGATGAGGAAAAGGAGGAGGAGTCAACCCAGTCGCGGAGGATGGCAGAGGAAGGCCTGACCATGACCATGGTGGTTTTGTGCTTCAAGAGCACGAACAAGTCGCTCCGTGCGAAGGAAGCCGAGACGAAGAGGAGGAGGAAGAAAAAAAAGACGCCATTGCAAGGCAATTTCATCTTCGGCAAGTTTGACGAGGCTAGCAAGGGCTCACCAACCTCGCTGGCCATTGGTAAGGGCAAGCGAGGCCACCCTCGCCAGATTTGGCCAAGGTCGGCCTCAACCTTGGCCAGTGGGGCTCAACAACCCTTGCCCGTTGCTGTTGATGGGTGTCGAGCCCTCGCTGGCCTTAGGCAAGGTTGACCCTCCCCAAATCTGGCGAGGGTAGCCTCGTTTATCCCGTGACCTTTGTCGACCCTTCCCTACTTCTGATGTTCTTGAAATGGGCAATGCCTATCTTCAACATTGACGAAGAAGACGATGAATAGGAACAACCATGGGTGGACCAAGAAGAAGATGAACAAGAGAAGGAAAACGAAAAGAGGATATTTTTTGGACAAGAATACACCGACCAAGCCATCGGAAAACGCATCAAAGATGCATCAATTCACCAGCCGGCAAGTCAAGTCCTTCTCAAGCCATTCTCAAATAATTGAAAAGCAATAAATCCCCGATTTAGATTTTTATGCAATAAAAATATTTCATGACTCGTAATAAATCACTTTCAAACAGGAAGTTGTAAATTGGAACAAAAGATAGCATCACTTATCTCAACACACCTACAATCAAATGGTAAAGATTACTTGAACCGTCAAACTCTCATTTTGGGAAACATAGCTGTGGTGCGAAAGCGCACTCTCTTTTCCCTCTCTTTCTTTCCTTTTTTTTCCCCGCTTTGCTCCCTTTCTTCTTTTTCTTTACCGAGAGCTCTCTCTCTTTTAAAAGAGCTAAGCGTCCCTTTTTTTCTTCTTTTGTTAACTTTTGAACTTTTCTTTTCTTTTCTCTATTTTTTTTTCTTTTTCCCTCTTTTCAAATTTTCAAACCCATATTTTACAAATTTAACTCTTGAGAATCCGAGAACTTGTAAAGGCCTTGTCAATGTTGGTTTCTCAGCCCGTTTACCGACTAAAGAGCACCATTTGAAGTACTGAAAATCATCGACCAAAAAAAATAATAATAATAATAATAATAACTAAAAATCCTTGCAATAATTTCAGTTTTGTTACCTTTTGTTGGTCAACCTTAACATGGCACTCCCGAAGGGTTCTAGCAAAGGGTTTTAGCCTATACCTGAAGCATCCAGTGAAGTTTAGGTATCTTATTAATTGTAACAACTAAGTCCAATGAGAGGGGGAAGTGATTATGAGGCAAGAAACTCCGGATGAAAAGCAACTCGAGAGGCGAGTTTCTAGAATGACAAATGAGGCAAGAATGAATCAAATTGCGCCAAACAAGAGAAAAGCATTGATGGATCATCTTTTAATTTAACGGCAATGTTTGACCGAGGAACTACAATGTTAAGAGTGCTCAGGTAGGTGACCTCTTGGAAAAATGCATACACGTGTGCCAAAGGACAAAAGGCAGGATTGGCCACTCAGGTGAGAAGGCCTGGACAAAAAGAAGCTCCCAGCAAATTTCAATATTGGCAAAGGGGGCAAGAATGAATAAAATTGCAATTGAATAAAGGGAGAGAGTTTCTAAATTGTGTATGTTGAACAGAAATTTAATTCATAAGAAACATCTTTTGACATAATAACATTGATGACCTTTTATAAAAGTTTGCAAGCCAAAAGATAAATTGTAAATCTTAGCATGAGACGGCACCAAAGCAAATAATACCTTGAGTGAATTAAATCCAAGGGTGTTAGATTAATTGATTTAAAATGGAACCAAAGCAAGAACTTTGTAAGAAAAGAGAGCAAAACATATGATGAAGAAACCTCATGGTACAAGCCAAAAATGAGTTAGGTATGGGTTAATTTAGTAATTTCCGAATCCTAGACCTAAATTTTAATGTTCTTGTTCAAAGTCGCGCTCTCGTTGACTCGAGAAAGCTACTGCAGGAAGCAAAAAAACAATTGATCTCCTGCATTTCTCTCGGTTACCCAGAAAGAAAAGGAGAAAAATAAATTGACCTGTTGACTTCGTACTGCTTAAGAGTCTCTTTTCCCCTCCCTCCAAACCCAAGAACTCAATTTTGCAGATGGCAGGTAGAAACATTTGGGGGTTGAAGCAGAACTTTGAAGCTATCTTCAGAAGATGTGCCTCAACCTCATCACAAGTGCATGAGCATTGCAAAGCCTCCCTGCTGAAGAAATTGAATGCCAAGATTCCTGAAGAGAGCGGCAATGTCTGCATCTACAGAGTCCCCACGAAACTGCGTCAAGTAGAAGCAAAGGCATATGATCCGAGCATTGTATCGATCGGCCCTTATCATCGTGGAGATCAACACTTGAAAGAAATGGAGGAGGTAAAACTAAAATTCTTCCAGAGTTTTCTCAAGTCAAGACAAGAAGGTGTAGTCGAACTAGACAGAGTGATTGCGGCAATGGAGAAACTAGAGCTGGAGGCTAGGAGTTGCTACGCGAACGATGTTAAGCTGAGCAGAGATGAGTTCGTTGAGATGATGACCATCGATGGCTGCTTCGTCTTGCAGCTCCTGAGGGAGGTCGGCGGCTGTTCTTCTTCTTCGTCCCTCATTCAAAGGTGGATGTTGCCAACACTGCGCCGCGATTTAATCAAGCTCGAAAACCAGCTCCCGATGATAGTTCTACGCGAATTACTCTATGCCAACTCTCGATGTGAATACTCGATTCTTTCCCTACAGGACTTCGCTTTGAAGTTCTTCAATCCGTTATTGCAGAGGGACTCACATACGAATGCCGCTGGTGCCACCGTTATGAATGAGGCCTGTCACTTTCTTGATCTATTCCGATCCAGCATTCTCCCCGAGATACAGGATCAGGACCGGAAAAGGCAAGTGCACATGATCCGATCTGTAACTGAGTTGAGGGAAGCAGGAGTGGTCCTCGAGAAATCACAAAATGACAGGGCATTAGACGTCAGATCCGAGGGAAGGGTTTTGAAGATTCCGCCACTCCACATCGACGACCACAGAGGCACCTTGTTCCGCAACATGGTGGCCTTCGAGCAATGCCACGAGAAATGTAAACCTGACGCGACGGCATATCTGTTCTTCTTTGACGGGCTCGTGAACTCGGCGGACGATGTGGAGATCCTCCATTACAAAGGCATAGTCCACCACTCCCTCGGAAGTAACAAGGAGGCAGCGAATCTGGTGAACAAGCTGTGCAGAGAAGTGGATTGGGACGGTGAAGAGTCATATCTGCACAAAGTGGTGTGCGACGACATCGATGTCTACTTCATGAGCAGGTACGCGAAACTCAGAGCACGCCTTGTTCATTACTACTTCAGCAACTGGGTGGTCGGGATCTCGACCGTGGCGGGATTGTTCGTGCTCTATCTGACGCTAATCCAAACGGGTTGTGGAGTCGCCGACACACTGAAAGCTCTGAAGGAGAACAGCTTCTGGTCATACATAAGTGATTCCTTTATTCTGCTCTTCTCGCGCCCCTCCACGCCAATCGTTCATAAGGACTCGAACAAGGGATGAAGTGTAGAGAATATGCAGTTAGTTCTCGAAAACAAATTTGCAAGCTCTTCGGAATGTGCCGTGGGTTGTGATCCTGCATTTCTTAAAGTCTTGTTCCTTCGTTTCATGATGAGTTATAATGAGTTACCAATGATCTTTCTTTAGAATTCTAATGTGATGCAGGATCGCTTGTAAGAGATTTGAAAAAAATCACTCGAAACACCTCAGGTTTCGTCCTCTCTATAGACAGCTAATTAAGTTCCTGCTCATCGAATTAAATTAAGACAAGTCTTGTATGTAAAGATCATTAACCGGCTTAAAGTTAGGATCAAGAACTCCGGTACCATTTCAAGATGAAAAGGTGCTATATCCACCGATAAAATGCAAATGGGACCCTGAGGGAATAACTCGGTTGCAATGGTCCAAAACTAATTCTAAGCAGCCTTCATAAAAATCAGATATAATAGACATAGAGGACATGCATAGTTGGAAAACAAGATACTGGTCTCCGCTTTACTCTATGCAACCACACGAACTTCCATGTGTATATCATTCATTTATATGTCCAGGAAATGCTCGAGACGGAATTACAAGAATACGTGACATCTAAATATTGTCTATAGTTTTGAGGTTCACACTACCATATGCTGTGGTGTAGCAATAATTGTATAAAGTTCTTAGCTCCACTTTGGCAAATTTGCGAAAAAAAATTGTTTAGGTGAATGTGTTTCTTTTTCTGATCTGCCGAATTCCCTTAAAAAGCATTGAATTTAGCTTGGTTCCCAATTCTGGTCCAAAATCAATATGGAGCTCTTTCCACACTAGTGTACACTGCGATATTTTGTCTCCTAATCGGTCACATTTCAATTTTGTTATGCCGTAGTTCTGGACAAAGGCTAGGGTTCAACATCAATCGTTCGAAAAGCTCCATGCAATTGGGTAAAAACTGGGGGGAAACTTCACGTGCAATTTACCAACTATAGTGTTTCCTCTTCAAGAAAATGAAGTTTTTTATGATTGTCATACAACAAACTCCACTCTTGGGAATCCGACAACTAGTAAGGGCCTCGTCAATGTTAGTTTCTTAGCCCTTTTACCAACTACGGGAGTAAAAAAAAAGCACCTTTCGAAGTACTGAAAACCCTGGCAATCATTTCAGTTTTGTTACCTTTTGTTGGTCAACCTTACCATGACCCTCCCCAAGGGTTCTAGCAAAGGGATTCACCTTATACACGAAACACACATTGAAGTCTGTGTATCTTATCAATTGTAAGTGGGAAGTGGTTGCGGAGCGAGAGGGTCCAGATAAAAGCAACTCATGAGGCAAGCGTTTAGAATGGCGAGGGGGGCAAAAGATGAACCCAATTACACCGAAGAAGAGAAGAACATTCCTGGATTGTATATATATATAACTAAAATTAATTCACAAGAGTCATCTTTTAATGTAACAGAAACGTTTGCCAGTGAAACTACATTATTAAGTGTGCTCCGGTAGGAAACCTCCTAGTAAAATGTGTACATATACACCAAAGAAAAAGGGCAGGATCGATCACTTAGGTCAGAGGACCTAGACAAAAAGCAATTCTTGGCAAATTTCCATAATGACAAAGAGAGTAAGAATGATTAAAATTGAGCACCAAACAAGGGGAGAGTGTTTATGGGTTGTGTATGTTGAGCATGAATTTAATTCACAAAAGACATCTTTTGACATGATGGCATTGATGATCTTCTACGAAAATACCTATTTGTATGCCAAAAGACAAATTGTAAACCTCACTATGAGAGGGGACCAAAACACACAACATTTCGAGTGAGTTAAATTCAAGGATGTCAGATCAATTGAATTAAAATGCGACTGAAGCAAGATTTATGAAAGAAAAGAGAGGGAAACAGATGATGAAGAAGCTTCATGCTACAAGCCAAAAATGAGTTAGGCATAGGATCAATTTAGTAATTTGTGAATCCCAGATCTACACTTTGGTCTTCTCCGTTAAAAGATCAAGCTCTCATTGACTTTGACATAGTCGTTGTTTAGCAGTGGAACTAAAATGTTGAGCGTGCTTGGGTAGGTGAGCTCTTGGGAAAATGCATACCTGTACGCCAAAGAACAAAGGGTAGGATTGATCATTTGGGTGAGAAGGCCTAAACAGGGAGTGGTTCTCAACAAATTTCTGTAATGGCAAAGGGGGCAAGTATGAATAAAATTGTGCACCAAACAAAGGAAGAGTGTTTATGAATTGTGTATGTTGAACAGAAATTTAATTCATAAGATCTTTTGACATGATAACATTGTTAACCTTTTAGGAAAGCGCCTATCTGAATGCCAAAAGACTAATCGTAAACCTCACTATGAGATGGGACCAAAACAAACAATACCTTGAGTGAGTTAACTTTAGGGTTGTTAGATCAATTGAATTAAAATGGGACTAAAGCAAGAATTGTAAAAGAAAATAGAGCCAATAAATGATGAAGAAACTTCATGCTACAAGCCAAAATGAGTTAGGCATGGGATCAATTTTGTAATTTGTAAGCGTTTTCGGATTGTGTATGTTGAACAGAAATTTTATTCACAAGAGACATCTTTTGATATGACAGCATTGATGACCATCTAGGAAAGTGTTTATCTATATGTCAAAAGATAAATTGTAAATCTCAATATGAGACAAGATAAAAGCAAATAATATCTTGAGTGAGTTAAATTCAAGGGAGTCCGATTAATTGAATTAAAATGGGGATTAAAGCAAGAACTGTAAAAGAAAAGAGAGCAAACAGATGATGAAGAAACTTAATGCTAGAAGCCAAAACTGAGTTAGGCACAGGATTGATTTAGTAATTTGTGAATGCCAGGTCTAGGCTCCGGTCTTCTTATATAAAAGAACATGCTTTTATTGACTTAGAGAAGTCTAATGCAGGGTGTAACGAACAATTCATCTCTGCATTTCTCTCTGTCGCCCAGAAAGAAAATGAGAAAAATGAATTGACCAGTTGACTTCCAACTGCTTAAAGAGTCACTCCCACCTCCCTCCAAACCCAAGAACTCAATTTTGCAGATGGCAGGTAGAAACGTTTTGGGGTTGAAGCAGCTGTATCTGCAGATGTCATGCAAGAGAAGAAACTTTGAAGCTATCTTCAGGAGATGTGCCTCAACCTCATCACAAGTGCATGGGAATTGTAAAGCCTCCCTGCTGAAGAAATTTAATGCCAAGATTCCTGAAGAGAGTAAAAATGTCTGCATCTACCGAGTCCCCACAACACTGCGTCAAGTAGAGGAAAAGGCGTATGATCCAAGCGTTGTATCAATTGGCCCTTATCATCGTGGAGATCAACATTTGAAAGAAATGGAGGAGGTAAAGCTAAAATTCTTCCAGAGTTTTCTCAAGTCAAGACAAGAAGGTGAAGTCAAACTAGACAGAGTGATTTCGGCAATGGAGAAACTAGAGCCGAGGGCTAGGAGTCGTTATGCAGACGATGTTAAGCTGAGCAGAGATGAGTTCATTGAGATGATGACCATCGATGGTTGCTTCGTCCTGCAGCTCCTAAGGGAGGTTGGCGGCCGTTCTTCTTCATCCCTCCTTCAAAGGTGGATGTTGCCAACGCTGCGCCGCGATTTAATCAAGCTCGAAAACCAGCTCCCGATGATAGTTCTAGACGAATTACTTGATTTGGTCGATGCCAATTCTCAATGTGAATACTCGATTCTTTCCCCACAGGACCTCGCGTTGAAGTTCTTCAATCCGTTACTGCAGAGGGACTCGCATACAAATGCTGCTGGTACCACCGCGATGAATGAGACCTGTCACTTTCTTGATCTATTCCGCTCCAGCATTCTCCCTGAGATACAGGATCAGGACCGGGAAAGGCAAGTGCGCATGATACGATCTGTAACTGAGTTAAGGGAAGCAGGAGTGGTGCTCGAGAAATCGCAGAACAACAGGGCATTAGACGTCCGATCCGAGGGAAGGGTCCTGAAGATTCCGCCCCTCCACATAGACGATCACAGAGGCACCTTGTTCCGCAACATGGTGGCCTTCGAGCAATGCCACGAGAAATGCAAACCTGATGCGACGGCATATCTGTTCTTCTTTGACGGGCTCGTGAACTCGGCGGACGATGTGGAGATTCTCCATTACAAAGGCATAGTCCACCACTCCCTCGGAAGTAACAAGGAGGCAGCGAATCTGGTGAACAAGCTGTGCAGAGAAGTGGACTGGGATGGAGAAGAGTCGTACCTGCACAAAGTGGTGTGCGACGACATCGACGTCTACTTCATGAGCAGGTACGCAAAATTCAGAGCGCGCCTTGTTCATTACTACTTCAGCAACTGGGTGGTCGGGATCTCGACCGTGGCAGGATTGATCGCGCTCTATCTGACGCTAATTCAGACGGGTTGTGGAGTCGCCGACACGCTGAAAGCTCTGAAGGAGAATAGCTTCCGGTCATACCTAAGGGATTCCTTTTTTCTGCTCTTCTCTCGCCCCTCCACGCCGATCGTTCCAAGGGATTCGAACGAGGGATGATGTTTGAGGATATGCAGTTAGTCCTCGAAAACAAATTTCCAAGCTCTTGTGGTTGTACCGTGGGTGATGATCCCGCATTTCTTAAAGTCTTCTTTCCTTTGTTTATGATGAGTTACCAATGATCCTTCTTTAGAATTCTGATGTGATGCAGGATCGCTTGTAAGAGATTTGAAAAATCACTCGATAAGCCTTAGGTTTCGTTCCGCTCTATAGGCAATAAATTCCTGCTCGTCAAATTAAATTAAGACAACTCTTGTATGTAAAGATCTTTAACCAGCTTAAATTTAGGATCATGAACTTTGGTAATATTTCGAGATGAAAACTGCAATATCTACCAACAAAATGCACATCGGACACTGAGGGAATAACTTGGTTGCAATATTTCAAAACTAATTCCACTCAGCTTTTCATAAAAATCAGATACAATAGACATAGGGGACATGTATAGTTGGAAACAAGCCATTGGGCTACGCTTTACTTTATGCAATAACACGAACTACCATGTGTATTTCATTCATTTATATGTCCAGGAAATGCTCGAGACAGAATTACAAGAATACGTCGATGACATCTAAAATCGAGTCAATAAATTCTCAAGAAAGAACTCAACATTCTCGCCACATGTTGCAAGACATCGGTCAGATGCAGCATTAAACTATAAACCAAAGATCTAAACCAAAACTCGAATTCAGATTAATGTATGTGGCACAGGAATTCACAAAACCAAAAAGTGTGCAGAAGCAGACATTCAAGTGACCGAATGATCTATTATTCAGACAACTTGGTAGTTCTCGGTGATCAACTGTGTTCTCTGAGAAAACTTGGGAGGCGGTCCACCTTTCAGAGGCAAGATATTCACAACCTGAGGAGATGAGAAAGGATTAAGTTCATATCAATCCATAAGAACAAAATGAACTAAAAGCAAGAGGAAAAGAGGAACCAAAACTCCTAGTTTTAGAAGAAACAAAACTATTACAACAAACCTTTAAGTCACTGAATGTGCTAGTAGCTGAGAACTGGACAGATATAGGGAAAAATGCAGAAGCATCTACCGGAGGAACAACAAACTCCATTGAGCCACTGCAGACAGATCAAGAGTGTTTAGTGAAAGGTCAAATGGGTCGCAAGAATGGTAATACTCGTGCATAGAAATAGAAGAAAGCTATAGAGCAGAAAATTATGCCGCACCTGCGATTTGAATTGTCAATAAGAACAATGGACCACTCCAAGATGGAATTTCTAGAGTCATATCTGCAAGAAATTAAAAAAGTGTCTGTAACTAGTAACAGAACATAACAAAGGTACTGTGCCTATTGACAACTAGCAATTTCATCATTGACTGGGCAACTGAATATCAAGTATGAATATAGTACAAAATGAAAAGTAAGGGAGTGACACTTCATTTTTTAAAAGACCACAGATTTAAATAAATAAGGGGCCCAGCTTTAAGAACTGTGTGTCAGGCCAAGGATTCCCCCAATATCTTTCCACAACTTTGAGGACTTGCTTGCTTTAAGAGCTAGCAGGGCATGTATGTTCTTGTTCTTCCTTCCGCACTATTGTCTATGCCATGCGAGGATATTTAGAAAGAACGTAAATAGTTCAGAAAATCACCTCCACTCGCCATCAATCTGCCTCACATTCGGGGCTTCTCTAAGAGCTGGAAGTGGTACAGAAACCACAACATTTCTCAGATCAAACATTGATGAAGCCTCATATTCAATGCTTACATAAGTTTCATTTCCAGAAACAGAAGGCCAGCAATTTACTGCGATGATGATTGCCTGTTAGTAACAGAACAAGAAATTTGATATTTATGTTCACCAGGGATATTAACCTACTTGACAGAGGCACCATAGACTCATCAGTACTTTGCATTCTCCACTTCAGAAGACCTACACCTGCAGCGTCACCAGCTTGACCAGTTGGAAAAGGCCGGTTTGGATCTTTCAGGCTTAGAATGCTCTCACTGTTGAATAACTCCTTGTTGATGTTAGGATGTGTCTTGAAGAGGATGCCTGGATTACCCCCGGTCTCAATCTGAAAAGAATGAAAAAACTCATTATATGCAAAGAGGCCATAAACACCTGGAAAAGTGTACATCACATGTTAAATAGCATTTTGCGGAAATTTCACGTATATGAACATCAGAGCTTAAATGCCCAATGCACTCTATCAAAAAGAGTCCACAGAAGAAAAAGGGTGCTCAGAGCATGTCATTATCTCGCAGCCACCGGTCATGCACACATGGATTTATCTGTATTGAATTACACACAGCTTGAGTGATGAAACTTTACTTTCCTTCTTTCTAAATAAGATTGTATTTCAAAACCTAAAAAATGCAGCCTGCTATTCATCAACAATGACACAAATCAAAAGACACCAATTCTTTAGCCAGTTCACCATGAGTTGGGACTCATCAAAGATAACAGTTTAAGAAAAACAAAATGTTCTTAAATAACTATGAAGCAAATGCCATCTTTAATTAAGTGCAACTAAAAGTGGACTGGTCAAATCACCTCACTTGTGACATACATAGGGGCATGTTTTAAGACACCTCCCACGGTGAAACGCTTCCCACTCAATCCAGCAAATGAATGACAGGTGTTATTACCAAATTTGGCATGTCATTTTTAATGAATGACCTAGCTGTACTTGGAAATTGCTTCTCACGGAATATCAGCTTCTGCTTATACAGGCATCGAAAAGATGAGGGAAGGGGAGAGTACCTGAACCTGGATAAGCCCATCCTCTTGGTTTAGTATTTGAAGTGATAATGTTCCCTGAAGATCAAAATTGCTCATTCCACCATCACGTTTGAGTGTCACATTGATTTTCTCCTCAACAGTCAAAGTGATGGGATCAGTTAGTGGAGCAGCAGCCAATTTAGATGCAGCAGCTTTTGGCTGCACATCTTCCAGAATTACTTCACCTTCTGCCTTCAAGCTTTCCAAGAACTGATTTGTCCGTTGGGTCTTACCAAGCTGCATACCCAGACCTTTGGAAGGAGCACTGACAGATGAAGGTGGACGACCTGTAAAAAAATAGTCAGGACAAAGTCAGGGTCATGTAGAATGCTACCTACCAGAAATATTGGAATTAATCCAGGCATCATGTGAACATGACAATTTTCTAGTTGAGGGAAATTGAATGATAAACATATTAAATGAATGTAAGTTTAGAAAATTGAGTCAAGAGATTGATAGAAATTAGACTTGCTGGCTCCTCCTGCATAATGAATTTGCACCGAAACAACATTTTTTTCCTCTATGAACTTAGGTTAATTGATCTTTCAAACTGCTCTGACATCATGCACCAAGTATTCCTCTTATATCTTTTCAAACTTTCCATAATTGTGAAAAATAAAAATATATATATATATGCAATTCGATTAATTTTGCTTGTATAATGTCACTTATAGATGGCTACAATTTCCAAGTGAACTACGATTGAGATTATCGTACGGAATTATTTCCGACCAGAAATTGATCAAACACACAAATCAGACTACAGATTGCATGGCAGTTAAACCATAAAACTAGTTACCTAAAACCAGTTCCTTCTTCTAATAAATAACATCATCGAAAGTTGTAAGCAACTCTAGGCTAGAAATCTCTGAACATTTTGTGAAAAAAACAGTAAACACTAAATCAAGTGGGAGGAACTTTTGCGAGCAACGGAAATTTGACTGCACCAAGTCATAACAGACATTGTCGCACGAATATGTGGGGATGATCCAAAAGTTATCAACAAATACCATTTCCACTTGATGGCTTGAGAGAAGCTAACATGATTCAAAGTAGTAGCGACCCACTTAGGCTTAAACCAAATGATGATTACTACCATTGCAAATGTGAGGAGCCACTAACCTTTAGGCTTAGTAGAAAAGGAATCAACATCAGTGCTCAATCCAAATGCAGACCCACTTCCAAAGCCACTTCCACTACTGGAAATGCTCATCTCACCAAAGCTACTCTCAAGTCTTCCAGACCCCATTCCCTGTAGACCCTTAAACCCTCCTTTGTCACCTCTCGACTTCTCGATCTGCACAATATTGAATCATTTGTCTTGAAGATGGTTAACAACACAAGATAGTTGTGGAAGGAAAAAGCAGGAGTCTTCTAAGGTCCCCAGAATGTACCTTGCTTTTGTCAATCTCACTAGCTTTACGCTTCATAACATCCTTAGTTTCATTGATCTTACTTTGCCTTACTAGCTTGTGCAGCTTTTCTTCGTGACTTTCCATCTCACAGTATTGCTTGACCTGCGCGACGGTGACATTTTCCTTGTGCCCAAGAGAGATAACTTCATCAAAGGCAAAAATCAGCTCGAAGGCTGTTCTGCCTATCCCCTCTTCATCAAGAGATAACGAATACTCAGGTACCTAAAGAGTCTTAAGGAATTGACCAGATTGAATACTTATATATTAAGTTGACAGTCCCAAAAAAAGTTGTAATATTCCCTGTCATCATGACAAGTTCGAATAATAAAATTTAAAAAACAATTAACTCGATTTTTGGCATTCAAAAACCACAGATCCATAAAAATCAAAAGAGTAAAGGAAAAAAGAAAAGAGAAAAAAGAAAAGAGATAATAAAGATAATCTTAGAAATCCACCAAGAAGGATACAAGCTTGGAGAGAAGCCTAAGCGTTTCCAGATCTTCAAGAATGTTGCTTTGCTTGTTGGTAACGAGAAGCAAGTACAGAGCTTCTATTGGCTGGTAAACATAGCGAACATTCTCGGTTTCAACATATGTGTGCTGCTTCCCAGTACCGACTAATTTCGGGAAAGCAGCAAGAAGGCCCTCGATTCTAATTCGAGACATGTCAACAAACTGCCGAGAAACAAGCACTGCAAAAGAAATTAGAAATATCAATGATTAACTCAAAAGAATGAGGACACCAAAACATGAAAAAAAATGAGGCTGTTCCCAGGGACAAAGGAAAATGTATTTATTGCTTTCCTCTTCTAATCAGCTATATATAGGATGAGATAAAAAATAAAAAAAAAATAATCGAAAAAACAATCCAGTCAATCATTTTCTTCAAAGATAATTATATTGAAACTGAATGACTCACCTTTCCCAGACTTGCTCACTATAGAAGCTGCAAGAACCACCTGTACAGACACAAACACAGTGCAAGAAAACGCTCAGAAACAATATCTAAGCAAACATTGTAATCAGCTCTGCACACGCCTATGGAGAGTGCCCTTCCCTAATAAACAAACAATAGAAAGTCTTAGACTATATAAGATTGTACGAAACAGGACTCAAGTTCTATCACGCCTCAAGCTGCATATTCCTAAATGTAGGCATTAAGCCTCGCGCCGTATCCTCATCGTAGTCCCATAAACAATCGGTAGGTTACAAGCTTCCAATCGATAAAACCTCAAAGACAGATCTAGCATTTAAGTCATCAAACACACGGCTTAAACAGTGAGAAATCTCTTCGTGATTACTTTACAAAAATACTATCCGCGTGTTCTTTTAACGTGGACACGAACCATGGCCTCATTAAACAGCCGACTATCGGTTCAACTCCAACATGATACAGATTCCATGCATGGCGCGGTTTCATCAAAACAAATGTCCTAGAGTAGAGAATCCGAAAGCACATAATGTGCAAGTGAGCGATCCAAAGTTGCTTTCGGCATAATGCAATGGCATATAGCCTGATCTCGCCAGTAAACGGACTTCAGATGCTAAACGATGAGAGACTAGATCGACATCCCACGACCTAAATTGCGGAATTAGAAACTGAAATCTTACCATCTTGGCCTCCTGACAAGCAACCACTCGCTGCTGAAGAAACCTGAACCGGCCGTACCTACACACAACACAAGGAAAAAACGAACCTGTCAATCGAGAACCACGAACAACACTCGATCCCGGATCCCAATGCCGCATCCCGCCCCAGACTCAACCAATCACGCACCAAACTAATCCCTAAACCACCGCCACTGAACACCGAACGCAAGGGACCAAACCCGCACGAACGGCCCGAAAAACCAGAACTTGGTCCCGTCACTGGATCAACCGCATCAGATGCGACGCAACAATAAATCAAGTTAACGAACGTCAGATCTGACGACGACTAACGGCCCGCTCAGCGGAGCTCCTAACGCAATTGCCGACCCTAATCAAGCATCCATTCGCATTGCTTTCGGATTCCCGGGGAATACCGCCGGGGGAGGGGAGATCGGAGCGCGCGGCGGCGGAGTTCGCGGCGGCGGCGGGGGGGATCGGTGGAGATCTGGAGGGCGGGATCGGAGATCGTACCTGCTCGGTCGCGGCGGAGCGCGGCAGCGGATTCGCGAGGGAGAAACGGATCTGCGAACGGGAGAGGAGCAAGATCAGCTTTGTTTTCTTCCGGTTAGGGAAGGACTTGGAACCGATTTATGTTTTCTTTCGTGCTCTCGCAGTGAGGAGTTCTTCTTCGCCGCCTTCGAGTTCCCGGACCGCTTGATGGGCCGGCCCGCGATTCCCCTCCCGTCGCGGCCCATTTGTGGTGTGGGCTTTCCTGGCCCGTCTCGTTTCCTTCGGGGCGATGCCTGGTGTGATGGAGTTTCAGCAAAAGAGGAAAGGAAAAGTTACAGTATAATTCATTTATAAAAAAAGGATCTTGTTGGCGATATTATATTGGAGTTTCTTAAGATTTTCTATAGAATATTATATAGGCTAATGCTATGTTCATTATGATATATCAAAATATGCATAATTCCTCTTTTTCGCATATCTTTCTTATTTCTTAATTGATCTCATTAACGAGTGCACTCGAGACACTTGTTGACAGTGTCTAATAAGATAATATTTTTCTTTTCAATACAATGATCGCACATAACACGAGAAAGATAGTGCGTTGGAAATGATAAATTCTTACTATTGGGCTGTCTAATAAGTGCACAGGATAAATGTAAAATTAGTGTAATGAGTAAGGTGGTGAACTGAAGATGGATATCTACACAAGTAGGAACAAGTAAGTCATGTTCGATGTTTTGAGTATTGATTTGACATACCATTTAGAGGACGGATTTTGTAAAGGAGTCTTACATGCATTGGTTTCGCCAAAGGAAAAACGTAATGTTGAAAGGAAACGTTTCACGAGAACCATTTTTCGGAAAAATGGGTGATTTTGTTTTGTCTTTATTAGGTGTGTGCATAGGGTCCGATTCAACTTAGGACTAGACCAATCGATTCAAGACTTGTATTCAAGAGAACTAATTCAATTTCTGATTTTGCGAACCTGTAACCGGCTCAAAACAGAATTGGTGAGAGAAAATTGGCCCAAGCCCATTATTCTCTAATGACCAAAAATTAACTTAAAAGAACTGGCGATTTGATATTTTCGGTGATATAGCGGAGGATTTTTCATATATTCATACAATCTATTCATATATCCTCAGTAAGGGCAAGTGTGAGAAGGAGATATTGCAAGCTCGTCTTTGCAAGATTTGGAATTTGATAAAATCCTATTATAATCTTAAATTTCTAGCAAAATTTGAAAAAATCGATGGAAAATATTCATTTTTCTTTTGCACAGTCCAATGTGGAAAGTTATTAAGTGCATACAAAGGAAATCAAATAAGGCAAGATGAGATGTGGAAAATAAAAAGAAATATTGCATGTAGGGGTACATATTTCGACAATATATTCTGGAGGTTGTAGGCGAGCAAAAGTTATATTTGTATGTTGAGAAAAGAAGTGTGAATCTACTCAGGAGGTTGGACTGGCCTTAAGCTAATCTTAAAGTCTCTTTTAGAGGTAAAAAAAAACTTTTGCATCTTCTAGAATTGGATCATGGTTTTCAACGTGAGCACAACAACATAACCACTTTTTTTTGGTAAGAAACAACATAATCACTTAATAAGCAAATTTTTTTATAGTAAAATTGTGCAATTTCTATATTTAAAAAAATTGGTATTTCACTTTAAAACATAAAATGGGCGTGTTCATGAAATATTACTTATCCAAAAGATACACATAATTGTGTGATTTTCGATGAAATTTCTATCTCTGGCGCCTCTGCTAACTTATGATAATTCCTTCAAAACAAGACTAACTATCCAAGTATAAAATCTCGTGCACGAACATTTATATATGTATGTCCCTGTGACAACAGAGCCAAGGGAGAGAAATAATAATCATCTAATATCTATACAGGGGGCTCTCACAAAGAAGAAGGGACGACCTTACAAGAGAAAGATGGTTTCTACAATTGGGCAAAGACAAATGTCGTCCCTTCTTTGTGAGAGCCCGCTCCACTATAGACCACATGTTAGAGGTAGTACATAGTCGCATGTGAGTGGTAATACATAACGATTGGATTATAAATAGTGATTGGTCTGGCATGAGGATATTGAGTGAATGGATAATTCTTTTGATTTATCATTAGATAGCACGGACACCAAAAGACAATTTTCATATGCGATATTTTTGTAAACGACGTGATTGATATAGTTACTTTTTTATACATAATTTTTCGCAATCTATAACACAATTAATGTACGACTCATGATAACATCCTTCATGGGCTTTACATGCATAGGCTCTTGTCTATGAACACCAAAACTCATAATAGCGTTCAAAGTTGGAGAGGGTGGCAGGGGCTGCCGCTCTCAGGCCATAAGTTGTCTGACAAAATTCCTCCTAGAGAAAGTAATCTGAATCTTCTGCACGAGAAAGGTCTAAGCTAAATTTATTAGCTTCCCAGTTCACAAATTCTACTTCCCCCATTTTCAGAATCTTAGCAATCATGCCGCTTACATCAAATCCCAGGCAATATGAGATTTAACGACAAAATGCAAAGCTAAGCCAATCTAGATCTCGACAGAAAAAGCTAGTCCTACAGCACCTAACGCCGGAATCGCTGTCCGTGAGCCGCCGACTCAGCTGGGCCATGACTTTGGTCTAGTGGCTGAATGTATAGTCCGGGTGGCTCGACGCCAGCACGGTGACCAGGTGAATGGACTCCTTCTTGACGGAGGGCTTGGAGTCATTGCAGAAGTCGAAGAGGCAGTTGATGAGCATCGGTATGGCGTCGTGGGAGACGGACTGTGTGGTGGCCTCGAGATCGGAGAGGGCAATCTGGTCGGTGTCACAGTCGGCGAGCTCGGACAGCGAGGTGAGGATCTGCTGCTTGAGCTCCACCATCGTGAGGTGCAGTGACACCGACGAGGATGCACCGACACCAGTAGAGGCCGCACCGGCACCAGTAGAGGGCACACTGGCCGTGGCAGCGGAGGAGGATCAGGAGGGCTTGAGTGAGCTCATCTCGCGGCAGCGGCGGTTAATGTTGAGCAAAATATGAGTTTTGGTGTTCATAGGCAACTCACGAAAATATTCATGTTAATGTTGAGTAAAATGCGAAGAGATGCTAGACAAATAATAAATGGAATATGAATTTGCATACCGGGCTAACGTTCGAGCGAC
This sequence comes from Eucalyptus microcorys, assembly GCA_014182515.1. Lineage (NCBI taxonomy): Eukaryota > Viridiplantae > Streptophyta > Magnoliopsida > Myrtales > Myrtaceae > Eucalyptus > Eucalyptus microcorys. The sequence continues at coordinate 41,719,816 of CM024566.1, forward strand.
CGTGTAAATCAAATTAATGAGTAAGAAAAGAAATGGTGAAAAGAAAAATAGAAGTATGAGGCGAAAAATCGGAATAAATATTAATAATTGGAACTTGTAAATGACAGAAAATTATTTGACAATTTGGATTCTTCTATTTTTCTCTGCTTTTGGGCAGCATGCACTATGCAGTAAGGCCCCTCATAAAGAGGTCAAAGATTTGGGTGCATGGTCCAGCAAAGGCAAGAATAATCTATAGCAGTAAAGAAACGCAGTAAGTAAAATCCAAACACACCGTAAAATTGACCATCTGTGCAGTTTGTTCCATAAAATCCATGCATATATATACCCACAAGCAGATAATTAAGCTATAGACATATACTGTGGTCAACCAATTGCAGGAAACAAACCACATAAACACAAACTAATCACAAGTTGCTTGTTTTTAGTCTCTGGCGAGGAAAAACACAATCAAAAGCTAGCATCCAGCAACGTAAAAATCCTTCCTCAAAGTACGGCATCCCCAAACGCTGCTGTCTTCTTCCATCTTCCTACTCTGAAATGGCCACAAGAAAGCCAGCAAAAGGGTTACACCGGATCAACAAATCAGTGACAGTTAGTTCACACAATTAACATAAACATAGCCGAAACGTTTTGATGATTACCGCCGTAGTTCGAGGGCTGGAGAAAGTCCTGCAGGTTAGGCTGGGTTGGTTGGAGGCGATACGGCTGAAATGGCGTAGGGAGGGTAGCGAGCTGAAGGACGCTGCTCGGCTGTTCTTCTCCATAGAAAGGGAATTGCTCCAGCACATGCTGCGCTTCCTCTGGCTTCGACACTCCTGCCTGTTGATGCTCCATTGCCATGTGTTGCTGCTTAATCTATCGCCAGCATCGGTGTCAACATTGACCATAGTCAGTCTTATTACATTGCAATGAGAAACATGGTTTGATACGTTCTCATTTTTTCACAAAAGATTACTGTCCAAAAGGAAAAACAACTCACAGCAATATCTGGAAAACACTAATATACAGAGCTAAAATCGGTTTGAAAGATTTTTCGGAACATTTTTGCAAATTTTTTTTTCCTTTTAACTGGCAATGGGAAGCAAACTAGCTAGGTTTCGGCTCAATGCATATTTTGATGTTGCTTTTACGACATGATAAGAAAGTTTGAAAGTTAATGAATTGAACCAAACATCTTTCCCTTCAGTTCTATTGCCTACCAGCTATGCAAGTATTTTGCTAGTGCCATTTTAACTCACCAGATGATATATCTGATCGTTTTCATCCTGCAGCATTTTCTCCTGGAAATTGTAACCATGGTCACAAACGTATGAAACTTAAATTCCTTCTTGATGTTAAACAAAAAAGAAATGCATGTAAACTTAAATTTACTTGGGAAGAAAAAGGACAGTCATACCTTTCTCCGCAGATTGTCCATTTGTTGTTGCATCAACTCAAACTGAATAATACCCAAAATCAAGAACACAATTCGATTAGTATACATAGATCGACAACTTGAACAACATTGTAAGTGGATTAGCTTACCTTCCTTGTGCGGACCTTGTTGATGGAACACTCAAGTTGCTGCTCCATCTGATCAAAATCCTCGATTCGCATGTTGTTCAAATCATTGGCGGTGTACTGCTGCACACTCAGTTGAAGGTTACACGTTTCCCTCCGTATCCTCCTTAGCTCATTCTGAAGCTGTTCCTACAAAACAGTGTTTGGCGACATATGAATATGATTAGCCATTATATTTTCCATAAAATTCTTTAGGGAGAGTGAGGCATTCCCATGCAAATATACCTGTTCATTATGCTCCACAGTTTGATTCCCCTTATGGCTGTGGTACTTCCTTATGATTTCTTGCATGCTGCAAATTCAAATAACCAAACAATGTAAGAAAAATCCATTTTTTCACCATTATATATGGCTAATTCCTAAGTAAGTTAGTTGAATAAGATGAAGCATCCATCCCTGCTCTAAGTAAAATAAATTGTTTACATGAACTCAAAATGGAAATTATATTTAACGAACCATTATAAAAAAAAAAAGAAATTAAAAGAAACAATATTCATTGCTCGAATTATCTGACGAATATCATCTAAAGAATCCATAATAAATGACTAGACAGCTAGGGGTGCTAAACTCAAGTTATAAATCTCGAAGCAGTGAGAACTCTTTTACGACATAATAAAGACACTTTGATCCGTACCAGGTATTTGGCTTCTTCTTCTTTTTTATGTGTAAGCACGTTTCTAATAATCAATTTAAGCAGAAAAAAAATCCAATTTTGTGACCCCCCAGTTAAAACTAATCAATATCTAATTATACTCTGTCCATTTAAATGTGAGTAGCTCAAAGTGAATAATCACATATATACATAATTCAAGCTAAACTAGAGACGTATAGTGAACATTAAGGATGAAATTTAAAAGAGAGGTCTCCGAAGAAGGAACCCTAGCTATGGCCTTCCCAGGAGAGTTTCAACAACTGGGTTTATGCAAACACTGAAAGAACACAGACAAAGCGCAGAGAAGGAGAGAGAGTAATCACCACATAATTGATGCGGGCCCTTTCCCCAAAAACTTCAATTCTCTCCGCAATAAAATGGATGAAAAACAGAAAAAAAAAATTACGAAAATGAAAAACGTTATGGAACATTACTAAAGGTTACGATGCAACTTGGGAAAAGAAAAGAAAAAGCAAAAAAAGAACCTGGGAAAAGAAAACAAAAAGCAGGTATATATAGATAGCTAGATACATCTATATTGCAAGTATCAATCACAGTAAAGGCCAAAGGGGTTTTTTATCAAACAACAATGATCTGAAAAGTATCATTGTCAAATTGAACAAACAAGGATTTTTAAGCTAGACCATGAAATGAAAAAAAAAAAAAAAAAGAGGTTCACCTCGAGGACTGACTGCAGTAATCAAAGATCTTTCCAGAGCTGGAGAAGATGATGAGCCCGATCTGCGCATCACAGAGGACGGCCAACTCGTGGGTCTTCTTCAACAGCCCCGCGCGGCGTTTCGCAAATGTCACTTGCCTCGTGGTCTTGTTCTCGATCCTGCGGATTTCTATCTTTCCTCGGCCCATCTTTGGTGGGATGATTTCACTCTCGTTTTCTTGCTTCGTCTTGCTGTTGTTTGAAGCTGAAAAAAGAGACAGAAGTTTACCCCTTTTTAGCTCACCCAAGTTTCTGGGATTATATATTGTTGCAAGAAGAAAAGCCAAAGATTAGAAACACGTCAGAGCAAATTCAGCAAATAAAGCAGGAAGACATTGCATTGGTGCTTCAGCTCAGATTTAGGAGTGCATCTCCATTTTTTGATACGCAAACAAGATTAAATGATGGAGTTGAAGAGACAAATTGAAGGCTGTCATCGGAAGTGGAAACTCATAGCTTCCAAAAAACCCTAGTTTTCTTATACTTGCATATACCTCTGCACAAAACAAGCAGAGAGAGAGAGAGAGAGAGAGAGAGGGAGGTATTACTTTCTTCTCTTTCCCTTGCTTGTGGGATTCGAAGATGAGCCTGAAAGCTTGTCTTATGAAGTTATTGAGCTGAGCAACTCTCTAAAATTAGACCAACTTTAGGTTACTATTTACCAAAGAGCCTTTATCTGGCTTAACCCCGAGTCATGCAAAGGGTCCATTCGCATGTGAGACTCTGATCGTGGATTTGAAATTTCATTTTTGCCAATTAATTCCATATGCAATAGAGAAGTGAAAGGAATGATGATGAGAGTGTCATAACGTGCATGTGGTTGGTGGCAAAGAAAAAGAAAAATAGATAGTTTCAATCTCATATAAATAAAACCAACTCCCTTTTTTTGTTATCCTGGCCTTTAATTTACAGACAAGCTCTTGTAATTATACCTTTTCGACGAAGAACATCAGATTGATGGCCTTGCAATAATTGGAATTAGGAGACTAGTTTAGCTAATCATGACAAAAGATTAAACTTGAAAACTTGATCGATGCATTCCGGTAGCAAACATGCTTCAGCATATAAAAAGTTCGGCTAGGTACGTAATTTCTTATTTGGACTTAAAAACTTTAAAGAGAACATATTGCCGAAGGAAACATAAGAAATCTCATTTTTTAATCAATCTTTACATTTATGTTCATTCATTTATATCAAACCCTTAAATCACAATCCTCTTGACACCTCATGAATTGGCTTCACCACAAGTTTATATTAATGTCGTACCCGCATGATTTAAGTTTTAAAGGAGAAACTTGCATGCATATAGGTTATTGAAAGGACTTAGCTCAAAACTGGCATCGACCTAGGATCGACCAATTGTACAAATTCAATGTTAAATCATAAAAGGGAGGAAAATTTTAGTAATTGTTAGTATCAAATTGTTGAAACCGATTGAACACAAAATGAAAAAAAATCCAAATAATGGGGAATCCAAATAATTAGGAAGTAAAAGTGGTTATTTTATTTTCTTTTTTACCATGCATAATTATTGCATGGTGATGATGGCACCATGTGGTAATGTTTAATTCTCGCCATGATTAAGTAATCTTTCGCTATCTCCTCGTGAAGGGGGTAGGAACAAAGGGTGGACGTCATGCTATGACTAATAACCACTCTCTCTCTCTCTCTCTCACACGCTCTGTCCACGACCGAAGTGGGGCTTTATGAACTTTGCCAATTCTAGGGCAAATTCAAAACGTGGAAAAGAGAGCAGGTTACCAAGAGTGGATATGACAGCTACCAAGGTTTCCATTTTTCGAAACGGCAAGTGCGTGAATCTGATGTGGTGGTGCCTGTCAAGCTTCAGAATCAATTCTTTGGCTCGCCCACTGATTAAGCGTCACAATTCAAACAACCACATGAACATCCATCAAATGTGAATGCTTGTAATAATTGAAACAAGCAGTGCTATTAGGACAATGTGAGTGCGTGTTTGGATTGAAGTAAGTGGTAACTACACGCCGTCTCATAAGCACGTAGATTTGACCGAGGAGAAGCTACCCAATTTGTTTCTCCGCGTTGTATATGCTGGACAAACTTCCAAGCAAGTTCAAACAGAAAGACTTGAGAAGTTTCTCAGCACTTTAACTTTGTTCAGAAAAGGAAACTAAGGGCTGGCGTTTGTTGTGATATCCTTCTGCGGTCGATATATGGATGTTAGAAGCAAATCGAGAGAATATTTGGTTGTAAGAAGAGGACTTTGTGGTAAAGACAAGGTTTTAGGGTCAGCAAGGATTCGGGGTAGACACTGGAATTCACGAAGGTCAGCCTGATTGGTTCTGTTTGAGGCCAGTTCAGATGAGAATCGGGTCCGGCTCAGACTAGAATCGGCTTGGTTCTTGACTTCGAAAGGTTGGAATTGATCAAGACCAGTTAGGTCCTCAGATTTCACGTTGGAGCCGGAGATTCTAAGCAAAATTAATAACAAGTTGCATGGCAGGCATTTCCATGGTAGCGTAGTAGGTTCCGTGGTAAAGTCGCCAATGCCAAGATAGATTATAATTGCTGCAGGATAGAATTGACTATAGAAACAATTCTCCAGACGAGCTTAAAAGCTCATTTTGACCCAAATCATCTTGACATCATTACTTTCAATAAAAAATTATCAATGTTCTCTAAAAAAAGCGAGGCAATTCCTTCACAGTTTTAGAAAACACCCACTAGGAAGCGTTTCAACTGAAAAGCCCCGAGCACATGTATAACAGAGAATACCTCACTTAAAAAGGTCATAACATGAGAGGGGATGCCTACACGTATGTGATTCCTTATGGCCAACCAACACACGGGTTTGGAGCAGTGAAATACAAGGAAAACCTGCAATTAATCTCTTGAATGGGAAACAAAAACACTTAGGTTATTAATACTTTTGTTTCTTTTACCTTAAATGGATCACAACCACATATTTTTTTAAATTCATTTTTCACATTAAATTTCGCTTTGGAAATGTTCAGAGCATTAGGAAAAGTCCAAAAACACGCAACTTTAATCGAAGAGGGCTCTCAAAATTTGATATTTCCCTGCAAGAGGCTAACAACAATTTAGTTATCTCTTAAAATGCTTGGTATACAGTCGATTTCCCAATGTATGATCCAATCCCACTTCCAGAATTCGATGTGTTATTGTTGTGACAATGTAAATACTATTTGCCACCTTCTGTAAGTGTGACTTAAGGATGTCAAATTTCATTCTATGTAGATGTGTTTTCTGTGAAGGTTTATATTAGTTCCTGCTGTCAAGTGATACAGCAAAAAGAGCATAAAAGCTCATCACACTGGCTGTTGGTGAGCAAATCCTAGCTAGAGCTAGTTGAATATACTATCTCATGGAGTTCTGATCGAGTATTAACCCTAGGAAACAAATTACGAATCATTATAAGCAACCCTTTGTCTTCCTAGAACTGAAAGCTGTGGTTGTATCGTGTCCATTTCATTCTAGATGGACTTCAACTTTCAAGAAATTTACCAAATAAGTCCTAAACCTCATTTAGCAACAGATTAAATGTAATAGATGTGTGTGAGTGCGCACGAGCAAGGATAAAAAAATATTAAAGCTGTTGAACCAAATTATGTACCCACAAACTGGAGGTTTATAGGGGTATATGATCTTGCGGACGTAAGGTGGTGCCCATTGGTTTTAAGGCAAAGAAAGACTCTATTTCCCATTTCACACCAAGGATGTACATGTATATACAATGCAACCCAAAGGCATAAAAAGAAGTTAATCGCAGTCGATGAGATATTGAAGCTTTTCCATTACCAATTCCACAATATCATGAGACATGGAATGTCATTGAGCTGGAAAACAAACCCTAGTTAGGGAACACTCGTTAGGAACATCTATATTTGGAAGTACAAGGTTAATCAAAACTGGTCCCCCCCACACGGCTCCTTTCGCCATCATCACTCTCACCCAGCTAGTCTCTGCCCTTGGGCCAACCTATTGCAAAGTTTCAACCACTAGCTTTCTCAAGCCGGTGTGGACATGAAGCTGCATGAAGTTGAAGAGAATGCCAACGTCATGACTGAATGAGGAACGTCAAGGGAAAGCAGGAAACAAGAGAGAATTTGTGCTTTCTTCTGAAAACAGAAGGCAGTTTCACGTCGACTTCGACAGTCTTTGTAGGAGTGCATTGCACCATTCAAAGATAGAGCTACTTTCTTGGTAGAGAGAGAGAGAGAGAGAGAGAGAGAGAGAGGGTGTTAATTTTTGGAGGTATGACATTGAATGTGTTTTGGCCCCACGACTATTATATTTAATTTTATGAAAAATAACATAAATAATTCCTAAACTTGTTATACATGCTTAGTGGAGATTATCATTCTTCTGCCATAAATCGATAGTCTTCTTCTGCACTCATCTCGCCTAGATGCAGACTAACAACCAAAGATCCAAAACATCAAGTGGAATCTTGACAACAACCAAAAAAAAGAAAAAGATAAGAGTGGAATAAATTATTGGGTACCCATTTAATGAAACACTTAAAATATGATGAATAATGGCATTTTTCATGTTTTATAATATTTATAGTCCAAAAACTTGATATTACATTCGTGTCCATGGATCACGTTTCATCTTGTGAATCGACATAGATGGCTTGAGATTTCACACAAATGAAATCATGACCACATTTCGTCTTGTGAATCAATATAGATGGCTTGAGATTTCACACAAATGAAATCATGACTGTTTAAGGTGACTCTCGCCATTAATTAGTGATTGCCCATTGTTGTAATTTTAATATGAAATCCCATTTAATAATGGAGGCAAAACAAGGAATCTGAAAATATTTGAACTCGGAACTTTTTATTCTCATATTATGTGAGATTTAGTAACAACGTTGCCAACTATTTTAATCATCAATTTTATTAGAAAGAAGTAAGTCAATTACTTCATGAAATCAGAAAATAACCTGCTGTGAAACGATCACCTAAAAAGCTTACGGAAATTATGTGTACACGGAAGAATACCTCACTCAAAAAGGTCATAACAAGTGGAAGCCTATATATCCGTGACTCCCCGTGGCCAAGCAAGACACGAGATTGGAGAAGTGAAATGCAAGGAAAATCTGCAATTAATCTCCTGAGAGAGCAAGAATCACTTGGGTTACCATTCTTGTGTTTCGTTTCCCATAAATGGATCGCGAGGGCAAACCGTTTGAAGTACATTTCCCACAAGGAAGTCCCTCAGGAGGATGATCAGAGCATTAAAGAGAGCCCAAAGCACGTGATCATAATCGAAAACGACTCCAAATCCGATATTTGACTGCAAGAGGTAATAGGTTACCTCTGAAAATGTTTGGTATGTGGTCGATCTCTCACGACGAATGATCAAATCCCACTTCCCGAATTCGAGGTGTTTTTGTCGTGTCAGTGCAAACGATGTTTGGCACCTTCTGCAAGCATGCAACAAAAAGCTCCGCTGAGAAATTTAAGCTTTATTCTATTTAGGCGTGTGAGGAAGAAAGCTTCCTATGAAAGTTCATATTAGCTCCTGCTTTGAAGTTAATCAGGAAAAGAAGAATGAAATGGTCGTCACGCTAGCTATAGCTTTTCGGTGAGTAAACCCTAGCTAAATCTAGTTGTGTATACTATCTCATGAAGTTCTGATCAAGTGTTAACCTTAAGAAATAGAATAAGAATCGTCATAAGCAACCCTTTGTCTGCCTAGAACTGGAAGCTGGAGTCTTACTGTGTTCTTTTCATTCTAGATGGCCTCCCATTTTCCTGTAAGTTCAGCTGCTTCCTAACCTCATTGAACGAGTGTACTAGACATGTGCAAGTGCACGCGAGCGAGGGGAAAGGACTTTAAAGACGTCGGACCAAATTATGTAGTCATCGTTTTCTTGAAGTTAATATATACCTACAAATTCGGGGTATATAGGGGTATATGATGTGGAGACAAAGTAACGCTCTTTTCCCTTTTACTCCAAGGTTGCACATGTATATACAATGCAGCCTGCGAAACATAAGAAACTTAACCGTAGTCTATAAGAAGTTATTGCCAATGCCACATGACTGTGAGACATAGAATGTCATTGAGCTGGGAAAAAAAACCCGAGTCAAAGCGTACTTTGCTGTCATCACTCTCGCACTACTAATTTCCGCCTTTGGTTTCGTAATAATTTTTGATTTAGCTTCCTTCCAAAGAGATCTTGAGACGACTGCATTCAATATGCTCATGAACTAAACATCTATTTTAGCAAGAATAATCATAGATTTCGCCAAAGTTAGATCGAAACAACGTATTCTGTCCTCCATATCTTTTGTTTTCTTTTTTCTCCAGTAGCAGCTCGTACTTTTGCTAATCTCGTCTGTTGCAGATGACAGCTGTTCTCGAGCCTGAGTGCACATGAAGCAGCAGAGACAATCATGACTGAATGCAGCACTTCAGTCCAAGCGAAGAACCAGAAGAATCTGTGCTTTCGCCTAAAAACGGGAGGCAGTTTCACGCCAACTTCAACATCATCCTCTCCCCCCAAAATCGATGCAGTCTTCTTCTTCTGCACTTCATCTATCAGATCATGAAACTTTGTATCTCATTGTAGAGCAAGCAAGCACCTAACTACTTAGGTTTCTTAGCACGTGTCATAAGATTATGTTCCATTGTGTACATAGGCTGGCTATGAACATTCTACAAGAAAAGTAGGGATTGTAATTAGGTATGATTGATGAACCAAAGATCGAAATATTGCTAAGTAAAGGGTTTTGCATGGAAAAATTATCAAAAAAGTTCTAAATCTTTTATTCTTTAGCTAGTTCGGTATGAATTATTTTAATTGTGCCAATTGAATTCTAAATATTTTCAAATTTTGTCAATTGAGTTCATTCGGCCAATTTTGGCTGAAAATAGCTAACACGAATGCCAAAGTCCTAAATGGCATGGCCAATGCTAATGTAAAGAATTTTTAATAATATTTTTCAATTTGTTCTTTCCTTTGTTTTTCTCCCAACTCTGGCCAGCAAGGTCACCAATCAACTGTCGTCGATAGCAAGCGAGGGCCAATGACTCTCACCTAGCCTAGGCAAGGGCATTGCAACCCTTGCTAGACATAGGCGATGGTCTCTATGCTCTCGCTGACCATAGGCCCCTAGACTTGGTGAGGACATCGCGCTCACCAACCAACAATTGAGGATTGCTTGGATCTAAGGCAACTTGCCTATGACCAGCGAGGGGGTGGAGGCCCTTGCCCGTGGCCAATGAGGGTCACGACTCCCTTGCCTTCGTTAGCCTTTGCCAAAGGCAAGTGACCTTGCCGACCAAAGTTGGGAAAAAAACAAAGGAAAGAAAGAAGAGAAAAAATGAATATTCAAAAAAATATCATTAAAAATTATCCATGGAGGACAACCGGCTTTCACATTAACGATTTCCAATCAAAATTAGTTAGCTGGGCACATATGGCAAAATGTAAAAATGTTTAAAATCCAATTCGCACGATCATAAAATGTACGATTGAATTGATAAAGATACAATAGGTTTAAGGTTTTTTAGATAATTTTTCTGTTTTGCGTGGGAATGTGTTTTTGGAAGTTGAGTATGAGACAAAAGTGGTTGAGTGCTGTGTAGGTATGGAATGAGTGGGAGCACTACTTTTATTGGCAAAATGAAATATTGGGTATCATTTATTGAAACACTTAAGTTACGTTTCTTTTTTGGAAAATGAATTATTTGAAAAATTGATCTATGCTTAAAAAAATCAATCAATAACACAATGTTTTAATTATCGACAATAACTTATACCTGAATATCTTCGTAGGTGATAGAAACATTTTTTGAATGTTGATTTTTATAAGTAATCAAGGGCGATCGTTTTCTCATAAAGATTTTTTAAATTATTCGTTTTTGGAGAAACAAGTGAAACTTAGAATTCCAAGAATAATGAGCGATTTTTCATTTATTATGATATATAAAGTCTCGAATTCTAATATTACTTTTATGCAAGTGAAATGACAACCAGATTAAGATAGATCTTACGTCAATCGGCGATGACCTATTGTCACAATCTTGGCATTAAATGGCGAGATTGAACCAGGTTCATAAGGCGATACGTGTGGCGAACCTAATCAAACCGGCCAAAAACCGGAACAAAAAGACCCAAAAAAAAAAAAACCTCGGTGACACGACATCGTATCAGATTCCAGCCGGCCGAACCGGTCCACCCGATCCGGCCGGTCCGGTTCTCTCTGGACCGGCCCAAACCGTACGGCCGAAGGCCCATATAAACCTCGAAAGCCCACGTTTTTCCCCCATCTAATCCCCAACTTCCCTCTCTTTTCTCTCTCCAACTTCTTGCCAATTCTGGAAGAGAGAGAAAGAGAGAGAAAAGAGAATCTCTCAGCTCGAGCTTGAGCTGGACGCCGATCGGCGGTTGCCGAAGACCACGGCGGCGCTGCCAATCCCCTCCGGCCAACCCCTCCCCCTCCTCCACCGCGCCTCCGCCGTCGACTGCGCTCGCTCCCCCCGAACCGCCGCCGCCGCCGCCGCCGCAGTAAAGACTCGATCTTGAACCATGGATCTGGCGCCGGAAGAGCTGCAGTTCCTCACGATCTCCGACGTGCTCCGGGAGTCGGTGGCGATCCCGAAGCGGTCGCCGAAGACCTTCTACCTCATCACGCTGTCCCTCATCTTCCCGCTCTCCTTCGCCATCCTGGCCCACTCCCTCTTCACCCACCCGCTCGTGGCCCGCCTCCAGGACCCGCCGGCCGGCGACCGAGACGACCCGGGCCGGACCCGCCGCGAGTGGTCCGCCCTCTTCGCCTTCCAGTTCGGGTACCTCCTCTTCCTATTCGCCTTCTCCCTCCTCTCCACCGCCGCCGTCGTCTTCACCGTCGCCTCCCTCTACACCGCCAAGCCCGTCTCCTTCGCCTCCACCCTCGCCGCCATCCCCAAGGTGTTCAAGCGCCTCTTCGTGACGTTCCTCTGGGTCACCCTTCTCATGGTCGTCTACAACCTCGTCTTCGTCGCCTTCGTCGTGCTCCTCGTGATCGCCATCGACACCCGGAGCGCCGCCCTCGGGCTGTTCTCGCTCTTCGTGATCTTCGTGATCTTCCTGCTCTTCCTGGTGGTCCATGTCTATATCACCGCGCTGTGGCACATGGCGAGCGTGGTGTCCGTGCTCGAGCCCATCCTCGGGTTCGCCGCGATGAAGAAGAGCTACGAGCTGCTGAAGGGGAGGACCCTGATGGCGGCCGTCTTGGTTTTCGTGTATCTGGTGATCTGCTGGTTGATTAATGGGGTCTTCGCTGGGGTGGTGGTGCACGGCGGGGACAGCCACGGGGTTTTCGGGCGGATCGTGGTGGGCGGGTTCTTGGTCGGGGTGCTGGTGATTGTCAACTTGGTCGGGTTGTTGGTGCAGAGCGTGTTTTACTACGTCTGCAAGAGTTTTCATCACCAGGGGATTGATAAGACGGCTCTTCATGATCATCTCGGTGGGTATCTCGGCGAGTACGTGCCGCTCAAGAGCAGCATTCAGATGGAGGATATATGATCGGCTGCGATGCCGGATGGATTTGTAAGTTCTACTTTGGTGCTCTTGGAATGGATGTAAGACCATCCCGGTGGATTGTAAGTGGTTGTATTGTGTTGTTAAATAATGGTAATAATCGCGGAAAGTCCTGGTCTGATACTGGCTACCACTTTATCTTTGTTCCTTTCTTGTTTTACGTAGGTAGTGTTAGGGTCAATCCGAGAATCTGAGTTGTCTTACTGATGAAAACATTTATACCACGATGTTAGCTGTTAAAGGAAATTGCATAGTGTAATGTCCGTTTTCTGTACTTTCCTGTGATGTCTGTTAGTTTAATATTGTGTTCTGAGTCTGTTATCTGTTATGTTTAATGCTACATATCTGCCTTTTCCTGCTGCCCAAGCAGCTTGTAAATTGGTGAAAACAGTTATGGTTATCTACCACATGACTCAAATTAACGTTACTCATGCATCCAATTATTAATGGGTGTTCGAGAGCTTCTGTGAGTGGCTTTTAATTTCAGAATTTTGCGGTAACTGTACGTTCCCCTTGTGCAATTCAGGCATGGATTAGCTTTTATTTGTTCTGGTTATTCTTGGGTTTTGCTCTGTTTTATAGTTTTAGACTAGCAGGTGTCGGAAGTCATCTTTTGCCCAAGTTAGATGTTTAATACGAATCCTTGATGGACTTTAAATCAGAGCAGTGAGTCTAGATGCAAAATCTTTATGCTGGTATCGAATGATGTACTTTTCCCTGCATAGAAGGGAGTATTTTGCTATTCTTGTTGAAATTCATTAAAAAGAGTATCTGATTGGCAAGGGCCGAGTCAGAGGAAGACATCAGAGGCTTGCACTTGGAGTATTTAGTACATGCACAGAAAAAATATGCATAGCTAGGAATTTCTTTTCCAAATATGATTTGGAAGCGAAAGCTGTTTGGGATCTTCGACTGGCTCTTGAACATTTGCATTGCCTCTCTAAAATACAGAACCCAATGGGGCTTCGACTGGCTCTTGAACATATGCAGATGGGCATATCTAGGTTCATGTGTAGACATATAGAAGGAAATGTTCAGAGTTGTTAATTTCTACCCTGGCGCTTTTGGTTCATGTGGAAAGGACGTGTAGCTTGGTCCTTGGTTGTAGAAGTAATTACTTGAGATGGCTTATGCAGAGTGCGTGGTTAAAACGTCCATTTTTTATCGGCTCGTGATACTGCCGAATGTAGACATTAATGGATCAGAACCCAGTTGTAGGACACAGAGTTAGTTTTCGCTGATTGATCAGATGATTTATGTCTTCTCTATCAAGAAATGCTTCTCATACAGTCGTACGTGCGAATGAACTCATCTACTAAGCAGAATGAGGCCTTGCGTGCCTGGCATAGTATCTTGTGATTCAATTCTTCTTTTTTCTGCATTTGGTTTATCTTCTTTCAATACACTGAGCTCCGGCGTTTCAAGATCCAAAACTCGGTTAACGTCATTCCTAGCAACCAATTTCTCTCTGATCAGCATCGTTCTATTGTTGCACGGGCTACTACAATTAATATTACATGAGGGGTGTTAATTTTTCAGTCAGACAACATCAACTAATAGTCGCCAAAGTCATTCTCCAAGATGACGTCCGAAAGTCATTCTCCAAGATGACGTCTAAGTCATTCTCCAAGATGACATCCGAAAATGATCGCAGTTTACAATGCGATAGTCTTCGTCAACGGAACAATGCCAGTGCTTAGACTATCTTTCGGCTCTGTGAAATAATCAATCAGGAGAATGTTCTTTATGCTGCTTGACGAGAAAACCCAACTTCTCTTTATAACTTCATGCCGTTACCCTTAAAACAGGCTCCTCTGAAACGTGACAAGATTGTGCCATGCCCAAAGATTTTGGGGAAAAATCTAGACACCAAGGAAAGATTAAGTACTATTCTAATTATCTGATATTCTAAACCAGTATCCGCCTGTGGGCATTACGAAGCTTCTAATGATTTACTTGATGCAACATGGATTAATGAGGATTCATTTCTTGCCATCTGCAAGATTAATCGACCTAAGCATGTCTAGATGTGAGTAATTTTTCTTCCTGCTGGACTCGATACTACAAATCATCTGCGAAGTATTTATTATTCAGGATGAAGTATTTACATGCGAACAAGGACTAAGGAGTCATCTCATTGTCTTTGTCTACTCATTACACGATCAAATTTAACGGCTTCAAGCGAAACCATACAAGATAAGAAACTTGATTTGGAGACATGGTCAAAGCTCAAGGTACATCCTCCTACACAGATTGCTCTTGAACCAGAGGAAATTTAAAATGCAACATTATAATATTAAAAGCAAGACAATCCAATCAAATACCAAGCTTGACATGATTTCTCAGTAAGAGAGTACACCCTTACTCAAATGTCCAGTAGCATGCTAATGAGAAATAGGAAGATATAAGCACTTAGAAAAATGCCAGAAAGATGGAATGAATCTCAACAGGCACTAGCAGATAATGAAAGGCACCCCGTTTGTCGCACCAAGATGAGTTATCCATCTTCAAAGCCCAGCCTGATTTGTTGCTGGAACGCCATGCTGCATTAGTGATGATCCACATGGTATCCAAAGGTAAAAATGAGCCACCTATGTTTCTGAGCAATATAAAGGTAATCAGAGTCACCTCTTACATCCTCTCGATATGCATAGCCTCCAGAGAAGCACGGCGAAACAACAAATTAGCATATTATTCTTGCAAGGAACAGATCGGAAGCATCACTGTTTTGGTGGATTATTCTATTCCATTGTCCTACAGGACAAAGCACCCTTTCATGGGCTTCAACACAGAAGCTACCAAGAAATATTGGGAGGAGATAATGACAGTAAGGATATTTCATCAAAATTTGAGCTCTCTCTCTCTCTCTCTCTCTCTCTCTCTCTCCCCTCCTGGCAGTGACCTCCTGGCAGTGACCTCATCGAAGCAAAGCACCCTTCACCAGCCTGCTCACAGAAACTGCTACCGCTATACGGTAGAGATTTTGTATTCAGGTTGTGAATCTACTCCTCGTCTTCAGATATTTCCTGCAGAAGCTGCACCAGCTTATCTGACAGACCATTTTAATATACAAAGATGCAGAGCCACAACGACGACGACCGTCCTGCCATCTTAGGCACGCAAGTCCCAGAGGTCCTCTGCTCAATCACCTGAATGAACAGCAAGGAACCATTCTCTTACTTAGTTATGGCATGATTTGCAGATCAAAACTAATAAAGAAAATTGCATACATTGCCGCCAAGCTACATCTGGCACTTTGATAGGAAATGGAGTAGTGATTCTTGTGAAATGCAACAAAACATACATAACAGAAACTGCATTGGAGGTGCCAACAGATAGGCCACAATGCTGAGTTGCAATACCTGCACATGACTATGTAGACAATTTCTCAGCATGTGGAATTTCTGGGACCTTATTCTGTCTTCTCCTGTATGACAAAGAAAAACAATCATTGTTTTTTGAAGGACGACAAAGAAAATAACAATGAACTGGAAATAGCACCAACTTTTAATAAGGCAAAAAATTGTGCCCTTGTGAAGAGCTCTTCACCAACTATGGACAATTGCGACGCTACAACTCTCAAGGTTTACTACCAGGAGGTTAGTCGTCTTAAGGTTATGAACAGATTAAACACTGTATCAAAACCTTACCTCCCTTTTAACATCTGCCTTTTCATTTTCATGACAAGCGAGCCAAACAAATAGTTAAATAAACAATGTTCCTGATCTGGAATGGTACATATCACAAAGAAAAGTCATCTAGGGAAGAGCTAGTTAAGCCAAATGAAAGTAAGACTTGGCTGCAACAAAGACAATAATAACACCCACCACTAAATTGGAAACCCACCAAACCCCAAGGTCTTTTCTTAAAGTTTCCAACCTCATATTTTTACCAATTCTAACATGCGCTACATCATATGGTCATGTCTTCTCACTAGAGCATCTGATGGCCTTAATGAGTCTGCCTTTTTTTAAACAACAAAGTTTCCCTTACATCAAAGCAATATCTAGTCAATGAACCACCAAATCAGTGAGGTCGCCACAATCACGTACAGCAGCTGGAAACAGACAAGGTCAATTCAATACACTCACAATCACTCCCTCCCTTGCATCAAGTAGTTCTAGCCTACCAAAGTATATGCCTTCTAAGATCCATTGACTGGAATACTGAAGGAGTCAGAGGACATTCTGCCAATATCATAACTTGGCTTCAGGTACCAAAAAAGCAACAAAACATCCATGAAAGTACAGATATGAGTTCATACAGGGGAATCATTTGAGGATTTACTAACAAGAAGATTGTTACTAACCCATGGATGAGAAACGCGCGCACGATATATATATATATATATATAGAGAGAGAGAGGGGGGAGAGAGAGAGAGTTAAATACACAATAAAGGATTGGCAGAGAGTGAATATCATCCTGGCCCACAAAAAGTATTTGCAGAAAACTAAACAGAGTAACTTACAAAGAAAATAGTTTGGCGAGTGACTGTGGTCTCTCGTAGCCATCCTCCTTTTGTTCAGGCTTCTCTTTAGGCTTTTGTTTTCCTGACTGCCTTGATTCTGGTTTCCAGTTAGCGACTTTCAGAGACTGACCCAATAACTCAGCAATGCCTGTCGCCATAGCTTCTGCCTTCTTGACATATGGAAAAGTTTCCTCCTCAAAGTGGTGAGACAACCACAGATACATAGACACCACCTGATGTTTGGTCTCCAGATCCAAAAGCTCAGCATCATTTCGAGCAGAGCCCTTGGGCATGCCCATTGCTATATTAACAGGCAAGTTTTGACTATAAGCTGTGGCAAACCTCAGAAGATGATACATTGATTTTGGGTCTCTGATATTAACTGGTGCAAAACAAAAGTTGAAGCGATCTTCAAGAGATAGCCCTGGGACCTTCTCCAACATGTTTGCAACCTTCTTTATATGGTCGTGCCGACACAAGAAGTATGAGCCATCAAGACGGCAATTTTCACCAAATTTCTCAAGTAGCTTGCAGAACGTAACATTGGAAAGTTGGCAAGCAAAGACCTCAACCTGCTCAAAGAAAGGAAAGAGACCCACCTTCTTAACTTCTTCAAATGGCTGCTTTAAACACTCAATGAGGTACTCCAAATCATTAAGCTCAAAGGTAGTTGTAAGCCCATCAGGATATCGGCTTCCTCTTCTACCAGCTCTTCCTGCAATCTGCTTCACCTGTGATGCGGGAACTGGCACCATCTTATCGCCGTTATACTTCGAGAGAGTGTAAAACACAACCCTTCTGATATTAAGATTGAGACCCATCCCCACCGCATCACTTGCAACCAAGACATCATACTCATTGTCTTGATCATTAAACAAGTTAGCTTGCTGTCTTCGAGTCTCAGGTGGCAAGGCACCATATATGACACAGCAGCGGTGATTGGTGTGCTTCTCAATAGCCAATTTGACCTCAAATATTTCTCTCCGAGAAAAAGCAACTACACAATCACCAGATCGAACATTGCGAAGATCCGCGAGCAGCGTCTTGGCTTCAACAACCAGTGGCTTGAATCTGTCATAGTGACATTCATGCAACTCATCCCCAGTATCAGAACAGATTTTCCTCACCATATTCAGAACACTTGGATCCCCACAAACATGTATCTCATCGGCCTTAAGTCCTAGCAATGCTCTCGTCCATGCATAGCCTCTATATGGGTCTGCCATCATCTGGATCTCATCAATTACTGCCACGTCATATAAGTGATCAGTCGACACCATTTCCACAGTACAAGCAACATGGTTCGAGAAAGGGACATTCTTCTTTTCCTGCCCAGTGTGAAGACTACAGTAAACTCCCAAAGCATTCACCTTGTCAAACACTTCCATAGCCAATAACCTAAGCGGACTACAATAAACACCATTCTTTGCTTCCATGAAGCGCTGCAGAGCATTGTATGTCTTCCCACTGTTGGTTGGACCACAATGATATATTATCTTTCTTTTCATAGCTCGTGCAAAGGGAAACCAAGTGTGGGGCTTTGTCAAGTCAGCCGACTCAATCATGCCCCGAAACCGCTTAATCTCATCAGGAAATTCTTCTAAGCAAAACTCAACAAATATGGGGAACAAGAGCTTAACAGCTTCCTGACATGGGCCAAGTGAAATCAAGTACATGGTAATATCGGCGGGGCGTTTCTTGGAGAAAAAAACTTGGAATTTGCGGACTGCAGTTGGGAAAAAAGACATGCCTATGTAGATGGCAAGAGCCTGATTAGATGCCCATGGCGACTCCGCTAAACAACGAAAAATCTCCTGGAGGATCTTCCACTTATCTCGGCTCAGGTTCGCGCGCTCTTCAGAATCACGAAGTTCCCTGTACAAATCCACAGGATCACGCAATCCCACATTCTTGTAGGCAACATCTACGGTCGAACCAACACTACCGCCGCTTCCATCCTCTTCACCCATTACCATATGCCATTCATCGCTCTCATCCGAACCGCCATTCTCAACAAAACCAATTTGCTCGCGTGCATTTTCCCCCTTCAAATCATCTCCATCCCCCGCGACGGCTAACCGGCTGAGGCACTCGGCAAATTTCAAACTTTCTACGCCATCGCCATTTTCCCCGCCAATCACTTCAGACCCAAAAACACGCGCGTCCTCCAAATCCTTCCCTTTGTCCGCCGACGAGCAATACAACCTCGCGTCCACCGCACTCATCACCCTAAAATACGGGCTCCTGCAAAGCAGATTCTTCCGAAGCAGCAACTGCCCCAAACTCCTAGAAACCGGGCGACTTCGAGCATCGAGATTCGGGTCGAGCCCGCGATCCCGAGAAGCCGCCGAGCGGCCGAACTGCCCGCTGCCCGAACCGAAACGCCTGTACGACAACAGGGCTCCGTTCCTGGAACCGTTGTCCCTGGAGCGGCACATCCGAAGGAGGGAAGCGGCGGCGGCGCCTCTCGCCATTACCGAATGCTCGCAAGCAGCAGCAGCAGCGACCGATCGATTGAAATTCAGCTGCGAAACGCGAAGCCCGGGCTCAAAGATCGAAACTTTCGGGGTGGGGGAGAAGAGAAGGAAACGAAACCCTAGAGGCGTGATGAATTGGAAGATGTCATGTGCGAGCACGAAGATTCATGGTAATGGCTGCGCCTGCGCGGCTCGGAGCTGGAAGATTTTCCGGCGGAAGCTGGAAGAAGAGGAAAAGGGTTTACCGGGAAAACAGGGAAAGAAAGAAAGAGGATCGGGTCGGGTCGGTTCGGGTCGGATTTAAAGGCCGGGTTTGTCGCGGCCCAATATGAGGATGATGGATGGGCTTCATGCGGGTATGGGCTTTGGAATCAAGTACAATTTGACTTCTTCTTTCTATATATTTCCTCTTGGTTTTTTTTGAAAATGATTTCCTCTTGGTTTAGCCACCACCATATATGTAGGGTGCGTTTGGGAGCGCATTTACAAGTAATTCAAAGATTTTGGCGTAAAGTTTTGCTTTGAAAATGCTGAAAGTGCAAGACAAATGGCCGTTGTTTTGGGCTTCAGTGTCTTCGGGAGGCAACTTAAAAGGGTTTAATAGAGTTTTTTCATTGAATCCTCCTCTCATTGATACAGCCTCGCCATCGCGGCCACTTGACGTGGCCTACTCGTCATTAGCGGGGATCATGGCCTAGGAATCTTTGCAAAGAGAGAGCCACGGCCGATCATATCTCTTTGCTGTCTCATTTCTGTAATATCTTTTTTTTATCTCTCATATTTCATAAATTATTTTATAAAATGTATATTACATTAGTTACCGAAAGTATGCATATCTTAAGGCTGCGTTTGCAATCGGGATAAAATTCGGGATAGAATATAATTTATCCTATCCTATATTTGGTGCTCGCTCAGGACAGGATAAAGTCGGATATGAAGAGGATATAGGTAGGATAAAATTACCCCATGGGAGAAGTGGGATAAAGATGAATATGATTTATAATATTTATAGTAGGAAAGTTATTTTTCTCAAATAACAAATCTATTAAATTAACAAAATTGAAATTATATCTCAATATAAATAATAATTTGAATTCTAATTTAAGAAATTAAAAATGAAAAAAATAGAAATTTATTTTAAATTAATCTTACTTTATTTTATATATTCAACTTTAATTATATCTTATGATAAACATTCAATCTATAATTTAAATATTTATATTTATTATATATTTTAGGTATTTTTGTATTTTAGGTATGTTAGTATAGTTTACTATTTGATAAAATTTCATTAAATAATGATGAAAGGGGAAAAAATAAATAATAAAGAAAATAATATAAAAAAGAGGAAAAAAATAAAATAAATTAAGGAATAATGTTACGAGAGATTTTCACCATCTCCATTTATGAACATTTATGTTCATTTATAATGATATGCCATTTAAATAAAATAAAAAAATGTACATGATATAATATGAATATATCCAACTTTAATACTACGATTCACCAAACTATGGATTGGATATAAAAAAATCTCAGAATTTCATATCCTATCCAATCCAGTCCTATCCCGATTAGAAATTCGAACGTTCAAACTTAGCCTAAGAGATATCTTTAAAGTCAAAGTCCTTTATCCAGATGCAAAGTCATGATGCCAATCCTCTCCCAAATGCATGGACATAGGAATAGGAGTCGCAGTCCAGGTTCGTTGAACGATGACATTTACACCTGGGTACATAATATCTAAGTTCTAGAAGTTCCAAAATATCGATGAAGGGCATGAAAAGACGTCATAATTATGTCATATCCCACAAAAAAAAAGTGAAAATATAATAGTAAAAATAAATTTTCGGACAAAAATGTTTTGACTACAGGTAATATTAATTTAAGATATGATGCAAGAGAAGCACTAATATGATAAACGTGGCAATCGTAGGGAAGCTTTCCTACGTCATTTCTGCAATTTGCGTAGTCTTCTTGTTCAAGTTCTTATCCTCTCATTGGAGAATTAAACCATATAAAATCTGCATTCTTCTCTTTCTATGCATCATCGATTTTATCAAAAGGCGCACGCATCTCCCACTCCAACTTCGGGCTTTCACTTTATCCTCGAAGCTCTTATTTATTTGCATCTAATCCAATTAATAAATGGTTACGTATAAGTAAGGATCTCAACGGGTCAATTTAACTGAAAAAATTATCCAAAAAGTTTTAAATTTATTGTATATTTATCAATTCAGTCATAAACTTTTGAATTTTGTCAATTGAGTTCATCTAGCCAATTTTAGCTGGAAATCGATAACATAAATACAGCATATCCTACATGAAATGGCCAGACGGTTGACGCTAAAATAGACAATTTTATAATTTTTAAAAATATTCTGAATCTTTTTTTTTTTTTTTCTTTTCCTTTCTTTTCTTCCAAGCTTGGTGAGTGTTGCTAGTCGACCCTCGCCGAACTTGGTTAAAAAAAAAGGAAAAAAATAAAACCATCAAAATATTTTTGAAAAAAATTATAACAAAAACTATTCACATTAACACTAGTCATCTTACGTAGCATTATCAGTATTCACATCAAATATTTTTAATTAAAAATGGTTGAATTGACTCAATTAGCAAATTATCAAAATGTTTAGCACTCATTTAACAAAATTGAAAGGTTTATAATTGAATTAACAAAAATATGATAGATTTAGGACTTTTTATATAATTTTTTGACTCAATTTAGGTCCTCACTTATACCTAATCCAATCCCGACATTAAGGCTACGTTTGGTCATTTGAATTTCTAATCGAGATAGGACTGAATAGGATAAGATATGAAATCAGGATTTTTTTATATCATGTCCATTGTTTGGTGAATTACGAGTATTAAAGTCGAATATGTTCATATTATATCATGTACAATTTTTTTATATAAGTGGCATATCATTATAAATGAACTTAAATGTTTATAGACTGAGATGGTGAAAATCTCTAGTAACATTATTCCTTAATTTATTTTTATTTATTTTTCCTTTTTATGTTATTTTCTTTATTATTTCTTTTTTCCCCTTTTATCATTCTTTAATAAAATTTTATCAAATAGTAAACTGTACTAACACACCTAAAATACAAAAATACCTAAAATATATAATAAATAGAAATATTTAATTTATAGATTGAATGTTTACTATAAGATATAATTAAAGTTGAATATATAAATTAAAATAAGATTGATTAAAAATAAATTTTAATTTTTTAATTTTTAATTTCTTAAATTATAATTCAAATATTATTTATATTAAAATATGATTTCAATTTTGTTAATTTAATAAGTTTTTTATTCAAGAAAAATAACTTTCTTATTATGGACATTAGAAATTCTATCCACCTTTATCCCACCTCCCCATGGGATAATTTTATCATGTCTATATCCCTATTATATCCGACTTTATCCTATCCTGAGCGAGCACCAAACGTAAGATAGGATATCCTATCCTGAATTTTATCCCGATTGCTAAACGCAGTCTAAAGGTTTATAAACTTTTGTGACTAATCGAAGATTTGACCCACATAGAAGTTGAATCTGAAAAAGTTCAAATAGGTCGGGTTATCGGGTTTCTTTTTTGGTGTTTCGTATCGATTTAGGGAACCATGAAAAACACATTTTTTTTATTTACTACAAGCCTGAAAGAACATGAAATTTTTTGTTTGAATTTTAGTTCTAAGTTTTTTTTACCCTATTTCACTAGTACTAGCCATCAAGATAATGAGTGACGATACATATTATTATTCGTAGATCAATTCAATTAACACGTTGTCTTCTAAGCTCAATTTACCAACTTTTATTTGTCTCTTACAAACGCCTTAAACTTATCAATCCTTAATTGTCTGATTTTCCATTTTCCCCCATTAGTTTACCAACTAGTTTTGATTGATCAAGTTTCACTGGAGTTGCTTATCAAGATTTATTTAGTTTTTTTATAAATAAAAAAAATTCGCCAACTTCCCTATTGAGTTACCAACTTTTTTTTCCTTACTTTCTGATCCGTTAAATTAACCAACTTTTTTGTTGCCTTACTTACCAACCCATTAAATTAACCAACTTTTTCCGTTTTAAAAATTATCTAGCGATTATCAACTTTTATCTGATTAAGTTATTAACAAATTTTGCGTTAGCTCTTATTTCAGTTGGTCCTCAACGTTTATTTGGTCTTCTGAGATTACCAATTTCTCTTAACTCTAAAAAGCATTGATTTTTCTTATCATTTGCAAACTATTATATACCTTTCTTACCAATGCATCATATTTTTATCAACAACTATATGAAATTACCAATCTTTATGTGAGTGACTTATAACTCTTCTCTAGTTAAATTATCAACTCTCATTTGAGTTGTTTGCCAAGGCTTATCTGTCGTTGTTCAAGTTACCAACTTTTCTATTAAGTTACTATTTTCACTTGCCTTGCCTGCAATTTTTCGAATTTGACAACTCTTTTTGGAAATCAACCTCAATTAGAGTGATTACCTACTTTTCTCCATTTATGTTACTAACTAATTTTGAGTTAAACTACCAATATTTATTTGATTTTTTTCTCCAATATCAACTTCTCTAATCTCTAAGTAAATTCTCTTATATTTTACCAACTTTTATTTACCTTTTTAACGACTGCTTAAATTAATCAACCATTATATGAAATTAGTCATCGTTATTTGTGTGATTTACAAACTTCCCTCTATTTAAATTACCAAATAATTGTGGATTATCAACTCTCATTTGAATTTATATCCAATATTTACATTTTTTTTATAAATTATTAGTTGTTCTTTTGAGTTACAAGTTTTATTTGCTTTGCTTATTAGTTTTTTACATTTACCAATTTTAAAATTTACTGACCTCATTAGAGTGATTGCCAACTTTACCTTAATCAAGTTATCGACTAATTTTGCATTACCAACTCTTATTTGAATCAATCACCAATACCAATTTGTTATTTTTTCATTTTCAATTTCTCTTATCCTGACAAAAAAAAAAAAAACTCTTATCTTTTACCCATTTTTCTTTACCTTTCTTAGCAACACTTTAAATTGACCAATTATTAGATGACATTACCAACATTTCTGCACCACTTACCAACTTTTCTCCTACAAGGTTATCAATTCCCATTTGAGTTAACTACCAATGTTGCATTATTTTTTTTTTCAAATTCACCAATTTCTCTATGTAGTTTCCATTGCCATATAATTTCGGATTATGAGAATACAAAAATCATAATGAATTCTAATTGTGAGCTTTTGTTCAGTGAAAATAAAATGGATATTCAAAAACGAACACAATGGACCGGTGGCTCATAGTCTCAATCACTGCTCACCATAATTGACTTTAGGATTATGTATATTGGTTGCGTACCCTCTTTTTTTTGCCACGTGGCTTTTTAGCTATTGAATTAGCAATAATGATGATCTCGATGAAAATGGTTGATGATAATAATGAAAAGCATATGTAAATAGTAAGCATTAAGTGCATTATCTCCAAACTTGACCCGACGAATATTGAAGCCCCAGCTTCACTGCATCCAAATGTATAAAAGACAGGACGAGCTCATGATACCGACCTCTTCTCTTAAACCTCAAATCACCGTAAATACCGACGAATTTGGTGGGATCCTTGGTGAATAGAGCAAACCATTTCACTGCTACCCTTGAGTATATTTATCAAAATGGGTCATAAACATATTTCTTAATTCAAATTTGATGGACTAAGTTGCTATATGGATTAGTTATATTTAGTAAGTGGATCATAAATAGGTTTTAACCCAAGGGTTTAAAATGAGTGTTAAATGCGTTTTCAATTTATTTAGACCTAATCTATCTCTACAATTTTCTCTTTTCTCTCTCAATCTAGCACTTGCTCACTCCGTGCTTTCATCTTACTTTGGATATGAATTTTCCTAGATTTAGTTAAATATAGAAGTGTTCGAACCATATAAATCAGGTTGGATATGCATTTGGTCAAATATGAGTCACTGGTGTTGTATTCCATGAAAATAGATCAATTTGGATTAGACCATTTTCAATCCGATCCATTCATTTGATAGATTTACCCTTGATTCACTTGAAAATACATACTTACTACGTTTGAATCAATGGAAAATAATCTTTTATCAATTAGCAAATTGACAGTATTTGTCTATTCATACACGTGGAAGCATTAATATCCAACCGCACCACGTGTGCCAATAATACTGCAATTACCCCGCGCTGATCATGATAATTAAATTAATCCGGGGGCCTTGATTCCTTAGTAGTTTATTGTGACCATGATGCCAAATCAGAGCTCCTAGGATTGCACGGACATGTACCTAACGTTAATGTATTTCAATTATGATGTGCTATTTTAAGTTTAAATATGATCTTTCTTTATTAATTGACGAAGTTATAAAATTGTTTGTGCTTTTGTCTGATTTGAACTGCTGATGTCGACGTGTTTATCAAATGTTTTGATCTTGTCTATCATTTAAAATTCATTAATGATTGATGAAAATATTAGAACAAACTATTTGTGTTACATATCTTAATTCTTAAGAGAGTTATGACTACTTACTATGATTTTTTTAAGATAACGAGTTCTACGTAACATGTAATAACAAGGTGAAGCATGATAATCGACCATGGAATTTCCTAATTTAATATTGGGTTAAAGGATTTTTTAGCCTAATACTTATACTATTGGAAAAAATAAACCAATCTCTCTTAACAACATAAATCAGAAGTTAGTAATTAATTGTGCTAATCTAATTCTTCATATACTAATTTGCAAATTAATTAGTTTGCAACCCAAATTAGAAGGAAGAATGTTCAAGCAATCGATCTTGTCTCACGCCTTATCTTCTTTTTAGATTCATAGACAGCTGACATGAAATCTTGTCCACATTATTATATTATCTCTTAAAATTATAAAATAGAAAATATATTTCTCCTGCCAAAAAAGATAAAAAAAAATTGAATTCAAATGAATATTGGGTTAGCTGAAAATGAAAGAGGCGGAATACACACATCTGCAGAGGCTACATGAAAATGGTCCTGTTTCTGGAAAAGTCTTTTTAAAAGCCAGACTGTCCCCGTTGCTACTTACAAATGGAAGTTAAATAAGAAAAAAAGGCAAAATTCTATACTATGCTTTATAAAAAATAAATTCATTGGGCCGCCCGACGATATCCGACACTTTACTCCTGAAAATTAATAAATCTATATAAATATATAATTTCGAGAGTCCCATAAGACTTTCCAAGTTGTTGCCGTGCAAGATACTATTAATCCTTGCCTCTGAGGATCTAGGAGGATGTCATCTATACATGATAATGTTTCTTTTTATGCACAGATTATTTTCTTCTTGACTAGATAATTTATTCATCATCTTTTATGCGGTAGGACTTTTCCAACTATTTTTCCGTAATTTCCCGAGTGAAGATTGATGAAATTTAAGCAGAGAATAAATGACAACTTTAATAAGAAACGTTCATCTTCGCACAAGAAGAAATTAACTTTGAAATTATTTGACATTGTTATTGTACTTTTTTTTTACGAGTATTTTAACTTGAACTAGGCATCGCAACTATATAACGTCTACTTTACACATAAAGCAAGATATTTCGTGCTTGACGAGTAAGAAAAGGTAGTGAAATAGCAATCGTTGTTATTGATAAATCATATTCTTGAGAGAACATGTCATCTGTATTAAATTGCCATATGTCCAAAGGTTTAGAATCGATCGAACAATTTCACCAAAACTTACGCCCTCGATCTTTAGTAACCTTCGTCAAACACATCATTGATCGATCTACCATTACGCTATCACTATTTAACCACTTAGGATTCCCAATAAAAAATTGCATAAAGTAACATATAAAATGAGATAGGAGTGAACACAAGAATATGAAACCAAGCAGATTAGATGTGGAATTTTGAGGTAGATCACTTGCAAGTGCTCAAATGCCATACGGAATCTTATCAGATCACTACTAACGTTCTGCGATCTAAATTATTATTTAAATGGTGACAATATTTCTATCTTGTGAATTTGCTATCTCTTGTTTGGACAAATTGTTCAAAAAGTCATAAACTTGCAACTATGTCAATTCAGTCTTAAATTTTTTAATTATGTCATTTTAATTATAAACATTTTCATATTTTGTCAATTAAATCCATCCGGCCAATTTTGATAGGAAATCGTTGACATAAATGCTGGTTGACGCTAACGTAAACAATTATTAATAATATTTTAAAAAAAAATTTCAATATTTTTTCATTTTTTCCCTTTTCTTCTTCAATTTGCCAATGGTCAACCACTAGCCACAACGATGGCGAGCAGGCTGGCCTCGTGTGGGCGAGGCGAGCGTCAACGAGGGCTCCCCTCGCCAAATCTAGCTTGTGGCGACTTAGCCTTTTTTTGAATTATTTTTTTATAAAAAAATAATTCAAAAAATATTAAAATATTATTAGAAATTATTTATATTAGTGTCGGTCATGCCATATAGGACAAATGGCATCAATATCGGTGATTTTTAGTCAAAATTGGTTGGATGAATTCAATTGACAAAATATTGACAAAATTAAAATATGTATGACTGAATTGGTAAAAGTATAATAGATTTATATTTTTTTGGATAATTTTCCCTCATTTGTTCTTATGAACATCACATCTACCGTGACTAATGTCATTTGAGTTTATTTGCATTCATGCAAAAAACCGACAGGAAAAATTACTCAATCAATCAACACTGATCCGATGGACAGATCATCGTTAGTCGTCCTATGTGACACACTACATTGTTAACAATTTCTGACGACACAATGGCTCCATTGAAATTTCAAGTGAAAGGTTTATAACTGAATTGACAAAATTAAAAAGTTTAGGATTAATAAGCATTTGTATAGTAAGTTTAAGACTGATCGAGTAATTTCCTCGAAACTTACACCTTCGATCTTTAGTAACCTTGGTCAAACACATCAATTGATTGATCTACCACTGCGCTATTACTATTTAACCACTTAGGATCCCCAATAAAAAAAATTGCATAAAGTAGCACGTAAAATGAGACCGGACTGAACACAGGAATATAATATAAAGTCAAATTAGACGGGGGATATTTCGAGGTACCCCACTTGTAAGCGCTCAAATGCCATACGGAATTTAATGAAAACGATAACAAATGTCCTACAATCTAAATTATTATTAGAATGGCGACGACAGTAAATAATAATTATCAAAGTTTAGTTTTACTGTTAAGAAAAGTAGCTTTATTTTTTTGTCGAAAGAAAAGGGTTGAGTGTTTGACTTTTCTAACAATTGCAAAAGCAAAAATGATAATAATCTTGACCCACTCCGGATAAACCTGGCCTTATCTTTTCTGTCCAATCCTAAACGGATGTACAGATTCGAATCACGCAAGCGCGAGTGTCCTAGTTAGATTAGATATGACTAACTTAACGACAAAAAAATACTTCAAATTATTCGAGATTGAAAGGTGTATCATTTCGTTATGATGTAGGGAGAAAATCATGACCTCAACCCTGTCTAATCAACTGCTTATTGTATTTTAACACCGTTTTATAGTATCAAATAGAAGGCCTGTTCTCTACCAAGGATACCAAAAACAAATTGTATTTTTCTTGTGATTTCTAGCATGATTAATAAAGGGTCAATACCCTAAAAAATTCCAAACCGGTACACTTGTGACAAATTTACCCTAAACTATTTTTTTGACCATGAAAAACCCCAAACTGGTATACCTGTGACAAATTTACCCCGACTGATCATAAAAAATCCTAAATTGGTACATTTATGACAAATTTACCCTCAAACTAATTTATTCGACCACAAAAAACCCCAAACTGATAAATTTGTAACAAATATACCCTCCGCTAAATTGGATTAATACTACAAAAAAATCACAAAAATTGTAAATTGTGACAAACGGAGCGTAAAATCCCAAATTGATATACCGATCAACTGTCAAGTATCATTTAACTTAATAATTTCACCGTAAAATTTAACAAAAACTAACAGAGGGTAAATTTGTCACAAGTGTACTAGTTTTGGGTAAATTTGTCAAAGGTATACTAGTTTGGGGTTTTTGGTGGTCAAAAAAATAGTTTGGAGTAAATTTGTCACAAATGTACCAGTTTGGGGTTTTTCAAGGTATTAACCTATTAATAAATTCGATTGTCCTTTTACATAAGGAAGAGGGCCATGTCCACCTGAAAACGGATGTGCCTGCCGGTTCTTTGAATCTTGAACTAGGCATCGCGACTATATAACGTCCACTTTACACATAAAGCAAGATATTTCATGCTTGACGAGTAAGAAAAGGTAGTGAAATAGCAATCGTTGTTATTGATAAATTATATTCTTGAGAGAACATGT
Organism: Eucalyptus microcorys; assembly: GCA_014182515.1. Classification (NCBI taxonomy): domain Eukaryota; kingdom Viridiplantae; phylum Streptophyta; class Magnoliopsida; order Myrtales; family Myrtaceae; genus Eucalyptus; species Eucalyptus microcorys. The sequence continues at coordinate 41,749,644 of CM024566.1, forward strand.
CATCTGTATTAAATTGCCATATGTCCAAAGGTTTAGAATCGATCGAACAATTTCACCAAAACTTATGCCCTCGATCTTTAGTAACCTTCGTCAAACACATCATTGATCGATCTACCATTACGCTATCACTATTTAACCACTTAGGATTCCCAATAAAAAAATTGCATAAGGTAACATATAAAATGAGATAGGAGTGAACACAAGAATATGAAACCAAGCAGATTAGATGTGGAATTTTGAGGTAGATCACTTGCAAGTGCTCAAATGCCATACGGAATCTTATGAGATCACTACCAAATGTTTTGCAATCTAAATTATTATTTAAATGGTGACAATATTTCTATCTTGTGAATTTGCTATCTCTTGTTTGGGCAAATTGTTCAAAAAGTCATAAACTTGCAATTATGTCAATTCAATCTTAAATTTTTTAATTATGTCATTTTAATTATAAACATTTTTATATTTTGTCAATTGAGTCCATCCAGTCAATTTTGATAGGAAATCATTGATATAGATGTTGGCCGACGCTAATGTAGACAATTATTAATAATATTTCAACATTTTTTTTCAATTTTTTTTTTCCTTTTTTCCCCTTTCTTCTTCATTTTGCCAATGGTCAACCACTAGCCACAGCGATGGCGGGCAGGTTGGGCGAGGGCAAGTGTCGACGAGGGCTCCCCTCGCCAAATTTAGCTTGGGGCGACTTAGCCTTTCTGAAGGCTCGACAGTTGCTTGTGCAATTTGCTTGGAGGATGAGTTGCCGAGCTCGCCAAGATCTAGAGGCTCAGCCATCACCGCTACGAATTTTGAACCGAATTGGTTATGGCTGTCTTCAATTGCCTCGAGGCCTCGATTTTGTGACGATGCCAAGCTCAACGCTACCTCAAGCCACCCACTCCATCTCTACCCCTCGCTCGTCCCCATCTTGATCCGTGCATGCTCTGCTCAATCACCAGACAGCACGTTCCTTAGTTGTGGCCATCGAGCTCGCCGAGATCTCGACCGCCACAGGTGGAGGTTGCGATCGAGAGTGGATTGGTGGCCAACCCTTGCCAAGCACCTAGGCGAGGCCGGCCTGCCTAGGCATCGCATGTGGTCGATCACTAGCAAAAGGAAGAAAAAAATCAAAAAAATAATAAAATATTGTCAAAAATCATTCACATAGTGTCAACAAGGATGCGACATCAATATCAGTGATTTTTAGTCGAAATTGGTTGGGTGAACTCAATTGGCAAAATATGAAAAATATTTAGGACTTAATTAATAAAATTAAAAAATGTAGAAATGAATTAGTAAAAGTATAATAGATTTATATTTTTTTGGATAATTTTCCGTCATTTGTTCTTATGAACATCACATCTACCGCGACTAATGTCATTTGAGTTTATTTGCATTCATGCAAAAAACCGACAGGAAAAATTACTCAATCAATCAACACTGATCCGATGGACTGATCATCGTTAGTCGTCCTATGTGACACACTACCTTGTTAACAATTTCTGACGACACAATGGCTCCATTTCAAGTGAAAGGTTTATAACTAAATTGATAAAATTAAAAAGTTTAGGACTGATCGAGTAATTTCCTTGAAACTTACACCTTCGATCTTTAGTAACCTTGGTCAAACACATCAATTGATTGATCTACCACTGCGCTATTACTATTTAACCACTTAGGATCCCCAATAAAAAAAATTGCATAAAGTAGCACGTAAAATGAGACCGGACTGCACACAGAAATATAATATCAAGTCAAATTAGACGGGGGATATTTCGAGGTACCCCACTTGTAAGCGCTCAAATGCCATACGGAATTTAATGAAAACGATAACAAATGTCCTACAATCTAAATTATTATTAGAATGGCGGCGACAATAAGTAATAATTATCAAAGTTTAGTTTTACTGTTAAGAAAAGTAGCTTTATTTTTTTGTCGAAAGAAAAGGGTTGAGTGTTTGACTTTTTTAACAATTGGAAAAGCAAAAATGATAATAATCTTGACCCACTCCGGATAAACCTGGCCTTATCTTTTCTGTCCAATCCTAAACGGATGTACAGATTCGAATCACGCAAGCGCGAGTGCCTCCTAGTTAGATTAGACATGACTAACTTAACGACAAAAAAATACTTCAAATTATTCCAGATTGAAAGGTGTATCATTTCGTTATGATGTAGAGAGAAAATCATGACCTCGACCCTGTCTAATCAACTGCTTATTGTATTTTAACACCGTTTTATAGTATCAAATAAAAGGCCTGTTCTCTACCAAGAATACCAAAAACAAATTCTATTTTTCTTGTGATTTCTAGCATGATTAATAAATTCGATTGTCCTTTTACATAAGGAAGAGGGCCATGTCCACCTCAAAACGGATGTGCCCGCGGGTTCTTTGAATCTTGTCGGCGAACTATATGGAGAATTAAAAACTGCTAAATCTATTATATTTTTACCAGTTGATTCCTAAATTTATTAGTCACACCAATTGAATTATATATATTTTCACATTTTGCTAATTGATTTAATTCAGTTAATTTCAATTAGAAATTGCCAACACGAACGTTAACTATCTTAGATGACACAAGCGGCATTGATGTTGACATTTTTAAACAATATCTTAATATTTTTAAATTGTTTTTTTAATTTCATTGATTTTTCCTTTCCTTTTCTTTGTTTTTTGGAGTGAGGGCTGGTGAGGGGACCCAATATTATTGAGGGTCGCTGGCCCTCATTGGAAAAATCAAAATAAATAAATAAATAAATAAATAAAAGAAAAGGAAAAATGTAAAATATAAAATATTATTAAAATATTTTTATATCAATGCCGGTCACGGCCGATGTCTAAATTAGTAATTTCTTGCCAAAATTGGCCGGATAAATCCATGACTCAATTGGCAAACGTGAAAATGATTATGACTTAGTTTTATGATTAATCGACATAATTAAAATGTTTATAACTAAATTAACGAAAACACAATAAATTTTGGGCTTTTCTTAGTAATTTTCCTGTAAACTATATATGTTGTGGTGTTAGATTGACTTTAATCGGTAAAACTAATGCGCATGACTGGTGGCCCACGATTTTAAATCATGAGAACAACGAAAAAATCTAATTGAACTTTAATCATGACCAATCTTCGTTGAAAATGAAATGGATATTTGAGATAGATCACAATGTTTTTTTTTTTTTTTTTTGGGGGGGGGGGCTGCTGGCGGCTTATAGTCACAATCACGGCTCACCATAATTGAAGGTAGGTGTATGTTACATTCATCTGAAGGCGTGGGGTATAGATACAACGCTGATTAAACTGGTTATGAACCCCTTTTCTTGTTCGCCACGTGGCTTTTTCTACAGCTATTGGATTAGCAATAATGACGATGGTGATGAAAATGACATGGACATATGTCAATCGTAATTCGTAAGCATATCTCCAAATTCAGACCTAACAAGCATCGAAGCCCTAACTTCTTGGCGTTCCCGAATGTACAAAAGATAGACAATCATGCTCGTGATACCGACCTCTTCTCCTAACCCTCGGCCTGTCTTGATTACCGACAAATTTGGGTGGGACCAGCAGAAAAAACAAAGCTGCACCATCTGTTATGTACTCTCGACCCAGTTGAAAAAGTCGTACTTCCTCTAATATGAAATTAATGGAGATTACGCAATTTTTTTTTTTTTTATATAACGTAAGCTTTTATGATCAAGCCAATTGACATTATTTTGTCTTTCTGTTTTATAATCTCCTTGGAAATTTTCTTCCACACACGTAGAAGCATTAGTTCTGACCATATCAGGCATGCCAATAGTACTTTGATTTTCCAAGGCTAATCATGATTATTTAATTAATCCGAGGGGCTTGATTCTTAAGAAATTTTTTGTGAACATTATGCCAAGTTGGGTCCCACCTCCTAAGATTCGCATGGACATGCACCCAACTTTACTTTAGTTGGATTATGACGTATCTATTTTAAATTGAAACTGATATTTTTTTTTTCTTAAATGATTGACGAAGTTATAATATTGTTCCCCATCTTATATTATTCCAACCATTGAAGTTGACGTTTTTATTAAATATTTCAAATCTAACGCCAACCTTCTATTCATATAATATTTCATTTTGTCAGTAAGGAGGACGATTCAGATGTTCCGTTTTAAAAAACGATGGATATTTTTTTTTTCCTTTGGCCAATAGATTTCTGAAGGAGCTTATAAGTGTATAAAAACCGGTTAATAATAAACGCATCGATCGTATGATTTCTTTGTAAACTATGGGTAATTATAAACAGTTTAATGAAAATGCAAACTATTTTTGTCAGTTTACAAATTATCAAACTAGCCTTATCATTTAATTATTTTATTTATCTTTCTTATCAACAACTTAAGTTTATCGATCCTTATTTGCATTTACAAATCTTTATTTCGGTAACTCACCAACTTTCTTTTGCAGATTAAGTTACCAATTAATTTTGAGATGCATACTCTCATTTGAGTTGCTTATCAACATTTTTACAGTATTTTTAATTTTTAATTTTGTTATATGATCTACCAATTTTTGTATGTCTCTCTTACAAGCACATTAACTTTATCAAACTTCTATTTATTTACTTAACTAGACTTTTCTCCTATTACCTTACCACGTTTGATAAAATTTCACTTTAAATTGCTTATCAACATATACTTAATTTTTCTTTTTTAAATCACCAACATTTATATCAAATTACCGACATTTACATGTCAACTCATTAAATCTACCAACTTTTTGTTTAGAAATTATAGAACGATTACCAACTTTTAACCTCTTAAATTAAACTCACTAACAAGTTTTGCTTTCACAATTGTCTTATGAATTGGTCACCAATGTTTATTTTTATTTTTATTTTCAAATTACCAACTTCTGTTAGCTCTGACAAAAAGACTTGCCCTTAAGCTTGTAATGCTGCAGCCGGCTTGGGCGAAAATTAACCAAATGTTTTGCGCAATAGAAGCTCTATTCCTTCATTCAATCTATTTTACAAGCATTAGCATTTCTACCTGATTAGTCTTGTAGATTAGTCGACTTCAAAGCTTGGATCTTTTTGCTCAATTTTTTATTTCCTGTAAATAGGAGCTTTGACGAATGCGCAAACCAATTAATTTGCATCCCAATGATAGAAGGAAGATATGTTCATGGAATCGATCTCATCTAATAATTATGAAAATGGAAGAGGAGTAGTCCAAACACACACATCACTGTACAAGGAATGCGATTGGCAATTGGCACATGTGCTATAGAAAATTGGTCCTGGCCCTCGGAAAGCCTTCTTTAAAAAGCCAGACTGTCCCCATTGCTACTTCCAAATGGAAATCAGGAAAAAAAAAAGTGCATAGCTTTCTTTTAATTATTATACCATTGAGAAAGTAATGACGTAATCAAAGTTCCATACCATTTTTTTTTAGATTGAGAGGTATAATCAATAGGATCTTTAGAAGTATGAGCGTATCTACAGTGTTAAATGCATAAGGTTGAGAATTCTCATCGTAATCATCTTCTAAACATGTCATTGACTGTCAAACTATTGAATGAGTCCAACGTAAAAGAAGTAATTTTTCCTTTTTATGACAAAGTGGCATCAATTTATCTCATTAGATCATGAAAACCTAAGATGTCGTTACCGATGAACCATACTAATTTGAGATTTTTGGTGATTCTGACACTATATTATATCAATTTTTCTACAGCCAAATTTCAAGACTTGTTGTCTCTTCTTTGTTTATTATTCAATCTCCAAAAAATAACATGACGTAATATTTTAATAAAATAAAAAATAAAAGTAAAATTTTATAAGGGAAGAAAGCTCATCCATCACCGATTCGCCTGCAAAGGTCGGCGAGAGTAGATGGCCTTTGCCTATGGTGCATCTCTGACGATGGATTTCACCATGATGAAGTTTCGATATATTAGGTACAAAGATGTAGGAGCAAATTCCTAACAATTTTATTTTCTGTAGACAAGTGGCACGAGTACCTAATAAATACACTGCAAGTCCACTGGCACGAATTAATTAAGTCCAGATGTTTGACATAACGCTTGATATTGAGTAGCTTGCAATCCCTTTTGAATCAACAAACAAACAAAATCCTTATCCTTCCACAATTTCTCTAGAATTATAATAACTTTTTTCTTCTGAAAAAAATTCCATTTTTCATCCTTCTACTTTTACTCATATTTCTCGTCCAATCCTTGTTGAATTATCCCATCAAATCCTTCTACTTTTCACAAATTTTCAAACCAAGTCCATCCACATTAAATCTGATTGAAGTGTGATGGGAATAAACTATGCAAGTACTCACGTAGATGTGTGTGGGAAGTATTAGTTGACGTAACAATATTAGGACATGATATGGATAATATATAGCCAATATGAATGCCCATGTTGGAAATTTTTTATCTAAGTCATGCTAAGACTTTGTTTGATGACTACATTAACCGGATTTGGCCGGATTTGGCCGGATTTGGCCGGATTTGATTAGAAAACTCATGAAAGTATAATTATTTAATTAGACAAATTATAGTTACAAGGACTTGTTAGAGAAAGACGTGAAAAGAAAAGTCGTTGATCTCTTCTTCTTTTTTTATTTTTTATTTTATTTTATATATATCGATGACAATAAGAATATAGTATTATTCCACATCTTTTTATCTAAGCTAAAATTCCACATCAAAGCAAAGATGAGCAACTAAGTTCATTAAAGATTAAACATCATAAGTTTATTCCCTTTCATGCTTATATCAATTACAATCTCACCTTCATTTCCACTCGTGTGATTTCTTGTCCACACTAGTATTCAAAAGCAACATAGATAGGAAATTGAATAATTAATCAAAAGCATGATTTAAATTGGGTAATTCTTTTTTATAAATGAATCGTGATATCTCGCGCTTAGAATAGTCATGGGGGCCTTGAATGTCACCCAACGGATCATATCTTAATTACAAAATGCGCTGGAATGGCAATTCATGACAGTTCGTAATTATGTGTATAAAAAAATTAATTATAATTTTCAATCATTACTTTTCCTCAAATTTCAAAAATAAAAATACTTCAAGTTTGGATGAATAATAATAAAAAAAAGAGAGGATACAAATAGTCTAAGAACTTTAGCTCAACATGCAACGTGATCTATGAATATTTAATTTGTTCAATGTGATCCTTAAATTTTTAGCTTAATGTGTAATGGAGTCTCTAGATTTTTTTGGTATATGTTATCCATCCATTGATTTAAGTTCAAGAATAATATTGAATATTTTCATATAGTTCAATAACTTAATTGGCTATGTATCAAAAATTCATATATCATATCGAACAAATCGAAAGTTTAGAGATCATATTGACATTAAGACAAAGTTTAGAGATCTCTTGTGTCATTTTCCAAAAAATTATATATGATTAAACACGTTAATATCTAGATTTAAATTTCTAATGGAAAGTCAAAGGAACTAAATTCGAGAAAAGCCAAAAAAATAAAATAATCAAAACTAAGTGTCCTGTAAATTTGCAGAAAAATGAGTACTGGGAAAAGGTACAGTAATAAATGCCATTATTGCTCAATGGAATTTTCATTTGTCAAGGGGCCCTCCTCCCTCTAGTTGAGCAGCAGATCACCACAGAGCCTCTGCAGTGCACAAAATAAAAATAAAATAAAAAAGAAGAAGAGAAAAAATAAAGAGAGAGATGGCAGAACAAATTCAGATTTTTCAATATTCTCCGTTCTCCACTGCTTCTTCTGCGCACCAGATCCGACAATGGAAACGTGTTCACTGCATATAGAAAGGAGACAAACGTTCGGACACGCCCACCATCTCTCCCTCTCCCTCTCTCTCTCTCTGTAGCCTTTTTGTCTGCTCGTGCATTTCCTTCCAGAGGGAGGGAGGGAGGGGGTGGGAGGAGGGCGTGACTTCTCGAAGTTAAAAAAAGTCAAGTCTTAACGGACTCTGCTGCAGCCATAGAGCTCCTCCTCTGTTTTACTGCATATCCCTCCACCAGTTTTTCTGTCCCGGGCCTCCTCCGTTTCCTCTTTCTTGAAAACCGACTTGGATTTCGAGAAAATTGTCCTGGTCATGTGGCTGAGATTGAGAACCATGTGGTAGAGCTGACCCCACTTGATAATTTGCTCTGTCGAGCGAGGAAGGAGAGGTACCCATCTCTCTGTTTCGTTTCGTTCTCTCTTTTCTGGGCCCGGGTTTGCTTTAGAGATTCTTGCTCGGATATGGTGGAGAAGCTTTGTTGGTAATTTGAGTTGGAGCTTCAAGTTGCGGCCTTTGTGCTTTCTTGGCTTGTTGAGTATGAGGCAATTAGCATCGGTTTGAGCTTCGAGGTTCTTGCTTGAATTGGTTGCTTTCAGCTTTCTTGCTCGGTGGATTGCTTCCTTGGAAATTGGCTGCAACGTTTGTGCTGGGAAAGTGCTGGTTCGGATGGAGGGGGTTGATTCACAATCTACTACCCTGTGATGTTGGCTCACGGGTTTATTTGGTCTTAATTCCTGTTTTGGATTTTCTGGGGCAAGTTTTAATTCTTGATTCAGCTGGACCATTGGATTTCATTTGAGGCGTAAGCCCAAGTGATTCAACCGGTTCCAGTTTTCTTCTTCGAAGGGAAGGTTTTGGTCATTGGGTTTGAGAGTGCGTGTCTTTTCTGGGGTCAACCTAGCGGGAGTAGCTGCAGAAGCAGTAAAATTTAAAACGGTTACTTTGGAGATAGCATAAGTAGCTGGTGAAGTGGACAAAGTCCTTTGAAGGAAGTTGTAGATGGATTCAAGGGTTGAAATGGACGATGAAGCTGAAAACAGAGGCGGCATGTGGGATTTGGAGCAAAAGCTTGATCAGCCCATGGATGAGGAGGCTGGTAGGCTCAGAAACATGTACAGAGAAAAGGTATTTTGGGATCTCTCAACTTTTTCCAGACAGCGTATACTTTATAGCTTGAGAGAAGAGGATTATCTGCTTTAATAGGCAACATATTGATTCAATTAATATTCTCTATTGCAAAGTTTGGGACGTTCCATTTACCTTTTTACTAATTTGGAGTATGTATAGACAACATTTTTCTGCTCCCATTTGATCTTCATCCGCTTAGTTTATTTCTTCTTTTGTTACTCTTGGATGTAAAATGTGTTCTCATCAGTCAGTACCTATAAATTGTGGCTGAAAGTGAATAAATGATGCAAAAAATACATCATCCACTGGTTTTCCGATTAATTCTGGCAGTTGATTTGATTTGCACTTCAGAAATTTTCAACATTGTTGCTTCTTCGGCTTGCATTCCAAAGTCTTGGGGTGGTTTATGGGGATCTTGGCACATCCCCTTTGTATGTCTTTTACAATACATTTCCAAAGGGGATAGAAGATACAGAAGATGTGGTTGGAGCTCTGTCGCTGATCATATATTCTCTAACTCTCATTCCTCTCCTCAAGTACGTTTTTGTGGTGTGCAAAGCGAATGACAATGGCCAAGGTAAACTGATATCATTTTAGGAGCAATTAGTTCACTGTTTTTGACACTGACAAAGGGATGGACCAAGACACATGTTAAGGATGCTCACTGCAGTAATTGTGACTATACTCTCTATTGTGTAGGTGGAACGTTTGCTCTTTACTCATTGCTTTGTCGACATGCAAAAATCAATACAATTCCAAACCAGCATAGGACTGACGAGGAGCTCACGACATATAGCCGCACCACATTCCATGAGAAATCCTTCGCTGCAAAGACCAAACGGTGGTTGGAAAGACATGCATCCAGGAAGAATATGCTTCTTATGCTTGTCCTTGTGGGCACTTGTATGGTGATTGGCGATGGAATTCTCACCCCAGCTATATCAGGTAAATCTTTATTTCTGCATGATTAAAAATTCACGAAACCATATGCTGCGTCATACTCTTTGTCCACTTTTCTGAGGACAGAAACTAAGGTTGATCCACTCCACCAGTATAGTGTTGCTTGTGGAGACATGATCTCTCTATGCTATATAAGTGTTGAAGCATCAGATAATTTACTGGTTTTGTATACTGTGTTGTTGAAGTGCATGTGCATTGTGCTGCGTTTGTTTCAACTTCAAAAGAGTGCAGCACAAGAGCATGCATGTGCTTTACAACCTACGGCTTCCTTATACTTGGCAATGAAAATGGTAATGAAATGGATATAGTGCCATCTTTTGTTTTATGAAAATAACTGTCTGGTTCGGCCATGATTAATCTGGGGAGGCCAGCAAACTTACTGTATTTCCTTTAGGCATAGGTCTGTATTAATTAACTAGATGTGCTCAGCTTTTTTGCCTCTCCTTCACTGGTTCAAAAGTGTCCTATATGGTGTTTGTGGTTGTATCTTGTCACTCCTTGTCTGATTATTTCTTTTACTTCTTTAAACTTTGTCTAACTACATTGGCCGTCTGAGCCTGATTCCAAATGATAGCACGTGATTGTTGTCAATTACATCTTTTATGTTAAAGAAGTGCCTACAGATTTACTTCGACACTCCTGATGCCACCTTTTTTAAGCAGTTCTTTCGGCCGCTGGTGGGATCAAGGTAGATCATCCAGAAATGAGCAATGGTACAGCTCACTTCTTGGACTACGTCATTGAATTGGCTTGTCGTTTTGCAATTTTCTAAAGGATTTGTGGTTTTATTGACACAGGTGTCGTGGTTCTCGTGGCTGTCATAATATTAGTAGGTCTCTTTAGCATGCAACATTATGGTACTGATAAAGTTGGTTGGCTGTTTGCCCCGATAGTGCTGCTTTGGTTCATTTTAATTGGTGCAATTGGCATAGTCAACATCTTCAAATACGATAGCAGTGTGCTGAGAGCTTTTTCCCCTGTACATATATTCCGATACTTTAAAAGGGGAGGAAGGGAACGTTGGACCTCACTTGGAGGCATTATGCTTTGCATAACAGGTAAGCTTATACATTATTCTTTTGTTACCTAAAATACTTTCACTTTATTGTTTGCCACACCTAAGATTCTCTAGTTGGACTAAATATTTCGTCATATTGTTTGATCTTGTGACAGGAACTGAAGCCCTCTTTGCAGATCTAGCCCATTTTCCAGTGTTAGCTATACAGATTGCTTTTACAGTAGTAGTCTTTCCTTGCCTTCTTTTAGCGTACACAGGACAAGCAGCATATTTGATGAAGAACAAGGATCATGTTTACGATGCATTTTATCGTTCAATTCCAGGTTTGCCACAAGCACTCTGGCTTGTTTTTACGAATGAAAATTGTGCCTGAGAAGTGAATACACTGTCAAGGTATAATCTTAAATGAGTCATTCTGTTGAAGAATGGTCAGTGCAACTATACATAGACAAAAAGACTCTTTGCATTTACTTAAGTATAAAAAGGGGGACAATTACAATCGGAATCCTAAAACTTGTTAGAATGATGCTTTTGAGTTGTAAAATTTTTATTTTGTGCATTTAATACTGAAAACTTTTCAAAATCGTCCATTTTAATCCTCCTGTTAACTCTGCTTTTAGTGGATGGAAAATCTACGTAAGATTTTTTTATTAATGGCCACAAAATATTGACAGAATACCATAAAAGAGCCGCATGGTACTTTCCGTTCGCTTAAAATTGACGGAGTTCACAAAATGATTCAAGTGCATCAAAGCTGCAAGTTTTTGAGACTTGAATGTATGAAATGACAGTTTTAGGACTCAAGTCTATTATCATGACAAGTTTTAGGACGGACTTGTAATTCTCCCAAAAACAGGAAATGTGTACTTATCTTTTTTAAGTTTAAAACATCGACAAACGAATTATAGCCAGTTTGAGAGGGCCTTTGCCTCCTCAGATTTCTGCATCGCCACTGTTAGCTTAGAGCAAGTTTTTCCAAGTACTTCAAGCAGAGTCTGCTAGACTTTTGGATACCCGTTAGTGTACAAAGTCAAGATCTAGTCAAGGGGATGTTCGGACTTGTGCAATGTACCATTGTTATTGTCTTCAAGGATACACAATCTCTCAAAACGTTAGCACTACTCATACTTTGAAAAACACTCTTCTGGTTGTACAACAACTTTTTCCTATTAATGCCGATTTCTGTTCATTTTACAGATAGCATCTATTGGCCAGTATTCATCATTGCAACTTTGGCAGCTACAGTTGCAAGTCAGGCCACAATATCCGCCACATTTTCGATAATCAAGCAGGCACTTGCACTAGGCTGTTTCCCCAGAGTCAAAGTAGTTCATACATCAAAGAAGTTCTTGGGTCAGATATATATTGCAGATATTAACTGGATCTTGATGATTCTTTGCATTGCTGTGACCGCTGGTTTTAAGAATCAAAGCCAAATTGGAAACGCCTATGGTAACTTTACCAGAATATGTTGTAATTGTCATCCATCTTTCATTCTATAACCAAATCCTGATAGATTGTTTGTGCAACCTTAACAGGAACTGCTGTGGTAATAGTCATGCTCGCAACCACCTTCCTTATGACTCTGATCATGCTTTTGGTATGGCATTGCCACTGGATTCTGGTCCTGATCTTCACAGTTTTGTCACTTGTGGTGGAGTGCACGTACTTCTTTGCTGTGCTCTTCAAGGTCAATCAAGGCGGTTGGGTCCCTCTAGTGATCGCGGCAGCTTTTCTTGTCATTATGTACGTTTGGCATTACGGAACAGTGAAGCGATACGAGTTCGAGATGCACAGTAAGGTCTCCATGGCATGGATCCTTGGGCTTGGGCCGAGCCTGGGACTGGTTCGAGTGCCTGGAATTGGGCTTGTGTATACTGAGCTCGCTAGCGGTGTCCCACACATATTTTCCCATTTCATCACCAACCTCCCCGCTATCCATTCCGTGGTGGTGTTTGTCTGTGTGAAATATCTTCCTGTATACACAGTCCCCGAAGAAGAGAGGTTCCTCGTGAAAAGAATCGGCCCAAAGAGTTTTCATATGTTCCGGTGTGTCGCGAGATATGGATATAAAGACCTCCACAAGAAGGACGACGATTTCGAGAAGAAGCTGTTCGATAACCTCTTCTTGTTCGTTCGGCTCGAGTCGATGATGGAAGGGTGTTCAGACTCTGATGAGTATAGTCTGTATGGGCAGCAAACTGAGAGATCAAGGGAGGGCCTTGTAATGAAAAGCGAGGGCGTCTCCAACTCTGTCGACACCACTATTTCATCGGTGGATGCGATCGTGCCAGTCAAGTCCCCGGTGCATGCCAACAACATGACCACGTCGTCGGGCCAGGCAAGCAGCCAAACGGATGAGTTGGAGTTTCTGAACAGCTGTAGAGACGCGGGCGTAGTGCACATAATGGGCAACACGGTGGTGAGGGCGAGGCGGGAATCGAGGTTCTACAAAAAGATAGCCGTCGATTACATATACGCATTCCTTAGGAAGATTTGCAGGGAGAATAGCGTGATCTTTCATGTTCCCCATGAGAGCCTTTTGAATGTTGGACAGGTATTTTATGTGTAGTAATTCTCATTCTGTTGTATCCCTAATAAGGCAAGAGAGCAAATATATATATGAGCAAAAGCATTTCCGAGTCTCTCGTGAAGCATTGGACAAAAAAAGGTTGCTTGAACGCAATGTACAGATGGGCCGAAACTGGTGATGATGTTGAAAACCTTTATGAACTGCATCATCCTGGTCTCTTGATGGTTTTAACTTGTTGCTGAAATGGCCATGCTTCTGGTGAAATGCTCACCACGAAGAGATGATTGGTCAAAGAACCGGGACATAAACAGACGGACCACACCATTTTCAATGGGAGTCTGACCTCCGAAAGATCAGATCCGATCCAATAGATCTTGCTGCATGAACAGTCTGGCTTTTGGGAGGTCGTGCTATTTTATATATAGAATAAGATTACTGTAAATTCCAAAACTTATAAAATTGAGGCAATCAAGTTCTTTTAATAACTTTGTCCTATTTAACTTATGAAAATACACGTGATTTATTTATTTTTTATTATTTTTTCTTTTTTACGCGTCACTAATGTATTTGATTGGGTAAAATCATTAATTTGGCGATCGAATCTAAATCTTTAACTTTATGTCATGATTGATTATATTATTTAGTGTATGCACGTGATGTGATGCTTGTGGATACCCACCAATTGTCAGCCACAATCTAGATCAGCTCCTGCTCTTTCCATACATAAATTATCAGCTCCAGAAATGCTCAAATAGGAAACTCCAGCTCACCAACCTTGAGACTAAACCCTTCTCTGTCTCTCCGCATATAATTATTTTTTTTTCCTTTGAAAAAAAAAAAAAGATTTTAGGTAAAACCTTCGAATCAATAACTTTGCGTGTCAAAATGGGTCCTTTATTTTTTTATGGTGACAACGGTAAAGTAGGTGATCGACATTTACAATCTTAAACTTCATCAAAAGCGTTTGTGCCTACCCTACGTGCTTGATATTAACTTTTGTTTTCTTGTTTAATAAAGGGTACATCCCTATATCTGTAAACTCCTTCATGAGCTCGTCGTAATTCATAATTCAATACACTAGCATGGAAATGCTGGAGTAAGTCTCTAATTGTATTACCTATGTGCTAGTGCATAATAGAAATGATATATCCACAAGCATTATATATACATATATATATGTATGTACGTACGTTTATATAGATGTTGGTGTCAAATCGCAGCAATTGTATATAAAAATGACGGAGAATTTAAGACGAGTGTGAACGGGGAATATTGGGTTCACGTTGAGGTGGGGTCTTGTGTCTGGTGATGCCGATATGGCGTTTTGTCTCTGCTCTGGGCGGAGAACAGTCGGATTGGTCATGATTGCCCAGGACTGATAGCGACTTCTCTAGCACTGCGCCGTGCCTTTTTCTCACCGGATAAGAGGGTACGAATGAATGAGTGGTGCCAGAGAGAGCCTTGTTCTTGCATGTGGCTCTTACCCACGTTCAGTTCGCGTCTGCAATGGAGCTGCATCCGTTCAAGTTCGGATTTTGAAGCGCACCCGGTTAGCCGTGTTGCTCTTCTAGTTCTTGGGTATACGTGTTTGGATGTGTGCGTTGATGGGGTTTGGTTATATTTAGTCGGGGCGCGTTGAGACGGTTGTGGTTCGGGAAAGACGAGTTCATTGGTCTGAGCATGAGCAAGTTCCTGGATTCTGAGTTTTAAGAAATGCTATATTTGGCAAGCGAATCGGGTTCCCCCCCTTTTCTCTTTCCTTGACAGAAAATGATGACTCTCTCTCTCTCTCATGAGAAGGGGAAAGCTGGAGATGTCGGCTTTTGCTAATTCGAGATGCATTCCTTTAAAATTGTGATTTTTCTTCTCTTTTTCAAATTTTGTCTTTTTTTGAAATTTGGGTTTTCGGGTTCGAGGAGGTTGACGTCTTTCCCTTCTTGAATCTCGTAACCCAAATTGCAGGAAAGCCTTTTTCAGATTCGTATGCATCGAAATCGATGTTCACACGGTCTTTGAATCCGTCTTTTCATACATTTTGCCATGACATAATGCAGATGCTCTCTCTCGTCCCTTTATCAACTTTGTCGGGGTTCCATCAGGAGCTGAAGGAGCATCTCCCTTAATCTGCGTGCAGTCTCAGGTATCAATCTCTGGCACCCTGCGTTTGAGTATTGGAAGGGGTCGCTGTTAATTGTGATGCCGCTTTTGGTGACATGCACTGTGGTTCTGATGTGAACGTCTTTCTAGTAGGTTCTAACACAGTAATTGACATCAATCTTCTTCAGGAAGTTGAACACACAACATTGAAATGGTGTTCTGTGTGTTGCCATTTCTAAGCGCTAAAAAGCCCCTTAATTTCTGCCGTACCATGTTTATGAACCGGGTTATGTAAAACGCGCATGGCTTGGCACACTCACGCATTGCCGAAACTCAATTTAGTTGCTGCAGATGAGGTTCTTAGAAAAACATGATGGTGTAACAGATAAATGCTAGATTATAGCATGGTACTTTTTGGTGTATCGTTTTGTGACAAAGTCCAAGTCTGCTTAGTCCTTGAGTCTTTCAATATTTGTCTTGTGCTTAAAAAGGATAGACAATATCATTAGTATCTTCTTGTTATACCTCCATTTTCTCTAAGAGGTCTCCATGGGTTTTGATTACAAATGTCCCTCTTTACTATTCAATCATTTATTCCCTTTCTAGATATTGGACATGAATGCTCACATTTGCATTTTAGGTATCTGTTTTACGACAGAGGATGAGGTAGGAGATTCCTTATACAGCAGAAGGGGAGCGAGAGGAGACTTGGCGAAGAGGGGGTTTCTTGCAAATGGTTCCAAGAGAACAAACTAGCGATGGCACGGACAAGAAAAATAGTGTGTGGATTTTGGATCACGCGATTGATAATCCAATGGATCAGGAGGCCGAGAAGCTGCGAAACACGCAGAGAGAGAAGGTTGGTTCCTTTTATCCCTATGAACTGTGAGCATGAAGTAAAGATGTAATTATCAATCTTCACATGGTCAACTCCACCATTAAACGCTTGACATGAGGTGTCTCCCGATTATACAGTTTATGGTTCAAGAACTAAGGATACTGAGGAGAGCACTCAGTGCTCTGTAAATGAATCAGTTCCTTTTACTAATTTGATCTTGTCTCCCTCAGAAAATTTCCACATTACTGCTACTACGGCTTGCCTTCCAGAGCCTCGGTGTGGTCTTTGGAGATTTGGGCACGTCTCCCTTGTATGTTTTCTACAATACCTTCCCTAATGGCGTGAAAGATCCTGAGGACGTTATCGGAGCTTTATCAGTGATAATTTATTCACTAACACTCATACCGCTCATTAAGTACATTTTCATCGTTTCAAGAGCCAATGACAGTGGCCAAGGTAAAAATACTAAACCTGTAAACTTCTTGTCATTACCACATGAAATGTATTGAATTATTTGGAGAAAAGGAGGGTCGCAGAGTGATCAGTGATTATTTCTTAGTCCCTCTCAGCAGATGCATGTAGATCAGGATATGAAAATCCTAAGTTTATTACCACACTAGAAAAGGATTGTTTATGAACCTTTTTTGCATTTATCTCCTCTATCATTTTGATGTTATGTACCATCTCCTTCTTTGTGTGATGGCTATCATTAAAGCAACCTTGAGTCCTTCAAGACCTCTGCCATGTTTGCAGGTGGAACATTTGCTCTGTATTCCTTACTTTGCCGTCATGCGAATATCAAAACTATTCCCAACCAAGATCGGACCGATGAGGAGCTAACGACTTACAGTCGCTCTATATTTGATGAACATTCATTTGCTGCAAAGACAAAGAGATGGTTAGAGGGGCAACGGCATCGAAAGAGCATCCTCCTCATTCTAGTCATTGTTGGTTCTTGCATGGTAATTGGGGACGGGATTCTCACTCCAGCTATATCAGGTAACTTCCTCAACAAATTGAGCCCATTTGATCTAATTATTTACTTGTATTCTTTCCTGGATGTGGTATTGTATATACATTAGCATATGTTTAAGTATCATTAATGTGAAAAGCTCCTATGGATATAAAATAAATGCTTCATTTCTAGAAGGAAATGTGGCCATAAGTAACAACTATTAAAGTTGTATATAGGACCATGTAAAAGCATTGTGTCATTGAATTTCAAATAGCAAAGCCAAAGAGTGGACTCTGCTAGTCAGGAACTTAGAAGTGCCTGAAGGCTTCAGACCTTGATTTTGACTTGATTGAAAGTTGCAATTTTTGTACGATAGTATCAATATTTGGGATTGTTTGCCTTTTCAAGTTCATTCTGATAACATGTCTCTGGTTAATCTCTGTGATTGTTGGCATCCTCAGAACTGTCTAAACAGTATACTAAGTTGACCTTACATTAGTTTGAAGTTGAAGTTCTTTTTTCCATGTGTCTTTACATTTTCTTTTATAGTTGGTTAACTGTCTTATGTTTCTAACTTCCCTAACTTCGGCAGTTCTCTCAGCTACCGGTGGGATTAAGTTGGATCAGCCCAAGATGAGTGATGGTATTACCCAAGTTCTTGGAATTGAATTCTTCCATACAGTTGATTATCTGTTTGTAACAGTTTACTTATTCCCCTCAGGCCTCAAGTTGCTAACCCTTTGTTTGTTCTATGCAGAGGTTGTTGTGCTTGTTTCTGTCATAATTTTAATAGGTTTATTCAGCATACAACACCACGGGACAGACAAAATCGCTTGGCTTTTTGCTCCAGTCGTGTTTCTTTGGTTTCTTCTGATTGGCGGCATCGGCATCATCAACATTTGGAAGTATGACACCCGTGTTCTAAAAGCCTTTTCGCCTATTTACATCTATCGCTATTTCAAGAAAGGAGGGATCGATGGCTGGACATCTCTTGGAGGTATAATGCTCAGCATAACAGGTAATGTCTTATTCCATTGATTTGATATCACTTGTTATGTTATCACATATGGACGATGATCTACATCATTAATGCATGCAAAACTGGTGACATCAGTCTCCAATAGTTGCTCACTGAAGAATTTTTACAGGAACTGAGGCGGTTTTTGCTGATCTGTCTCACTTTCCAGTGCCAGCCATACAGATCGCTTTTACTGTGGTCGTGTTTCCATCCCTTCTTTTAGCTTATTCTGGACAAGCGGCCTATCTCACTAAAAACTCTGATCACGTGGTCGATTTATTCTACAGCTCAATTCCAGGTTTACTTTGTTCTTTAGCTCAATATTATGATGCATTCTCTAGGAGAAATGGTAATCAACTGGTCGTACAAAGGACACAACTCTTGAAGAAGGGATGAGAATAGAATGTTGTTTATTAAAAATTCGGGTGCATTATAAGGAAAGTTCCCTTTCATGGGTAGTTGATTTGGCCCCCAATACTGTAAAAGTTGAGCCATCAGTTTATACAGGATTCTTACAACAAAACTGTTTCAATGCTAATCAAGATTTCGTGGAAATAATGTATACACGATGTTCGACATGAATATATTCGGACTCATTTGAATTGAGCATCCTATAATGTAGTTGCCTATTCATGCAGAGAGCATATACTGGCCGGTCTTCCTTGTTGCAACAGCAGCTGCCGTCGTTGCAAGTCAGGCAACAATATCTGCGACATTTTCATTAATCAAGCAGGCCCTTGCACTCGGCTGTTTTCCAAGAGTCAAAGTCGTTCATACATCCAAGAAGTTCCTTCAGCAGATATATATCCCCGACATCAATTGGATCCTCATGATTCTCTGTGTAGCTGTCACAGCGGGATTTAAAAACCAAACCCAAATTGGAAATGCTTCTGGTAAATTGAAGTATTCTACGTTGTTTGTTACTTCCATTTTTTGGGTCTAATTGAACCAATGAGCATCTACTACTAAAAATGTTTGACCTGAACTCTCTATCCAATAACTTTGAAAAAGGTGAATACTAGCACAACAAACATGAAGCAGGAGACGATAGAACATATTCTTGCAGTAAAACCGGTTTATCAAGTTTTCCCAAAGACTACTCACTTTCTTTCTCTTTATCAACAGGTACAGCTGTGGCGATAGTCATGCTCGTGACAACATTCCTCATGATACTAATCATGATACTCGTGTGGCGGTGTCACTGGACTCTGGTGGTCATCTTCACCGTGCTGTCATTGATTGTTGAAGGCACATACTTCACTGCAGTGCTGTTCAAAGTGAATCAAGGCGGGTGGGTCCCGCTAGCGATTGCGGCGACCTTCTTTGTCATCATGTACGTCTGGCATTACGGTACGGTCAAGCGCTATGAGTTTGAAATGCACAGTAAAGTCTCAATGGCATACATTCTTGGATTAGGCCCCAGTTTGGGTCTTGTCCGTGTCCCAGGTATAGGGCTTGTGTACACCGAACTAGCAAAGGGGGTGCCTCCTATCTTCTCTCACTTCATCACCAATTTGCCGGCAATTCATTCGGTCGTCATTTTTGTCTGCGTGAAGTACCTCCCTGTATATACAGTCCCTGAAGAAGAAAGATTCCTTGTAAGACGCATCGGGCCAAAGAACTTCCACATGTTTCGATGCGTCGCGAGATACGGCTACAAAGACCTTCACAAGAAGGACGACGACTTTGAGGAGAAGCTCTTTCAAAGCCTCCACATGTTTGTCCGGCTCGAGTATTTAATGGAAGAGTGTTCGGAATCGGAGATCAGCTTGTGTGGTCAGCAAACTCAACAGTCCAACTGCGAAGAGTGGCCCCCAAACGACGACAACAATAGCCTCACGCTCTCCTCCATTGTGGATCTAACGATCTCGTCGGTGGGGTCAATCGTGCCGGCTGAATCTCCGGTGCATCTCAGTGCGCGGGGCTCCGTAGCTTATAATCGGGGCAGTCATGGCCCGAATGAGTCGAACGAGATAGAATTTCTGAATAGCTGTAGGGCAGCCGGCATCGTGCACATCCTGGGGAACACGGTCGTCCAGGCTCGGCAGGGCTCGAACTTTTTTAAGAAGATAACCATAAATTACGTGTATGCATTGCTTAGGAAGATGTGCAGAGAGAACAGTGTGATATTCAATGTCCCCCATGAGAGCCTTTTGAATGTTGGCCAGGTTTTCTATGTATGATCCGTTTCTTGTCTTTCTTTTGTGTGCTGAGTGAATCAATCCCAGTTGAAACGCATCAGGTCTGCATGATTAGTGATACTATTACTGATCTTCTTAACCACAATCAGTTCCTTGCTATTCGAGATGTCGAGGATTCGATTATGCTCGACACTGCCGACTCTTCTTCTTCTTCTGTTTTTGTCTGTTCAAACATGTATACTGTTTCAACATAGTCTGTCTGTTTTAGCTGCCAAAGATTAGACGAGTTTTGAGGTAATTAATCATCTGTTGTGATTCCAGCATTGTCTATCTGTCTTCACCAACTTTCCAAGGCAATCCTCTGCTTACAGCTCCTCCATTCAAGCCTTTTCTCCTTAGTATCAGAAGTCAACGCTTCATGCCACCAGCAAGACGACAGAAATTCAAGCATTTGCGCAGAATTCCTATTCCTCGGTCAAACTGGCTCTAATTTGGAGAGTTTCGAGCATTTGCAAGAAAAAAAGTGAAAAAAAAAGAAAAAAAAAGCCTTGTGAAACAATGAATGATGGTGGTGATGATGATCAAAAGCATTTTTCACGAGGCACGGAATCTATATCTCCAAGATTTCAACATCGGCGACCACACGTAAAAAAATATACTAATGTTCGGTTGACCTCTGAATTTTACTCTGAATATCGGTTGACCTCTGAATTATCCGACGAAGTTAGTAATTACATCGAAACTCAATAGTATCTAGTTTTGATCGGTAAATTGAAAAAAAAATTATTTCAATTTAATTAGCTATTATTAAAATCTACAAGTATTATCGATGGGTTTCGATTATACAACTTTGAATTTGGACAACATTCAAGAATATCTCTCAGTAAAGTTACCGACTACGAAATGAATAAGCCCTCCGGTAAGCACTAATTGGCAAACCTCGTTGGTTAATTTAAAAGATGTGCAACAAGAGAAAGAGATCTCTGAATGCAATTTGATTTAATAAATGGCATGATAATGCACCAACGATTTTCGCCCGTTCGTTTCATAAATGGAATGTCGGAATTCAAATTACCGGTACAATAATTTTTCATTCATGGAATGTCATTGACGCGAGGCGCTCGATAATACCATAGTCAATTAAAGAAATTAAAACTTCAATAATTTGCCAGATACGAAACGCCTAACGTTCCCAGAGATGTTGCCCACGTTTTTAAAAAGATGTTATGACGGTAAGTGAACCTTGGCCGCGCTATTTACTGGTCAAATTTCCTTTATAGTAAGATTCAAATTAGCGATACAATCGTATATTTATAGAATGCTGTTGAGAATGCGCGGGAATCAGTGTATGAAAAAGAGAAGATAGAATATATAGAAAGATCATGGTAATAATAATAATAATAATAATAACTAGAGAGGGGAAGAATCCAAGAACTGGTGATTCAATATTCTCCCATGGAATCACTTTGAGATTTGATGCAGCCATAAATCTAACTCCATACTTCAGATAAGAGGAGAGAGAGAGAGAGAGAGAGAGAGAGAGAGGTGGGAGAAAAATAAAAGAAAAAGAGAAAAAGGGAAAAGGGGGAGGGCAAAAGGGAGAGAGAGGAAGGGCGCAAGGGGGAGAGCACGCAGAGGGGGCCATCAACAAACCCGGGAGCACTCGACATCGACGAACATCATCAGCACCCGCGCCCACCTTCTCTCTCTCTCCTCTCCCCCGCCTTTCTCTCTCTATGTCTCACGCATTGTCTCTCTCTAGAGAGGAGGATGGAGGGGGGGAGAAGGGAGGAGGGTGCGTGCGGGGAAGCGAAGCGAAGGCCGAGGGAGGAAGTGCGTGCGAGCGAGCGAGCGGGAGCCCCTCGTGCCGCCACGTGGCGCGCTCCGACTGGTTAGGTGCATTGAACGAGGAGGAGAGAGAGAGAGAGGGGGAAGCGGAAAGGAGGTCCCTTTCCGTGCGAGAAGACCCGAGGACGGGGAACTACGAAATGGGTCGGGGGCGGAGTTGGCGGTCGCGTGTGGGGTCGGTGAGCGCTTGCGCTTGCGCGGTTCGATGGCTGGTCAGGGGGGCGTAACGCCGTCCACCCTTCCTCTGACCCGCCCGGCGAATCCGTATCTGTAGAAGCGCTTCCCTTTATTTTCTCTCTCTAGAAGCACTCCTCCTTCCCCTTCTCTCTCTCTCTCTATTTATTCGTTGTTTGTGCCCACACAAGTCATTTGTCGCCCTCTTCTCTCTCCTCCTCTTCTCTCTCTCTCGCGTATCTCAGCCACCCTCTTTTGCTCCCCTTGCCCTAAATCTCACAGACCCATCTCCTCCCTCCTCTCGCAATCCCGCCACCACCGCCTCTCTGCCCTGCCTCTGCCCATCTGGGGGCATGCATCTCTGAATCCGGGCTGGTGTTGTCTGCCCCTCTTGATCCGCTGCTGGTGAGGCTTTCGAGCTCAGGTGTCTGTTTGGCCACTGCCCATTTCGAGGTTGTGATCTTTCGTGAGTGAAAGTCCCTTGCTTCTTGTTGTCTAGATTGCTTTGTTTGTTGCCTGCCCGGTTTTGTGGTCCTTGGTGTTTTGATTGCTGGTGGGCTGTGTTTTCCCGGGTGTGGTTCTGTTGGGAGTTCGTGTCATTTCTGGTGGTTGTGCGATTGGGTTTGGGGGTCTTGTTGGTGGGAAGTTGGTGGGAGTGATGCATTCAGTTTGAGTTTTTGAATGGGGTTGGTTTTGCTTGTGCTCATTCAATCGGGTGGGCGGATTTGCGCGTTTCACGTGATGTTTGTTCTTGGTTTACTCTTGATGACTGCCGGTACTTGTGAATAGGTCCTGGCTTGTGGGGGTAAGGTTTATCATGTAATCTTGTTGATCATGTCATGGTGTTGCGAGACTGTGTTACTCCCACTCACTTTAGTCCTCACTGGGAATTTAACTAGAAACAGATTGCATTGTGTTGCTACCGCAGTGGACCCGATGCAATCTAACTTTTCGATGATCCAGTCGAAGATGTAATGCTGTTGCCCACCCTGAAGTGCTTTGTTGGTGATTATTATCTGACTTTGGGTTTTGTATATGGATAGTTGAGAGTAAGTGGGACGATGAAAATCTGTTATGGGAGGACTTGGGTTGAAATGGTTGGTTTTGAAATGAACCGATCTTGTTGTAGTCTTCATCGGAGTAACTTGTCCTTGATACCCATCTTGTGCCAGTGTTTGCATCTTTTGTGTGGGGAATTATTTTGCTTGTCTTTTTATTGTTATTAGTTTAGATTATATCTGGTCATTCTCTTGGCTAAGCAATTTTATCATGCATTTCTATGTTTTAGTCCTGTTCATAAAATTTTATGCTACCTCTCATCTCATCTTAAAAGTATTTTTCTTCCTGTTTCTGTAAAACGTTTTGAACACTATGTTTCTGGTTTTAAACTGAATGCCTTGATTCCTGCAGTACAATCTGTGAATTATCTCGATCCCCTGTGTCCTTTTTCTCCTCCCCGAATACATTGCTGTTGGTTTGGCTTTGTCTTTGGATGTTTCTTACACTAGAGTGATGCATGACAATGTTATCTCTAATTACTTCCAGCAATTGTTATAGGATTTTGGCCATATTGAAGTGTCACTCATATTTTCAATTGATTCATGACATGCTTAGGCCACATGGTAGCTGCAAATGTGAGGAACAATTTTGAAGATGAAGGATGGCAGCTCATTGACGAATGAACAATTTTGAAGATGAAGGACGACAGCTCATTGACGAATGAACAATTTTGAAGATGAAGGACGACAGCTCATTGACAAATGACATAAGTAACAAAAACTGGGTCTTGAAACGCAAGCGAAGAAAGCTGCCATGTGGACAGGATTCGGTTAATGGTAAAGAACAGAATTCGGTAGCCTTGGAGGTCCCAGAGACTACGACTTCTGCCAGGAACAACCTACAATCTGAAATTTCTCCGGATTGGTCTTCATCGAAGAAGAAAGGGATTGATGGGGTAATATATTGTTAATTGCTTTGGCATCACATGCTACTTCTGTTTATTCGTACCTATGCTGTTTCTTAAGTTGTGAGGCACCTTCTAGTTTTCCTTTATATTTAGACTAAACCCTCGTTGAATCACAACAGTGACCATAGGCGAAATTTTGTCTACAGGATAAAATTTTATCCTCTTTTGTGTCAATTAGATGTTTTGAGGATTCGTATCATTTCGATGTTGAGGACTTGTTGGGGACCATCTATTGTTCTCTAACTGATGGCTTTTGTAACAATTTGTCTTGCAGTATTACTATGAATGCGTTATTTGTGATCTTGGAGGCAACTTGTTATGTTGTGATAGCTGTCCCCGGACCTTTCATATTGAGTGCCTTGACCCTCCTCTCAAGGTAGTTCATACCTATTTGAGGGGTCTAGCCTTTAGTTAGATGCATTAATTGCTGTTGTTTGTCTCATTGTACTTGATTGAGATAATTTAGTTGTCTCATTTTATGGTTTTCCATTTCCAGCGGATTCCACTGGGTAAATGGCAATGTCCTAATTGCCGCTCGAAAAATGATTCAGTTGAGCCAATAAGCCATCTCGATTCCAGTTTGAAGCGAGCTCGGACGAAAATTAGTGGGTCAAGATCCAAGACATTGTCTAGCACGGAAAAAGTATCTCGAATGCTTGGTAGCTCTCATTTTCCAATCAAGAGGTCTTTGAGTGGGGGGAATTCTGTTGTGACGCCTGAAGTTCAGCAGTTGGAAGGTAAGCCAGATCTGTCCCCAGGAGAGGACCCATGCACCAACAAGCCTGGTTGCCCATCCCTGGGCAGTTCCATGGATGGAACCTCTTCCTCTCAGAAAAATGATGATGAACAGAAGGTAGATGTACCTCCAGCAAAAGCTCCTTCAACCAGAAGGTTAGCTTCTCCTTCTGCGCCTGCTTCATCTCGTTCTCAACTGGTGAGTTCAGAACAAGATGATGAAGCATCAGAGAAGAATTCTCAATGTTGTGATGGATTCAATAGTCCAGATGGTCAAGCTGCTCTCGCAATTGGTGCTGGTAAACAGAGAGTTAAGAAGAGAAAGCATGTGCAGAAAAATGACATTCAGAAGAGACGCAGGACTGACAATGGAAAGCAAATTAGTGCTGCTTCTAAGAGCAGGAATGATGATGGCAAGCAAATTATTGCTGCTTCTAAGAGCAGGAATGATGATGGCAAGCAAATTATTGCTACTTTTAAGAGACATGGATCGAAGAAGAAAGCTGCAATACCTGAAATGGGTAATTCACAATTAAGAAAGAGAACAATTGTAAACAGGGGTTCACGGTCTGCCACGGAAGAAAATGGAGCAAAAGAAGGTTCAAATGGTCCAAATAAACAAAAGGTAGATACTTCCACATTGGCCTTTTCATTACTGACATATTACCTATAACTTATATAAAATACTTACTGGCATTCAGTTACATTTAGCAAATCTATGGGACTTTCGATTTTTTATTTTTATTTTTTTGCTTTTTTTCCTAAGATATGAACCTCTACAATATATTGAGCGGACACAGTTTGGCGTTTGGTCCTCTTGCATGGCATGTTTGTATTCTAAAGATATCTGGGAGCCCTGGATATCTTTTGGTTGCTAGTTCTAAGTTGACGGCTTCCATGTGCAATGGCGCAGGGAAAGTCCTTTGTGTTGTTGCTCCACTGTCTTTGTTTGCTGTTCTGATGTGATTTCATGTTGAGGGAATGTGAAGATATATTCAAAATTGATTTTGTCGTGCAGAGGCTTTCTGGAGAGCTGAAAAGCCCACCAGTTAAGCCAAAGAAAAGAGACCGTCATGTGAATGATACACCAGTGCGTGTAAGCGGCACCGTCAGTGAATTTCAGCAGGTAAATCTGCTCTTGACCAACTTTGTTCTTTGCCTCTGGTGATCGTTCTTACAATTCATCCATAATTCATTTAAAACCATCTGCTTTTCAGGTTGATCGTGTTTTGGGCTGTCGTGTTAGAGGTAATGGTGCAAGTTCATTGTTTTATGTTTATGTATGTATTGTAGACAATCTTAATTCTGTTAGTTTACTTGTTCCAGAGAAGCAGGACAGACATCCAGACAGTACTTCCGGCGAAATCAACTTAGATGCAGGAGACAGGGTTGCCCTTGCCGATGAAAAACAGGCTGATATTAGCAATGACAGCGATATCAAACTGCACAGTCTGAATGTCCACGAGAGTTTGTTGACCAAGGACTGTAAAAATAGTAGTTGCGTGGATTCATTGAAGAGTGATACAGAGCATTTAGCTTCTGAAACCGATGTGTTTGAAGATTGTGATGAATCTTCTAAGGCAACAAATGATCAGAAAGGACCAGACGATGGAGTAATGGCAGACTCGGTTAATTTTATAAAGCTGAATGGTAATGACAAAGGTGAAGTTACTACAACAGGCGAAATGCGAGTCTCTGTTGAAGAAAACGACAAAGGAGTTCAGGATGAAGGAGGGACGGGATTCAGTCCTGAGAGCATAAATCAGGAGCCTGAACTGGCTGAATGTGCGTCTGTTGACCAAGAGTCTCCATCATATGAGTTTTTGGTTAAGTGGGTTGGGAAGTCAAATATTCATAATAGGTGGTTACCTGAATCCCAGTTGAAAATTCTGGCTAGGAGAAAGCTCGAAAACTATAAGGCAAAATATGGTATGTCAGTGATTAACATTTGCGAGGAGAGGTGGAAACAGCCTCAGCGTATTATTGCTCTCCGTACTTCCAAAGACGGTACTCGTGAAGCTTTTGTGAAGTGGACAGGGCTTCCCTATGATGAATGCACATGGGAGAAGCTAGATGAACCTATTCTGAAAGAATCTTCAAATCTTATCGATGTATTCAATCAGCTGGAACAGCAGACATTGGAGAAAGATTCTTCTAGGCATGATTCACGTGGGGATAGGGCTGGCCATCCCGGTGAGATCATAACTCTGACAGAGCAACCCAGTGAACTTAAGGGCGGTTCACTATTCCCCCACCAGCTTGAAGCACTTAATTGGTTGCGGAAATGCTGGTGTAAGTCTAAAAATGTTATACTTGCAGATGAGATGGGTCTTGGAAAAACTGTATCAGCATGCGCTTTCATTTCATCGCTATATTGTGAATTCAAAGCTTCTCTGCCATGTTTGGTTTTGGTCCCACTATCAACCATGCCCAACTGGCTTTCGGAGTTTTCGCTGTGGGCTCCTGGTTTGAATGTTGTGGAGTATCATGGATCTGCAAAAGCAAGAGCAGTTATTCGTCAACATGAATGGCACGCTAGTGATCCAATTGATGGCAATAGAAAAACGGTTTCCCACAAATTCAATGTACTATTGACGACTTATGAAATGGTTCTTGCTGATTCCTCACATTTGCGTGGCGTTCCATGGGAAGTACTTGTGGTTGACGAGGGCCATCGTCTGAAAAATTCAAGTAGTAAGCTGTTTACTCTACTGAATACATTTTCATTCCAACATCGTGTGCTATTGACTGGTACACCTCTTCAAAATAATCTAGGCGAAATGTACAACCTACTGAGTTTCTTACAGCCGGCTTCATTTCCTTCCATTTCATTATTTGAGGAGAACTTTAATGACCTCACAACTGCAGAAAAAGTTGAGGAACTTAAGAAACTGGTTGCTCCGCACATGTTGAGAAGGCTTAAGAAGGATGCCATGCAGAACATTCCCCCAAAAACTGAACGGGTGGTCCCTGTTGAGTTATCATCAATTCAAGCTGAATACTATCGTGCAATTTTAACAAAGAACTACCAGTTACTGAGGAATATTGGGAAAGGGGTAGCACAGCAGTCAATGTTAAACATTGTGATGCAGTTAAGAAAAGTATGTAATCATCCCTATCTAATACCTGGCACAGAGCCTGATTCTGGTTCTGTTGAGTTCCTCCATGAGATGAGGATTAAAGCTTCAGCCAAACTTACTCTTCTGCATTCGATGCTCAAGGCCTTCTTCAAAGAAGGTCATCGGGTCCTGATTTTCTCACAGATGACCAAGCTTCTGGATATCCTTGAGGATTATTTAAATATTGAGTTTGGTCCCAAGACATATGAGAGAGTAGATGGTTCTGTTTCCGTCACAGATCGCCAGGCAGCAATTTCTCGCTTTAACCTAGATAAAAGTCGGTTTGTATTCCTATTATCAACACGCTCTTGTGGGTTGGGAATCAATTTGGCAACCGCTGACACAGTAATTATCTATGATTCTGATTTTAATCCTCATGCTGATATCCAAGCCATGAACCGTGCACATCGGATTGGACAGTCTAATCGGCTTTTGGTGTACAGGCTCGTTGTTCAAGCTAGTGTAGAAGAACGTATATTGCAGCTTGCCAAGAAGAAATTGATGCTTGATCAGCTTTTTGTAAATAAATCTGGATCTCAGAAGGAGGTGGAAGATATACTCCGGTGGGGTACAGAAGAGCTTTTTGGTGATTCTTCCAACGGTGGCAAGGAGTCTTCAGATAATGATAACAGCAAAACTGAGCCAATGCTAGATGCAGAGCATAAGCATAGGAAGAGAGCTGGTACTTTAGGAGATGTTTACAAGGATAAATGTGCAGACGGCAGCAACAAGATTGTATGGGATGATAATGCGATACTGAAGTTGCTTGACCGTTCGAATCTTCAGGATGGATCCACTGAGTGCGCTGAGGGAGAGAATGATATGCTCGGTTCAGTGAAGGTGGGTTATTTTGCTTAATTGCTTGAGTTTTGAACACCTCTATGTGGATTTTTTTGCTGTTTGCAACTTTATGAACTCAATTTTTTATACGTACCTTTTTCATGCAAAAGTAATGACTGATAAATTAAAATTCTGCCATTTCAGAACTTATGGTGTGACACCTTTTTGGAGAATAGCACAATTTTCTCTTTGAGTAGAACTTGGGTCTAGAGGCTTTTATTTTCTTTTGCTGGTTGGGAAGGGGTTGGGTGGGGGAGAGAGGTTATCTCTCAGTGATTTGTAGCGTGAATCATTTAGTAGGTAAGAAGTTAATTTAAAACATAATTGTGTAGTTTGTGATTTGATTTAAAACGTAAGTGGGAATGATGAATAACTGCATCAGGAATCTGCAACGAAAAATGTTTCTCCGCACATAATTTGTTAGATTTTATGATTGTCCAAAAAGCAGGCTTGAATTTGAAGGTTTTCAATGACTTCGCCATTCTTATGTGTTGTCTGTCATTACTTTCACATTGCTTATGCATCTTATGTAGTTGTGGCGAACTTTCAGGTACTGTAGTTAACAGCATTGATGAAGTTTGTCTTGATCTGGGTGCTCTTTTAATGTATTTCACTTCAATAAGTTTAATGGAATTTTCGCCAAATAATATTGTGTAATTTGTCAAGATAATTTTCTCCATGTTTACATATCAGGCCCTTGAATGGAACGATGAGCTAATGGAAGAGCGCGGGGAAGGCGAATCACCTCCTGTTTTGAGCGAGGATGTATGTGTTGCAAACTCTGTGAAGAAAGAGGATAGTGTTGTTACTGTTCCTGAAGAAAATGAATGGGACAGACTTCTCCGAGTGAGGTAATACAGGGTTAATTTTCAATTTTTTTTTCCTCCTTACCCATTCTTATTTGCCTCTAATATTGTCCAATTCTTCAAAGAATGGTGGCATGATTGTTGAGCTTAGTTTTTTTCATTGGGACAGAATAATTTTTTTTTTCTTTTTAATTAGATAGGAATGTATATATCTGGGAGCCAAAACGTTTGGACCTGGTCCAGCAACAAATGAAATTGAGGCATCTCTCCCCTTGTCTTGTAGAGGTCTTTGACTTTCTTTGAGCACCATTTAATCAGCTACTGCTTCTATGTTATGGTTTATTTCTTCATCCTTCTGATAAGGGTGTTTCTTCAGTTATTGGGAATAATTTATAATTCTCACTCTCTGTGAAGTTGTAATTAGTGATTAAATGATCATTCTTTAGTGCCAGGATCATTGTTGATGTGAAAACTATAATGCTCTTGTGACCTTCTGCACTTTGAATCCTTTTCTTATATGTCCTGCACTCACATCATGTCAATTATAACCTGACCTTTGCTCTCTGCAATTGCGTTAAATCAGTGATGTCACTAAACTTTGTCATGGTGATGTGAATGGCTTGAAATGGGTGGTGATTGCTGAGTTGATAGCTGTTACCCTTTTGGTTGCTTTGAAGAAATAACCCCGTAGTTATTGAATGCTAGATTATCAATACTTATCATTTGGAAAAATAAGGAATGGATGCTTTTTCCTTTTCTTTGGTTGGAGGAATAAATCCTTTATCAGAATGACTGTTCTGTAACTATAAATAAGGAGAAAATATGGGCCTCCATCTTTCAAGATTCTTGCTCTTAATGCTTTTTATGATCACTTGTGTTTTGTAGATGGGAAAAATATCAAAGTGAGGAGGAAGCAGCTCTTGGTCGGGGAAAGCGTGTCAGAAAAGCTGTTTCTTACAGAGAAGCATATGCAGCACATCCAAGTGAAATGGCCAACGAGGTATTTTATCTGAATTGCCTTCTCCTATGCTTGTTAGGGCTGGAAACTTTAGAATAAGAGTGCACCTGATGCTGTTAAATATTGACCAAGGGATTATGATGGTGATCTAATGGTTAGTTCTTTGATATGCTGAAGTAACTCTCTCTGTTGTGCTGAAGAGCAACTTCATGGATCCACTTTTAAATCCCTTTGTCATTGTTCTTTATTTATTCTGGGTCCCGGGAGTTGAAATTTGGATTATGAAGTTGCAAACGTCTCTCCTTTTTTAATTTGTTATTATTCCACTAATGAAGGAAAGTTCAGTCGTAAACACTTGTAACAAGGACTCATGCATTGGACATACAGCTTATTTTCCTCCATAACTTTTGTGCATGCATGAGTTTGCTTTCAAATTCCTGTTAAAAGATATGCTTTTTCTCTTCATCTTGTCCTAATGTAGCTTTTAGGTTGAATTGCTGACATCCTTGAAGGTGGGATACTGGTCTATATTTTGAGTTTTTCACTGAGTATATTAAGCTATTTGATCCATTAGACAATTTATGGACAATAAAATCAAATTTGTTCCTGATCTCAATGGTGCTGAGGTTTTCATGCATTGACTTGCACTTATATAGCGTCATAATTTAATTATTTGTTGGTTCACCTTTGAAACATAAAGCAGAGTGGTGACGAAGAGGAACGGGTGCCAGAGCAAGAGCCAGAGCGGGAGTATACACCTGCTGGACGTGCTCTAAAGGAAAAATAGTAAGTGCCACAATTCTCTAGGTTTTTCTTCTCAGTGTAAGTTTTTTGCTGCTAAATCAGTTGATGAAGGGATGTCAATGCTAATTACTACTTGTCTTTGTTGTTCATAGTTGTGGATGGCGAAATTTAAACTTTGAATTTCTTTTGATGCAGTGCTAAGCTCCGTGCTAGACAAAAAGAACGCCTTGCTAGAAGGAATCAAATTGAAGAATCTCAGCCCAGTGGGGGGCCGTCGGGACCTGAGGGAACAATTCAATGTCCACCTGATGTTCAAAATGGTAATGAAGTAGCTGGTTTTGTTCAAACCAGCCAGGGCACTTTCTCGGTAATTGACTTGGACAATGACAAATCAGATGGTACGAAAGCCGAGCACCCAAGTCAGAAAACAAATGTTCATTCAGATCCTTCTTTTAGTCCTTTAAGCCGCCCTCCAGACATACTTCCGCTCCACCAACATGATGGCCAACATGAAGGCACAGTCTATCCAAGCTCTGAGTCTGACAAATTGTTACCAGTTCTAGGACTCTGTGCACCAAATGCTAATCAGGTCGAGTTATCACGTAGGAATTCTACGCGACCAAATGCTAGACAAAGTAGACCGGTTGGTCTGGAATTCCCGTTCAGTCTGGCTCCATTCTCTGGTAATTTGATGGGTACACATCTGAAGGGTTTGGAACCAACACTGGACAGATTAAAGGTGCCTGATGGCCCTGGAGAAGTTTCGCAATTGCATCCTGTGAGTGGAATTTTGAGAAATTGACACTTTCTACCTTATACAACCTCCCCTCACCCCTCTCCTGTCCTTCCCCCCTCCTCTTCTCACACATGCTAATTAATTTCATCTTTCTTGCCCTCTCTGTCCGTAGCTTTTGATTTTAGTGCTTGTTTGCTTGCAGTATCCTCCAGCACCTCTCCATGACTCTGGTCGGCTGGAAAACACTGGGGTCAATTCCTCTGATTTTCGGGATATGATGATGACACCTAAATATGTGGAGGAGACGCTGATGCCCAGATTCCCAGTTCCAGCTAAAGGTGTACTTCCACAACATGACTTCTTGCCAACATTATCACTGGGAAGTAGGGTTGAAGCTGGGCGTGAGTCTATTCAAGATTTCCCACCAATTCCCCCACTGCCACATTTCAAATTTCCTCCACAGGATGTGGCTAGATATGGTCATCAGCGAGAAAGAGAAACGGTGCCCTCTTTGGGGTTGAATCAAATGCCTACATTCTCATCGATTCCGGAAAACCACAGAAAGGTGCTTGAAAATATCATGTTGAGAACTGGCTCTGGGTCTAG
The DNA here is from genome assembly GCA_014182515.1 of Eucalyptus microcorys. Classification (NCBI taxonomy): domain Eukaryota; kingdom Viridiplantae; phylum Streptophyta; class Magnoliopsida; order Myrtales; family Myrtaceae; genus Eucalyptus; species Eucalyptus microcorys. The sequence continues at coordinate 41,782,650 of CM024566.1, forward strand.
TAACCTGCATAGAAAGAAGTCCAGAGTTGATAGCTGGTCCGAGGATGAACTTGATTTCCTTTGGATTGGCGTCCGGAGACATGGACGTGGAAATTGGGATTCCATGCTCAGAGACCCTAGGCTGAGGTTCTCAAAAAACAAAACTCCAGAAGATTTGTCGGCTAGATGGGAGGAGGAGCAAGTCAAGCTTTTTGATGGATCATCTCTCCCCATGCCAAAGCCCACTAGACCATTGAAACCTGGAAAATCCTCATCATTTCCAGGATTCACGGATGGGATGATGACGAGGGCCTTGCAGGGAAGTAAACTTGCTATGCCTCCAAAGTTTCAGTCGCATTTGACCGACATGAAGTTAGGTTTTGGCGAGATGGGTCCTCCTTTGCCTCCCTTTGGTGCTTCTGATCAACTAAGTCTTCAAAATGAACACTTAGCAGCTCTTCTACCTCTTAATAACCCTGACAAACTTCGGGAGACTTTTGTTCGCCGTTATTATGGCGGGCCTTCTGATTTGCCTGGAACTTCACTCAGCATGCCTTTCGAGAAGCCATTTATGCCAAACTGCTTTGGCTCTGGCAACATGGGTTCGGTGGGTGTGGTTGGCTCAAGCAGCTTCCAGCCTAGGGATGATGAGCAGATTCCGTATCCAAAGTTGCCTGGTCTCTTGGGTAAACCTATGAATATGTTACCTGAATTGAGAAATAATTATGGGGGTGAATCAAGCAGTACGGTCTTGTTGCCTGACCCTGATAAGCTTGTAAATCTTCAGTTCCATTCTAAAGGGAAAGAAGTAATAGATGAGGGTGCTTCTAAGAAAAATTTACCCCATTGGCTCCGAGAAGCTGTGACTGCTCCTCCACCGGCACCAGATCCTGAGCTGCCACCCAATGTATCCGCAATAGCTCAGTCAGTGAGACTGTTATATGGGGAAGATAAACCTACCATTCCTCCTTTTGTGATACCAGGTCCTCCTCCTTCTCGACCTAAGGATCCAAGACTCATTCTTAAAAAGAGAAAGAAGTCGGAGCAAATGCGGCCCATCCAGGCAGAAGTCCAGGAGAGCAGGCAACTCCCTCCGCGGAATCTCTTAGGTGATGATGCTGCTTCAAGTTCTATCCCTCTGGTCCCTGAGCTTAATGCATTTCCACCATCGGTGGCCACAATGCCTGATCCTGCTCAGAAGGAGCCTTCACTTAACGCGTCAACTTCAGCAATGCATCAACCTTCAAAGGAGAAAATGAATGCAGAACTGTCTCCATCGTCGGAAGTACTTAAGCTGGTCACATCCAGCATTGGTCCGGGTCAACAACTTGCCCTTTTTCTGCCCACGAAAAGCTTAGATCTCACTGGAAGTGATGTATCCTCAATGAAACAGAGTCTTGACCCTTCAGGCAATTCTGAACCAAATCATGCTGGAGGCAAGGAGCAACCACATCCCGTCGATGGGCTTGCAGATCCCCAGAAATTAGACCAGCCTGAAAGTGGGAATTCTTTCGGTAAGACTCGGTCGGTTCTTTCTCGGACTGATCATCTTGATGCAGAGGAAGTCTCGTCTGAGGAGACTGTTTCGGATCATCCCGAGAGTGACAATGATCCATAAATTCAAGGCAGGAGAGCGACAAACTATGGAAGTCACAATTTTTTCGTGGGACTGGAAGCGTTAGGGTGCTTTGCAGATGGTGGCGTAAATTCTTTTCTTGTAGACTTTGAGCAGTGACGGTGAGCAATGAAACCGCAAAGATAGGGACGATTAGCCAAATTAGGACATCTCTGTGTAAAGCTTTTGTTATAGAAAATGAGATTATAGTGTTAATCGCTGTACATTCGTCTTACTCAAATGTTGCAGGTGCTAGATTAGCATAAAGATCAGGCAAATTCTTCGTCGGACCGTTACCGGTAAGTTCTGTAGCTCTAATGAGACCAGAGGAAAGAGCTCTATTAGTGCAGGCGTTTAACCAGAGTGAGGTTGCCGAGTGGCTTCGTCCACTACATCACTCTTGGATCAAGTCAACTGGTGCATTTATCTTTCTTTTCTTCTCTTGCCTTGTTCTTTCTCCTTCCGTGCCATTTATTCCAATTTAAAAGACCCAATCTCCAATCCCACGCCAGATAAAAAGATTCCTCGAGATGAGAATGAACTTCGTGTCATCAAGGAATCAGTTTTCACGCCAGACTGAGGGTCCTCCACTCCCCACAAGGTTCATATGAAATATGGTAAAGGTGCCTGGACTTTGTTCGTAGGTTATTCAACAAACTATCCCTTTTAGTTAGAACATCTAATTGTGATCTTACAACCTATACAACGGCTTCTGTTAGCAATCCCGATCGAACGTCCGATTGATGTCATGTCAATGCGCATTCACCGTCGTAAGCATGTGTGGATCTTACCGATCTTACCAATCTTTTCAATCATAAAGGAAAATGAAGATAACCAGTATCTTTTCCAACTAGTCATTGACCATTGCACTGTCAAAATACAAACATGGCCAGAAAATGTAAACGGGAATACCAAAAAGAAAGAAAAAGGAATGGGGGGAAGGCGTAAAGCAAAACTTGGATCTTCGAGAGCCTAGACTAGTGAGAAATGGCAATCTGTCTCGGGCTCGCGGCGATACTTCTCGAGTTCGCCAATACAAATCTCGATGAAAAAGTATAGAACCGGTAATAATCTTCGTCTTCCTGATCCAACACGCTTCCCTTACCACTCCCATCAAAGTTGAGAGAATAGCTCAGCGGATCATACAAGCACTGGAACGAGCTCTGCCTGTTCTTATTGTTGTGGCGCAGCAACATCTTGTTCCACTTCTTCAGCTTCACCACAAGCTTCGTGAGGCAACAACAGCTCGACCGCGTCGGTGCTACATCGCTGCTACTAGCAGCACAGGATGAGGGCGACAGTGATGAAGACGCAGCAGCAGTACTCCTCGAAACCAAAACACCGCCCATGGTGGCCGTCGCGGCGGTGCTCTTTTCTTCACCGCCGGTGCTTTTGGCTGAGGACTTTGTCTTTAACGTCATCTTGGTCACTCTCTCTCTCTCTCTCTCTCTCCGCGCTAAAAGTTTCTATGAACCTTAAGCGAGAAAGAAAGAGCATGCGCATGTATGGGGAGAGAGAAGCATGGTGCCTGCATATACGGGTGCATATATACTACCATATAGTCAAGGGTCGGTGTAACTTTTGATTCGTTCGATAAATATTCAAATCACTTTCTTTATTTTCTATTCGGGATTTGAATAGGGTCAGTTCTTGCTGCACTATTTTTTCTATTCTTTAGGGGTTTTATACTTTCCTTTCAGTATTATAAACCAGCTAGGAGAGAGCTATAGCCAGTAGCCAAAGCCTAAAGCATGAAGTTTTTGGACGTTGGTTTCCATGCAAAGCCAAAAAGCGTCGTGCGTATCACTTGAGATACCCAGTTGCGCTTGCAGCATCGGCATGTGATTAGGCAGTAAACAATGTACGGATATTGGTCTAATTAAGAGTAATTTATCTCATCAACCCCAGCCAAAAGACCAAGAAAAGTATAAAAGAAAGATGATGAGAAAGTTTGGACCACAGGGGCGGGTTAAATCATGTCCATCTGCATTATTTATTTATTTTTTTCCCCTGGTCAAACCTGAGTCAAACTCTAGAAACTAGGTTTCTTGGTCCTTTTCCAAGAAAAGATTACAAGGTTTTAGTAAACTATCTTCCGGTTCAACACGGCTTGATTGCGAAAAGCTAATGAAGTAATAATAGGAATCGCAATGGTCCGATCACTTTAGTAGCTTGCAGCCTTTTTATTTTACTCAAATTGTTATAGATTTAGATATTTTATTATTAATTTTGTTTTTACGACGGAGGACTTATCTTAAGCGTATATATTACGGAGGTTTTGAAATATCTCATTAATCCTAAAGGTGGATTGACATCAATTGAAATCTGGGTAAGTGTGTCGAATAATAAACATATATCATAATGTTCCAGTTATGACCGTTGTCTCACGTGACATAACGTCATATCGGTAATTCTCCGGTGAAACATAGAAGAATTGTATTGATATTTCGCGCAATAGGTTAGAATTAAATTGACAAAACTGGAAACTTTAGGTAGGATTTGGTATTGGTATAATATATTTGGGATTGATTGGACAAATTTCGCTTGTAATTCATGATAATAATTGTAGAATCTATATAGTACTAACTAGTTTTTCCGTTAGGTCAATATCTTAGAAAATAGTTTAATCTCGATCGGTGGAAAGGCATAATCTCCCAACACTAATTTGAAATTCAGAATAATTTTTCTAAAGAAGTCACTGAAATCTCTTTTATTAGTTGGAGAGGCATTTTCATGTTGTCTCATCACACACAGTTGACAGTTGTTGGTAAGAATATTCTTGATTATCAGTTATGTGGGAATAAAATGTCGATGTGATGCATGATTGTTAGGTACCAATCGAAGATGCTCTTATAGCCTCCAATCAAAATAATGTTCGTTGCAATCTGTTGTATGATTGTACCAATTTAGATGCTGACATTTTGATACGACAACCTTAGCATTGGACTTAAATGTATCGACACTCATATGCAGAAATAATGAAGAGGATCTACCTTACACAAACACCTAAATCTTGCATCAGGCGTGTGTTATTCACAAACTATGACTATGGAACGTAAGATTGTTAAACACGGTTGACATTGCATTAAAGCTGATGAGATTATATCTCACGTTTGAGTTCGACTGACCAAGATCTTTCTCGAACTTGGCCGTGTGAAATGGCCGGAGCAAGTATAAGGCTCGGCAGACGTCCTTGAGACGGTTCGAGGGATATCGACTGTGGGCTACCCACGACAAGCATACAGTGGCTATGGAGGCATGTCTTTCTTTCTCAGCTTCAATAGGACCGAGGCAAGTCTAATCAGGTGTCAGAGAGACTTGCTGAATAATGTGTTATCTCATATATCCAAGTGTCTTTATTAGGTCAACAAAATAAGGAGAATTACACTTTGATTAGGCCGTCAAGACCCTCATAAGAACTCTTCATGGGAGTAGTGACATAACTCGACAATTCTCATGAGGGACTTGTCTTTTGAGATCATTAGGTAGCATTGAAGCTTCAAATATATGGAAAGTGTTTTAAGTAATTTGAGTGTATAATTGCAATCTTTATTGTACTACTTATTCTAAACTAAAGTCTTTCATCATACATGTGGATAGAGGAGATGTCAGCGGAATAACATAAATCTGATCTGTGATTTATTGCTCATGTTTCGATCTGTCCAGTTTTATGACATCATCACGTCGCAATTTCTTAATTTATAATATTTGTGCAGAAAAAGAAACATAATTCAAACCACTGTTTTAACTGCTTGCTTGTATACAAAACCATGGATTGCTAATTGTTCACATGGTACTGCAATATATAAGTTAATCAGCATCGAAAAGAATCCAAGGTGGAGCCAACCGAAGTCTTGCGTGGAACCCAAAACGGTAGGCATCGGGCAGCGCGCATGGTGACCACGTAAGTGGCAGGCATTCTTTGAATACAAATATAAAACAGCCTCTGACGCAATCATAATTATGAAACTAGGAGGGGGATGTGCTATCAGATTTACCAGAGCAAGATTCCTGACGGATGAGCGAAGACAAAGATGAGCGGGTACGAATGGTGATTCATCAACCTGCAGTGGGCCGCGGCTCAAGTTGATTAAATGCGCAGAAAACGCATAGAAATAGACGTATCTTTGGAGGAGATCACGATAGCGTTTTTCTTATATGGAGAAGGTCAAAAGGCAGTGCGGCCGAAGTCAATGAATGGTTGTCAGAATGGGAATCAAAAGGTGGGGACTGGTGAAAGATTATCTAATGCCCACATCCATACGAGAGAGAGAGAGAGAGAGAGAGAGAGAGAGAGAGCAATCACATGGTGTATGAGAGATGAATAGGCTTCTTGGGGGTGTGATGGGTCATTGTCACTTCTGAAGCTCTGCACATGCAAAGGATGCACAGAGACATTCGCTTGGAGATGGAGACCTGAAATATATGTTTAACTTTGTTCTCTCCCTCCTCTTTCCCCTCCCTCCCATACATACAGTCTCCATTAGACTTGGTATGATCCACCTGATTTTGAATATGGCTAATCTGGCACATCCTTCATTCATCACTAAGCTTCTCTCACCTTTGAGGATAAAACTAATACGAACTCAAGCGCATGAATCATGGGTAATCATACTCATTGAATTTTAATGGGATTAATGTAGATTTCACGTGAAATCCACATAGTTATCGATGGTAATTGAATCATTTCACACGAACCCGAGTTCACGCTAAGTCTTGGATTGTTGTTTGCACCACATGGTACATAGAAAGTGGCGGTTGAAGCAAACACAAAAAATGGGTCACAGCTGAAGTCATAGACATCATTAAACAAAAGAGAGTTTACAGGAGTGAGTAAGTTCTCCAAAAGGGCCTAGGTGAGAGATTTAGGTCCGCACTTTGACCGCAGTCGCGTCACATGGCTTGTATTCTTCATCAACGAAAGAAAAAGAGGGTTTTGTCTACATGACTGAGCGCAGAACATGCCTGCGCATGTGGGCTCCGGTTTTGTTTAATGGGGATAGGAGAAAAAAGTGCGAGAAGCTGGATCTGATCTGTTTTTAAAAAGTGGTATCTGTCTAATGCTGGCTAGGGTTTTCATACAAAACGCTCGTGATCAGATCAGTCAATATCACGACATGACTACAGTTGATTGGAGTTGAACCAAAGACAGCAGCACCTTGACTTCCGTCCTGATAAGGACAGAGCTACGTATCTCCTACGCTTGAATACGACGACGTATAGCGATTCTTTCGCAATTCTCGAATGTGAGAGCCTGATGGTGCGACCTTAGTTCATGAGAGTTCCTTCTTCCTTTGTTTCCCTCAAAACATCAAGCACGATGTACCCTTCATCTGTCGAAGCGCATAGGTCACGCAGATCACAGCATCGAAACTTGGGTGGTGATGCCTTCCACCAAGTTGCCAGTTCTTTATTCAGTGGATTATCTTAATATTTTCTTTTGAGGTTATCTTCCTCATCTTGTGTTGGGAACATGTGTGGCACACTGTTCATTGAACATGAGGCTTCACGATCTCTCGGTGATTGATTGGAGAGGTCAAACGGTCGATTGAAATATTATAGATCCCGCGTTCAAATTACCGCATTTTCTCAAAGTGACTTTAAAGAGATCGTGAGAGGAGAATTTGATCTAATATACTCTATACAAAATTAACGGCAAAAGAACATCCTAATGGGATAGGGCCTGTTTGGCAACTTGCCAAATAGTGTTAATTTCTATTCTTTTATTCTCTGGAATAGATTTTGAACATAAAATCGTTTGGTACAATTTTTGTTCCCTGGAATAAATTTCTATTTTTTTTTTTTGTTTCCGGAAGTAGATTTGGAACATAATTGAAAAGTAAAAAAAAATTAATTATTTGTTCTCGGGAACAATTCTAGAATCAATCATCTATTTTCTCTATTTTCTTTTCCTTTTTCTTATTCTTCTTCCCTCTTTCTTCTACTTCAACTATCGCTGCCGTTGCCGTTGCCGTCCATCGCCATCCGCCGTCCACCGCCCACCACCGCCGGTTGCCGGAGGCTTGCCTAGCCACTGGCGAGGTGGGCCTCGCCAGGCCGGTGGCTAGGCAAGCCTTGTCGAGGCCTCCCCCGGCCATTGGTGAGGCTCGCCTGGTTCGACGAGGCTTGACCTTACCCAGATTTGGCGAGGCTGAGTTCGCCTAGCCGTTGGCGAGGCTGGACCTCGCCAGGCCACCACGAGGTTGGCCTCACCTTGCCATTGGGCGAGCTCGACCTCGCCAGATCTGGGTGAGGCCGCTCGCCCAGCCAAGGCTCGGTCGAGCCTCACCTAGCTGCCGGTGAGGCTTGGTCGATGAGGCAAGGCCTCGCCGAGGGTCACCGACCAACCACCCTTGAAGAAGAAGAAGGGGGGAAAGAAAGGAAAAAAATAAAAGAAGAAAAAAAAATAAATTATTTTAAAAAATAAATAAATGATTTGAAGTAGAAATTTTGAGGACAGTTTCAAACGCAATTCTATTCCGGGAATTGAAATTTTGGACAATTACCAAACGGCTTAAAATGTTTAGAATTTGTTTTTGGAACAAAGTAAAAAAGAATCATTTCTGATAAGAAATTGTTCCCGGAAACAGAAGCATTACCAAATGCGCTCTTAAATGCTAAAAGTTAGGAAAATGATACTTAAGTATCACTTTTATTGAAAAATGGGATACTTGAGTGTCACATTTGGCGAATTCCACCGGAGATCTTACGTAGCAATTTTTTTTTTATTAATTTTGCTCACTTACGTGACTCGCGGGAAGGCTGACTCGGTAAAGAAACACAAAAACAACGTCATTTTGGCACAATTCCAATTTTAATAAAAAAATTAATTAAATTAAATTTAAAATCAAATTTAAAGAAGAAGAAGAAAGAAGAAGAAGAAGAAGAAGAAGAAGAAGAAGGGAGGAGGAAGATGAAAAGGAGCCGGCGGTTGAGGGCTTAGCCCTCGCTACCACCACCTCCCCGCTGTCGCCGGGAAGGTGAGGGGAGGATCGGCTAGAGTCGCATAGCTAATTATCATATTTTCATCACACCCACAATCATTCAAAGTCAATAAAAGTTTAGAACCACATCATTGTATGCAAACACGCAATTCCAGCTGAACAAATGAATATTGCTTGCAAGAATTTCATCTAAATCGCCATGGCAAATTCTCCTCTATCAAGCTACATTTCACATTCATGCTGGAGAGTAAAGGCTGATTTAGGGACAGAGGGATCAATTTCTCATGCGCAAAGTGTGCACAGCTAGTCCAGGGCAAGAATAAATGATGCTATCTGCTCACTGGAGATCTGTAGATTTTAACATTCTTGCACACCATTGCATGCTATTTGAGAGTAGACATAATTTGTGTGATGAGATGCCCTCGCATGCTGATGTTCAGTTCTCAAGATCTTTGATTGTGCTGAAGATATTAATCTGCACTCAAAGGCAATTGTTTTACTGGACTTGTCTTAGTTGCTGTTATTCCTCAGCTCTGAAACCTCCACACAGATGGCAGCAGAAGCGACACTCGAATTTGATGAGGATGTTCTCTTCTTATTGCAGTCTATAAATATATGTTGTGTGTCAGGCGTTCGCTTTTAAGTTGTTTGATAACCATTTTGTTTTCGAAAATAATTTCTACCCAAAAATATTTTTTTCTCGTTCTATTCCCCGAATGAGTTTATAAGTAATTGAATGCGTTTTAAAACTGAACAAAATTTATATTCCTGCAATAAAAAAAAGAACAGGAATACCCCTGGCGAAGTCGGCCTTTCCATGGCCGTGTGAAGCCGACCCCACCGTGGCAGAGTGAGTCATCGAACCTCGTCTCTGGCCGGTCGTCAGCCATTGCCAAGCCCAACGATTTGCTAGAGGAAAAAGAAAAGAAAAAAATAGAAATAAAAAAATTAACTGGTATTATCAAATGGATTTTTGTTCTTTTGTTGTTTTGGGAATATAAATAGTTAAGAATTGGCTAGTTATTTCGACTAGACGGAGAGGACCAAGTCAAAAGTGAAGAAAAAAGTTATATTCTTTCGAAAGAAGTCTTTTTTTGTTTTAATTATAAGATAACGGTGTATTCACGCTTTAAGTTTTGGTTTCGATCATTATATTTGTGCACTCATTAGAAGCAATCGAAGGTGTCATTGTGTCAGTCTTTCTTCTAATTCAATCTTCATTACCTCATCATCAGATTGTAGATACCCTATTGCCCATTGATTTCGTTACAGTAACTTATAGAAATCGCTTTGCTTCTAATAAACAGTGAAATTGTAGGACACTGAGAGCGAAAAGAAAAGAACTATAGGACATTGACTGTCAGTCGGGACTTGTTCATCCGACGAGGAGGTCATCAAATATCAAATGCTAGTATCAAAGTTATAGTTTATCTCACACCCTTGTTATCAGTTAGTGTTTGTTCGAGTTAAAGTGCCTTTTGAAAATTGATTGTTGGGACTTTCACTTATTTGGTTTGTTGAAACTAACAAGTCAACCAAAACACTTTTTGGTCAATGAAAATATTCATGCTTAGAATTAAGAAAGTGAATTCTTAAATCTATAGAGGTGAAAATACTTTTGGAATTGCTTCTCTCGACTTTTTTATATTATTTTTTTTGTCTTTTTTTTTTTTAATTTCTTTTTCCTTTTCTTTCCGTTGGTTGCTAGCCTTGGTGATGGCTGGTGACTGATCATAGGTGTGGGTCGAGGAGGCTCGATCTCACCAGATTTCGATTGGCTTGAGCCATAAGCACGGGCCGGCAAGGCTCCACCTCATTAGATCTGACGAGGCTTGAGCTCATTGGCCATCATCAAGGATTGACGACAAGCGGAGGAATAAGGAAAAAGAAAAATAAAAAAATTGTTTAAAAATTCTTTTTTTTTGTTAGAAATAAAATCATGAATTTGAAATTATTTTCTAAATGAGATTCAAATGCCAGAAAATGTTTTTGATCACATATCACCAAAAAAAAAAAAAAAAATTATCCATTTTCTTGAAAATTGATTTCTCAAAGAGTATCTATTTTTATTATGAAATTTTCCCCCTAACAAACACATCCAGAACTTAAGTTTTGAGTACCAAAAAGAACATTTAAGTTGTAATAGTGTATTTTGAGTGACTGGTATTCAACATCTCGTGTTCAGAATGAAAATAACAGAATTTATTCTCACGCGTTATTGAGTGACTTTCTATTTTCATTTTCAGTAATTTAAATATTTTGGGGGCTTAATATTCAATACTTAAATTTTCAGCATTTATTTTTTCAATTTGATTAAAGAAGCCCCTGTGAAGAGTGCATTTACAAGAATTCCTTGCTTTTCCCACCAAACCCCTCTTATCAAACGTAATATTTTAAATGCGCAGCGACCCGGTAAGTTTGGCGGGAAAGAAGACAACATAGCTTGATTACAGTGTGTAACAAGGATAACAGTCATATGGATACAGACCACTGGAGCCAATTTAATCGAGTAACGTCAACTGGGAGCAAATTTAAAATAATTCCATGATCTGTTAATTAATTTATCTATTTCTTATGTTTAGGAGCCTAATTCCGTAAAATGTAGGCATACAAGAGTTCGTTCCACACATCTGGCAGTCCGGTCAGTTGATGGATTATGACCTTGCCAGCCCATGTCTTTCCATTGCTCCGATATTAAGGCCGTCAAAACAAGATTGGGAAAGGCAGCATACCACAATGATCTAAGAGATTCCTGCCAATGAGAAATTTTGGTGAGTTTCCCTCACATAAGTAGATTCTATTTCAGAAAATGATTATACAGAGAATTACTGCAGGGGAATTTTAGAACCACAAGGACTAATTCTGATGCATGTACACCTCCTCTTAAAGAGGCCAAAAAATGAGGTCCAATCACTTGGAGCCAGAAGAAAAATGAGGTAGCACGAAGGAGTACCTGATGATCCGGGCGAGTCTCATCGAATGGTACTTGCAAACGTTCTTGAAGTCTATGAAGCCGTTGCACCTGGTAAGAATAGGCATTTTGAGAGTTAAAAGGGCAGGGCACAAATAGTTGGGCAAAAGGCACTTAAAAATGCAATCTCTCTACAATCCCTAAAACATATCTTTTTTGCATGTGGTCCTGGAAGCAACAACATCAAATAGCTTTAGTAGAGATTCTTAAATAAATAATAAGCACTTACCATATTGATACTTCACGCAGCACCAGATTAGAAGAGTAAGACTAAGTAGTAAACACATGAAGACCCCAACTAGCTGATCTAATCATTTACCTGAAGAGGACTGTAAGGATAGTCAACATATTTGTCATTATGTCTGTTGGTGGAGCGGTTGAAGAGTCCTCCAATCCAGGATCTTGGTCCAACCATAGCATTAGCTACAACAGCCATGAATCTATAAATAAGTTGAAACTTGAGCGTTACTTTTGAAAGAACAATGCGTACTAGCAAAAGTAGCCTTCTCTTTGGAAATTGTAATACATGAGTATTCAAAGTCAGTTTGTAGACTAAGTATAGGATAGTGGTGAGGAATGAAACGAATGTGCTCATATATCATTTAACCTGAGGGTTCCTTAAAGATAAACATGAGCTCCTCCAAAAAGGACATGATGAACGAAGTGATTATCTCAAAAATAAATTGAGAAGAATGAAGTTGTGACACCACATGAGCTGGTTTAACTATTTCATCCCACAAACAAATGAAACCCACAAGCCATCAAAATGCTCCCAATTTGTTAACCTCTCAAGTACTCTGCTGCGTCATCTCCTCATAGAATGAATGCAGCAACATGAGTTAAGGAGACAGATCCCTTCTAACAATAGAAGTCTACTAATCAAGCATTTGATGAAGGCAAGAAAGGACTCGTGCTAAGCTGAAAAGTACCTAGTGCCAATTCAAGGATCATCAAAACGGAGATATTAAAAGGAAAAAAAGGGCTGATGTGGTCGATAGTTTCTCAGATATATCAGAAGCAAGCAGAACTTAAATATTCAAAGTTTAGAGAGCAGTCAATGAGAAGAACGTAATCGATCCAGCTTCAGCCAGTATGTAAATATAATAGCACAGATGGAATGCTGCCAGGAAAGTTTACTCACTAAAACATTGAGTTAACTGTGATTTTGCGTAATGTGACCATTCCAACTCTTCATTGTCCCCTTTCTGTCTCCAGTAAATTTCATCCTCATCAACCTACGTTTGTGTTTTGGAAGCAACTTTAGTATCTAAATAATGCAGGACAAAAGAGACAGAGATAAACCCCTCACTGCGTGAACATTTGTTAGTCCATCCCATGCAGCAGGCATAGAATACTCAAAAGTGAAGGAAAATAACATTTCCTACATTGGGAATAGAATGTGACCGAGATTAGCAATTAGGATGACTCCGAAACAACAGACATAAGTCTATTTAACAGTCAGATGCTGAACAGGGACAAAACATAAAAGGAGGGAAATCAAAATGCAGGATACACGTAGAATAGATGAAGCTCCACCACCAGCTACGCAGAATCCAACAATTATAGCTGGTGCACATTTTGAGACGCCGGTATCAGAACCAGAGGATTCAATGTAAGTAACAAGACCATGCGAGGTGGAAATGGGTAGGGGATTACTCGGCGGGGAGATGAGCAAGATGGAATGCATTGTCTATGCCTCCTTAATCTCATCAGGGGCCCAAATCAAACATGGGCATTTTTTTTTCTCCCCCCACTCTTTTTAAACCGAAAGCAAAAGGCTAATGAAGAACAAAGACGGTTACGAAGTCTGGGGTCACCAATGATTGCACCCCTGCCATGCTTTGCTTCCACAATTCAACTTCCCATCATCATCATCATATCTCTCACTCTCTCTCTCAAAGGTCAACAGCTATAACTGTGGAAAACACTAGGCTTATTTCAATTAGAGAAGCACAATGCAAAAAGAAGCTTTTAGCAGGGAACGCATCAACAAGCGCAATCAAAGGGTCTTTTTGCATACCTTTTGCGTAACAAATAATCCCCATAATCTAATCGAAAAGCTAAAAACAAATATTTTAAGGCAGTACAGAAAGAGACGGGCAATACCCAAAAACTTTCATACTCATGCAAGACAAGAACAATATCCCCCAGCCCCACGCCACCGCGCGCACGAAAAAGCCAGAGAGATCCAAAAAGTACCTGCTATGGCGTGTGAGAGGACATGACGAGAAGGAAATGGTGGGGCCAATGCAGGAAGAAGAAGAAGAAGAAGAGGGGTCAGGAGGAGAGGAAGAGAAGTTCGGATAGTGATTATGGTGGAGATATTGATGATCAAAAGCTTTGTATTTTTCTTGTGTGACATTGCTTTCACATGGTCATCAAAGAAGCAATCCAGTATCACCCTATCGACATGTGAAGCTGAATATATAGCTGCATCCTCTTTGTTTGTCACGTAATTTGGTTGAGAATACTACTAAAAGATATTCTTATGGAGCAGAAGAAAGCAACTGATATTTTTGTTGATAATGTTTTTGCTATTGCATTGGCGAAAAATCCAGTTTTTCATGAACGAAGCAAACATATCGATGTTTGATATCACTTCATTCGAGAACAGGTTAAAGAGAATGAGGTTGAAGTGTTGCATGTGAAGACAAGAGATCAAGTGGTAGACATTTTTACCAAACCTCTCAAGATCGATGCTTTCCAAAAGTTCAAGAGCCTGCTTGGAATGATCGATGAAAAAGAATTTGGTTTAAGGGGGAGTGTTAGAAATTAAACAAAATTCATCTGTATAGAAAACTGTTTGGTACCGGCGTTGAAAAAAAGTCATAATTGCATGGTTATCTTTAATGAGTCCGTTCGTCATTATCTATAATGAGTCTATTCTTATTTTTAGGTATAATGATTGTTTTTAGAGATAAGGTGAGCTATGGTGATTGTTTTGTTAGTTTTTTGATTTTATCTGGAACTCTAACTTTTTCTACTAGGAAGAGTAAAGGTCTCCCCCTTGGGTAGAACAGCTTTTGCTTCTTCTTCCTTTCTTCTCCTTTTGCACTTCATCTTCTTCATTTTTCCATTTCCTCTCTATGTTGCTGCTGCCGCACGACTCGACAGCAGCCCCGCAAGCCAACGAAGCCACCGTCTCGCCCCCGCCGTCCCTGCACCGTGTCCAACTCAGTCAAGCCTCGCGACCAGCCCCCTCCTCAGAAATGGACAAGTTTTGGATCTCGAACCAAACTGGTTTTGGAAAAACAGACTTTTTGGAAACAGACATTATTACAAAAATATGATTTTATTGTATTTAATTAGAAAAATACCGTGTGTCAGGTTTTGACGCTAAAAATTATTTTAGGTACTATATAAAATCGTGGGATTTTGAAATGGGAGAATATCACGTTTTATGGTTAGATTTGACTGTGTGATCACACACAATTATTTTACCTGCTATTTTTAATACGAAGAAAATTGACCAACTCCATTATTTGAAATAGAAGTATTTGAGTGCAAAACACAATATTCTTGGCTGAGCATGAATGTGCGTGTGGTCACTAAGTGGAATGCCGTCTAGGCAGAGGATGCTAGACGCTGCCGTTTGCGAATAGATTTCGGAACGAAGCTCCTCAATGGAATGCTGTCTAGGCAAAGGATGCTAGATGTTGCCGTTCGCGAATAGATTTCGAAACGAAGCTCCTCGGTGGAATGCCGTCTAGGCGGAGGATGCTAAACATTGCCGTTCACAAATAGATTTCGAAACGAAACTCCTCAGTGGAATGCTGTCTAGGCGGAGGACGCTAGACGTTGCCGTTTGTGGATGGATTCCGAAACGAAGCTCCTCAGTGGGGTGCCGTGGCTGTTGGGTCGTAAATAATTGGGACACGCATGAGTGATTGAGATAGCTGCGCCTGATTATGGGACAAAACTGTGTGACGCGAAATGGGACGTGTCATAACAGTTTGGCCTTATAATTGGGACCTCTGTGATTGATTGAAATATGAATTGATGTGTTCTAGTTATGAAATATGGGTGCTGTATTAATATGATGTATGAGTTGTACGAATATGCAGGGAGGTGCTGAAGCGAGATAAGTCCTATATGTGCATGTTTACGCTGCCTCTTGGTGAATTTTTGTCCTAATCGGGATTTAGGGTTTTGACTCGTTGAGATTTTTATCTCACCCCGTCGTGATTTAAATATTTTCAAATTCTTAGATGGAGAATTGGGAGCCCAAGATTGGAGGGTCCGGAGTGTAGGTTGTCGGGTTGTTTCTGTTTAGGACAGACTGATGTTTATAAACCGTAGGTTTGGCTTGATTGTATATAAAGTGTGTTTTATGAAAAATGTGTAGCATGTGTTTTCACTATCCCATGTGTTTGATTGTTGTCTGGGGTTTATGAGTTCACTTCCGCATGTGCATAAAACAAAAGGGTCGGCGACGCGTTCTAGAACGTTGCAAATTTTAGTCGACCATCGAGGGATGTGTGCATGCCTAGGGTTCGGGGCATGACGCCCTCTGCAAGGATAGTGCAATATGTTCCTGACATGCTGTGGAATGGGCGGTTATCGTCGTCGTCATCATTATTAAATTGCATGTATTTGCAACATCAATGTGAAATGGTCTAATTTTGATAATTCAAAATTCATAGCTATGTTGTCTAGCGATTGCGTGGGTAAAGCAAAATGCTCTAGATATTAAAATTAACTCATTAAATTGATTAAAGGAGTTGTTGCGGCAGATTTAATTGGACGCTTGAATGCGAAACGCATGTATCAGTTTATTGCAAATTATCATCTAGATCCATATTATGAACCGGTCTTGCCTCTAACATTGTGAACATTCCTTACAAATTGTTTGGTAAGTCCCCACATTTCAAGACTTATGGCTAATAAAGTTCGGAATTGCCACACCGAAATTACACATTTGTATCTCTGTACTAAAATCAATTAACCATAAGATGTAAAAGTTAGAGGTTCGAAGCTAGAAAAGGATCACACTCCAATCGATTCAAACGACAGCCACTTGCTTCAACTGCTAAATATGCTTATCTGAATGGGCAACTTAATCACGCCATTCTCGGATGCTCGTACATCGCTAAACCCTTACTGAAATATGTATTTTTATGTGTGTGGCTAGAGAAGCCTTATTTACTATTGATCTTTAACTTACCGCAAGCTATAAGAACTAGAGCATGAATTGGCAAGTATTGATAATCGATCATGAAGGGTAGACCTCAATAAGAGATCGCAAGCCAAGTACAGGGGTGATCTTGTAGTCCCCAAAGCCAGCAGCGACGAAGAGCTTAGCCCATTCTGCTTCATTCCTCTCCCTCCCCGATGCGAGGGTCATCATCAACATGTCATAGAAGAGCTGGGTTTCGACCATCTCTTTGTCGCTCTTCGTGTTGTCCATCACCATGTCAATTATAATTACCTTCTTTTTCTTGCCCTCGCCTTTGCCTAAGGCCTCCCTGCATCGCTTCAGTATCTTCGCAGCGTCTTCATCGCTCCAATCATGGAGTATCCACTGCATATAACTTAAATCATCTATCAGTCTGTCATTTTGTCCATATATTGTTCACATGTGATTTCGTAGATTTCCTATGTAAGTTGAACGTTAGGACGGCTTGTGTTTGCAACATGTTAACTAATCCTTTACATGAAAAACGTTGGGCTATTCTCGATAAGATTAGATTGAAGGAGGTGAAGTAGCTGAATCTTAATTTTTTGATTAACTTGTACCTTCAATATTATTGCATCTGCAGGTGGTATGGCCTCAAACATGTCCCCAGGAACACATCTCACGTTCTCGCTTACTTCTAAATTAGCCACCACATGCGGAAGATCAAATATTGTGCATTCCATATGCGGAAAGGAGTTCGCGATGGCCTTGGCCGTTGTCCCAGTTCCTCCGCCTACATCGACCAATGAGGTTATTCCCTCGAACACCCCTTTGTGCTCGTTAATCACTATGCTAGCCACCAATCGAGCATCGCTAGCCATGCCATCGTTGAATAAGCGATTAAGGCCCGTCTCTTGACCAGCATACCTCCAAAACGACATCCCTTGCACCATTTCGAATGGCGTCGGGTCGACGTGGTTGTGGAACCACGCGCTCAAGCCATGCCATGGGTTTATCAGAATAGGGTCGAGCATGGACAGTGCGAACGGCGCAACACTGGAGGGATTGTCCGTAAGGAGGAGCTTGGACACGCGATTGAGCACGTAGGCGCCTTGACCGTCCGGCGCAAGCTTCTTCTGTTCGAAGAATCCGGAGTGGACGAGGATGCGCATGAGGCGGTCGACGCAGTGAGCTCTGGAGGGGTGAATTTGAAGTGCAGAGACCAAGGCATCGAGGGTCATAGGTTGGCCATGGTGGTGGATGGTGTCGGGAATGCCTAACTGAATGGCACATTTCAAGCACATGGAATTGATGAAATTGAAGATGTGGTTCCATATGTGAGCTTGAGCCAGTAGCTGCTGGCTTCCCATCTCTCCATTCACCATATCCATGGTGCAAAGTTATTATCTCTCAACTCTATAGTGCAATTTCTTGCTTATGAACTTCGAGAATATAAGAACGGTGCATATTTATAATGGTTTGGAAAGTGGGTAAAAAGCATCCTATTCGGCATACCTTACGTCGGCCAAATAGTTGAGACGTGTTCACATGATACATGTTGATATAGATGGTCCCCATAACATTAAATAGCTTAGGGTGTGTTTGTTTTGCGAAAAACGTTTTCCTCATTTTCAGCGTTTGGTTCATTTAGGAAAATGAATCAACGGAAAATGTTTTCCTAGTCAATAGAAAATGTTTTCCTTCCAAAACTTAAATTCAGGAAAACGATTTCCCCTTCGAAAGAACCGGAAAACATTTTCCAAAATGTTTTAAGGTCATTGCTTAATGAAATATTATTATTAAAAAGAATTTATAATTAAAAATTTTGAATTTATTATTATTTATGTTTTCTTTTCTTTTCTTTTTCTTTTTTTTTTTTTTTTCTTGTTTTCTCTTTTTTTTTCTTTGCCTGTGAACATAAACCCTAACTCCTCCTCCCCTCTCTCGTTCTCCTTTGCCCCCCCTTTCGTCACCACCGCCTCCTCCAACCCTAGCCCCTCCTACGCTCCCGTTGGCTTCGCTCCCTCCTCTCCCTCTTCGTCGGCGTCTTCTACACCTTCAATCATTTTTTCAAATGCAATCCAAACACCATAAAATATTTTGATTCACGTATCACCAAACAAAGGAAAACTAACCGTTTTCCTGGAAAATGGTTTCCCAGAAAACATTTTCTAAAAAAGTTACGTTTTTCGTGAAACAAACACACCCTTAGGTTCATTTGATTTTCCCTCGCTTTTATACCTTGTATAATTAATCATTTCTCGTGGTCGAGAGAGTTATATTTATCAAAGGGAAAGGCCATGTTTACCTCTAATGGCCAAACCTACGAAAACATTGCGGTCATTTGGAAGGGAGATTTATGATGTTGAATTATTAAATCGAGAACTAAACTGAACTGAGATTTGGCCCATCTAATCCTGGACTCACCCGGGATGATGGGTCCGTGAACCGATCATGAATACTTTGGTCATATATTTGCCTCATTTCATATTTCTCATTTTTTTTAATTATATATTTTTGAGTATTTTGGTCGTGAGTACACTATAAAAGTTGAACTCCCTCAAAATTGTAGAGACCAAATATTATTTTACCTTGATTTTATTTGTATCGAAGAGTAGACCAAACAACTTTCCGCTTGCAAATCACTATCGTGTTAGCTTAAAAATGAATGGTAACCATTTATTTACAAAATAATTGATAAAATAGTACCTTGCTCTTTTGGGAAATAGAGATAGTTCACCCAATCGGGATAGACAGCATCATGCATCATGGTTCACACATGGACCCGGACCAAAATAAAGTGCAAAACGACAACACCGATTGATGGGGAGGAGTCCTTGGCCTGAAAAATCCACGACAAGATATTTCCTCTCCTGCTGGCCAGGTCCACCCCAAGCTGGACATTTTCTAGCAGACACGACCCACAAATGATGTTGATATTTTAAATGGGTCATTCCGTGACGAAAATCCGAGTCTTGACATACAGTGAAATGACATGAAGAAGGAAGCCGAGAAAAGAGGGCAGATACTAAATAGCAGACTTACTAAATCCACTTCCCAATTATGAGCACAAGCTTGCAATACGTAGAAAAACTTCAAAAACTGCTTTCAAACTTGCGTACTTGTAAGACATCTCCCTTGCCTGATTTGGGGACTTTTTTCCAAATCCAACAGCAAACCGATATTGCTTGCTAATTTTATAATTAAACTTATATATATTCTAATCGGCTCAAGGGCCGTCGTTGGCTGGGGCATCGCCCCAAGATTGGGCCACCCCAGCCGACCCTCCCCCCACCTTCCCGACAACGACAGGGAGGCGGCGGTGGCGAGGGCTGAGCCTTCAATCGCTGGCTGCTGTTCATCTTTCTCCTCCTTTTTAATTTAAAAAAATGGTTTTAAATTTAATTAAATTAATTTTTATATTAATTATTTATCCATAGTAAAACGACGTCGTTTTGGCATTTATCTAGCCACGTAAGCACGCAAAATGATGTCGTTTTGCACTTGGTTCACCGGAAAATCGTCACATTAGTGTTTGGCCGGATTTTATCATCATTGGCACTTAATTGATCCATTTTACTCTAATTTTGACACTTAAGTATCACTTTCATAACTTTTAGCATATAAGTATCTCCTCATGCCAAATTTTAACACTCTAGGTGTCCCAAATTCCAAAATTAACTATACACAAAAGGTCTTGGGCCATTTTGCATCTGAAATTAAATTTTTGCCATTTCTTTAAAGTTTTCTAGAACTTTTTTCTTCTATTTTCCTTTTCCTTTTCCTTTTCCTTTCTTTCATTTTTGTTTTTTCTTTGTTTCAATTCCCTTTCCTGGTTGCCAGGGCCTCGGCAGTGGCCAGCGGAGGTCAACAGCCAAAGGCAAGGCCATCGTGGTAGGGGTGTCAACGGTTCGGTTCGGTTCGATTTCAAAAAAACCGAACCAAACTGAACCCTTAGAAAAAAACTGTGTGGCACGGAATGAGACATGTCATAACGGTTTGACATTATAATCGGAACCCCTGTGATTGATTGAAAGATGAATTGATGTGTTCCAGTTATGAAATACGTGTGCTGTATTTATATGATGTATGAGTTGTACTAATATGTAGGAAGGTGCTAAGGTGAGGTAAGTCCTATATGGTATATGTTTAGGTTGCTTGTGAATTTTCGTCCTAATCGGGGTTTAGAGTTTTGACTCGCTGAGATTTTTATCTCACCCCGTCGTGGTTTAAATATTTTCAGGTCCTTAAATGGAGAACTCGGGGCCCAAGATTGGAGGGTCCATAGTGTAGGTTGTCGGGTCGTTTCTGTTTGGGACAGACTGATGTTTATAAATCGAAGGTTTGGCTTGATTGTATGTAAAGTGTGTTTTATGAAAAAGGTGTAGCATGTGTTTTCATTATCCCATGTGTTTGATTGTTGTCTAGGGTTTATGAGTTTGCTTCCGCATGTGCATAAAACAAAAGGGTCGGCGATGCGTTTTGGGACATCGCAAATTTTAGTCAACCGCCGAGAGATGTGCGCATGTTCGGGGTTCGAGGTGTGACACCCTCTGCAGAGATAGTGCAATATGTTCCTGACATGCTATTGAATGGGCGGTTATCGTCGTCGTCATCATTATTAAATTGCATGTATTTGCAACATCAATGTGAAATGGTCTAATTTTGATAATTCAAACTTCATAGCTATGTTGTCTAGGGATTGCATGGGTAAAGCAAAATGCTCTAGATATTAAAATTAGCTCATTAAATTGATTTAAGGAGTTGATGCGGCAAATTTAATTGGACGCTTGAATGCAAAACGCATGTATCAATTTACTACAAATTATCATCTAGATCCATATTATGAACCGGTCTTGCCTCTAACATTGTGAACATTCCTTACAAATTGTTTGGTAAGTCCGCACATTTTGAGACTTATGGCTAATAAAGTTCGGAATTGCCACACCGAAATTACACATTTGTATCTTTGTACTAAAATCAATTAACGATAAGATGTAAAAGTTAGAGGTTCGAAGCAAGAAAAGGATCACACTCCAATCGATTCAAACGACAGCCACTTGCTTCAACTGCTAAATATGCTTATCTTTTTTTTTTTTTTTGGTCGAAATTGCAACTGATTTCATTTACTTAGATAAGTTCGAAGCTAATACATTGGTAACATCAGCACTTAGTAAATCTAGGAAAGCTGTCGGGAGGTAGGTTACCCAGTTACGGGGGAGAAATTGTTGCCGTTGGGCTCTTGCAACCCAGTCCGCGGGCCTATTCGCTTCCCTGCTGCAGTGGGCCAAAGTCAGGCCCGGAAATTTTTTCATTTGCTCGCGGATCCGGTCCACCAGCCTGCAACTTCCCAATTTGGTTTTGTTTTTTGCTGAACTGCTTGCACGAGCAGCAGGGAGTCAGAATGTACTTGCATAGATTTGGTCGATCTGTTTGAGAGATATTCTAGGGTTTCCATGAGAGCTTCAGCTTCTGCTTGTTCAGCTGAGGAGGCTGCAATTATTTTCGAAAATCCATCCACCAGTCTACCCCACGAGTCCCGGCAAATGCAAGCGATGGCGCTTCTATGCCCGGTCTCTCTTCTGTTTGCCTTCTCTCCTCTGTTTGCCCCAAGAAGTGGTGCGGTTTGTCCTTGCAACTCCAGATCTGGTGGTTCTCGCTCATGCCCGACAGGGGAGGCTTCGAAATCACTTCAGTTCATAGTCCCGACGGGATCTGCCGCGAGGGCTTGGATGAGTCGATTTTGGCCCCTTATTCGCATCTCCTCCGGTTCAGCTGCTTGATCGGAGACTTCGTTCACAACCCCTGCCCCTCCTGCCTTGAACATGGTTGCTCCTCTGTTTTCCCCGAGAACTGGTTTTTTCCCTCTCTTTCTGGTTACTATTTGTCTAGAAGCCTCCAGATCTGGTGGTTCTCTTTCATCCTCACCGAGGTAAGTTTCAAAATCTTTTCTGTTCATGGTCCCTGCGGATTCTTCCTCGGGAGGTTGGGTGACCGCTTCTCGTGTTTTCTCCAACACTACTCTTCTTTCGGAGCTCCCGTTTGAAGGCCCTACGCAGCCTTCCTCTGTAGCTGGTGTACTTCTTTGCTGTTCCGCTTCTCTGTAACCCTCCGGTGGTGTGTCGACTGTTCCATCTCCGACGAGATCTTCTCTGTTCTCCGCCACAGTTCGACTTTCTCTGAACCCGGTCACATGACTCCTCTCCAGATCTGGTTTGTCGACTTCTTCCTCGACAAAAGAAGCATCTATATTGATGCTCAGTGTGTTTGGTGGTGGTGGAATCCATCTATGCTTATGGGTATTGTTCTCTTTTGCTGCTGATGGCTTTCTGTTACAGCTTGTATAGTTCTCATGTAGAGCTATTGCTTTAGACAGGGTCTGATACGGAGACAGGGGAGTATGTTCAAACACAAATCTGTTTCGATCCTTCCAAATGCACCACATAGCCGTGGCGATTAGGTTGAAATCTTGATCTTTACTTGGGTTTTCCTTGTTCGAGTATAACCATTCATCTATTCTTGTTAACCCAATTCTGGAAATTTGGAGGTGCAGGGGACTCATTCGCCATAATTCTATGGTCCAGGGGCAGAGCAGTAACGCATGTTCTGTAGTTTCAGCTTCTTTTTTGCAGATTGGGCAAAGAGGATTAGGTACAATTCGCCTCCTATGCAGGTTTTCCATAGTAGGTATGGCATTGTGACACGCATTCCATAGGAACTGTTTTACTCTAGGTAGAGTATTTGATTTCCAAATGAGATTCCATAGATCTGGCTTTATTTGATGAGAGGAGGATGCTATTGTGTTTGTTGTGTTGGCTGTTTGATTTCTGCAGTAGATATGCCCGCTTTTCACCGAATATTCCCCTGATTTGTTGCTTATCCATACCATCTTGTCTGCTGTAGACGGTAATCCTATAGGAGTTTCTAGGATTTCCTTAACTCTGGTTTCATCAAACAGAGACCGTAGCATTTCCACATCCCATTTCCCATCCCGTTGCTGTATTAAAGCTCCCACTTTTTCTGGCTCATTTCTTGTTGCTGGCCCTCCAATAGTTCCGCTTTTCAACCATTTATCTTCCCGAATTGATATAGTTTGTCCATTGCCCACGGCCCACATGACTTGAGGAGCTATCAAGTTTCTTCCCACTACAATACTTTGCCATCCCCATGACGGTCTAGATCCTTTTCCAACGTTCCAAAAATCACCCTGTGGGTAGTATAGTCCCTTCAGAAGATGACTTAGGAGTGAGGAAGGTTGCTGGGATATCCGCCAAGCTTGCTTGCTCAACATCGCCTTGTTGAAGGCTAAGAGATCTTTAAATCCGAGCCCACCTTCTTCCTTCCTGAGTTTTAGATTCTCCCATTTTTTCCAATGAATTCCAGCAGCCCTATTTCCATTCCGCCACCAAAAGTTTGCTATTTTATTCTCAATGGCTTTGCAAAGTGACACAGGGAGTTTGAAAATGGACATTGCATATTGTGGGATAGCCTGCACTACGGACTTGATCAATATTTCCTTCCCTGGTTTTGACAGCAAGTTATCTTTCCAACTCTCTAACTTCATGCTTACTCTTGCAAGAATCCATGCAAATACATCTTTTTTCGAACCTCCCCAATCTGAGGGAATCCCTAAATACTTTCCTGTTTTTTCTATTTCTTGAACTCTCAGCATCTCAGCCATGTTTCTTCTCAAAATCATAGGGCAGCTTTTGCTAAAATGGATACTTGATTTGTTTAGATTAATGGCCTGCCCTATGGCAAAACAGTATTGGTGTAGGATGGCTGCCAAATTCTGACATTCCACAACAGTGCCGTGAAGGAAAAATATCGAATCATCTGCGAATAGCAGGTGTGATAATATAGGGCAGCATCTGTTTAGCTTAATTCCTCTTAGGGTGCCATTCAAAATTGCTTGTTTCATTAGGAGGGAAAGAACATTGGCCACTAGAATGAATAGATATGGGGAAAGTGGGTCACCTTGTCGTAGTCCTCTTGTTGGCTTGAAAAAAGGTAGGGATTCACCGTTGAAGTTTATGCTAAAAGACACCGTAGATACACATTGCATCACCCATTTAACCCATAGGTCACAAAATCCCATCTTCGTTAAGCATGCTTGTAGGAAGTCCCATTCGATTCGGTCGTATGCTTTTTGCATATCAAGCTTAAGGACAGCTTGGAATTTACTCTTCCTCTCCCGAGTTTGAAGCTTATGTAAAACCTCCTGTACAATCAAGATATTGTCTTGGATTTGTCTTCCCCCCACAAAGGCACTTTGTTCTTCGGCAATAAGGCTTGGTAGTAAGGGTTTCAGTCTATTTGTCATTACTTTGGAGATGATTTTATATATGAAGTTACATAGGCTGATGGGTCGGAATTGTTCTAACTTTTCTGGGTTTTGAACTTTGGGAATGAGGGTGATTAGGGTTCTGTTTAGGTCTGGGTTAAAGTGCCCTGTTTCAAAGAAATTATGTATTTCACTAAAAATCCCCTTACTTAGATCTGGCCAATGATTTCTGTAGAACAGCCCATTCAGCCCATCCGGTCCAGAAGCCTTATTTGCTCCTAATTGCTGCATTGCCTCTGTAATCTCCTCTATTGTAACAGATTGCACCAACCTTTGATTCATGCTTTCGTCTACTAAGGTTGGAATTTGTTGTATGACAGGTTGAAAGTCGCGAGCCCCCATTGACACATATAGGTTCTTAAAGAAAGTTTCTGTCATTTCTTTTAAAGGCTGATCGTCTTTCACCCACTCACCGTTGGCATCCTTGAGTAAGGTAATTCTGTTTCTATTTCTTCTCTGAATGGTTGTTGCATGGAAAAACTTTGTATTTCTGTCTCCCCATTTTAACCAGCTTATTCTTGAGCGCATCCCCCAATACATCTCCTCTTGCCGCCAGAGCTTTTCAATCTCCTGATTTATTCTCTTTGTTGCCTCACATTCTTTATAAACTTCAGTTCCATTTGTAAGACTTTGTAATTCACTTTTCAGCTCATCAATTCTCCGTTTAGCATTTTGAAATCTGTTTTTGCTCCACTGTGCCAATTGTTTTGCCACCTTCTGCAGCTTTTGAGCTGTGTTCAACCCTTGAGATTCCCCTTCAGCCCATCCCTTCTTAACTATCAGCATACTTTCTTTGTCTTCAGCCCAGAATGCTTCATAGCGAAAAATTCTCCTCTTCTTTTCTCTCCTCGTTTGTAAAGATATTAGAATAGGGCTGTGATCAGATCCTATAGCTGGTAGTGCTATGCTTTCTGCATTAGGATAGGATAATCTCCACTTGAGATTGCATAAACCCCTATCTAGTCTTTCCTTCACAAATTGATCACCTGTTCGGTTGTTGGTCCAGGTGAAAGTGCAGCCTTTGGATTCCAAATCCATTAAGGAGCATTTCCCAAGAAAATCCCTGAAGGCTGTTAAACGATAGTTTTCTGCTATTTTTCCGCCCACTTTTTCCCAATGATACAATACTTCATTGAAGTCCCCCAAGCAAAGCCATGGTAAGTGGTAGTGGCTACTTGCTCTATAAAGATCCTCCCATAGTTGTATTTTTTCTCGGAAAACATTAGGAGCATGTATGAAAGTAATCTGCATTTGCTGTCTGTTATCAAATAATTGACAAAGTACACTGATATGGTTATTGGAAAATGATTCGATTGATAGCTCTACCTGGTCATCCCAAAACACAGCCAAACCCCCTGCAATTCCTTCTGGGTTCACGACAAAACAATGCTGAAATCTCAACCTCCTCCTTAACTGATGTACCTTTTGCTCCCGATTCTTAGTCTCCATTAAAAATAAAACACCGGGCCTTTCTTGAGTCACTAGGACTCGCAGTGCCTGAATTGTCAGGGGTGTGCCCAACCCCTGACAATTCCAACTTAATAGTTTCATGGCTTTGTTGGTGGCTTATTAGGGCTAGCCACCAAAGCCCACTGCCATGACTTCTCCACTTCCTCAATCGGGGTCTCTATCAGCTGAGTACTATCGATCTCCGGTGTTCTGGAACTTTGTGCGCCATAAGGGCAAAAACGCTTGCCTGTTTTAGCTGATTGGTACTTAGTACCTTTAGATTTATTTCTGATCAGCCTTTTCTCCCCTATCTCATCCTCTAGCATTGCTCTTTCTTCTTCCTTTTGCTATTCTTCATATAGGACCATAGCTGATGCTTCATCAATGCAGCATCTCCCTCTCTTTTGTGGGCTGTTTTCTTCCATGAATTGTATTGCTAACTGCTGTGTGGTTGAATAAGTTGCCTTCTGAGTTCTCTGTTATGCATTTTCCTGTCCCCATACATTGTTTAAGTTCTGATCTTGCTGCTGGTTATCATTGTCTGAAACAGAATGCATAAGAGTCTCTTGCACACTCTCTGTTTCTTCGAGGATTGGCTCTTGTTTGCCATAAAAGATTTTCCCATACGGGCTTAATTCCTGCACATCTGCTCGAAGCCAATGCCCAAATCATCCTGGTAAGTCATTTGGCAGCCCTGATTTTTCATATGGGATTTCCTTACATGCGGTAGCATAATGCCCCATTCTTCCACATGAGTAACAATAATGTGGTAATCGCTCATATTTGCACTCAACCCATACTTTTTTCTTTGCCAAATTCACAAGTATTCCTGTTTTTAAAGGATTTTCCAGATTTAACATCACCTTGGCTTTTCCAATTTTGTAATGGCTCTTGCCTCTTGCTTCTAATTTCACCTCTAAGACTTCCCCCAATTTAGAAGCTATTTCTCGGATGACTTCAGTAGTGACTCTCCCAAATGGCAAACCATAGAAATTGACCCAAAATGCACAGTTGTTAAATTCATAACAGATTTCTGGGGTATCAGGGTCACATTCTTTTAATACTAGTAAATTACTGGAGAAGCACCATGGCCCAGTATCCATCACTCTCTGTTTTTCTTCTTCTGATTGGAAAGTAAATGAGAAATGCCCTGGTTCGAGCTGAGTGCAATTAACCCTGTCCACTCTCCACACACGTGTCATAGTACTCACGAAAGCTGGGAAATTCACATTTGGTCTGGAGTACAGCTTCCCAAACAATGTTTTCCGGCATTCAATCAATTTTTCTTCTGAGATAGAGCTTTTTATATCTACAACATCATTCTCAGACCATAACTCACCTAAGCTTTTGCACAGGGCTTCAACCCGCCTTTCTTCCTCAATCTGAGCAGCCATACTTTCACCAGTATTTGATTTGAGGGGAGCTCCGAATGGGGAATGGCACCACTGTGTTGATGAAGACCAAAAAAAGAGGGGGAACTCTCCTATGGGTTTTTGTCGACGGCACCACTGTGCAGATGAAGGCCAAAAAAAAGGGGGGAATCGACAATAGATTTCAGTCGGCAAAGTGGGGTTTTCTGAATTTACCCATTAGGAATCATTAGGGTTGCTTTGTTGTTATTGTCATTTGGAGTTTAGGGTTTTGGGTATTTCAAAGCAGAAACTAATGCAAGAAAAATCGGCAATGTCAGCCGATGGGTGAAGGTATGACCATGAGAGGGTTTCAGTGGGTAAGAGGATTAAGGAGAAAGCTAGGGTTTGTCATCAAAGAAGAAGAATCTCACCGTGAAGATGGGAAACCTACCCAACTGGTAGGGGAAGACTCGCCATTCTGCGAGAGGTCGAATGGTGAGGTTAAGTGGAGTGAAAATGTTGTAAAAGTTGTACTTGAGAAGGAGAGAATCTGAATGGGCAACTTAATCACGCCATTCTCGGATGCTCGTACATCGCTAAACCCTTACTAAAATATGTATTTTTATGTGTGTGGCTAGAGAAGCCTTATTTACTATTGATCTTTAACTTACCGCAAGCTATAAGAACTAGAGCATGAATTGGCAAGTATTGATAATCGATCATGAAGGGTAGACCTCAATAAGAGATCGCAAGCCAAGTACAGGGGTGATCTTGTAGTCCCCAAAGCCAGCAGCGACGAAGAGCTTAGCCCATTCTGCTTCATTCCTCTCCCTCCCCGATGCGAGGGTCATCATCAACATGTCATAGAAGATCTGGGTTTCGACCATCTCTTTGTCGCTCTTCGTGTTGTCCATCACCATGTCAATTATAATTACCTTCTTTTTCTTGCCCTCGCCTTTGCCTAAGGCCTCCCTGCATCGCTTCAGTATCTTCGCAGAGTCTTCATCGCTCCAATCATGGAGTATCCACTGCATATAACTTAAATCATCTATCAGTCTGTCATTTTGTCCATATATTGTTCACATGTGATTTCGTAGATTTCCTATGTAAGTTGAACGTTAGGACGGCTTGTGTTTGCAACATGTTAACTAATCCTTTACATGAAAAACGTTGGGCTATTCTCGATAAGATTAGATTGAAGGAGGTGAAGTAGCTGAATCTTAATTTTTTGATTAACTTGTACCTTCAATATTATTGCATCTGCAGGTGGTATGGCCTCAAACATGTCCCCAGGAACACATCTCACGTTCTCGCTAACTTCTAAATTAGCCACCACATGCGGAAGATCAAATATTGTGCATTCCATATGCGGAAAGGAGTTCGCGATGGCCTTGGCCGTCGTCCCAGTTCCTCCGCCTACATCGACCAACGAGGTTATTCCCTCGAACACCCCTTTGTGCTCGTTAACCACTATGCTAGCCACCAATCGAGCATCGCTAGCCATGCCATCGTTGAATAAGCAATTAAGCCCCGGCTCTTGACCAGCACACCTCCAAAGCGACATCCCTTGCACCATTTCGAATGGCGTCGGGTCGACGTGGTTGTGGAACCACGCGCTCAAGCCATGCCATGGGTTTATCAGAATAGGGTCGAGCATGGACAGTGCGAACGGCGCAACATTGGAGGGATTGTCCGTAAGGAGGAGCTTGGACACGCGATTGAGTACGTAGGCAACTTGACTGTCCGGCGCAAGCTTCTTCTGTTCGAAGAATCCGGAGTGGACGAGGATGCGCATGAGGCGGTCGACGCAGTGAGCTCTGGAGGGGTGAATTTGAAGTGCAGAGACCAAGGCGTCGAGGGTCATAGGTTGGCCATGGTGGTGGATGGTGTCGAAAATGCCTAACTGAATGGCACATTTCAAGCACATGGAATTGATGAAATTGAAGATGTGGTTCCATATGTGAGCTTGAGCCAGTAGCTGCTGGCTTCCCATCTCTCCATTCACCATATCCATGGTGCAAAGTTATTATCTCTCAACTCTACAGTGCAATTTCTTGCTTATGAACTTCGAGAATATAAGAACGGTGCATATTTATAATGGTTTGGAAAGTGGGTATAAAGCATCCTATTCGGCATACCTTCCGTCGGCCAAATAACTGAGACGTGTTCACATGATACACGTTGATATAGATGGTCCCCATAACATTAAAATTATAACGACCCAGGCCCCACTGTGTGATATTGTCCGTTTTGGGTCACCCGCCTTGGCGCAAACGAACCGCCATCCCAGCCACGGTCTTTTCTCTCACGGCTTTAAAACGCGTCACACATATTAAGGGACCCAAGCCCTTATAAAGGCTCCCAGGACTCCCTCCCCTAAGCGATGTGGGACAAAAGGGAGAGGGATCCCTTCCTTGCGCACGTCTGGGGACCGAGGCGCGGACGCACCGCCATCCCTCCTCCCCGCGCACTGCCGCTCGGGTCGTCACACTCTCCCCCCCTTAACAGAACAACGTCCTCGCTGTGGCCCCACACGCTGGGAGAGTTGGCTCTGATACCATTTGTAACGACTCGGGCCCCACTGTGTGATATTGTCCGCTTTGGGTCACCCGCCCTGGCGCAGACGAACCGCCATCCCAACCATGATCTTTTCCCTCACGGCTTTAAAACACGTCACACATATTAAGGGACCCAAGCCCTTATAAAGTCTCCCAGGACTCCCTCCTAAGCGATGTGGGACAAGAGGAAGGGGGATCCCTTCCTTGCGCACGTCCGGAGACAAAGGCACGGACGCACTGCCATCCCTCCTTCCTGCGCACCACCGCTTGGGTCGTCACAAAAATAGCTTAGGTTCATTTGATTTTCCCTCGCTTTTATACCTTGTATAATTAATCATTTCTTGTGGTCGAGAGAGTTATATTTATCAAAGCAAAAGGTCATGTTTACCTCTAATGGCCAAAACTACGAAAACATTGCGGTCATTCGGAAGGGAGATTTAGGATGTAGAATTATTAAATTGAGAACTAAACTGAACTGAGATCTGGCCCATCCAATCCTAGACTCACCCGAGATGGTGGGTCCATGAACCGATCATGAATACTTTGGTCATATATTTGCCTCATTTCAATCTTTTTTTTATATATATATATATTTTTGAGTATTTTGGTCGTGAGTACACTATAAAAGTTGAACTCCCTCAAAATTGTAGAGACCAAATATTATTTTACCTTGATTTTATTTGTATCGAAGAATAGACCAAACAACTTTCCGCTGCAAATTACTATCGTGTTAGCTAAAAAATGAATGGTAACCATTTATTTACAAAATAATTGATAAAAAAAGTACCTTGTTTTTTTGGGAAACAAAGATAGTTCACCCAATCTAGATAGACAACATCATGCATCATGGTTCACACACGGGCCCGGACCAAAACAAAGTGCAAAACGACAACACTGATTGATGGGGAGGAGTCCTTGGCCTGAAAAATCAATGACAAGATATTTCCTTTCCTGCTGGCCAGGTCCACCCCCAAACTGGACATTTTCTAGCTGACCCGACTAGGGGTGATCAGGTCTAGGGTGGGTAGGGTCTAGACTTGGACCCTATACCCGACCCTGTTATAACCAGTTCCTCTTTTTTGGATCATGTACCCAACCCTGTTTGTATTGGACCCTATACCCGACCAACCTTGTTTTTCATGTTCGGTTTCAAGGTCAACCCTGTTTCCACTGGAACTTGTTTTGCAATCTATCAATATTCTGTACGACTTCGAATTTTATATTAATACGGGAGAAAATAATGTAATTATCTTAATTTGTATCGAAACATTAAGCACTTGTAATAAATAAATACATGAACTTTTTGACTAAACGAAAAATTAATGATCCACAGGGTTAATTATAATAAATAAAATCATAAGGAAAAAAATTAGCAACAAACATGGGTCTAATATTTGTCTTATTCCCATAACTATTACATGAAGTTACTCATTTATGCAAGCATAACTCCTCATATAAAAGAAAAATTAGGTGAGACAATCCACGTGGTATACAAGAATTTCTGTTTGTTGGACGGTATGAGAGGGAGCTGATGAGGGAGGGAAGCAAGTGAAGAAGAGGAACGATGAAGGAGAAGTGCCATGCGTGTTTGAGAGAGCCAAGAGGAAAAATGCCGTGTGATTGTGGGAGTAAGAATAGAAATCAAGAGAAAAAAAAGGGTTTTAAATCTATACTTACAAAACCGATCTGGGAACCGGTTCTTGGGTAGGTAATCAATTGGAACCAGTTCCCGGGTGGATAATCAATTGGAACCAGTTCTCGGACTAGTTTAAATTGGTTCCAAATTTTGGGAACCGGTTCCCGGACCGATTTCAACGGGAACCGGTTCCCGACCCTATTTTTCGGGTGGGCCGGTCTGATTCCAGGGTATACCCGGTCCGGTTGCACACCCCTAAACACGACCCACAAATGATGTCGGTATTTTAAATGGGTCATTCCGTGACGAAAATCCGGGTCTTGACATACAGTGATATAGCATGAAAAAGGAAGCCGAGAAAATAGGGCAAATACTAAATAGCAGACTTACTAAATCCACTTCCTAATTATGAGCACAAGCTTGCAATACGTAGAAAAACTTCAAAAACTGCTTTTAAACTTGCGTACTTGTAAGACATCTCCCCTGCCTGATTTGGGGACTTTTATCCAAAGCCAACAGCAAACCGATATTGCTTACTAATTTTATAGTTAAACTTATATATATTCTAATCAGCTCAAGGGTCATCGTTGTCTGGGGCATCGCCCCAAGATTGGGTGACCCCAGCCGACCCTCCCCCTACCTTCCCGACAATGACAGGGAAGCGGTGGCGACGAGGGCTGAGCCCTCAATCGATGGCTGCTGTTCATCTTTCTCCTCTTTATTTATTTATTTATTTATTATTTTTAAATAAAAAATTGGTTTTAAATTTAATTTAATTGATTTTTATATTAATTATTTACACACATCGATAGTAAAATGACGTCGTTTTGGCATTTATCTAGCCCAAAATGATGTCGTTTTGCACTTGGTTCGCCGAAAAATCATATTAGCGTTTGGCCGGATTTTCTCACTATTGGCACTTAATCGATCCATTTTGTTGCAATTTTGACACTTAAGTGTCATTTTCATAACTTTTGACACATAAGTATCTTCTTGTACCAAGTTTTAACACTTTAGGTGTGCCAAATTCCAAAATTAATTGTACACAAAAGGTCTTGGGCCATTTTGCATATGAAATTAAATTTTTTCCATTTCTTTAAAGTTTTCTAGAACTTTTTATTCTCTTTTCCTTTTCCTTTTCTTTTCTTTCATTTTTGTTTTTTCTTTGTTTCAATTCCCTTTCCTGGTTGCTAGGGCCTTGGCAATGACCAGAGGAGGTCAATAGCTAAAGGCAAGGCCATCACGGTAGGGGTGTTAACGGTTCGGTTCGGTTCGATTTTTGAAAAAAACCTAACTGAATCGAATCGTTAGGAAAAACTTCTGAACCGAACCGAACCGAATCGAAATTTTGGTTCTGTTTGATTCGGTTTTTCGATTTTTGGTTTTCAGCTTTTAGTTTTCAATTTTTACATTTATTTTTTTTTCATTTTTTTCTGTTATATATATTTTTCGTTTCCAATAAATAAGTTCTTATCGGTTTGTTGGTTCGGTTCGGTTTGATTAACCGATAAAAACAATTTTGGTTTTTAATTAATACCGAACCGAATGAAAACTTAACTGAAAAAACCGAATTTTTCGGTTTGGTTTGGTTCAGTTCGGTTTTCGGTTTAGTTTTTGACACCCCTACATCGTGGCCCTCCCCCACAACAACTGATAGAGAGAAATAAGGAAAAAAGAAAAGAGGTGAAAGGAAAGAAAACAGGAAGGAAGAAGATATTTAGAAAATCAGTTCGCTTCTGGAAAGTTGTGGTTGCAATCAATGATTAATTGGAAAACCTAACAAGTTTCGACGTGCTTCTCTCGCCAAACCATCTCAAAAGCAATCTTAGTAATCCAGATTCTTACTTCTTCGAGTGGGTTCATGTTTAAAGAGCCGGTTGACATGCCTTAGACCCCAAACTCTGGAGCAACTTTCGTGCCCCATATGCAATGAGTGAAAACACGTAACATAGACCCTGCTCATTTCTAGCCATGCCTTCGTATCCTTAGTGCAATCCCTCCCAAATCTGAATCTACAAGGAGTGAAGAGAGACGAAGAGAGAGATCAACAGAAAATCTACGCTTAAATTCAAAAAAAATAATTTACCGTTTAAAAAATCGAAAATCATTTTTTAAAATATGACTAGATATGAGTGATTGGATTATAAACTCTATACTTGAACACAAAAATCCTAACGTTCGTTCCCGAATCCCCAGCTTTCAGGTGAGTTCTCGACTCCTAGGCTTGGGACCCTGGCACCAATGCACAATGCCTCGGCATCTAGACCTGAGTCCACAAAGGCTGAGCACAAGACCCCCATACCCTTGCCCAAATCCCAAGCACCTAGGGACGGGTCCACAAAGGCCGTGCCTGCATCCTCAGTGTTAGGGCTTGTGTTCCTAATGCCCTTGCCCAAATCCCTAGTGCCCAAGTTCAAGTCTATTAAGGCCAAGGCCCTAGACCTTGGTGCTCATGCCCGAGACCTTAGCGCCTAGCTCCATTGAGGTTGGGCATGGGAACCCAATGGCTAGGCCTGAGCTCTAGTGCCTAGGCTTGGGTCCATAGAGGTCAGACTTGAGTCTATTGAGGTTGCCCTCAAGACCCAAGTGCCTATGCCTAGATCCCCACACTCGAGTGCTTGTGCCTACGTCCCCAGCACCCAAACCCGAACATATTGAGGCTGAGACAAGTCCATCGAGGCTGGGCCCAAGACCTTAATGCTCGTGCTTAGATCCCTCGCGCACAAGCTTGGATCCATCGAGGCCTAGGCCTTAATGCTATGGATTTGGGCATGGGGAACTAGGGTATTGAGCCAAGCATCGGGGACCTGAGTGTGGGCACTGCAATCTCGGGCTTGCCTTAGATGGACCCGAACCCGGCCTTTATGGACCTGGCTTAGTTGTCGGAGACTTGAACACATGCACTAATATCACGGCCTGGCCTTAATGGACTAGGCTCAAGTATTGAGGACCTAAGTTTGAGTGCCAAGTCCACAGCTCATCCTATGTGGATTTAGGCCTAAGCCCAAGCACTAAGGTCTAGCGCTTAGCTTTTATGATCCTTAAGCCCGGCTGCCGGGGATCCTCAGGCCTGCCCTTTATGGTCTTGAGACCGATGTCTATGCTCTTGCTCGAGACCGAACTGCTCGTGCCAAGATCAAGGTCCATCGAGGCTAGACTTGGGATCCTTGTGCATATGCCTAGTTCCCCGCCAGTGCCCAAGTTACCAACGGCTGAACAGTGTATGCATACTAAGGATAATTAAATCAGATTTTCCTTTCCAAATGACGAAAAATATATTCCTGTTTTTATTTTTTATTTTTTTAGGTTTCATCCAAATATCAGAAAATATTATTATTCTTCTGGAATGTGATTTCCTAAAAAATATTTTCTAGAAATGTAATATATTTCAAATATTTTATAGAAATGTATTTCACAAAATCTTGAGATCTTCATACTTGCTTTTCACAATTGAGGAAAATAAGTTTGACCAAATACAAAATTACTTCTTAGAATTACTAATAGGAAAATATAGACTTAACAATCCTAAGTGCCTTGCCCAATAAAGATTGAGTTCTAGATGTTTGAAAACGTGCAATCAAGTCCTAGACTTTTAAAACTAATCCAATTAAATCCTTCTGACACCCAACATTAACGTGGCAATATTGCACAAGCGATCTCGCATGGTGGTGGACCTCTGTGCAAGGGTCGCACAACCCTTGCCTGTAGGGGGTAAGT
Organism: Eucalyptus microcorys; assembly: GCA_014182515.1. Lineage (NCBI taxonomy): Eukaryota > Viridiplantae > Streptophyta > Magnoliopsida > Myrtales > Myrtaceae > Eucalyptus > Eucalyptus microcorys. Next base: position 41,818,331 of record CM024566.1, read on the forward strand.
GTTGCTTGACCCGTGCACAATGGTGACCGATGGTGGAGCCACCTTCATGTGAGAGCCCTCACCTGTAGCTGACAAGGGTCAGCAATTTCAGAATAGTTCATAATATTGGGGATTATCGAATGGTATCTTCGAGATTCATCTGTGTTGAGGATTTACCAAAGGGTATTGTGTCCATTTCCAGGCGATTTTTCAGGTCTACGGTTTGTTTGGAGAGTAGGGGATAATTCGTGGACTATTCGGATAATAGGGGTTTTGGGGTTGCATGTGGAGTGTTGATTTAAGGGGTATTTTCCAAAATGAGACAACTTTATTTTTGGTGAAGTGGGCTAACATGGACCGAAAGAAATTATGGAAATCTCTATTGATTGCATCCTAGCAAGCCCATATCCATCACCAGCAACAGCACTTGAGTTCACAATTACAGAACACATGATAAAAGGCTGCATGAGGAGGAGGAGAAAGCCAACTCGAACGTAGAGGTTCGGGTGAGGCTTCGACCTTTGGCTTTTCAGGCGCGCCAGACCAAGGGGCCATAGATCACGAGGATTGCGTAGAGATCCATCGCCAGCGCGGCGGCCATGAAGAGCAGGTGGCCGTGGAAGCAGAATGTCGAGGCGGGGATCAACAGATGACTCGCCGTGGATACAATGGCCAGCGCGCTGGATAGTATCACCGCTCTGATGGTCCAGTCGTGCGGATCGAGGCTCTTCGGCTGAATCAGGAAGATACAGATCACGGTGACAATCTGCATCACCAGCAGCACCCTCTCCAGGAAATGGTCTCTAGGGATACCCACCTCCATTGCTAATTCTTCCCATCAGCGACCTGACCTTGGAGATGCCGAGTCGACCGCAAAAGAGGGCCGGAGAGAGCACACCGTTGTCTGAGTGGGGACCGGGTTATGGTACGTGTTTTGGGCGCTGGAATTGATGCAACGGGACCTCCAGGTTTATACACGAGCAGAGTTCGAATCCGAGAGGGACGGTCTTTTCAAATCGTCTATCTTTTAAGATAAAACCAACCAAAACTTTATCTTTGGGGGTGATAAACACCATGCAACTTCTCAATCCCAACGTAACTCAAACGTAATTGACAAGCAAACCGAAATTTCGAATCCATTAACGCTAATCTTGCAGGGAAACAAGAGGTTTTTTGCAACATTGATCCCACTTTTCCATTAAGTTCAACATCCATATCCATATGATGATCATATCCATATACCTGTATCCATTTTATCTTCCGATCGAGTATTTTAACTCGCGATTCGATTACTTTGAATCACACTGCGGCTAAAAAAGCAAGAGATATTACATCATTAAGACGATGTTAATTTCTTAATTATGTATAAGGTTTGGTGGAAAAAATCAATGGACATCATGTAGATTAGTTTAATTAGACGAATGGTGGTCCGCCATGGAAAAAAAGATAGATGGAAACGCTCTGAATTTGCATACTAAGCTGTCTTGAAATCTGAAGAGGGGGAAATCATCTTATGGCATTTCGCTTCATGATAGAGAAGGAACTTTGTGAGCGGTAGACTGAGTTTAATTAGACTAAGTTGCATCCCCAGCAAAATAGAAGATTCATCTCTTATCATGTTGTCGACATGGGCTTGACCGATTCTTGACTACTCCCTCCAGTTCTTTCACAAAAACTGGACTGGGCCTTGCTCCGATTCCCGGTTCAACAGGGTTGAACCGGCCAGTCCGATCCAGGTCTGAAAACATTCATAACATCACTTTCCATTTCATTGCACACACATAGGAAGTCTCTCTATGCATGGAATGAAGGGACAGTTTTGCGGCTAGCAGACCCATTTTCTCTGAACTAGGGCCTCAAAACTCCTGGACAAGACCCACCATCAGGGTGCCCTGTCAACTCCAAGAATAAGACTACCTTCCTTCAGCAACAATGTTTAACAACTTCCCCCATGCTTGAAGCAATCATTCAATTCATACGAGAGAGAGAGTGAAAAAGTTACAATATAGAACATTTTAGAAATTCAGGTGCCCAAGGTCTCAACTTCCACACTGTGCTTGAGTGAGAAATGTAAGTTTCTTCCCCCAGCATTACTCACTACTCAGCACAAAGTACGACCATCATGCATTTACACTTGATGCGTATGATTTGGAAATTGTTAAACCGATAGCGAATGAAATCATTTCAACAGCAGGAATCCTTTGCTCGACTTATGAGATGCAATTCTTCTCTCTTAAGCATGATGCTTATGCCTAGACGCGATGCCGAGCAACATTGCTCGTTATGAATACAAAGCATTTACTAGTTGCAAGTAACCATTTGTTGCGATTTCTATTCAAGTTCTCTATCAAGCTGGGCTCGCCGCTTCAGACTCGCAATTTTACATCAATAAGCTGCCCGATTTCTCAAATGGAAGCACCTGCAACTAGCTAATCCAGCCGATTAAGTTCGAATTTCCGAATGTTAGATACCGAAAAATCGTGCAACTTCACTTGCTTCCAAAAGCAAAACCAGCTAAACCCAGAAGCAAAAACAAGTTCACAAGGTATACAGCATTGGGGAAAGAGAGAAGAAAGAAACTAATCCAACGAAGAGTTCGCCGCCGACATCGATATAGCACATGAACCTCTCTCGTTCAAGAAATCTAAACTCATGAACTAAAAGCTCCTTCCAGGCCTATCTAATGTGAGTTGAATGAAAGAAGAAGAACAAATTCTTGGAAGAGCAACAAGTACCTGCAGATCCCACCCTTTTGAATTCTTCATTCCAGTACAACCTTGGCTCCAAGAGCTTTCAGCTTCTCGATTATCTGCTCCCCTTCCTCCTTCGAAAGTCCAGCTTTCAACACCGCCGGCGTCTTCTCCACCAAGTCCTTGGCTTCCTTCAGACCCAAGTCCGTAAAGCTCCTCACCTCCTTGATGATCTTGATCTTCGCGGACGCCTCGTAGGATTCCAGCTTCACCTCGAACACGGTCTTCTCCGGCTTCTTCTCCTCCTTGCCCGCCGCCCCCGCCCCGGCTGCCTTCGCGGCCATCCCGGCCATAGCGGCGGCGGCTCCTCCTTTTATGACCGCGATGGCCGGCGGCTCCTTCATCCCCAATTTGCTCATCAGGATCGACGAGAGCTCCGCCACCTCGACCAGCGTGAGGCCGGCCACTTCGTCCACGAGCCGGAAGACCCTGTCCGTCGGAGGGCTCCGATGCTCCGTGGGATCGAAGGTGGCCGGATCGTAGTCGGCCGGAAGCCTCCGCTGGTCGATCTCCACTTCCTCTTCGTCATCCTCCTCTTTCCTCGCCGGTTGAGAGAGATTCCGGGACAACCAATTCAAGCGCGAATCCGCCATGACCGCAGGACGGGAACCGGCATACGCACGGAGGACTCCATTCGACAAACGGTGTCCTACTCTCGAGATTAGGCTCATTGCTGACGATAGCTAGAACGCTACTACCTCCACCCTTGTCTCGGCAGCAGACGGAGTTACAGCCGATGCATCATCGGAGCCGCCGGAGCGAGGAGATGACGGCTTGAAGTTCGGATCTTTTCAGGAAATGCTGCGGAAGCGGACGAGGAGAGCAGCCTCGAATGGTCGAAGAAGCGCGACGAGCGCGAGACGGAAGAGCTCCGCCGCCGAATTGAGCTGAGGGCTAACCGAAACCGCCGTCGCCGGCGACGAGGATCGGTGGAAGCGGGACGGCGGTATCCACCGGTGCTGGCGTCGAAGAGAGAGGGAAGGAACTTGATTTGAAACCCTAGCTGGAGGAAGAGGAAGACTACCCACCTCGCGTGTAATGGGCCGGGCCAGGCTCCTCTTATTGTGGGCTTTTGATTCTGAGAAAGCTGGGCCTTTTTTCCTAAGAAAATCCAAGAATTGTCTCTTATCATGGGGATAATTACCATTTAGTAAATTGAACTTTATTCCTTTTTCTCGGCCGAAGTTAAATTTGCTCATTCAAATTCATTTAATTATACAATATGGTGAGAGAAGATAACATGCATAAAAAATTTTGTGCAATTTCACGACGACCGTGAAGGCTTTATATTAATTAAAAAGAGGAAGTGAAAAACTCATCCATAATGTTAGTGTCACATTGTTGTGTTTCGTGTATGAATATTATCCATTTTATGTAAATGCTCTAGTTATATAAATATTTATTCAATACATAGATGGAATTTATCAAATTCATTTCCTACTGCATAACGTGAAGAGATGATTTTGTTTCTAATAGACCTCTCATCTCCTTTTCCTCCCAAGACTAATATGATGTTCAAACAGGCCTTGCTTTCTTGCACGTAAGTTAAGTTTTTCATTCCTCTTTTCTTTGACTAATGAATGATGGCATATGGTAGATTTTGACCAATTCTCAAGGTTCACCTCATATATTTGTGCAAACTCAATACATTAAAATCTACATGCCGCTCAATTCCACAACACTTCAATGGGCACGACGGGTTAAGAGTTACCCATAAGTCAAGACTACATAAAGCTCTTACATGTTACCAAAATTTAGCAATCAGAGAAGCCTTTACCAAAAGGGCAATGCTTACAAGCAAATTTTGTAGAAACACCTCCCTGAACCATACATTACAAGTTTCAGGGCTAGTACGACTCAACAATCGGTTGCTGTTTACACAGTTTTAGGAATGCCCCCATCACGCCTTCTCTCAGATCCACAATGGCTCAATCGACAGCCAGAAAATATTATCTGGTGCTCCTAAAATCCACACTTAGCAGAAAGTGTGGCTAAAGTTACAACAGATAAACCAACCATGCCTGAATGATTGCCGAATGGGTGAACCATCTGGCTCCAATGCTAAGAAATAATCAGCCATCAACTGGAAAAAGGTGATGAAGGAATGGCTATAGTCATCTTGTTACGGGGAGTTTCTTCACCTACAACACTTTGGACAAGATTTATCTGGCCCTTCTTGAAGCCCTGGTGAACATTTCTTTGATATTCTGAGAATCCGTCTCTACTTTTGCTTTTTTAACTTGCCTTCCAACCTTTGAAGCCTTCTTATCCGCCCCACTCTTTCCCTAATAGATCACAGAAGAAATATTCAGGAGCAAATTAATATCCCTACGCTGCGAAGAGTGACCGCAACCAGGTTTATTCAACAGGTACAAATGGAGACAACCCAAATACGCAAAATCATTCCTCCAATTAAGATTACAAGGAGGCAAGTTTCAACAGAACCCATGACTTAAAGAGTCGGCACTAAGCAGTCAACATACCACTTTTAGAACTTCATACAAAACAATTACATAGGTCATGTTATAGGAATCCAGCAGAGATCCAAAGTTCAGTCACCCTGATACTATTGGATTGCTGAATGCATAATTAACTCCCTCCATCTACTGAAGTGATATTGCAGTTACCTGTAAGGCCCCAGGAGATCCAAAGTCATTTGTCTCTGCTACATCTTGAGAATTTTGTTTATGAGCTGCCTCTCCAACATCCTCTAAATTCAATCTGCAGGAAAATTAAGAATCCTGGACTCAATCACCATTGATTATATATAAATTTAAGAAGGGATAAATCTGGGATTTTTCTTTTTTGGGTCAAACTAACAATTTCATATCATTCCATTGATAAAACATATGCTTCATACTGAATAGACCTTATTTCTGCAGTAATGGCGCTCTGATATCATTATAACTTTCTTATGTATTTTCTCAGTAACATGGGCAACCTGCAAAGGTGAGAAGTACCTTATCGATGTATTTCTTTAGAAATGTAAGGGTAGTGTTACTCTCCAATTCTATAACCATAATTAAATTTTTCACCAGTCAGTGGGGGATAATCTATCCTAAATCCCAATACTTAGCAGATGCTATATACTATTGTACAACAGAAATACAGCCGTTAGTGTTTAGGGAAAATCAGGAAATAGTATTTATGCAGGAAAGAGAAAAGTTTTACTTCAGACTATCACAGAGATTCTTCAACCAAGGTTCATCCAGCAAGTACTCCCCCATTATTGAGACGGCATCAGCTACTGCACAAACAATAATGGAGAATTAATAAAGTGCAAAAAGCAAATCTTTGTTTGACTCAAGCTGGACATTCCAATCCTATTCATCTTTCCTTTTTAATTAAGCCCAGTGATCTCTCAAATTAACTATCTTAACCAGTAAGCATGAGTGACTCTTGCACAAAGGCCTCAGAGGAGCAGATTGTCTAAGCTAAAGCAGTAGGCCATTCCCCTTCTATCCCTCAAGAAATTATGAACACAAAGTTATTAAGAAATGCTCCTGTAAATATGTCATGCACATGCCAAAAATGCACAAACATCCAACTTTAACAGATATTCATACCATTAGGTGGTGACCAATAGAGCAATAACAAGTTCGATGCACTTAGATAGGTTAATAGATATTAAGATCCACTACTCTTTGCAAATTGGTCAAACATAGTGACATAAACATCGATCAACCTTATATCTGGCTTGCAAACAGTTTCAGTTCAGGCATTCATATGACTCGATTTAGAGCTCGAATCCCATCATGAGAACCTTTATCAATGCTAAAGTCCTGCTTTCACAACAACTATTAACACCCTTTGTGGTAAGAGTTTATTTTTTTTCCATTTTCGATTGGCCCCTTTTTTTGGTAAGAGTTAATTGTAACTACCCACTACTCTCTCATTCAGATGTACTTACTGAGAAAAATCTCGTCTCACGACTCCTTCAATAAACTCATTTAAAAAATTCATGAAATTACATAGCCAAAAGTTTGTCTCACTAAGACATACACAACTCTTTCTCAGCTCGGGCAGCATAGTTTTTGTCCAGAGTACCCATAGTCTGCTTCAGTTGGTGCACCTGCAATTAGATAACATTCATTGGTACACTTGCAGACAACATCATTGGAGAAAATTAAGTTTCGTGAGAAAGACCTTGTACGACAACCAAGCAAAAACCTTAGCGTCATCAAGCCTAAAAAACCTTGTTGATCCAATTTCTGTTGATAGAGGCAAACAGAGAGAGATATCAACTTGTGTCCTTGCAAAGGAAAAGTGGCACCCCTAATAACACTCTTAATGCTCTTGATTTAAGAATATGTCAGTAATGCAGTCATAATTTACTGAATCTCTTCTTCACAGTTTCTATATGTAACAATGAGGGTAATGTTTGCCAGTTGCTTATCAAGCAACAATTCAACTGATTCGAATCATATGCAATTCACAGTATCAGCATACTGTTATGCTAAGTTTGATCACAAACACACAGACAACAAGAAACACAAAAACCAAAAAGAAAAAGGAAATGCAGATTATAGAGCCCGGACTTAGAGTTGAGCTTGGTGTCCTTAAAATATATTTAATGCAAAGAGCATCTCCAGATATACCCTTACAATTCAATTTTTAAAAATTCATTTTTTGGTTTTGTATGGAACTTTAATTGCAGCATGGCGCATGACATATCACATGACGAGAGCATTATGCAATATTATATGATCCTGATTCTTAAAAGTTCTAACTTATTTCTTTCCCAAATTAAGCTACCCCTTCCTACCAGGGCTAAGGCTTCCTTTAGGTCCCTCCTTCCACGGAGCCTCAAAGCCTTTTCCATTTTTCAATGAGAAAATAGTGATAATTTTTTTTCAATCCTAGCAACACTGACTAAAGAAAGGTGGCGCAGAAAAGAATATATAAACAAAAAGAATCTCTACTAGCAGCATTATGTTGCAGATAAGTCTTATTAAATGTCTATCTTGAATTTTATGTTATTTTTGGTGGTCAAGAATGTAGTTACTTCAGTGTAGCCAATATGTCTAATACAGATGTACACGAGAAGTCACCTTTAACTTCGCAAACCACTTGCATAGACTTCTCCGCAATGGACAATAAATGCTGATATCCAGGGTAACCATTTATAAACAAGATCTCATCCAATTGCCTAAACTTCCCAGGTTCATCTCCTTTCTGCATTAGTTGAAAATGGCATTATGACGTCACATATTTTGGATTAATACATAAAGGACGACAGGTCAAACTTCATGAGAGATAAAAACTGTGTGCATTCCACAATTTTATCTTGTTTATCTTGTTTACATGCTTAGGCAGAAGGCAATGTGTGAACTTGATAATTCACAGATGCATAATCAACGTAAACTATATGTTGGAATTTCTTGGATAGCATATATGCCATCAACAATTTGAGAGTCATGCATAGAAAGATTAAGGGTTCCAACAGAAAGGAATTCATTTCTTAGAGAAAACAAATACTTGAACTCGTGATCAAATAAATTAGTAGGAAAATATGATAACATTTCCTTTCTTTTGAAACACTAAAAATATATAATACCTTCATCCTGGCTTCCTCGAAAATGGGCAACATGATGAACACTGGATCAACTGGTGTGGCAGTATAGAGGCAACCATCTTGACCAAATATTTATAAAAAGAAAAAAGAAGCAAATTATAATCCCAACCGCGATGAACACGCGTGAGTCTTAACTGCCAACATGAATCTTGAAGATCATACCTTTATGGACGTAATCTCCCAGGAACCAAGACCCATAAGGTAATTTAAGCCATTGAAGTTCAAAAAGCTTCTCATCGACAATGAGGTAGCACGTCGCTTTTCCTGTAAGCAGTTAGAGGCAGCATCAGCAAGCTAAGTTTTTCAGGCATGTTCATGCACGATGGCTCATGCCAAGCAAGCAGTCGCATCCAAGATTCACCTAACGACAGGATTGAACTACGAAATAGCGGGAAAGTCGCAAGGAAGGCAAACAAGGGGGAAAGCGGGTCACCTTCTGATTACCTGATTTGGGATGCCGAAGCGATAAGAAATGCCCAACCCCTTTCTCCGTCGCAGCAGAATCTACATTACAAGGGATTCAAAACCTCACCATCTTCAAATTTAACATTAACGGTTCAAAATTCACAGAATTAGAATTCGAAAACGAGGGAAATGCAAGAATCAGCTGCTCCATTCCGCATTTCAATTCGCAAACGTCAGGAAGACATAACACACGCATGCCAAAATTCTCAAGACCATCCAAAAAATCATCTAATTCGAGCACAACCACCATGGAATCCCACCCAATTCATCGATCAGGAAGGACGTGCACGATCCGAACAGGGAAATTCGGGCAACGGGATGGCGTTTCTAGCGAAAATGCGAAGTGGGTTTTGCAGAGAGGCATCGAATTGGAGAAGAGGGATTACCGGGTGCGACGAGAAGGCGAGTTTCGCTACTTCCTTCCCACCAGTTCTCCATTCTCGAAAGACTCTGCTCTTCCTCCTCCGCAGACAAGAAATAAAAATCGAAACTTTTTCGCAGTCGCCGCAGCTCAGTTGCTGGAAAAGGATCGAGAGCACCACCACCAGAGCGAAAGCCAGATTATGGCGCCAAAAGTTGGCTCGACTCGTGCCGTCGCACGTGCCAGACTGAAGATTTCCTTAGGGTTAATTGCTTTAGACTTCCTCGTGCACAGGATATTTTAGGATTAATAATTGCTCTTCAAGAAAAAATAAACTATTTGTAAATGAGTCTTCATTTTTTTTATTTGTGTAGATATGCTAACGATTATAATCAATACTTTGAGCAGGGAAAAACACAATAATTTGGTGAATAATTAGAGGACCTATCAAATATCCCGACGATTTTTCACATTTGTCAATTATTTCATCATCACCTAACTACTCTAATTTATCTTATTGACATGTGTTATGGACTGGAAATTTTCAAGGCCCAACAGGTTGAGGAGACAACTGAGATGACTGGATGTGCATTGAAGCTTCTAGTGAGTAGTGATCAAGGGTTTGTGAGTTCTAGAATGTTCCGAGTGCATAATGGAAATATATGCATGCATTTTAGATTATTTTTGTGATAAATGATAGTTTGGAAAACTGGATCTCTCCTGTTACATCATGGGGAGATCTATTGTTATAATTTGAGAGGATTCTTGTAATTAATTATAGTTAGGGAAATTGGATTTTCACCATTAAATAATGGGGAGATTTATGATTATAATTTGAGAGACTCAAGTACATATGGGAATCATCTCCATTGATTTCTGTCGTTGAATAGGTTATAAAAAAGTCATATCTTTCAAATAATTTTCTCTAGTGAGTCTCTCTTTGTGATCCAGGTGGGTGAAGTGGTAAGAAATACGCATATCTAATGTTAATGAAAACTTTGAAATTGACACATAAGAACCATGCAGGAGATACTTTTCCAAATGCATACTACGGTCCTCGGAGAGAAAACAAATGTTTGGAAGAAATAGAGAAAATAGAGCTGAAAATAGGCTGAACTATTTTCCTCTAAATCATAACTATTTGTGTCTAAATCATTTATTTAGAGTCCAACATTCGGCTAAACTATTTGTAATAAACAATAGTTTTTTTCGTGAATCACTTTGGCTTCATAGGTAACGGGGGGGTGTCATTGAGATGCTGAAAATAGGCCACAAATTACCAGCACAAGAGAGCTTGCCTATCTAACTTTGCTTAGGACACCGTTTCGATCAATCCAACGGTGATCATGTAACTTTGCTTAGTACGTCTTTCATCAATCCAGTACAAGAGGGAGCTTGCCTAGCTAGAAATTCCACTGCCAATCACTCTTGTGCCCAAGGTGTCGCAAATGCATAAAAAGATGCTGATTACGGGGCCATTTCAAGTTTCATTGTTCGCAAGTGTACCCCTAAAGTTCTTGCTAATAAACTAAGAACGTGCTGCTTGGATTCCCCGATTGTTTCGTAAATTGGGCTAAATGCTGTATCAGCACTTGCTAATTCGCCTTCTATGTCCGTTATGGCAATTGAAGTCCTCTCTCGAATGTTAGATTGATCTACAGAACAGGGGAGGCTCGAAGTATTGCCCCCGGCGCCCCAGGATCAAGCTTGCCCACCTCTGTTTTGCTGATGATGTTTCGATTCTGACTAATGGGGGTACGAATGCTTTGATAAACACATCCCCCATATCGAAGGGAATTCCTATATCACAAGACTGGGATCTAACACTTCGGAGTCTATGATAGATGGGGTATTTACAGGACGTCGGCAAAGCTGGAGGGGGAGCTGGCTTGGGCATGTCCAGAAGTTGGAAGGGCAGAGGGCCAACACCATACTCATTCTCAAAGATTTGCATGGTGCGCCGCCATCACGCACCACATTTGGATCCCCAGGGACAAGAACAAGCCGCATGATAATGCCTTTGCTGGCTTGGCTATGGTGGTGCCACTTTCTTTCCAATAGTCCATTGTGCTGTCTTGTACAGACTTTATTCTATAAAACTTTAGAGAGAGAGAGAGAGAGAGAGAGAGAGAGAGAGATTGCTTAATCCACAGCATATGGAGATGTGCAGGAGGTGAAGTGTGGACTCATATAGTCTTGTTGTACTGCCTCTGTCTATTGTGATCACTTGAACATAAGAAAAGGGAAAAGAGCATTTTTAGGAGACTAATCTTCATTAGCAAACACTTAAACACCAAATGCTGCATAAACAGACTGAATGCAACAGTGAGATAACGGCTCTGAATTTGTTAAAATTGCACCAATTCGACAGCACCATCAATTTACACATCAACATACAGGAATTATTTTCTTTTCATTTTTCACAAAGCTTCTCTCTTTTTCATTTTTCTTATTTGTGATGTACTAGGACCGTCTTACGCTAACACGAAAAATTACAAGCACTAATCTATCTTGTAGGTATCAAATGACACACAACCTCGCCCATCACGATCTGAAATAAAACCGAGCCGCACATGTTAACATCTCCAGAACTTTATCATCGCAAAACGGAGATCTCACCCTCCCTTTTCCTTCCATAGGAAACAGACAAGCACAGCTAAAATGCAATCTCACAAGGCGCATGAAAGGTCCTCCCCCGACATATAGCCTCAAGATTTTCTCCAGCATATGAACACAACGGGGATACCTCCACACCTGAGATAAACACAAAACGGAGAAGCATTAAATTTAATTCCTGGTTCATAAATCATGTGAGCCAGCTGATTCTGTAGAATCTGACTAATTGATTTCGAACACATTATGTCCTCTTGACAGACTGCTCCCAACTGAAATGAGTAAAGATAAGCCTATGGGACCAAGGACATAGAAGAAACAAATCTCCATTACATCCTATCACACATATGCTATAGGTTAACTCCTTTACAAATAGCAAAAGAACGGATTAAATATTCTGCAACAATTCTCGAGAAACCCACGAGGCTCCCAGCAAATTCAAAATTCTTTATCAGCTTTTAAGTTGATTTCCTCTTCCTCACTCGTAATTAACATAGAATCTTGTGTGCTTGTCTATTCTATTCTTTTTCCCCAGTGCAAGGTCTATGGACAGATTAAATCTCAACAACGTGCAGGCATAAGTGGAAGATTTCTTGGTACAAGTCAAATTCACATACACCACAAGAACAGCAAAATCTGTACAGCATGTGAAAATTGGCAACGCAATGCATGGTAAGCCACCACCAATTACCAGTAGCATAGAGGGGCACTGAATGTGTTACAAAGCCTCCAGCAGCAACCACCCAACGAGTATGAAGCCGGAGAACCAGCAGCCTTGCACTGTCTGGTGTGTCAAAATTTGATCCATTAGCATTTTTCACTGGTGCGAACTCCTCATCACGCAATACCTGAAATTTCAGACAAAATGTTTAGCTTCGCAGTATTTAAAGAGATGAGCTCAAAAAATTGGTATTAGAAGGATAAAAGAGGACCTCAAAAAGTGCAGTTGAAGGAGCATAGGGAAATGCATCAAATATGAATTGCTCCAGCTTCAGTCCTGCCGTTTGTCCATGGATTGAAGCAATTTTCTTCTCAGCAAGATGATAGCTGCAATTACAAAAACCCGAATGCATTTCATTTATGAAACGTAGTCTCACGCAATGAATTGGTTGAGAAATAGCCTAACTTCTTGATATTACTAAAGTTTACTCATTAGTAGAGAGACCAAATTTTTGGCAAATCCAGTACTTAATGAGTCTCATGCTTATGTACCCTAACAATCAAAAACTCTCTGACCGCAAAATTAAATTAGTTGTCAATTAACCTTTTGAGTTTGATAAAAATCTATTCTGAAGCTCTTTGTCGAAGCTTTTATAAAGCAACCTGCAATTGTATTTAAATTAAAATATCATTTGGTATTAGTAGCTCTAGGGATGCACGTGTGAGGAATAGCTGGAAATGCAAACTGCAAGGAGGATAATTAAAGTTAGAACAAGTAATTGACACACCATGTTGGCTCATTAGTCAGTAGTAGAACTACCAAACAAATTCTGTATCTCATACGAAAAAGGTCAAATGCGTCGTTCACAAGTTTTGTAGTACGAAATTATGGTTCAGAAGGTGAAAGATGAAACTAAAGTCATAAAACTGACAGAATACTTTAATAGGAGAAAAGATACAGCAGAAAGTGGCTTGAGAGACAATATTTTCATCCCCCCAACATTTCCAAAAGCAGGTGAGCAGTGAAAAACAAAGACCACTTACATACTGTCTTTCTCAAGGCCATTTGCGACCTGGTTGAGAAAATCAAGGGTGAACATGTGTAAACAAACCTGAAAGCCAGAAAGTAATGAGTAGTCAGGGAGAAACTAGGGAGAAAAAAACAAAACCCAATGGATTCATATCATGCTACATCATGCATCGAAGCACGGTGCAATCTAACACACAAGGTTGTCTGGTTTCAAAAGGATTTGATATGCTGAGAAATTACACATAAAGACTTAAGCTACAATATCAGGCCCTGGACTAGTATCTTTTAAAGCTGAGAGAAGTGGAATTTCTGTGCAATTGACATTGGCAATCAGCAAGCTTTTAGAGCAATAACGAAAAATATAAATCAATAATAGTGCCAAAAGCTGGAGACAAAACATGTAAGTAGTAAGTAGTAAGTGCAAGGAATAGGGTGTACATTACTCCAGCAAAAACGAAGCCGTCCAGTTTCCTGATTGATTGCAGAAGCAAGTGTTGGATCCAGCTCACTATATTCAAGGACTGTAAGTGGTCCACCTTTACCACGCCTTACAAACACGCCTACCTTCTCTTGTGGGTACGCCTAAAAAGAATCATTCAAGAATATAGAAAGTGAATATTCAGATCACATCCATTAGCAATAGGTCCCCCAAAAAAATGTGGACATGCTACACATGCAATTAAAATCCATCAGCCAGAAGGAAAAAATTTTGATTTTCATGTGAAGCAAAACCAGCAAACAAAATTCATGCAAGTCATATGCTATGTATCAACTCGATTTGATCCAAGTGGGCAAAACACCTCAAAAGGAGAACTCAGGATGGCGTCCTTTGGATTGAGTCTCTCCTTATATACCAAGCCACAAGTTACTTCCCACTCACCATGAAACTTGATGTGATTTATGAACTCCTCTGCTTTATATCACTATCATAATCGTCAATGTGGCTTATGTAGCTCAAAACTGCACCAGTTAGGTAAAATTCTAGATTTGACCCTCACATGTCAAAGACATAGCTCCCAAAATGAAGCAGTTTGCTTCAAATAGTTGAAAAGGTAAGTCTTGTAATATAGCACTTTGTCTTGCGTAGCACTCATACCCCAAGTACAATGTTCTGAAACCATTTCTAATAAAGCCAAATCCACATGGCCGAGCCCCCCAACGAAGTACTCAAGGTTGTGCCCTTTGAGAGGTGAGTCTCCACTAATGCAAAATCCACAAGTTCTTTGCCACTTGACGTAGATTCAGAAGCTCTTCATATATCAGGCTTTACACTTTGATACCATAAATACAAACCATTTCAAGCCAGATTAACTTGTGCAGAAAAGGCAAGAGCTTCATCTAGAGATTACCAAAGGATAGGTGCAAACCATGTAAATTATCTTCAAAACAACATACTTTCCAAAAATGAGTCAAATGAATAAATTGAAGTATGATGTGTGCCTATAATCACCTTACGGACGACTTTAGCCGCAGCATCTACACCTTTGTCCATGAAATAACCCAAGAAAGTAGGATCAGCCACGCGTACCTGTTTTAAGAAATAAATCTATGTGATAAATATCTGAAATCAACCCACAAAAAGGGAAACTTGCCAAGGGAAATTCCATAGCTTAGTAAAAGCAAAACTCACCAACGCATTGTCAACTCCATAGCAATCCAAATATTTAATCCCTCTCGATGCCATATCTTCGAGAAGTTTGGAAGTTTTCAAAGCTGATCAATGAGAGCCAAATATTTATTAATGTTTTCAAGCTATAAGAGGTTGAGATAGACTGCGAAAGCGAAAAAGTAACCACTAATTGGCACGAGATTTAAAAATATAAAAGCACCTGTATATACTCCACCATTACCATCGGGAGCTTTAGCTACCTGGATATGAAAATCATATCAAAACGAGTTTCATTCATTAGTTCAGTCAGATATTATGACTTAGATCAGAAATAATTCCATGGCACTTCATACATCTACAGTTTCATCTTCCCCTACCAAAACAATCCACATTTTCTAATCATTTTATGGTAGTCTCCTGGGAAAAATGAGTGCACCACCTGTGTGACGAGTGAGAGATCTTATTATACCATTTTACTCACTCAATGGTTGGGGCAAGAAAGCTTTTAGTTACTTGGTTCTCTCACTCCTTCATACACCAGTAGACCATTGCAATACAATACTCAGATGCTCATACAATTAGAAGAATAATACAGACGCCGACAGTTAGAAGATAATAATTTATATTGCCAAAGATCTCAGCTCCCTTCAGCTTTGGTGTTTTAAACATTTCCATTATTCTTTAAGATACACTTCCTAAACTGTTTATTCTATTCTCAAAATTCAACTGCAAAATGGGTGGCAATGGCAGGTGAAGTTGAACAAGTACAAAGACTAAGGTTGAAAGAGTTGGTTACCAAGATCTTGGAAACCATAATTCTGTTCCTTCTGCAGTTAAATTAATCAAACAAACAAATAGAATAGCATACATACTCTGTAAGGACTCTCCATGATAAATCTTCCATCTTTTGAGACACACGGCATGGTACCTTGCTGGAAGAAGGTGACCTACACGAAATTTTCAGTCAATAGTGAGGCAATATTAACTACAACCAGATAGGAAATTTAACTTCTTTTTTTTTTTTTTTTTTTAAAGAAAACTAGGAAAAGCTACATATGTTTTACTTGCTCAGCTTCAAGACCAAAGTATTTATGGCTCTCAAAAAATTTGCGTGTGGGCTCATCAGTAAATGGACTGGTCATTATGTACCAACGTATCAGTGGAGAACCACCAGAACCTGCAAAAAACAAGAGAATAAGCATATTTTCTGTGCAGTTTAAAAGAAATGAACAAGAGGAGGAATTGTACCCTCTTTGAGAGCTTGAGCAGCCAACTTCTGAACACACAAGATTCGTTCTGCTTGAATTTGGAAAAGTGACTTGCCAGATGGCAGTCCAATGTCTACAATGAAATACTTCAACAAGTTACATACTTGAAATCCTGACGAAGCATGATAAGAAGAAATATTGTGGTGCATTACATACTAATAGCAGCGGTTGGAAGAACCAAAAATATGTCTAGTAGTTCAACGACATATTGTTTCAAAAAATAAAAAATAAATCAACAAGGGCAGTGTCCAAATGCTCACGGTGTATTAGAAATGATATAGGTTTTGATCAGTGAAAGAACAAAAAGCTGTGCCCCCATTTTAATTTCATAGGCTTTTGTAAAAGATGAATTTTATCCTTTTCTGAACCAGCAGACCCTTTTGTAAGTCATGTACCAAGAGAAACCTAAACCATGCTAAGTCATAATCAAGTCAACATGGGAAATACTTACTGAAGCATCCTTTGGGATCTGAACTTCCAAGTCTTGTTCCCTGCGTGGCATAAAAAGGATATTGTGTAAGAAAATCAGTGGACCACACACGTCAAGAAGATGAACAATAAGGCAGGCAATTTTTGTGTATAAATCACAAAGCTAGACATTATTCAAAGGCATATTATCAACTTTTGAAAAAAAAAAAAAATGCACATTTTTCATTGAAATTTTGCATACTCAAGTAAGCACAATGGATAAAATACAATTACAAAACAAGAAATTGATGATCTGGAGACTACAAAACAAAAGCAGAATACATACACAAGCACATAAGATAGCTGAAGCCTTTTCATATATTTGATTTATCTTGTTGCATTGATAGAAGCATGAGTATACAAATGCTGAGTTTATTCTCAATTACTTGCTTATCTGGAGAATTTATCATAAGAAACGTACGAAAAGAGAGGGAAGGACAAACATTCAAGTCTTCACTTTGTAAGTTATCTTACACTGGACGCTAGTGGAGCCTATCGTGCTATTTTACCCAGTTGAAGGAACTCCACATATTTCAAAGGGGAAAAAAAAATAACATTTACATTTACATTTAACGTCTTTCACTCCAGTTAATCCTTAGGCATAACTGAGTGGGACTTGAACACGCTAATAGCTGTTGAAGTTATTGTCCAGTAAAAGTATCTCAATATTCCTGTGTAAAAAAAATCAGTAAATTCTGAAATTACCAAGTAGCAAGATAAAATTCGATGATTCCTCTGTGGATTTGCAATCCATACTGAAGGAGATAAAGGCATTTTAGATCCTGAGACCCTTGATTATAGAACCTATGGTCAAATCCCCGGAATCTTGTAACCGGCTTCTATTCTTCTTTTGTCTTTTTCTTTTTCGCAATGCACAACATTCATACCGTCAATTTTTTCTTAAAATTATTTTTCCAAAAGCATCATACCGCCTCTAAAATGATCCGGCAATAAGAGTCCAGATCTAATTCAGTTACCAACAAACAGCTCGCTTAAAAAGTAAGAACCATCATTGTCTTTTCTTTTCAGCTCTCATCGAGTAAACAATAATGATCCCTTTCTGTTTTCTTTATTGACACTGGCCCACATGTAAATACATCAAGCTCAAGAGGGGGAAACAAACAGAGCTAAATCAGTAAAGCACGATTCCCTAATCACCAGGCACGTGCATACGCCAAAATGGCAGCGTTCTACACCGACCAGCAATGGTAGAGCACAGTACCTGACCACCGGAGAGAAGCAAAACCGCCAATTTCCCATCCGAGATCGCCTTCAGCCCCATCTTCCACCACCTCTCTCTTTCCTCCATGGTCCTCCCTTCCACAGTGGACACGTCGCTTTCCGGAACAGGCTCCAACGCCGCCACCGGCAGACCTGAAAGCGCGACCAAATCCGTCAGCAACCAGGCGCAACATCACTCCAGACTCGAGAGGCAGAGAGAGAGAGAGAGACCACCTTGAGATCTGAGCGAGCATCGAATGATCCGATCCACTCTCGGAAGATCCAAGCTCTGCAAAAGGACAAAAAAAGCATCGGTAACGGCGAATTCCACAACAACCGAACCTCGCGCCGCGAATTCGGCGGACGGACGGCCGAATCGCCGATCAATCTCGATCGGCGAAACGGCAAGTCCGTCTCTCCGATCACCGGAATCCCCGCCGCCGGGGATCACGGAGATCGGCGGCGCAACAGAGCACACGGCTGGGGGGAGGGGAGGGGGAGTAGAAACGGACCTCGATGTTGTCAACGAGGAGCTGGCGCTCGTGAGGCGAGAGCTCGTCCCAGAGGGCGAAGGCGGCCTCCTGGCCGTAGTCCTTGAGCCTCTCCATCAGCGCCTGCGGCGGCGGCGGCGGCGGCGACGGCGGGGCGACGACGGCGGCGTTGGCGGCTTCGACCATTATCGGGAGCGAGCCGCGGCTTCGATTCGCTCGCCGGAAAGCTGAGCAGCAGTGGGGTGCGGCGGCGGGACTGCCGAATCTGGCGACGGGAATTATAGAGAGAGAAAGAGAGAGAGAGAGAGGTGTCTGTTGTGGTGCTGGTTGGGGATAGAGAGAGAAGGAGGAGAGGGAACAGTGGGGAGGAAGACAAGAATCGAATCGAGCTGCTTGCAGTTAACCACCACCTTGCTCGGGTGGAAATGACGGGTTTGACCTCCCCCCCGGGCCAACGGCCACTGCGATCGAGTCCGGAATA
Organism: Eucalyptus microcorys; assembly: GCA_014182515.1. NCBI lineage: Eukaryota > Viridiplantae > Streptophyta > Magnoliopsida > Myrtales > Myrtaceae > Eucalyptus > Eucalyptus microcorys. The sequence continues at coordinate 41,837,302 of CM024566.1, forward strand.
CTTCACAAAAAAAATACACGAAATCTCTCGCCCCGGGCGTGTCGGTCGTCGCGTCCTGTGCTTGAGATGACGGGTGTGTGCTTTCTTGTGGCCAGATAAGTAGAGCGGGTAGGGCCGGGCTGAAAGTGGCTCGATCTGAATCGAGCTATTTAATCCTCCCGTGCTTATACAGATCCAATTATTCGTACTTGGATTCAACTCATGCTTGACTCCCGATCTATATCGTTAAGATACTTCTATGTTTATCCCAATCAGGTGACAGCGCGAAGAGAGGAAGTGCAACTCGAGTGAGGAAGAGAGATAAATGAAGAGAGAATCATCAGGGTGAGTTGAATCAAAGTAAGTTGTAATTCCGTTTAACGCCCATATCATTTTGAGTTTTACCATTTTAAATGTATTTATGACTCGATTATTGAATATAGCTAACTCAATATAACAATTCAATCAATCGAGCGTCGGTTAAGAAATGGTTTTTAAGACCTATTTTGATATATCTACTCATGGTTGAAGATGGTACACACGTCACCATCATTGAGTAAGGGCCATTGACTCGGGCCATACATTGAGTCACTATCGAGACGTCACTCGTAAATCTCAAGATAATATATATGCGTGCGCGTGCGCACACAAATGTGTAAGCAGTCCCTTTAGACAAGGAGAATAGTGTTTGATAAATATCATGGGGAACATATTTTTCTAAAGCCTTAGATGACACCAAATTTGACTCTTTCTACCACTTTTGTGCTAGGGTAAATGACACAAATGGACCTTGAATTTTGATTGAATTCATAATGTGGTCCTTGAATTTCAAATTTGTTCAATGCGGTCATTGAAGTTTAGTTTAATGTGCAATATTATCCATAAACTTTTAATTTGTTCAATATAATATATAAACTTTTAGTATATATTCAATTTAGTCCCTAGATTGTATGTAAATTTTTAATGTAGTCCCCAAATTTTAATTAAATGAAGGACAACATTGAATATTTCAACTCAGTCCAAGGATTAATTTGACATATACCAAAAGTTTATGGACCACATTAAATAAATTAAAATTTTATAAATGATATTACACATTAAATTAAAATTCATGAACCACGTTATATATTAAATCAAAATTCAGAAATTATATGTATGATTATCCTTTTGTGCTACATGGGTTATACTTCAATAGATTTTTCCCCCCTTTTGACGGATTTTATTTCTTTTTCTTTTCAAGCTCGTTTATAAAGACTTGTCAAATGACCACAAAAAGAACAAGATACTAATTGGAGGGACTTGTATTTCACATGATTTGACTTGGTCGATTCTGTATCCATTTGCATGTGAGAACAACCTAACTCATTAACAAATATCACGACTTTCGCTGCCAATCTATCATGGATTTCTTATGGCATTCATGATTCGATTCCATTATCTAATCTTGTCCACATTAGCACAACTCATCATTGGGTTATGTACGAGATAAGTTTCGAGATCGGCCATAAACCATGTGATTAGGATGGCGTTGAGATTAGATGAAGATCTGCCAGTTCACAATCTGGTTTAGATTATATCAAGTGAGCTGTGTTTATCGTATTGGTTCGATTTGAAGGTCCGAGACAAGCTTCTTGATAAATCCCATCAATTACTAACAAACATCTAATTTCACTCACCATATATATTAGAAATTTTTATCTTCGTAGCAATTGTTGCGCTCGATCTAAATTCGACTATTTTCTAGGCAAAATGCTATAGACGCATGAACGTGAAAACGACATGTTTGTTGAAAAAGATTTGATCGCGTGTTTGGCACGTCGGCCACTTGTATGAAAAATGGCCATATTTCAATCACATCAATTGAAATCAAGATCCGATCACCCGATTGCAATGTCCAAAATCCACCGAACTCGAGCGAGGACGAATAGTAGGTAGCTCGAATATTCATTGTCCCTAACCAATAAGAAGACTCCCTCCCTATCATGGGTAATGATTATATCAGTTCGATTCGAAGGTCTGAGACGAGCTTCTTAATAAACTCCATCAATTTCTAACAAAAGTCTAATCTCAATTGCCAGATATACTAGGATTTTCGTTGGCAATTGATGCGCTCGACCCAAATCTAACTATTTTCTTTGGCAAAATGCCATCAAACTGCTCAACAATGACATGACTTTTGAAAACAAGTCCAATTACGTATTTGCCACGTCATCAATCCGATGAAAAAATCAAGTAACCCATACCCGACCTGACCCATACCTGACCCAATCCGTATTGCTAAAACCAAAATTGAAATCACGCCACGGCACGACACAATCAATTGAAATCAAAATTGGATGACCTGATTGTAAGATCCAAAATCCACTAAACACGTGTGAAGACGGGTGGTAGCTAGACCTATCAAATGGGTGGGTCGAGTCGGGTCAAAAATGGGTCGACCCATATTTGATCAATTTAACCCATTTTGACCCATATTCATGTAATATAAATCAAGTAACCTATACCCGACCTAATCCATACCCGACCCGATCCGTATTACTAAAACCCATTAATATTTTAGGAAAACCCACACCTACTATATGCTAATTAGATTAAAACTTCAAATTAAATTAAAAATAGTAAATAAAATAAAAAAAGTTTAAAAAAACCTATAAATTGAAATATTTATAAAGAATTAGACCATGCACATGCTTCTCTTGTTTAAAGTGAACATACTATTGAGTAATTGAAAATTGTAATATGAAAAATCTTTAACTAAATCTAAGAAAGCTCATTTTTATGATTTTTTTAATAAATAAAAAGTATTGCTAAAGCACTTTTATGCAATTAAATTTAATGGAAAATTTTTATAATTCTTTTTAAAATATTTTTAAAAAATCGAATTTTTAATTTTTTAAATTTTTTAAAAATATATTTTTAATTATTATTTTTCTTTTTCTCTTTTCTATTTTATTTTTCTTCTTCTCCGACGGGCCCCAGCCCACGACGACGGCCTAGCAACCGACCACGGGTGAGATCGAGCTCGCCGATCTGGTGAGGCCGAGTCTCGTGAGGCTTGATCTCATTGGTTTGGCGAGGCCGAGGCCCTGCCCGACTTCGACAAGCTCAAGTCTGGCCGAATTCGGCAAGGCTCGAGCCTCGCCAATCATCGGTGACCACGAGCTCACGTGCCGGCGAGCTCAAACCTCGCCTAGCCTGTCGCCGCCCGTCGCCCTGCCAGCCACTAGCTAAGGATGGAGGAAGAATAAAGAAAAAAGAAAAAAAAATTGAAATATGAAAAATAATTATAATTTCGATTTTTTATAAGTTAAAAAGGGTTGGAAAAATGGGTTTTAAGGTTCCAACCCACTTGATATTTTAAATAGGTTAAAAATGGGTCATAAGTTCTGATCCATTTTTAACCCATTTAAATCGGACTCACTTTTTTAACCAATTTTTAGTTGAATTTTTAAAAGCCATTGACCCATATACAACTCATATAAATAAAATATGAGTCCAAAATGACCCATTTTTGACACCTCTAATGGTAGCTAACCTGAATTTTCGTCCGTCCCTAACCAATAACAAGCCTCCATCCCTATCATGGGGTACAGATCAGGTACCTACCGATATTAAAACTCCAACTTACGAAATGTCCTTAGAATATGCTCAGATGTCGCACTCTCCATTGTCCCCATTCACATCGTCCGGAGATTTCACTTTCATCTCCTTGCCGATGCCGATGCTTTGACAAGGACGGACGGTTTGTCTTAGGATCGGAATCATCATTATCAAACGATTGTGCCGTGCGTGCTCCTAAAGCAGCTTGCTCCCCAAGGGAAAGAGACAGCACAACTACGTAGGTGGGGGAGGGGGAGGGGGAGGGACTAGAACTGGCCAGTAACGACTGAACCGGTGCAGGATCGACCGGTCGGGCATTGATATAGTGAGCACCGGTCGTTTCCTCTCGGGGTCTATGTGGCACGGGGCGAGCGTCACAATATCAAAGTATTGAACCATGCTTCAAATTTGATGGTTTCGATTTCTCAAACATGCGCTCAATGTATATTTCGATGAGGCCTTTTGATTGCTCGTGTGCTATAGATCTTGTGTGTGGTATACAAAGCATCTTGCTCGGAGTGATACATCGGAGGATGCGGGCCTCGCACGAGACCCATATGATCTAGCGGGTTACGTAGTCTGAGCTAATTTACGTCGAAAAAGCCCGCGAGTGTTGCTCCTGCGGATGTTCAATTGGGCCGTTTACGGGCCCAAGACTCCAGCAAAGATGGACTGGCAGAGCCTTGCAGAAAAAAAAAAACTACTTGGGTGAGAGGGGGGCTAGAACTAACGAATAGCAAATGAACCGGTGAGGGATCAACAGGTCAGGTATCGATATAATGAGCGCATGTCCCTTCCTCTCGGGGTCTATGTGGCATGGGGCGAGTGTCGTGATATCAAAATATTATACCATGCTTTGAATTTGATAGTTTAAGTTTTTCATACCTGCGCCTAAATATATGGTTAGATGAGGCCTTTCGAATGTTTGTGTACTCTAGATCTCATGTGCGATTTACAACGTATCTTGGTCGGAGCGATATAGTGGAGGATGTGGGCCTCACGCGAGACCCATATGATCTAGCGGCTTCCGTAGTCCAAGCCAATTTGCGTCGAAAAAGCCAGCAAGTGCTTCTCCAGTGTTTAATTAATCGGGGCGTTTACGGCCCAAAAGTCCAGCAAAGATGGGCTGACAGGGCCCTGCAGAAAAACAGCACTCGCACTAAGGACTGGGATAGATCAAAAGGATCCATTCGCAACCTTTTGATAACCATTATAGAAAAATGAGAATATGAAAGCCTAGGCTCTAGAATTATGCAATTTCTGCAGAGTCTCATATTATTAAAACTTCTCTTTCCTTCAGACATATTGCCACAGGAGCTTGTATTTTCTCCGATCTGAGGCTGGTTAGTGTAGCTTTCCGCCAACTGTTTCAACTGTGAAAAATAGTGCGACAGCTTGGCTAATACCTTGACGGCTGGAACACTTCCAAAGTTACAACAGCTTATAGTCATTTTTAGCAAACTGCCTCACCTAATTTTGATGCGCTGCAACTTTAAAAGTGTAAGTTAACAACTATATAACTCACATTTCATCGGTCCCAAAACTATGAACTGAATGATTACATTGGAATTTCAAGTAAAGATTTAGAATTAAATCGATAAAAATTAAAGTTTAAAATTGAATTAACGTCCGTGTAATTGCTTTAAGACCGACTGGATAAATTTCCTCCTTCATGGTACGTTACCATTACAATCCAATCGCGACTATGCCGAACGTGACTCGACATGTTAGCTAAAAGACTAAACCCCTGTCAGGGTAAACCTTGGAAGAATATTTGGGGAAGCTGGTTTCCACGTTGGATGTCACATGCCCCAAACCCTAGCGGTGTTCCTCTTTCAATCCAGCATTGGATTTGCACAAATTTTGCAGAGAGAGAGAGAGATGGTGAAATTGCACTCATTTGCACTACCATACATCTAAACTTTCCTCAATTCTCCAAATCTCTTCAAATTTCGCTGAATTTTGAAGCCATGGGAAATTCATTTTATCCATTACATTCCTTTTTTTCCCCAAAAATGGGTTTGATTTGATGTGGAAAATCAGTTCGTATCCACGGTGGAGATCTCCTGCTAATGCTTGCCATAATTGGGGTTTGATCAAGTATAATAGCATGATTAAAGAAAGGAGACACGACTCCCCGAGTGAGTAGAGGACAAAGCCTAGAACAATTTGGTGGTTCGAGTTCTCCAACACGAATGGTGTCAAATTTGTAAGATTTCGATGAATTTAATAAAACTATATTCTCCCGACAGACAAAAGTTGATGCTTTACACACTTCTAGGAGTCTTTTTGTTCAATTTTGGTTGAAGTAATATGTTATAACTTTACTAATTTGGTCGCACTCTATTTTATTTTATTTATTTTCCAAATTTTTAGGTTTCGGTTCTTAATATGGCAAATATCAAAATCTTGACGAATTCTGTACGGGATATTTCTTGAAAGAAGAAATTGAATAGGGTCTTCAAATTTAAGACAACAAGAGTGTTCTTGCACTCGAAAAAGTATAGTACAATTGCTACTTACAATGCGTGGACACAGAAAATGTCCGGAGCGTCGAGTGTCAGAAATCGAATCGATAAAGACCCATTAGACCAATGACAAAAGTAGACATGAGCAAAGCATTGAGGATTAATTAGTAAATTGAAGTATGTCGATGAGAGAGAACCCAACTCTAAGTGATCAAGATGGTCACTGGCGGTTAAGTATTGGGAACCATTGGGCGACAAACCTAGTTAGTTGACATCAATTAATGTAATCATCAACGAGGTGGGAGGTAGGTAACTATCAAGTCGTGAAATTAACTATTTCGGATGGATTGGCCTCAAAGTGGAATCGATAATTATAGGTGCAATTAATGATAGTAACTATGAAAGAATGGAAGCGATGCAATTGTCATGGTGATATAGAAAATCTCGGATGCAAACTATCAGAAAGATAATCGTTAGCGTGAGAAAAAAGGCAACGCGGTCCTTGAACATTTTTCTAATGTCGCCATTCAATTCGCCTCGCATAGGATGGATGGGTGTCATTTCTCTTTTTCAGATTGGCCCGTTTTCTCAAGTAAAAGACGGTTTGGTCCTTGCAGAGGAGAGAAGAGAAGCAAGCGGTTTACCCAAAACCCAATCAAGAAGCCTTCGCCAACCGTGAGAAAAGAGGCATGTTCTGGGGCAACAGGACATTCAAGATGGTTATGTCAAAGGAAATCCAACTCCGCATTATTGTCTAGAACTTGTTAATATAACACAATGAACAAACACATACACAGAAATATATGAAATTCTAAAACTTTCACCTAACTATACAACGGATAGTAGAGGACATTGCAAGCGAAAAGAAAAAACAAAAAGTTAAATACGCGCTCTTTGTAATAAGTGGATTTTCTATGTGACTTATTAAGAATGAGAGAACACATGATATACCATAAACACATAAATTGAATAAAAAATAATTCTCTTCTCATAAAGACTGTCACGATGCGTTTCTAATCTAGTTAAATTGAATAAACTTTTTAAATCTGTATTGACACGAGTCATTATTCAATGATATAACTAGTACATAAGATAGTTCATTGTATTTAAGACGAGACGGGTGAAGAGCTTCATTGCTTCACTAATGATGCTTTCATAAATTCAACGTACTGATCACTAAAAACAAACGGATTCAGGTACAACGTTAAGTTGTATGGCACTGGAAGCTATTGGCTCGGCAGCAAGGAAGATAGAAGAGCTTTAATTATACGTGTTGTCTCTTCAGCCTTAATTATCAACGAGTAATGCGTGCATTTTTATTTCTTGGTGCTCCTTTCTTAATCCAAAGGCATGGAAATGGAGACCCCGCTATTTGGAAATTTATTGAGTACTTTGCACCGCCGATTTACCGGTTAAGTTTGGACATTTGACATGTGGAGGTGGCCCTCAACCCACCTAGAGCACACTACAAGAATTTCACTTTTGGCCACAGTTAATAAGATTTTTAGCGGCAATTCAAATCAACACTAAAGAATATAGTTTGGTTGCACAATCGGCATTGTAGGGAGCGTAGCTAAAAGTTACCATGGCAATCATAACAATCGGAGGTAAAAGACCTTATCACCATTAAAAGTTCGAAGTTATAGCAATGATTCTTGCGACGCTTGCAATCGCCATCAAATGTAAAATAAGAGATATTTCAAAATATTAATACCATGAAAACTTTAAATTATTAACAGTATAACACGAATATCCTAAATTTTTATTAGAGACTCCAAAAACTTCCAACTTTCAACATTATGCCAATCGTACCTTGCCGTCATAATTCATCAAAACACTATCTTTTTAGCACCCTTTCGCACTTTGCAGCCTCAAATGATTACAATGCCACCGGGGCTAGCTTTCTTAAAAAGGACCAGTTTTCCAATTCCTCACTTTTTTGGCTCCATTACATAAATCTTAGAAAATATAATCTATCCAAGGATCAAATACAATGGCCATAAATAAACAATTGTCTAATGCATGGAATGGTTCTATAAATCACAAATAGATGCAAACCATACCAGCAAGAAAAGTGGAATCTTTTAATTTAGGACAGATTATGCAATTAATACCGTTGCAAAAAAAAGTCTCAATCACATATAATGAATAAAACTTTTGAATTATTTTCAAAAAGGAATCATGAAGAGAAAAAAATTAATTATGTACATATAGAATTAGCCTAAATTGCTTTAATACCACTAACAACGATTGGCTCTTGTTGTTAAAGCATCATCCTTCATTACTTGACAGTGGATCCTAAAAGTTTTTTATATTCACGTGGTCTCCTTCTATCTATCAACTTAAGTTTTTTTGTTTGATTTTCTTACAACTGCTCTCATCATATGCTTAAGAGGTTGAAAGTATAATACGTTCACAGACACTTTATGTCGTGCGATGGACCTATGTATTTGAATTTGCTAAAAATCCAAATTGCGTGCTCAACTCCCAATCCTCCCATAGGATGCACATTCCGCAAGAGCAATTCTGGGTATATATACTACAGTTGACCTATCATACTGGGTCACCAGCAGGCTTTTGAAAGAGTGTACATATGGACTTTATTCAATGTACCCAATGACCATGTCTCACTACATACACCTATGGATTTTGTAGGTAAACCTTTCGGTTGACAAACTCTCTCCACTTAGATATACAGAGAGTAGCTAGATACGATATGATGCGCAAGAAGACAAAGGTTGGTGGGGGAGGGGGTGTGTGTGGAGGAGCCAGTTATTAAAAATGGGGGAAATGAGGCTAGGGTTTCTCCAAAAAGAAGGCCACCACCCTCACGTGACATATGGTGCGCAAAAGTTGCGAAGCGGATGCCATACATATATACCTCATCGCTCCCTCAATGAAATTGTACTCGCACACGCACGCACGCACGCGTTCCTGTGCGCCAAGCAAAAGCGGTCAAAGCAGTGGAAGAGGAGGAGCTTATTAGCATTCGTTCAGCAGCGTCTTCTTCATCGGACCCCCTCTCGTTTCACTTCATCCTCTGTTCTCAGAGAGAGAGAGAGAGAGAGAGAGAGATGAAGAAGGAAGAGGAGGGATCGGGCGGGGGAGGGTGGCTGGAGGGGCTGATGAAGGAGAAGTTCTTCGGGGCCTGTGGGTTCCACGAGGATCGACGGAAGAGCGAGAAGAACATCTTCTGCCTGCGCTGCTGCCTCAGCATCTGCCCTCACTGCCTCCCTTCTCACCCCTCCCACCCGCTCCTTCAGGTATCAATCTCTTCATTCTGTTGCCTCTTTTCATTGAACCCTCCTCATTCAAAGACGTTTCTTCGTGTTTATCTCGTTCTTCTTTAGATAAAAAGTAATCGCGCAACGCGCCGTGCCAGATTTCATGAGTTTTCTTCTAATTTGCTTTTGGGGTTTTGACATATACTATTCACTACAACACTTTGGTTATCCTCCTTCTTCTTCCTTCTTTGTTTATTTTGCTGAATTTTTTCTTGCCCACTAATCAAAAAGTTGGAGTTAGTGTAATTGTCAGCTTAGACCTATCTAGAGCTACTAGGATTCAAAATGATTATGACTTGCATGGTGGGTCCAAGCTTACTAAGTTTTACATCATTTGGTTCATGGCAATTTTCCACTTTGCCCGTGCGTTACTCCGTCAATCTCAATCTTTTTTGTTAAAGAAACAAACTGAACATGGGGTTTGAATTCTGGACACATATTTAAGTTTCAATTGGTTAGTGATCTTTTTGTCCCAGATTAATCATTAAGAATATGTGGTATTATATGTTGGGCCATTCATAAATTGGTTTTTGTTTTCCGCAACTCTTTATTTTTTACTTTTTGGCATTTGTAATTAGTTTCTATCCATATATGGTGGACTTCTTTTATTGATGTCCATGTATTTGGCCCTGCAAAGCATTCCTGAGCTGTAGCTTTCAGACTGAAAGTGCAAGTTTGACCAGAATTTTATTTTCTAATTTTAGTATCTGGAAATATACTATATATTAAATTAAGGAATTTTGGCCTCATTATGAGGTAAAAGGATGAGTACATTTGTTTCCTAGCATGAAAGGTTGGTTGCCTGGTTTCACCAATAATTGAAGTTGGCGGTAATGCCATCCCATCACTTCTCACTTCCTTCATACAGTAAACCCTTTTTTTTTTTTTTTCTCTTTTATCCATTCTCTTGCTTTTTTGCGTGGTGCCCGTTTCCTCCATCCTAGAAAGGACTATTGAGAAAACCAAACCTGCCAAAAAAAAAGAAGAAGAGGGAAATACATCATTCTCATAACCCAAAATTATTATTACTTGATGTTAATCCGTGCCATCACTACAAAAAAAGAAGAAGGTTGAGAATGATTACAAATCGTTAGAATTCTATATGAGCCTTCTTTTCACAATAATTTTGTTGAGGGATGCCTTAAAAGCACCCATTGAGAAATTAATTACGCATACAGTACCTTATGCACCGATTGTTCTCAATTTAATGTTTTGTATAATCAGTGATTTTCGAGAAGTGATATAGTTACTATATCTTTTCTAATGTAGACGCGTCTTCCTAATGATATTCATTTCCAGTGTTAAAGGTTTTCCACCGTTGATTGTTTGAGCTTCCATTAGATAAGAAAAGGTTTTCTTCTAGGTTTTTCAAACATCACTTTGTGGACAAGCTCCCGAGGTTACTGTTTAGCTATTACTAAGAATAGGAGCTTATGGCGAAGAAGAGTAAACAATAAAATCTAATAAAATCATAAAAAGAATTACATTCTCGTTGCTCCTCTTCAGACTTCATAGAATCTCTCCTCTTATAAATAGGTCACTCAGCAATGGTCAATGTCCCTTACCAATACATAAAGTTATCGACAATTTCGACATACAATAATGCGATTAAGTTCACTGAAATTAGCCTTTTTGTGACAGGTGAGACGATATGTCTATCATGATGTAATTCGTCTGGGAGATCTGGAAAAGTTGATCGACTGCTCCTACATTCAGGTATGCGCTGCATTCATTGTAAATCATATCGACTTGGCAAATAAAGTGAATTGATGGCATTGATCAGTGCCAAACGAACCTCCTGATTCTTAGAAAAAGCATAAGATATATTCACGAATTTTATCAGTATATAGTCTCTGCAAAATTCGGTTTACACAAGCCAACTCACATGCATGTGAACTCAAAATAGTTAATGCTGTTCTTTATAAAAATAGCGTGCTGGAGTACACGAGTGTTCTCAAAATACTTGTTAATTACTACAAAATAATAAAATACAAAATGACGCGTTAACCCTTTTTTTTTGGGTGGGTAAATTTTGTGATTCGTTGTTTTGAAAATTGAAATTCTGAAACCATAGAACACTCAGCTGACATAGTCTCGCGTAGAGAAAAAAAACATTCTAATGAGGTATGATTATCTTGCAGCCCTATACAATCAACGGTGCCAAGGTGATATTCCTAAGCCAAAGAGCACAGTCAAGAGCTTGCAAAGGATCTACCAACTTCTGCTTCAACTGCGAGCGCATTCTCCAGGAACCTTTCCACTTCTGTTCCCTTTCCTGCAAGGTACAAATGCTCGGGAAAAATAAAAAAAACCTTGGTGGCTCAAGGCTACAAGGAACTCTTTTTAACTTTCATGTACTCAAATTGTTGAATTAAAACAGTTACGTTCGGAGATCATTCACTAGCCCTAGCCCTTTATTTAACTTTTGCCAATGAACAATGTCCAGGTCAATTACTTGGTGAGCCGGGCCAAGGAGGACGTGTCGAGCATCTTATACAAGTTCGACGAGTCCGATTTCGCGATCTCCCAGTTTGAGGGACTGAGAATGGAGAGCTCCTCATCAGAGATTGTCGATGAAGATGGGCAGATCACTCCAAACTCCATATTGGAGAACCCATTGCAGTACAAAGCGGGTTCTTCGTCATCGGAGGATCCGCATTTGATGAGGAAGAAGAAGAAGAAGAGCGGCGGATTTCTCCCTGGGATGGTCCTCTCTCTCAGCAACAGAAGAAAGAGCGCTCCACAGAGAGCTCCTTTTTCCTAGAAAATGCGAAGCTTGATAGGGAGTGACTCAGTATAAAATGCGATGGTTTGCTAATTTACCGATTTTCAGGTTTCTTTTCTTGTTTTTAAGCGGAGAACGCGCCTGCAAATTCCAATTACTGAACCGAGGTGGGTAAAAAAAGCAGAGGGAGAAGTTTTGCCATTTGATTACTCCACCGATTTTGTATCCCCATGTAATGGAGTTTGCGCGCGGATATATGTAATATTATCTGTCATACACTCAACATTGCATTATGGTATAAACTGCATTGCTGCACATTATGTTTTGTAATTACCACATTTTCTTTGGAAACTGAGAGGTATTAGTTTGATGCAAAATATGTACGCTCGCAGAGCGCCGCACCAATTTAGATTACTTATCACGATTGGAAATATGGTGAATGAGTTGGTTTGTCCATTATGCATGCGCACAAGAGGTATAAATTGTTAGATTCGAGGAAAGTTGTAAACTAGATCGGGATACCTCTTTCGGTGCAAACATCAATCGGGATTGGGACATATAGGGTGTTTTCTTATTATATGAGAACAAGTGCTTTGTGACATATATGGTATTTTCTTACTATATGAGAACAAGAATGGTGTGACGTGTGAAAGATAGATGTGTACAAATTGAAGAATGAGTACATTCAGTCTTTGTATACATGAGCTCCTTTGTTCAATTCTTCCTATTTTCCCATTAATCAGATCATTTGTTTAGGCATGAATAAACATGACTGAGGGGGAGTGGTGCTTTTAAATCAGATATTATGTATGTCAATGGTTTGATGTTCTGGTAAGGGATGGCAGCTCCCTCATGCGATAACAAAATTCTCTTTGCAAATCTAGGGAAGAGTGCATTTGATGAAACGAGTTCACGGGAAAGAAAAGCAACGAGTGGGGAGTACATCTTAAAGTTCCATGTTTTCTTAAAATCGACGAACTTCTTTAAGCTCTTGTTTTCTTTTCCTTTCTCGAACCGTCAACTAATTTTCAACCGATGCGATAAGGTCTGTACTAATTTCGGTTGGGCTAAGGCTTTGATAAAGCAAAACCAGAACCTAATGCTCTGAACATCGCTCGTCTCTTTTCAAACTCGCCATCATCATCCATCGCCCTGGCGCAGATGGCTGGTCACTCACCGCCTTATCCTGGGGGCTCTTGTACGGTCACCTCTCCCTCTCCCTCTCCCTCTCTCTCTCTCTCTCCTGTGTTCAATGTTTGTATAAAACAAAAGCCAAAATAGTAGAGAGAATAGAAAATGCTGACCGTACAGATGATGTTTACAAGGCAAAACCCCCCATAAATAACAGGGAAAGGAGATCAAGTTTCAAGGGGACCTCGAAAAGAGAAATCCCATCTGGTTGCCAAACACATATTTCTTGGTTAGAGTGAATGAATTGGTTGGGGGGTAGATGAAAACGAAATGGAGATGATGCATCTTTCTGTTTTTTTTTTACGATTTGCTGGTTATAATAAACGCTTTGATGGTACTGCATTATTCTTGTCTGTTGCTCCTTTGCAGCTAGTTGTCTAGGGTTTTATTGTTGCACCCACACTTACCATTTCGTTCTCAAGAATCTATCTGACTAGGTTCTTCGCAAGTAACTCAGTACTTAGTATCCACTCAGATGCAGATAACATGTTCATGTATGCGCGTGATGTTACTGCCGAGGACATGGATTTAGTTGGATATATTAGCGAGTAAGTATGTAAATTAGATATTCTTTGTGGTCTATGGTTCAACTCAGATTTATATTATATGTGGATTGATATCTGCATGTTCCTCGACTTGTGCCGAGTCAAGAAAGCACAAAGGAACAATTTATCATCGTGAGATCAGGCTGTAATAACTTTGGGAACGGAACACTGCATGCTTCAATAATGTGGTGGATTCCATCCGCGAGAGGTACTAATTAAAAGGTAAATCGTACTCGAAATCTTGTCTCGTGTCGATGGGAGATTCATATCGGATGTAAGAGATGCGAGTATTTTTTGTCTTTGTTCGCTAGTTTCTCCATGTGAAATCAGCCATTCCTCGTGCAGCAACTTTCAACGCTCTTCTGGGAAGGGACTGGACCTCATCTGTGTGTAAGAAGTCAAAAGACATGGCCAGAGAATAAGGGTCCATGTTGGTACCTTGGAAATTCAACTTTGCAGAAGAAATTATTTGCATGTGAGTGGACCGGACCTGCGAAATTAGCGATGACATTTTGATTCCTATCATTCAGTGTTCATACCAAAGCAGACGGGCGTCGAGATATTTTCCGATTCGGAGCAATTGCATGCTTAGTTTTCATACTACCGCTCTCAAACACGAATCTCTGGAAAACTCTTTAATTTGAAAAAAATAAGGTCGAGCGTTTGATTTATTTTTATGCATCACACCAGGAGTCAATTACGGTAAATCTCTAATAGAGACATGGTGATAGCCCGACTTTAATTGGTAATTCAGTGAGCTTACGGTTAAACTAATTCATTAGTATAGCACAGGAAATAATCGAGATTTGCTACAATTATTTAATTAGAAGGGACATCAACATCTTTTTACTGTTGTAGGAGGGCCAAAGAGCATGCATGATTGAGCCATGAACCGTGGCATGCGAAGTCCAAAAAGATTCTATGCAACTCCTTTGTTTACATCTTTCCTCTCTGAACTTTCTTTCTCTGAGAAAGTTCCTACCACAGGCACAAGCACTGTGCGGAGCCCCTCGATCATACTAACAAAACAAATACGCCGAAAAAAAAAAACCCAACATCCAAAGTTGAATTCAAAAATTCGATTGAGCAATTATGGAGAATTTGAGGAATTTGAGCATTTTATTTATTTAATCTCCACGGATATGCATACCATTTCCTTAGCATGCATCGTGATATAAAGACTTAAAAGCTTAAACTATTTAGTGGAGGAAGATTTTACAAATATAAATACTATGTAGAACCTGTTTAACTTAAACTATTGGAACAATTCTTTTAGCTTCTTATAAAATAGAAAACCCTAGAGAAGGCTCGTGAGAAAGGTGGGGTGAGAAGAATATGGATGGGACTTGTGGAGGCACAAATGGGAAGGTTTGTCCCGTCTCATTGCCCACCACCCATCTCTTTCACCTTTCCCCCATTGTCAGCTTTTGCAAGTTGCAGACTCTGAAAGCATCTCTCTCTCTCTCTCTCTCTCTCTCTCTCGGCTTCTGGTGTCGACGTGCTCCGATGGCGGTTTGACTTTGAAAAGCTTCTCCTTGGGTTTGACGACGCCATGAAGTGGGTTCCTTCCCCATTCGTGATAACTGCCATTGTTTAACTGGTTTGGAGACGACTGTGCATTCTGAAACTAAAAGATTCATTTGTTGCAATATCGATCCTTTGCTGGATCTAGATCTATGCAGCAAGAAGTGTCCCGTGAGTGGGCTTTTCAATCACGCTAGTTGATAGTTCGTGGGAGAAGTGAGTGGAAAAGGAAAGGAAAAAGAAACGAAAAGGAAGAGGAGATATGTGTGGAATCAATTGAACTTAACTCAATTTCGAAATAAAAACCCTTGTTATTTTCGAAATAAAACATTCCAAAACCTATTAATTTTGGAGCCTATATGAGTCAATTTATTAGTTTTGATATCACCAAATTCTCCTGAATAATAAGTTTTTTTTCTGGTCGACCCAGAATAATAAATTAAACCCTAATGCAACTAAACGAATCAAAATCGTAACAAAAAAGAAATACATATTAAAGACTGAACTTTTTAAATGCTTAAACAGAACCGAAAATGAGTAAAGAAGAGGTTTTTTGTCCATAAATTGTTTAGGTTGTGTGTACACATAACACTGCAAGTTACCTAAGTTATCCTATGATATGTAAGGGTTATTTCGAATTATGTCTTTCAATTATATAATCACATAATGATGCGATTTAGTCGCGTATGAGAATTGTCACCTAAGTTATTTTTTATTTTAGATTCTTAGAGTTTGTTTACCTAGCTAGCATTCGACCGAATTGCTTTTATACTGCCCAAATTTTAAGGATATTCTAGAGTGACTATTTCGCTGTTGGAATGTTTTAGATACGTGTCGGCGGAAAAATCGGCCTAAGGTGAATCTGTAGGCAATTATGAAAACAAACAAAAACTCGTTCTCTTATTCTAGTTCGACAAAAAAAAAAGGGGATCAAACACTCCACAAAATGATTTTTTCAAAGATGGATTAAGTCGAAAAGATGTGCCAGCTCTCGAGAGCAAAGAGTGAAAAGGGAATCACTAATTTGACATAAATGATAAAGTACAGGGTCTGGAAATTAAAATAACAGTGCTGGATTTAAAGTAAATTAAAACGAAGGACACTAAGTTAAAGAAAATTACAGCCGGAACTGAAATTGGAAATTAAACTCTTCTTGAATTTAATTCAAGTGAAAGTTACAGGCACATTGACGCTCAAGCGGAAATCGAATACAGTGACCTTCAGAACCTGCATCACAATTTAAAAACTTGACAGCAAAATTAAAATCAAAATGGAAAGACATTGTTTCGAAAAGAAAATGCTTCAGTGGAAAATTTGGCAAATTTTGGCATTAATTTAAGCGCGTTTTCTTCCAATATGTTATTGGGTCTTCTTCAACAAATACTGAAATTCATGTGCAGTCCCTGCTTTATTTGCTCCATGTTTCCATGATCTTCCTCCTTTCCATGATCTCGGTAAACATCATGTTCAATGTTCATTGTGCAATCCCACATTAACCGCTCTCTCAAGCTCCAACACCATAACTGTTCTCACTTTTGCGAGTCTTTTACATGGAAAATAAAAAAATTCAGAAAATATTTTTCTAAAAATAATTATTTGTCTCACTTTAGAAAGTAGCCAACGTTTCAATTATAAACAACAATGTATGGTTAGACATCTTGTAGAGATAATGAAAACATTTTTTGTTAATTCATTTTTAAAGCAATGTAAACAATCAATTTTGAGAAAAATGTTCTCAAAATCATTGACTTTCTGCGAAATAAATGCACCCTTCAAATGGGTTAAAGTCTTTGTTCAATAGTAAGCTTTGAGTCGAGGTCAAATATAATGCTTGATTCTCTTTACTCTAATTACTTCTTCAACTCATTCTCGCATCCTTGTTCGACTAATAAACACATGAGCAGTAATTTTACACCACCAACCATAGGTTATGAAACAATCTCATGACTGACTTTAGTCACATTAAATATGAAAAAACAACATGATACGAGCATAATGCAATTGAAGGTCATGTATCGAATGAACATGTTAGATTTGATCTTTTTTTTTTTTTTTTTTTGGGGGGTTGAAAACCAAATTAAAAAAATCATCCAATTTTAAGATCCTGTAAGCGATTTCTCACGAGTTAAAAACGTTATTACGTCTTTTGTTTATTTTCCTGCACTGACGACGTAAAGTTGTAGCCTTGTCATTGGCAAAAATTCTCACCGTGATTGTCCTCTTTCGTTTGAATGTACGTTAGATTCAAGCGATGTACATGTAAAGAGATATGACGTCAAATCATCAATAAAGTATGCATGAGTTGGCCACGATTTTCTTCCTTACTTTCTTGTGTATGTCTCTTTACAATGACTTGACCTATTATTATTCGCTTTCAATATTTTTCATTTAATACGAAGTACTTCCAAAACAAAGAAGCACGAACCCTTCAGAATCATTTTAGGCAGGTCCCAAAATTTAGCATGAGGGCATAATTAACTGTTAAAACCTTCGAAACATATAATTAAATCTTGAAATTTATCAAATTAACACAATCAAATTTTTTTCATCAGTTCTATTTAATTTGGCTGACAGAAAATGCCGACCTGACTTTTATTACTTTTTTCAAACATATGAAACTTGAAAGTTCAAAAAATGAAAAAGATGGGAAAAAACTCGAGAAGAACAATGGTGAAAAACGATGATGAATTGTTCATCTACTTCTTTTCGCATATTTGCGATTGAGGAGCAGCTCCTCCCGTTGAACTTGGGCTTTACGTTAAAGGGAGAAAATTCATCATGAGACAGAGAATGTCAAAATGATTTTCGATGTGAGTGAAGGTGATGCATTAAGTTTGAAAAGGGATCTGCTTGTCGGCAATCTCCAGTGGTTTCTAATTAGGGTTTCCGAAAATCTTGAGAGAATCTTGTGAGTTTCTATTAGAAAATAAAGAAGAAAATGACCTCTAAATTCTCATAATTTGCCCCTCAATGAAAGAAAAATGGTGACGAATGGTTCAAGTTCTATGTGTCTATCTCTATTTGATGTTTGATAGACACCGCATCAACGTCATGCGTTTTAAAAAATATTTGGAAAAAAAATCAATGTTAGCATTTTTGGCTAACCAAATTCAATAAAGTTAATGAAGAGATTCGATAACATTGATTTGACTAATATTAAAACTCAATTACACTTTCATAATATTTTTTAACATTTCCCATGCGCTCATCTCATGATTTTAAATGTAGGACTTTCCATGAAAAAAATGCAATTTTCATAATAATAGGAGATGTATGAATCTTTCAACTCAACTAGTCAGATAAAGTGTATAAGTAAATTTTCACTTACATGATGGTGACTTGTCCTCAAAGATGCTTCGCATGAGTGATGCTATGATTTGAACGGATATCTGCCCTATTGAAATTACATGATAGATCGTTTAACTAGTCGTTCGTCAAATTCATCAAAATTGTGAGTTTTGAAAGTACTTGTTTCTTTTTTCTTTCTTTCTTTTTTTCGCTTTTTCTTTTTTGGGAAAGTTGATCCTTTTTATGAGGTGAGAAGGAATAACTCAATTATTTTCATGAATTTTTGTTTATATGTGACCCAAGTTAGATCACCATAGCTTGTCTGATTGGGCCATGAGTCGGATCATGGAAGCTGGTCCACCAAATAACAGAACATATGCAGAGATCAGAGAAGGCGAGAAAGGAGAAATGGACCCAACATTTTTATTTTTTTTTGGTCGGTGGACCCAACATTAACTTGCCAGTCAATATATATAGTTGAATGAGTAACATGAAGGGGAGCAGAGAAAGAGACCCACCTATATATATATCCAGAGAAAGAGACCCACCTATATACATACATATATGTATATATATAAATAATTAAATGAGTAACATGAAGGTGAGCAGAGAGAGAGAGGGAGACCCACCTGTTGGTTGACTGTTGGCCCTTCTCGTTTGACCCTATAAATTCTCTGACACCCTCTCTACTCAGCCTAAGCCTGTCTCTGGCCCCATCTACTCTATAATTTCAACCACTGCCTGCCTGGAAAAAAGAATATCCCTGTTCAACCCTCCCCCTTTGGATCCCCACCCACACACAAAAAAATCATAATTATTTTTCTCAATTCTTATTCCACATAGTCTTGCAAAATGAAATTATGAAACCATATCTTCTTCATACTAATTTATTGTGTGAACATAGATGATCTGTCCCTGTTGTCAAGATGAGAAAATTTATTATAGTCCGATAAGTAAATGATATTCCAAAAAAGGGCTTAGTAAAGAGGAAAAAAATAATTCAAATCAGTCCATGAAGTAGCTTTAGATGGCATGATTAGGAAGTTGTGAGGTACATAAATATACTACTATGGAATGGTAAATATTCAAAACGCATGCCATTTCACTTTCATATTCGAAGGAAGCGAGCGCACATATGCATTAAAACTAATAAAGATTGCTTGATCAAAATATTTATGGACAAATTTTACTAATAATAGCTACCTTGCATTTTTTTAACATACAATAATTATGCAATTTAGATAATTTTTTTTTATTCATACCCGTTTAAGAGAAGTAGGCCAACTAACTTTATTTAGACACCATTTATTTTACGGGAAATAATGATTGAGAAATATTTTCCAAAATTCGATTATTTACATAAATGAATAAATGAAAATATTTTCCTCGTTTAAGAAAATGTTTAGAAAAATTGTTATTGATAATGAAAATATTTTTTATTGATTAATTATTTCAAACAATATAAGTGATCATTTTTAAAAAAAAAAATACAAAATGAAATAAGAGTGATTTTTGCTTTCAACTTCTTACTTCTTAGAAAATACGCTATTGGAAAAGTTTGACTTTTATTTGCCGGGGAAATATCTAAAATCCTTTATAAAGGAGACTTACATAGACATGGTGGAAACTATATATGACATTTGATAACTTAAAAAATGTTTTGGAGGAATAATTAGAGATGAAGTGACAATTAGATTGATATGATAAAAGCAAATCCATTGGAAATAGGAGTTAAGGTGGTAGAACTTAAGAAGACAGGTTGAAGCTTCTGATACTTTATTGAGGCTCGATCCTCTGGCCCGAATCGAAGCCCAATTTCAGCAGTACAGACCCATATCGACCCAAAAACCAAATGTAAAAGAAGAAAAGAAAGAGGAAAAATCTTATAAAGTTCTTATTCGTCTCAAATGTTCTTATGAAGTCCTTCAGTTGTTCATTTCGTGTAATAATCTATCAATTTGAGCTGAATCACTGATTCACGACACAAATAGCAATGGTTATTCTTCATTATGCAAAAGTGAATTCTCTATCTAAGAATGATGGGCACCTCGTGTATCTTACATTACAAGAACCATAAATCTCGGTCTTTTTATCTTGAAATTGCATTGCTCAAAACATCATAACCCTGGTTAGGCAGTTACTATAGGTTAATCACATTCGTTGCACATATGGCACATTGAATGGCAGTTGTATAGTATCTCTTAGACGTTGCTTCAAAGAAAGTTGTGGACAATGACAAGAGAGAGTTCCAAAACTTTCATTTCATGCATTTAATTCCTAAAACTTGTCATAATTGTCAACTTTGATCCATCTATTATCTCCTTTGGATTTTAGTCAATGAAAAATTTCATGTGACCCGTTTACTAAAAATCACATAGGATTGAAAAAACAAATGAAAAACTCACATGGCATTTTCTGTCCATGTGAAGCTGATGTAGCTAATGGAAGGACATAGAGTGCATTGAAGTTGCAAATTTAGGACTTAAATGCATGAAGTATAAGTTATAAAACTTGAGTGCATTATCGTGACAAATTTTAAAACTTGTTATGTAATTGTGCCGAGAAAGTTCCATCCGATAGGTAATGTTATAGGGCCAAGTGAACAAAAAAGAGTAGCATGAATATTTTGGCCAACCCTTTCCGAGGACTTCATCATACGATGAATTCACATAACATAGACGAATTACATAGTGCCACTAGATAAATGGACTTATGAATTTGATTGTTACCTTACTAACTCTTGGCACAGAGAGAAAGAGAGATCATACTTGAAATTCCAAATAAAGAGAGACAGCTTAGTAGATTCAATATCTACCCACAACTCAAGAGTCTAATGACTAGAGTGGTTGGCGACATGTAGGGCAAGTAGACTGAGAAAGCAGCCACTTATCAATGCAACCAACATGGAATCTGTGGCTGCATTTGGGGAGCACCCTCGTGTTCTCTCCCGGCGAGAAATCCATGAGGCAAATGGCGCAGGCTAAGGGCGGCGAATACGATGGCGACGAGCCTGAGTCTGCATAAGTCGAGGTCGGTAGAGCTTCCGCATCTTTCTTCTTAAGGCCCGGGACTGACCGGCAGGACGCCTCCACCCATTGGACGGGCTCGTGGACCAAACGCTGGGCGCACTGGACGACACATTGTAGCATAGAGTTAAGACCTAGGGCGCATAACAGGGCGCACAGCATGGCGGCGATTATCACCATGACGTTGAGGTTGATCGCCTCCTCATCGAACTGTTCGTTCCGGGACGGGGTTGGGCCAGGGGTGGGAGAGTGGGGTGAAGTTTCATCCATATGGGCAAGTTCAATGTGAAGACTTAGACTAGAGGTGGGAGAAGAGATGGGGAAAAAGAGTGCGGAGGGGGACACATAGTACATGTAAATAAAGAGGAGATGAGGTTCACTCCAGTGTTGTTGTAATGTTCTAGAGTTGGCGTGGGTATATGCTTATCTGATCATCCACTTAACTTCCCTTTTGTTTTTCATTGGGCGTGGCCTGGGAGGGAGATGGACAGAGGGCATCTTTTCTCTCCATCTCTCGTTTGATGCCGACTTTGATCATGTAAGAATAGCATGGATGTTCAACAGGTCATTTTCCTCAAGTTGTCGGAACATTAAATAATTGGCAAAGAGAATGTTGTTCCAAGGGCCATTTAATCACTAAGCTTTCAGAAAAAGTTTCATTGGGGTTCAAACCCACTCCTTTTCTTCTAGAGCACGTGGGAAATCAACTACTTTCCCCTCCATGAAAATGGTTTATGATGTAGGCAAGTTTGCTGATTGATTTTTTTTTTTCGAAAGAGAATTATATTCATTATTAAAAAAATATATGAGAAGTACATAAATTTCATGGCAAAACAAATCTAAATAGAGTAAAGCCCATGATATTGCAAAACAAAACTTAATCCAAAAAATAAAGAGGATCAATGGAGCATTGGGATTAAGCATATGCTCATTCCACATAAACATATTTGTTAAGCAAGATAATCGATAGCCAATCATTGGATCACGTATCTTTGTCATTGATGAACACACGTAGGATATTCCTTCTTTAATAACTGCAGCATTACCAATTGGCGGTGGACGTCTAGACCCAAGGAAGAAAGTTCCAAATTTAAATATAGAGAAAAGAAAAAAATAAGAAAAAAACAATAAATCACAAACAAAATCAATAAGAAAGGGAGGGGAGGGCGAGACTAGCTCAAACTCTTCCCTTATGGCTGAAGAGAGAGAGAGAGATCTCGGCTCCTTGCTCACCATTTGCAAATTGAGTTAACGTGCATTGGTTTTGTCATTCCGCTGCTTATGATCTCAATACAATTATAAAACATATGAGGACCGGAATTCTATTTAGTATCATAATACACCGTTCGATCAAGGTACCTTGTGCTTTGATAAAATTTACCTTGAACATCAAATTAGTCCTGCGCATTTCTCATTCTCTTTTCCCAACCCCTTTGCCACAAATCCAACCGAGCCATCGCCCCTCCGGCCGCAGTGTCGCCTCCTCATCGCACGGTTGTTGCCCTCGCACCCCCTCGACATCAGCCGAGCCTCTACGTTGAGGCCCCCTTGTCACGAAGAGCGAATGGAGAATGCACGACCTCTAGCGTGGCCACCACCATAGAGGTTGCGGACCAGCATCAGGCTGTGATGTCCAAACAGTTTTATGCCGGTGTGTCGGTCTCTTTAAAGGGTTACTTCACAACTTAAATCTAGATGATCTGAATTGTATGCAAGAATACTTATTGCACAACTCATTTTCTGGGCATATTTCTAAACAGCCTATGAGATTTTCAGCCGCATTGAAGTAATCTCCCTGTGCTCGTTTTAATCCGTTAACATCGCCTAAACAAGTGCGGTTAAAGTAAGCAAATCGCCTTCGATGACCGAATAAGTTTATCCTAGAAAAACGATTTTCAAAGGATTTTAGTATACCATATCAACTGTGCATCTAAACGCAAATACATAGCATACTTCCTCTCGCACGACGAGATGATTAATCTTGACCTTTATGGACATGAATGGCTCTCCCAGCCAATTCAAATCCGACGGTGCAAGAAGATATTTTTCTAACCCAATTATTGTGGAAACGACATTTGCAAACGAAAGGACGCGTTGGGCGGGCGTGACCCTCGTTTTGCATCGATTTGGATTCCACTTCGACGAGGCAGTCCCACCTCGTACGACATTGCGCATGTTTCTCCGTAGATGGATCGCGACATGTCATTCTGTCTCCGCTAATCGAGCGCAAACCGCATTTTGTATCCGTGGCCATCCAAGCATGGCTTTTTGCACTGAAAGTTAATAAGTTAATCTAATTTAGTTTGATTATTCCATATATAAGAGTTGGCAAGTTCGAAAAGTACATAAAAGTTGATAACTTAGTAAAAGAAATTGCTAATTTGCCAACTACAAAAGTTTCATCTCGATGGCCGACCTGGAGGTCATATTTAGAATTTCAAAGCTTGCCTTCGTTCGGGACCATTCTTGAGGAGCACATTGAAACAATGCTTAACACCTAGATGTCTAGCCAACTGTGGTGCCCCAAGCCAGCTCTGAGTTCTAGTGGCATTTCATTCCTAACCACAACCTATTCGCTCACTCTTAGACATCAATCGGTTTGGGTGAGAGTACAAAAAAAAAATCTTAAACTTATTGTAATGATACTTATTCAGTTATAAACTTTTAATTGGACCAATTCAGTTCTAAACTTTTTCACATTAATATTAGTTCAGTTTATTTGGCCAATTTAGGCCTGAAATTAGTGAAATGGACATCGAGGAACCTACATGACATTATTGGTGCTGACGTGGACATTTTAAAATAATTTTTTTTACTAATTTTTTTTTTAATTATTTTTTCCTTTTATTTTTTTTCCCTTTCTTTGGACTCTAGCCACAAGCAAGGGCCGATGAGGGCATCATGCATCGGCGAGGGTGTCATGGCCCTTGCCGAATCTGGTGAGGACTCAACCCTTGCCACCCCTCGTCGAGTTTGGCAAGGACCACCCTCAACCAAGCTACGAGGGTAGTGCCCTCGCCAGATCTGGCAAGGGTGACCTTTGCCCAAGTGGCGAGGGTCGAGCCCTTGCTCGATTCATCGAGGGCCACCCTTGCCAAGCCGCAAGGGTCTCACCCTCGCCTGCAACCAATCGCCGGCAATGGCTGATATTGGCCACAATCCAAAGAAAGGAAAAAAAAAAAAAAAAAAAAAAGGAAAAATGAGAAAAAAAGAGATTTAAAAAAAATAATAATAATAATAAAAATAAAAAAATTAGTAAAAAATCATTTAAAAATGTTCACGTCGGCACCGGTAATGTTACATAGGATTGCGGCATCCATGCACCGATTTCCAACCTAAATTGCTGGATGAACTGAATTGGTATCAATGTGAAAAGATTTAGGACTAAATTAATCCATTAAAAGATTTATGATCTAATTGGTACATATGCAATAGGTTTATGACATTTTTGGTACTTTTCCCGTCAATTTGAACCTCTGATTTCATAAAATTGTTTATCAATAGTTACCGGTTATTGTTCTATTAGTAGTTCTTCAACATTTATCAATAGTTAGGTTCAGGGTGAGTTGGTTTCCACCTTGGAATTGAGAAGTGAACTGGACATGATCTATCCTGGGACTCGATGGTCCCAAGTCGATTCCCAGGATTGGTGGTGTTATTATTATTATTTTTAATGTTTTTGTTATAACTACTTTGTCTTCAACTTTTTTTTTAATGGTTTTTGCTATTAAAAAAAAATACAGGGTTAATACTATGAAAAATCTCAAACTAGTACATCTGTGACAAATTTATCAAAAACTAATTTTTTTATCATAAAAATCTCAAATTGATATACTTGCGGCAAATTTACCAAAAACTAATTTTTTTATAGCAAAAAATCATAAACTGGTATATTTGTCACAAATATACCATCTATTAAATTAGATTAATATCATAAAAAATCATAAACAAGTACAACTATTCAAATTGGTATGTCAGTTAATTATCACGTATCATTCAACTTGGCAATTTGACAGTAAAATTTACACGAAACTAATATAAGATAGATTTATTATAAATATACCAGTTTAGAGTAAATTTGTCAAATGTGTACAATTTGGAAAATTTTTCGGTGATCAAAAAATCAGTTTATGGTAAATTTGTCACAGGTGTATCAATTTGAAATTTTTCGTGATATTAATCTAAAAAATTAATTGTATATACTCTAGGCCAGTTTTGTAGATAAGGTCCAGTTGGTACTTTTCCTCCCCAAGAATCATGAGTCGAACCAGTTGGAATTTGGAATTAGACCTATTTTTGCATCAATCATCCAGAACTGGCTGATTCGGTCCGGTTCTCTAGTTAGACTGGAATTGATGCACTCTGAGCCAATGCCAATAGTCATCGAAGATTACTAGCACAATAAGAAGTCCATACTTTCAGGTGTGAAATGATAGAATTCTTTCATCGAATACAAATGCCAATAGTCATCGAAGAATAGTAGCACAATAAGAAGTCCATACTTTCGGGTATGGAATGATAGAATTCTTTCATCGAATACGAAAAATATGCAGCCTAAAATTCAAATTGATGACCTGTCTTACTGCAAATATTTCTAGTGATCCGATGTTCAAATACAAAATGCTTTCGTCTGGAAAGGAAAAAAAAAAGTCATCAGGACAGAGAAGCTTCCACTTTTCCAATTCCACCGCAAGAACGAGCAGAGTTCCACTGGTCCGCCATCGCCATCATTTCGTCAAACGCTTTAGGCTCACCAACTCTTAACTGCACAAATGATGAGTCAATGCATGCTCGAGCCTTGCCAGGAAAGGTTTGCTGATCTAAGAGAGCTAACCTGCTTCCAGGAAGACGACTGATAACAGCTACGCCAGTCGTTGTTCCGTGGGGAAGACGACCTTCTAGAGAGACGTGGGAGCGTAGCCCGACGTCTCAACCACGCAGAGGTCTTGGCTGTCCTCCAGTTTCCTGCTCCCCACCTCAGAAATTGGAGACAGTTCATCTGCGAATTTGCTTTCGTTTAGAGAAACCATGCCCCGTGTACGCTCCCGGGGAACTGCGTGTGATCCGACGTATACAAGCACAGAACACTCGATGTGGAATCCGACCGATCAAATTGCAGGCGGCATGCAGTCGTCGACACTAGCATAACCTGGAATTCTCTAGCCAGTAACAAGAGCTCGCGGGAACGAGATGGATGTGGGTGTAGATTGTTCATTTCATCGTGGTTTTAACATTAAGAACACATAGCATTACAATGACCATATGCATTAAACAACGAGAGTGACAAATGCAGACTTCAAAGTGGCCGAACTGCGGATAGAATGTCAAACTTTGCCTTCGCTATTCTTTGCTTGATAGGACACTTTGTTTGAAACGTCGCCTTAGTGCGGGGCTTGGCAACGTTTTAGTCGTGGCGGGTTCAAAGATAGCTAGATTCAGCTTAGCTGAGCTTCGCTTGCTATCCGAACGTCAAGATTCATGATGGTTTTCAAGGCTCATGGAGCCAATTTTTTCAACTTTAGACGGCACGGACTCTGGAAGCTTAAGTCGCACGTTTGGCATGGACTTGAAAATTCGTTTTCCGTTGCAGGACTTGAGAGAACACAGCCTACATTCATGACTCATCTGAACTGACATTCGACAGTGTTCCAATTTAATTGGATTGCTTGTATTGACATTTCCCTACAGACAATTCACGATTGGCGAAATAGATTTTTTTCTTTTGCCTTTTGGCCATTCAACACGAAAGAATTCAATGGGCTTAACCTGGTAGCTTTTTGCCCTGTTCTACCATGACAAAAACATTGGCAGAAACAGCAACATCAGACTCGACAACCACGCTGTTGTTCGACACGTTCCTCAGGGAATGTTTCGGGAAAGAGCCACCGCTCGCACTCAATGAATACTGGACATAATTTATCAGATCCGGAAACAAAAGAATCGAGCTGAAATCGACAGTCCACGAGGTCCCGTTCCCTTTTGCAGAACCCCTTGCGACTGTAGATCTCGTGGTCATCCCGTTCACATTGTTTGCGTCAATCACAACTTGGTCAATTTCCTTAAAAGGACCACTCGATTGATCCAGCTGGACAATGTCAATCCCCTTACCCGATCCGCTGAACATGTTGTTCCTGATATTCACTCCGTTCATGACACCGTTAATTGATTTCAACACTACATAGGCATCGCCAAGGAAGAAACAATTGGAAATATCGAGCTGTACCGGGTCTTCGGAGACTATACCGGTGTAGTCCATGTAACAATTCAGTATCCTGGTTTGTGTGTTACCAGGCAATTTCAAGTAGATCCCGGTTCCACCAAAGCCCGTTGCTTGATTATAGCAATGTACCCCTGTTAGCACATTAGCCTGACCGGACACCTTTATGCCGATGGCAGCTGAGAAAATGACCACGTCGGTCACGGCATTATCGTTGCCCATTAAGTTGATGGCCGTGCCAGAGAAGTTACGCTCTCCAGGGTCTCCACCTGCAGTGATGTGTTGGCCTAAAAAGGAGTTTCTGATGAAGGTCTCGTGGCCATCCTGTACTAATATGCCGTTGCTGGTAAAATGGGCGATATAGCAATTATCGATGCTCGTTCTAAGAGATTTCGGAATGAAAATGCCTCCTCCCCTGTAGTTAGAGTCCAGCATGAGGTCTCTAAAAGTTATGAACTCGAAGTTATATGCCGATGAAGAGTTGCTTGATAGGTCGATCAGATACCCGTCAGTCGGGAAATCATCCGATGCATGTAATGCGCCTCCATGAATCTGTCAAGTAAATTGAGCAGAGTTAATCTAAGAAACCAGATATCAGCCTCACTTGTTCAATAACCTGATTGAGAATACTAGTTGCATTTGGGGAGTCAAGTACTGACGTCTGGAAATTATCAGCGAAAAAATTACTGCTCCTAGGCATTAACTCGGGAATTTTCGATATATCCTGTGAAGAAATACCATGACATTTCCGACACCGGCCGATGGGAAGCGTAGGGGACGGCTGATCTTGTAATTTCCTCCTTCGAGGCTAATCCGAGCACCTCCGAGATTAGTTATACCCGCCATCAAGACACCTTCTCCTGAAGCTTGAACCGCATCTGCCATTGCCGCCATCAATGCATCTGTGCTATCTGTATCGCCTGATGGATCTGCGCCGTACGACGTAACCGGATATACTCTTGGACTTGGGGACCCCTGCAAGCATTTGAGTCATCGTCATTCATGGAATTACATTTCACTACGAACATGTAATAAAGTGTTTGACTTCAAAGATAGATTTAATACCGGCTTTGGCCCCGCGGCGACCGAGGATGCTGCAAGAGAAACCATACCACGCCGAAATACCGACGCCTTGAGCTCTTGGATTTTCTGCGTTTGCTCGCCGTACCGACCGCTGAAATGGGGATAATCACCATACACGCTAGATACCATCAAACAAGACGCCAGCCTCATGAAAGCGAAACCGAATGCACTTCTTCTCCTCGCCATGTTTGCCAACATCACGTCACTCGCGTTCCTTCTACGTTAGAGAGGATTCAACTTTTGAAAGAGGCGTCACAACATAGATCACGTTTATACATGCTAGAGAGAGAGAGAGAGAGAGGAGGGAAGGGGGAAGGCATTTAAAAAGGACCTAACTGAGGTGTGACCCTTCTCTCATTTAGGAAATGGGTCCCGCACGCAGAGGATGGATGGGTGTCATCTCTCTCCTTTGCAAGATTGGCCTGTTTTTTCAATTTAAAGACAGGTTGGTCCTTACAGAGGAGGGAAGAGAAAGCAAGCAAGCAGTTTACCCAAACCCAATCAAGAAGTCTTCATAAAGCGTGAGAAGAAAGGCATGTTCTAGAGAAACAAAACGTTCAAGATGGTTACGTCAGAGGAAATCCAACTCCCAGAATTTTCAAATCATCTTTGTCAAGCCATTGGCTGGTTTAGTTAGTCCTGTTTCTCGTGATGAGGTATAACTTGTGAATGAAGATTGGTTGATACCCCAAGAAAGATTATCGTTTAGGGGTTGTTGGAAAGGTTGGTTGGGTTAGGTCATCCTTTTACTCATGGCGCGGAGGACCCCGTGCATAACAATGAACACTTTCATCTCTTTGCTTGCTCACTTTCTATCCCTTTGATGCCCAAAACATCCATCCATGCTGCGACCGTTTTCTCTTAAAGCTCACGGGCCAATGGCTTGTCTTGCGCTGTCATCTCGGGCCATTAGTAAAACCCCAGTAAAAGTAAGGACAGATAAAGATAACGAGTTGCTCTACCAACCATAACGGTGTGTACTGCTTCTCGATGGTTGCTGTACTTTTACATCAGCTTTGACAAAGTATTAAGTAGTGTTTCTATCGACATTAAACAAAGGAAAAGAGAGGCTTTTGCAGGAAAATGCTAAAGGGAAAGAAAAAGAGACGAGACTAAAGAGAGAAAGAGCGAGGTGGTCGGCCATGCTGCAAAGGTAAAAAGGGTTCGGCTCCTTCATTCCAACCTCTTACTCACGTTGTTCAGACTCAAGGAAAAGTCGCATCTGACGACTCGCGGTTTCAGTGAGATTCACGCTTTGAAAAGAGGAACCAAAGAAGAAGAAGGAGCGTTCACCTCGGCTTTTGGAGATCGAGATTCACGCTATCTTTCTTCCCCTGAACATATGAAGTGCGAACCTTTGGTTCGATAATCAAACATAAAGAAATGGCCCCCCCAGAAGAAAAATCAAAGATTAAGATTCTCAATTATGCATCTAAAGTGGTGTCCACATTACAAAGCCATGGCATGTATATAAATCAAAACTTGTTCTAACGTATTTCATATCTAGCATAAAGGAAAAAAACTTCAAAAAACATCCATAAAAACATAGAAAAGCACTAAATCAGTACAAAATTTATTGCACAGATATCAATGCAATTCAAAATTTCCATTCTTCTAGCATTTTCCAATTTTCTAACATATTTCTATATATGTTAGAAAATTCCATCCCCGTCGCATATAAACAAGAAATCACTAGTTCTCAAATAAATGGTCCTAAGTAGACTTTTCAAGGGGAATTTCAACGATGGATTTGAGGGGCGAAGAGCTTCTCCTATGCTACAAATATGGCTAATGGGGTTTGGTCCCCATCATATAAAGAAGACTCCTAAAAAGTCATCATACCAATGCGAAGTGTATGGCGCAAATCCACGATAACCTTTCCTAGATTTGCTTCTACGCAGGCCCTTCAATCATGACGCAGAGAAAGTTATACTTGAAAATGATCCCAAAAGATAGTGTTTATTTTGAATAATGAAGTGCAAAGTACCGTATCTTAGACGTCTATTTATAGGGAGGTCGCTATCTAGAAAATAACCAAACAATTGAAATCGAATAACAAAACTAAGGAAAAGATATTGATAATAGAGAAAGTTATCAAAATACAATTAGAAAATCTGCAAAACGCGTGTAAAATCTGTGACATCTCGAAAATCAAGAGAAACACGTGAATCAAATATTGTAACTCATTTGTAATCTCGAAGATCACGCAATCCTCCTTGATTTGTGGAACCGCCCGCCCTTATAAT
The DNA here is from genome assembly GCA_014182515.1 of Eucalyptus microcorys. Taxonomy (NCBI): domain Eukaryota; kingdom Viridiplantae; phylum Streptophyta; class Magnoliopsida; order Myrtales; family Myrtaceae; genus Eucalyptus; species Eucalyptus microcorys. The sequence goes on from CM024566.1 coordinate 41,868,478, forward strand.
GTTATATTGTTTCCATAAAGGCATTTGCATATTATTCTACATCAAATCATCTTTGCGACCCCTCGATGCCTTGGCTATTTTTTAGTATCCTACGCACTAAAGTGGGCACGAAGCCTGCTAGGAAAGGGGCGAGGAGGCATAAAGTCGTGCTTTATTGCCATTTGCCCACGGTGCAATCTTTGCTTACAAAACTTCACCTCGATTCGGTAATGAGAGAAGGCAAGTTATTGCCCTCGCGTATAAGTCGCCAATTGTTGAATATAGTACTAATTAGGTCACGCTATAGAAAAGGCACCAGATCATACGAACATTCAGAATTGTTGCCATATACTAATATTTAGAGGAAATTATACAATAAAAAAATCATAAATTTATTGTGCTTGTGCCAATTCAATTCTCAACATTTTTATATTTTATTAATTGAGTCCATCTGGACAATACTAATTCAAAAATTGTTGATGTAGACACCGACGGTTCTATGTGATACGTTCGGGACTGATGTAGATATTTTTTAATAACATTTTAATGAACTTTTTATTTTTATTTTATAATTTTATTGGGTATTTTTCTTTTTGTTACATTTGTTTTGGACTAAGAGTCGTTGTCCACATGCGATGACGTCTTGGCCCTCATTGAATCTAGGCAAGGGTCACAACACCCTTGCCTAATCAGGGCATTGTGGCCTCGCCTAGCCCAGATCTAGACAAGAGGCCACTTACCATCAATTTGGTCGATGAGGGCATTGCAGCCCTCGTTGTGGCCAGCTAGAGGATCGGGCGAGGCATGAGCGCAAACGAATCGCTCAACCGGATTAAGTTTGGAACAATCCTCAAGAGCTAATTGTAACTTGGTTGCTTCTTGACTTCTTGCTAAAGGAGACGAGACTATAATAAGCCCAGCAAAGATACTGGGCCGTGCCTAATGTGGTCATCTGAATCATTCTCTACATTGGAACCTCACCTGTAATAAAATATTCCTTAACTTCCACGTTTGCTTGCAAAGGCTGTTCTCATGACTTCTCTCGTGGGCTGGTGTGCGTGGCTTGAAATTCCTCGAAGCTTTGACATGTGCATCGCCCAAAGCCATCTTCTTCCCGTTTCGAATCGCCCTCGTGATTGAATTTTGTCCTCTCGTTTTTGCCAAATTTATGCAAGTCTCGACCTGGCTTTTGCTCCCTCGCTTGACTTTGACGGTGATGATTAGAATAATTTGGTCGAGAGCTCCTCGATTTAGTTGAGCAATTTTCACCCTTCAAGCAGTAAAAACTATGCTTGATCGCAGTGTGCCATTAGTACTCTAAAGTGAGAATTGGCCTCATATGCCATTAGCAATGAATTGTTATGGTAAATGACCAAAGTAGTTGGTAAATTTCACACGTCTCGTAATAGGTACTGTCTCATATGGTAAGTTCTAAATGAAGTGTGAGGAGATGTAATAAGTTTAGAAAAAGCATTGCTAGAACATTAGAACATCTAATTCAGAAGGGATGAGCGAGACGTCGTCCAAGTCAGACTCATAGCTCCTGTCTTGTAGTAGAAACCTAGACCAACCGCTGCAAAACAAATACAAGCAGACCCTCGGCTATGTACATTGCGCCGAAAAAGGCATGCAACAGGAAACTATCCAAATTTAGTCCGTGAGCTCGGAGCATGTTACTCTAATGAATCCGAAAGCCGCGGATGTTCCTGTCTTGAGCTGAACGTTGTCCACGTCTCTTCCGACTGCGCAGCGGAAGGTGATTCCAAATAGCACGCAGCCGATGAAGTCAATCCCTGAAAACCGGAGGCCCTTACTTCCGATAGCTCGTTCTGGGATTCTGCAATCTTCAGCGAGATCAACAAGAATTGAAGACCGGAGTAATGTCATGAGCAATCAAGCCGTGTTCATTCAACCGAAAACATGATCAAGGCACGACTCAACTCTGTGCTGATCTGATTCGAAAATGAAGATTCAATCAACTCAAGTTCGTTGAGCTTGATCAGTTAAGCTTGGGACACAGGGTATCCTACTTTGATATACTCGAGCTCATTTCGACTAGACAAGAAGAATATTACAGAGCACAACTCGAGCTTGAGCTCGAATTTCCAACTAGAGCATAAAAGACACAATAGACCAAAATTTGCAATGATTCTAATGTTTTCACTAAGGCATATCGTGCAACGATTGGATTTGTCAAAATACAATACTTGATGACCCGAACTCGATAAACTCGAGTCGAATTCACATTGAGTGAGCTCAAATTGACCAGGAGAAGCTTGGAAGCAGCTCAATTCATCTACCTCTTCAAAGATCATCTCTCTCTCTCTCTCTCTCTTAAGAATTACCGCCGTAACTATTCATTGCCACTCTCAAGCCGATGAATCGCTTATACGAAGTTTTTCCCAAATCTCCCTACGATCATGCAGAATTTCTTTAAAAGGAAATTTCAACAGCCAACAGACGATAAAAGCACCTCAGAAGCTCTGATCTTGAGCCATTCGATGTAATTCCTCATCTGCCGGAGCTTCGACTTCTTGCCTCTCGATCTCCACGAACTCTCTCCAGGCCTTATCCTCCCTCTGCGAACCTCTCTCTCTCTAGCCCGTCAAGCAAGCCCCTGTTCTGGTCTCTGCCCAAGAGCTCCTCCATACGCATATACTCTTCGTCCAAGTGCTCGTTGGTTCATTGACTCAGGTACTCAAAACCATCAAGATCTAATGGTCTGAATTCGATTTGGCATAGGTGTTTTGTATTCACTCAATACTTGCTTATAAAAAAAAAAAAGACTAGGAGTGGGTAAAAGGATGTCTGTTGCGCCAGGATAATGGAGACTACGCTTGCAAGTGTTTCTTTTGCTTTTTTCTTTTTGTTACAAAGGGCCAAGGGCAGGATCACCACGGTCTCGATCATTTCTTATTAGGGAGGCTATTTTTCTTTTTGATTCTAGAGCATATATAAACAATAATCACGATGCGTGGCATAAGCTTGCTCCCTTGAGCATTTCTTATTAGGGATTTAAGGCGTGTCTGGATAAATTTCTACCTTTTGCTTAATCAAAATTTTGTGCTGGACACATATTGGCATTTTTTAAGGGTAAATTGTCCAAAAAAATCCTAAATTTATCAAACTTTTCAGTTCTCAACATCTTAATTTGTTAATTGAGACTTAAACATTTTTACGTTTTGATAATTGAATGAATTTAGTCAATTTTAAATGGGAAATCACTGACATGGATGAGAGTGATCCTCATCAAGGGCCGATGAGGGCCAAGAGAGGGCGACACTCAAAAAATGGTACCTTGATTGTTTCTTTTGTAGGATATTATTATCTATACGTAAAATAAATAAATATATAATAAAAAAACTATTAAACCAAAAATTCATAAAAATAAAGCACAAGACCCCAATGAAACTATAATAAAAAGAAAAAGAAAGGATCAAAAGCCAAAAACTTAATTCCACTGAATGAATCATATTATATTGCCATTATATGGTCCACGCGACATGACGGTGGATACGTCCCCGAAAGTAAACATGGTCGTCCCCATCGATGAGCTTCAAAAGACGTAAAATCTACAAACAATTTACTATCTTCAGGAAAAATATTAAGGCAAATATTGACTTTATCATAAAAAAAAAAACACCTCGAATAGGATCACTCTTATTGTTGAGAATGTTATACAGTACCTATGTGGACATGGTTGCTCCTGAAGAAAACCAGTTCAACTTTTCATTTGGGCTCGAAAAGTCGTGAAATTTCTACACAAGAATTTATAGACATCATACTAGCTAGGGTAAAAATATTGGGATAAACTTTTATTACTATCAGTAGATAAAAGCTCAGACTATATTATTATTGCTGTTATGAACTCAAAACAATCATGTGCATTACATGACAATAAGATAAGGTTCACCAAATAGAGAACATGTATATGATAACATTATGTCTTCTCTAAATCTATTACAAATGACATGTAAATAGATTGAAACGCGAACATAATATGATTGTAGGAGCTTTAAAAATCAACCTCAACTTCGACAAACGGCTCATCATTGAACGATTGAACAATCTCTTGAAGCCAGTTGAGAATTGGCGCGAACACACCGGATGATGCCAAGGCAAATACTAGTAAGAATATATTGACGACGAGCCAAATGGCTGGAGGCAGGCTCATCCAAAGAAGCAACTCAGCGCCAAGAGTCCCGAAAATGATGTACAAGTACTTGTATATTAGATTCGGGCTCCTAGGCCCGGTCACTTGGATTAGTGCTATGAGATAGATAACTTCGGAAATGATGTAAAATTGCAGAATTGGATGGCTTAACGTCTTGGTAGGTTGCGAATTCAAATGCGTGATAATGAGCAATTTGAATGAGGTAAATATAATATGAAACCTCTTGGTTGAGCCAAAATTTTCTTGTTGTTGTTGATTTGGTGGTTGCTCGTTGTTCCTTCGACAAATCATGAAAGAAAGATAGATTTCAAAGAAAGAAGAAAGAAAAAAACCAACTCAGCGAGAAGCGCTCTTAGCAGAGTTTTTAAGAGTATATTCACGTGAATTAATCACATACCTTTGAGGTCTCATAGTATGATCAGCCATGTTCTGAAGAAGCGGAGCTCGTGTAGAGACCAAGAATTGGAAGACTGCTTCTCCGGCAGGAGCTTTTTCACCTCGCTTGAAAGTGTTTGGATCTGGTGGTTTTGTTTTGTGTATGGGGGTTGTGAAGTAGAGTCGAATGGCTTGCTCCATGCTTTTGTTTTTATAGAGAGAGATGGCCACTCTCTAAATTCATATTCAGAGAGGAAGAGGAGGCATCCAATCAGAAGGGGAGAGAAAGCATCCAATCAGAGGGGGACACAGAGCGGGAAGCGGCATGTAATCAGAAGGGGAGAGAGAGGAGGAAGCGGCATCCAATCAGAAGGGGAGAGAGAGAGGAGGCAGCCAATCTGTGCCTGCTCCAGGAGAAAATATTCAGTGGTTCGTGCGCGCCAGGTTATCCGCTGACCTGGTGCGCACAAACCAATGAAATACGGGCACGTGTCCCCCAGCGGGACCCGCTAGAAAAGGAAGGCGCTGATTTTTGGTCGGCTCGGCTCGGCTCCACCGCGAAGAAAGGACGGTCATCGTATTCCTCCCGCTCAAAATTTTTTCTCTCTCTTCACTCGAATTTGCTGGGTTTTTCTCTCTCTCCTCTCTCGCCTCTCTCACTCTTCCCTCCCTCTCTCTTTCTCTCTCCGACGAACAGACGCGACCTCCCAGTCTCTCTGTGCCCTCCCTCTTTCCGACCGGCGAACCACCGCCAGCAACCGACGAACTACCGCACCGGACCGGCGAGAGGACCGCGACCTCCCTCTCTCTCTCTGCCCTCCCTCTTTCCGACCGGCGAACCACCGCACGGGACCGGCGAGAGGACCGCGAGCAATCGACGAACCACTGCACGGGACTGGCGAGAGGACCGCGACCTCCCTCTCTCTCTGCCCTCCCTCTTTCCTACCGGCGAACCACCCCGAGCAAATCAGACCTGGTTTTTTTTTTTTTTTTTTTGGGGGGATTTTTTTTTTTTTTTTTTTTAAAGGCTGAGGGGTTGGGCTTCTTTGTTTGTGCTGGCCAGACGACGGAGAAGGCGATCATCAGAAAGGAGAAGCACCTGGAAGAGGAGACTGATGAGGACGAGGAAGTCATCTACAAAATCGAAGTTCCGGCGAACAGGTGACTGCGAAGTTGATTCGGCATTCGGTTAGATGTTGTGTGTTTCGGATGGGTTTGGAGCTGTTTCGTGAGTCGTGGGTGAATTTTGGTTCGGGGGTTTAAGATGCTAGTGTCCGACTTCGGATGGGTTAAAGTCTTTCGCGGACCATGTTGCTTGTAATGGCTATCGAGATGCTGTGTGGTTCGATCTTTTCTTTGATGTTATGATGTTGCTTTTTTGTTATCTTTTCGGTTGATCAATGTGAAGGACCAATTGCATGTAATTAGAGACTTCATAAACACATTACCACCTGAAAAAGGCTCAGCTTTTGAGTAGTCCATGTGATGTAGCATTTATAGTGTGCGTCGAGGCTTTTCTTACTTATGCGTTAATAGTTTCTTTTAATAGTCTCGAAAGATTGGTACAAGTTAGGACATCTTTTCACCACTTTGTGAAGAATTCTAGTTGTTTGGGGAAGCGGGTTGATATTCTGACCCTTGGGATTCCCGGTTCATGATAATGGTCCTAAAAGGGGTTGATCTTGAATTTAGTTTATGTTCAACATTTTGTCATGCTAGATGGGTCAATCCCCAAATTTTATAGGTATTATCGTCAGCAAGAAACGTAACAAGCCTTTTTAGATTTGGTCAGCAGGTTGCGATATTGACTCCTTAATGCTGTTGGCTTTATTTTGAATCATGTCATCTAGAAACTTCATTATTTAGTTATAAGTCAAGTTTTTCAAAGAGATGATGGGTTTATCATCATTTTAGTCTGTATTGGTAATTAATGATTATTCTTCTTGATAAATTCCTGCATGTAGTGTAGAAATGACTATACTATTATAATAATAAGGTATCCTCTAGGAAATGCACAGATACGACTTGCTTTGCCTCGAAGGGCTTGCTCAGGCCCTACGTGTATTCAATAAGCAGGAGGAGACACCTCAATACAGTCTTCGTAACATCAGCAGGGGATCAATGCTTAAGATGCATGTAAAACCAGAGGTACTGATATGTGAGGATTGATCTGTCTAGATTGATCTATGCTGGAATCATTTATTACTTGAGTGACCATTTATGTGTTGCAGACCTCACAAATCCGTCCATACGTTGTTTCTGCTGTCTTAAGAGGGATAACATTTGATGAAGCCAGTTATAACAGCTTCATTGATCTTCAAGACAAGCTCCATCAGAACATTTGCCGGTATTAATTTTTGGATCTTTAACATGCAGTATAATACCTGTTTTCCTTCTCTATTTCAAGATTTCAGGTTTGAGAGGGAGTGGCGGGAGGACAACACATTTTTGGGAAGCTTTTACTGTGTTCATTTGAACCTTAAATGTAAAGAAGAGCGACCGTGATCTTACATTGAGATGCAACGTCCTATATGGCTTGTCCAGAGCAATGGTTTTAAAAAATTTCCAGCATGCAGCCAATTGTCTTTGCAAGCGTGCATTTTAGTGTGATACAATAATGTTACTTTATAAATTAAAGATGTGAGGGAAGCATTATTTATTTTTATTTTTTTTAAAATAAGTCATGGCTTCACTGTTGCTTATGCTCTATGTGCTCAGTAGGGGCCATATATATTATTACCCTTAGGAGGGCTTTAAATTGTGAGAAATGCCTGGATGTGAAGAGAGGACTCCGCTGAGTTGTTTTGAATAATTTGGTGAAGTGGTGATGATAGATATGTTGCTTGAACTAGTTTTCATTCTCGAGATCTATATTCAATTTGATATTTTATTTGCATGTAATAGATGCCCAGCCCCTCAATCCCTCCACTTAGTACAGCAGATGCTTGTGCTTATGCTAGATCCTCAAAATGTTCTGCTTGGATTGACATGCTCGGATTCTCTCGATATTTTAGGCGAAGAACACTGGTTGCAATTGGGACTCATGACTTGGATACGCTAGAAGGCCCCTTCAGCTATGAGGTGTGTGTTTGAACTAATCGACTAAACTAGAATCTAAAATGAAGAATTCTGCACATGTCCTACTATCCTCGCTTGAAGCTAAGGCCCAGCTAGAACTTAAATGGAACATTTTCAGATTGCTGGCATAATGGATCTTGTCATGATAGAGTGTTATCCGGGCTGGAAGCTTGTGCTCACCTATTCTTTCCTTTTTTTCTCTCTATATATTTAAATGCCTGAAGGATTCCCTCTTGAAGCTTCTTTCTACCCCACACTTTGCCTCAGCATCTATTACATGTTTTCGAGTTGCAGCTAGCTAGACAAGCTTTGACCAGTTCAAGTTTTGTCATCCTCTGAGCTTGTCCCAGAGGATGGTATTACTATATATATCCGAGATACTCTATTTTGATCCCAAAAATTCATAGTATTATGTTTCCCTATCAGGAGTGCTCATCTACTAGATAAAGCATAGACATAAACAGACATGACAAGGAATTGCACATTTGGTTTAGCTTAATATGTATGAGTCATATATTTGCTACAGCTAAATGTTTCTTCTTAATATGTCAAGTTATATATCTGCTACGGCTAAATGTTTCTTAGAGCAAAGTATGATAAAATGTTACGAGAAGTGCAGCGTATCACCGACTCATGTTCCTTTTCCTTTGGTCTCAGGCTTTGCCGCCTTCCAGTATAAGTTTCGTCCCCTTGAAGCAGGTAGTTTCATGATAAAGATTGTATTTTTCTGTTCATGCATGTGCCATGAGTCTGATCTGTAGTGAAGATCTATGTATTTGTAAGGATTTTGTTAACTGTTCTCTAGGGGCAATTCTTAAGTAGTTGATTAAGAAATTTTTATGGTTTTCAATTGGATGCACAGATTGTTCTTGTGGTGTTTGTAATTTTTTCTTTGGAAAGTGAATCATATTAAATAAGTATGCTTAACAAGTGCCCTTTTGTTAACAGTGCTCTAAGGAGACTTACTAAGTAACTAAACAGGAAATTTTGTAGTTTCCAATGCATTAGCGTGTTATTTCTAATTACTATTTTGCAAAGTGAATTATTCCAAATTAAGTATGATTAACATGTCAATGCCACTTTTGAGTTCATGAGATTGCTTTCATTTATATATTTGTTTTGTTTTCTCTACCAACTGTGATTGATGTGTTGGCTGATCGCGCCTTAGTTTCTGTTCTGATATTAGGTGAAGAACTTCAGAGCTGATGAACTAATGGAATTTTAGAAGGTGGGTCCTCAATAGCTGCTCCTTTTAATGGTCTTTTTGTAACTGTCATAGTTGTTTTGTTACATATATCTTATGCTTGGAACTTGCTTATTCAGTGTGCTAGTTGATATCTTCCTGTAAATGAAGAATTATGTAATAGTTCCTCATTTTTGCCATGTTGTTTTACCTGTTTTCGCTACTTTGTTGCAGTCAGATTTGAAATTGAAGAAGTTCTTGCACATAATAGAGAACTCGCCTGTGTTCCCTGTTATCTACGATTCAAAGAGGTATCTTGGTTTCTTCATACACTCTTCTTTGTAATGTGAGTTCCATGTATAAATATGAAGTGTGTATATTGATGTTAAGGGAAAATAATAAATAACCACTTAAATGTAATGACATGTTGACTTAGTTTTGATTCAACCATTGCCACTTAAGTCATTAATATTGCAACCTTGAGTTATTTGGGGGTTGATCGATGCATTAGGTTCAATTTGCAAAGAGAAAATAATCTAGGCCTTCAAGCATCTTCTGCCACATTAAGCCACTAAGTGCTAGGTCTCGTTTATGAGTTGAAGTGAGATCGATTGTTCTGTTTAGGTGTCACTAGTGTTCTCAAAAGCACTGGAGTTGCCTGGGCAGGCACCCAATGTGGCGACTTCAAAAGCACCTCAAGTGGATATTTGTGAGTACAGCGGATCCCATGAAAGAACCTCCTCTTATAACTGCAAACACTGTTCTGTCCATACTTGCTGTAGATTACCCAGTCGACAAAGTAGCATGCTATGTCTCAGATGACGGGGCAGCGATGCTCACCTTTGAAGCCCTTTCCGAGACATCAGAGTTTGCAATGAAGTGGGTCCCATTCTGTAAGAGATTCAATATTGAGCCTAGGGCCCCAGAATGGTATTTTTCTCAGAAGGTTGACTATTTGAAGGACAAAGTGAATCCTGAATTTGTGAGAGAACGCCGTGTGCCATGAAGGTCTTCAGCTTTTAACCTTTTCAAGTTTGTTGTGTGACTTTTATCTACTCTTGTGTGTGAAAGCCAATGTGGCGTCTTTGCCTTTTACATAATCAAGGAGACTGCTTGTTTCTAGATGTCTTATATTGGCTCTCTCACCTTTATTGTTGCAGAGAGAATATGAAGAGTTCAAAGTTCGGATAAATGGGTTGGTGGCAATGGCACAGAAAGTTCCTGAAGAGGGTTGGACAATGCAGGATGGCACTCCGTGGCCTGGGAACAATGTCAGAGATCATCCTGGAATGATCCAGGTGGATGCTGCTTTCGGGAATTTTTCTATTATTTGTGGCATAAGATTTATGAAGTTGGCTTACATTCAGAGAATTTAAAGTCGTCTTTCATTTAATCATCTTTATGCAGGTTTTCCTTGGCCAAAATGGTGACCGTGATGTTGAAGGAAATGAATTACCTCGGCTAGTTTATGTCTCTCGCGAGAAGAGACCTGGTTTTGATCATCACAAGAAAGCTGGTGCCATGAATGCTCTGGTATGAATCCCTGTCTACCCGAAGTACCTTTCAAAGTCTGGACTTACTTCTCAGCTGTTTATATCATCTCTCTCAAGTTGCTGAATTACCTGCTATTTTGCGAGTCGTTAATCAAGGTGCGGGTCTCAGCAGTCATCACAAATGCCCCTTATTTGCTGAACGTGGATTGTGATCATTATATAAACAACAGCAAGGCTCTTCGAGAAGCCAGGTGCTTCCTGATGGATCCAATTTCGGGCAAGAAGATATGTTATGTGCAATTTCCACAGAGATTTGACGGGATAGATCGTCATGATAGATACTCAAATCGTAATGTAGTATTTTTTGATGTAAGTAAACATATATATAGGCCTCATTAATATCGTAATGTTCTTCCTTTCCTTTTTTTCAGAAAAAGCAAATTATTCATATATACTTATGTCTATACTGTTGAATCCCGATAAATATGAAGGGTTTGGATGGTAAACAAGGACCAATTTATGTCGGAACTGGTTGTGTCTTCCGGAGGCAGGCTTTGTATGGATATGATGCCCCAATAAAAAGAAACCTCCCGGGAAAACATGTAACTGTTGGCCAAAATGGTGCTGCTTGTGTTGTGGATCTAGAAAAAGAGGTAGGAAAATGAAGTCCGATGAGCAAAAGAAGACAGGGAGGAACAGGGAGGCTTCAAAGCAGATTCATGCACTGGAAAATATTGAAGAGGGAATTGAAGGTGCTCATTTTCTATCTAAATTAATCTTTGGACTTGCATGTTGTTCCACTTGTATCAAGTAGTTGATTTTCCAAATATATGCTTTATCTGAAATCTTCATTTTTTACGCTGCATTCATTTCTACGATTGTGATTTCACATAGTAGTCTTATGGCGCTTGCTTGTTATTTCTTATAATAGAAATGGATAGATGCAAAATGATACGTACTTTTTGGAACTATATTTCAGGTATAGACAATGAAAAATCATCACTAATGTCCCGACTAAAGTTCAAGAAGAAATTCGGTCAATCCCCAGTTTTTATAGCTACAACCCTGATGGAAGAAGGTGGTGCCCCAAAGGGAGCCACTACTGCATCACTTTTGAAAGAAGCCATTCATGTCATTAGCTGTGGTTATGAGGACAAAACGGAATGGGGAAAAGAGGTAAAGATCTTACAATTTCAGCAGAAGTCACTGCTTTTGATACTGTATCGAGATTGTCTACTTTGCATTGCGCTTATTGTCTACTTGTAACTATCCCTTAGGTGGGCTGGATATATGGCTCCGTTACAGAGGATATTCTAACGGGCTTCAAGATGCATTGTCATGGCTGGCGATCTGTATACTGCGTGCCTAAGCGGCCCGCTTTCAAGGGTTCAGCTCCAATAAACCTATCAGATCGCCTGCATCAGGTTCTCCGTTGGGCTCTTGGAAAGGTTGAGATCCTTTTGAGCAGGCATTGTCCGATATGGTATGGGTATGGCTGTGGCTTAAAATGGTTAGAGCGGTTTTCTTACATCAACTCAGTCGTCTATCCTTCGACTTCCATTCCCTTGATCGCATATTGTACTCTTCCAGCCGTTTGTCTTCTAACAGGAAAGTTTATTGTCCCTGAGGTAAGTTCCACCACACTTCCAGGAGTTCTGTGCTTGCTCGAGCAATTGATTTTGCTTGATTGCAACAAGACCATTGCTGACATTACCTTTTCAACATTGTTGCAGATGAGCAACTATGCTAGTCTCATTTTCATGGCACTCTTTATATCTATTGCGGCTACAGGCATCCTTGAGATGCGGTGGGGTGGTGTCGGCATCCACGACTGGTGGAGAAATGAGCAGTTCTGGGTAATTGGTGGGGTCTCCTGTCACCTGTTTGCTCTCTTCCAGGGTCTGCTAAAAGTTTTGGCTGGAGTCAGCACAAATTTCACGGTCACGTCCAAAGCCGGAGATGATGGAGAATTCTCTGAGCTATACCTCTTTAAGTGGACATCACTGTTAATCCCTCCCTTGACTCTGCTCATCCTAAACATAATTGGAGTCATTGTCGGCGTTTCAGATGCCATCACTAATGGCTACGAATCTTGGGGTCCACTGTTTGGTAAACTTTTCTTTGCTTTGTGGGTCATTGTTCATCTGTATCCCTTCCTCAAGGGATTCATGGGAAAACAAGATCGGTTACCTACAATCATAATTGTTTGGGCAATTCTTCTTGCCTCGATTTTAACTCTTTTATGGGTCCGAATAAACCCTTTCATTTCCAAGGACGGCATTGTACTAGAGGTGTGTGGATTGGATTGCAACTAGGATTAGGTGAGCTGGAATGTTGTAGTCACTAAAAAATTTACCTGTAGAAATTTTGTTGCTGTATTTTGCACTTATTTTTATTCGTTGGTTGAAGACTCGAAGAGGAGGGCACCCTTTTGCAATTGGCGGTGGGATTCATCGATGAGAAGGCTCCTTGAAGGGTATATGTACAAAAAAAGGAAAATTGAAAAGAAGAAAGGAAAAGTATGATTTTTGGCAGATGTGGGCCTTGAGTTGTGCAAAATCCTCTCGATTGTTTCCGCGTGTTCAGTGTTGCAATGAGGTGGATGAAACAAGATAGTTTGTAACTCCGGAAAAGTAAAGCTCATAGTGCTACTCGAGAAATGTAGCACTTTTTTCAAGTGATGATCTATCTTTTTATCAATGCTAGCAGGGGCTGCTGAATCATACCGTTTCCGCATTTTCCGTTGTTTTCATACTCCAATGGGACAAGCGGGATGTTTCTGGAAATATTCTTGCTGCATATGCGAGCTTCTGCATTTGTTTTATATCAGTACTTAAAACTTGTTAGGCACCCCGTTCATGTGAACATGGTACACTTGCTGGGTGGATGGACTTGGACGCGGAGACGGAAGCGATTATTGCACTGGTCATTAAAATTTGCATGCGGATGTCAAATCTATTTTCAGAAAGCCGCATGCACTGTGCAGCGTGATCAGGGGATTAACTTTGTTAGTTAAACTATGATGATTTTTCCCCATTTTAATAATTTAGATTGAGAATTAGGATTCTGTATTCTGTGTTCTTGCATTAGTATCTTCACGCAAAAACAAAGATGACAACAATTGAAGCTCGTGGCGTTTTACTTTAGTGAAGGGTGTCGTGCCAAGAATCCAACACAAGCGCACTTTTAGGACGTTCAGCCTGACTCAGAATTTTCTTAGTTCACACAATTGGCTGTTTTCCCGATAAGCTTCTGTCTTACAGGAGAAGATCGACTCGATAAAATGGAAATACACAGTTCGCTGTGGTCTTGTAACACGTCTCTTTCTTCATGTCAATTCCTAATTCAATATTTTCATTGCCATCACCTTGATAACTCGGATGACATTGAAATACATCTGAAGGAGCACTATCACTTGCATAAACTTTAGCACGTTCGTTCTCACTTGCATAAGGCACTAACATTTCCTCGGGCACTCCCATCTTCCAACTTCTCAAGATCGATATACTCTGCAATCATGGCAGAGACTTCCCGCTCCATTGACTCTTTCTTGTTCTTGATTGTAAGCTCATTTACAGTTTTGGCAGTCAATGCCATGGTCGTCTGGTGTGTCTGTCCCTTCATGTTCCATAGCATGGGAGTATTCTGACAGCCATGTCCTCAGGATGCTCATCGTCGGTGACTCTGAGGACAGCTCCCCCGTCTTCTTTGGTTTTCAACGGAGACTTGTTTAAAAATTAATTTGTGCTTTCTTGAATTCCGCAGTTTGCTCTGCAGGATGATCCTCGTGATCTTTCAAACCTTCTACAGCAACTACTGGAGCATTTTCTCCCAACTTTGTGCTCCTTACCTTTACAGTATCGACAATGTTTACATTTCAATTACTAAGTCTCGCTTCCTCGGTGTCTGCATCCACTTCACTTTCTGAGTTGTCAGCAAAGACACGGCTCATTGTAAGTATGTCTGCTACTCCACTTGACTCTCCAAAGACTTGTTTTCTGCATTGGGAAACAAAACACTAATCCAATATAATCAACAAAGCGAATGTAGGAATTAAGGGTTTACATTATGAAATGAAGATGTGAATAAGTACTTACTGTGAATCAACGTATCTATGATTGATGAAACCGAAGAGATTTTAGGATATTTGCTCCTGTCTTGTTTCTAGATTTAATCTTTTCTAACTTCAAGAGGATTGTAAGTAGCTTCACTTCGTTTCACTCTCAGTATGACAATGGCCATTAAAACGGTTAATATCATAGGATACTATCACATTAAAACGGTTAATATCATAGGATACTATCCATGTTTTTTTGCAGCTGTACGTATACATACCCCAAAAATCAGTCCAGAGGACAACTCCACAGTTTAAAAGGAAAAATAGCTATATAGATGAGTACCTTTACTGCAGCTGTACGTATAACAAGCAGCACAGCCACCATCCCCCACTCGTACATCAGCTTCAGCAGCCCTTCCAATGGCACAAACTGCTGCACTCAAACCAGCCCCAACTGAAAAATGAGCAGTACCATCAAATGTCTTCACAGCCTCAGTTGATCTCAACACTATAACGAAGTCTGTCAATTCTCCTCCAGCCTGCAATCACCCTTGACTGGTTACTATTGACTGGAATAAGGATATCTCTACATAAAAATATAACACAAAATCAAACATTTCTTGCAGGGATAATCTTTTCATTTATGTATTTGATTTTTACTATTATTGTTGTTATCATTTCGGGAGGAAGGGGAATCGACTAAAGATTTCTTTAGTTGATTTTTATGTTTTATGCAAGACTTCTTTGCTCGAGCTTAAGCCACACAAGCAGAAGCTATTAATGCGATAGACATGTTAACAGAAAGGGAACGATTATAAGTAACACAAGGGCAATCTCTGGCTCAGGGACTTCTCCCACTTCCACAAAAAAGCAAAACACAAATTCAGAGAAAGGGAACAGAGATGCAGAAAGGAACTTGAAAACTCAATGGCAACATGGTAATCAAACAAAAAGTCCAAATCTCATCCTGAGAAATACTGTTCTTAGAGTTCCAGAAAGGAGAAACAAATGGCACATTCCATGAAATAGAAGGATGACAGACCAGACATTTACAAAGGAAAATTCTCACAGAGACCATGGAAATGAAGCAGACAATACGTCAAGCATTCCGGATGGAGTAAAAAATCAAATTGGTGTTTATTATCTAAACAATCATTTTGAGCACGTTGATTCACGTGGTTAATCTGCAGACTGCATGAAAGCCAAAAACACTTGTTGGTTCCGACGCTTGGCCCTTAAGGTTGATGAAATCAAAATCCAGGTATACGATAAAACAAGCCTACCTGTGCTCCCCACCCTATTCCACATGAAGAAATTGCAGAAGGTGGAGACCATGAGCTGTCTTCCCTACGAGCAACCACAAGGCCTGTTCCAATATTGTAGGTTACCATCATACCAACTTTCACAACAGTAATTATCGCATACATGACTGTCTCGACCTGCTGATTTACACCACCAGATGAACACAAAATACACAAAGTAGTTTATGTAAATTCTCAACTTCCCTGGTCAGCGATGCTCCTAAATCAATTGCATTTCAAGAGCTCTTTCAAGCTGCTAGATGCCCATTGTTTTCTGTCACTTCCATACTGTGGAATATTTTCGTGATACAAAACAAGCTTTGAAGAGTAAGTTCAGCAACCATGGTCGCAGTAGATGCATATTTGGATGAGTGTGGCACTAATGATGATGCCTCAGCTGTGCATACACCTGCCATATATCAATGACTAGTTTCTTAAGAACTTGAAGCATTTCTGAGGAGAAGTCTAAAACAGGACAAACCAAGCAATCAGAACGGTTTGTAAGGAAATAATGAGAGCAGTACACAAGGGACACATGACATACTGTCAAGCAAGAGATGACCCCTCTTGCATCTAGCCTGCACTCCGCTTGGATTTGTGCTTCGATTTCTTGTCTCGTTTCTTACTACTGCAAAGCATCAATCTCATAGGTTTCACATGCCAATTGTTATCAAGAATAAAAGAAATCAGAGGACAGGGGTTTGAAGGAATTACTCATCATGTGAACTAAGGCCCCAACAAGACCTCAGCTTCCTGTTGATGTGTTTCATATCTTTCTCAGAAGGGAATTTATATGTCCTAACCTGTATTCAGTCAGCAGCATGAAGAACAAATTAGAAACTTTTTATCAATACCTAGAACTTGGTTCACATGACTTGCATTTTCAAGTAGAATTGAGATCGCAAGACCAGTTATGCTTTTACATTTTGAGATAAATGCGAAAAACTTGAGGATTTACCGAGGAATCTATCGCATTCAGATGCTGAATGAGCTCTGTGCTGCTGTGAATGGAATTTTGGCATATGAGCATGTTCTCTAGGTATCTGAAAAGAAGCATAAATTTCAATTGACCCAATCATCATTACAACTAAGGTACCAAGAGAATCAGACCAACTGGCTGCCCCAATGTAGAGATGTCTATGGCAAGTAATTCTTATTGTTGGTTTCATAAAAAAAAAAAATTGAGTTGCTTTTAACCTTTCATAGTCCAGAACTCTATGCACCTCATTAGCATGACGCAAAGCCGCCAATGCCAGCTGCACCAGAAATCATAAAAAAGCCTTTAAGAATATAACATGGGAGTTCAGCTACACCATCAAACTAAGGAGAAATTCTAAAGGATTTATTCAGTGAGGTAGACACCAAGATCTTGGAAGCGCTCAAGAGTTATAATTTCCAAACACATCCACTATTACCGGTATTGCAGCCAACATTTCTAAAGGTTACAAAATTGCTCCTGCACCATATTTCTCTGTTGCCCAGATACCCATTTAACACGTTGAAGCATCTGACATGAGTTCAACTCCTTTTTATTCGAACAAATCTATACTCCTCATATAGAGTATATAAACCTAATGGGAAATTATCCAAAAATTGAAAGCAAGTTGCCGGGCCTAAAAATTTGCTCATGAACCAAGTAAAAGTAGAACTGTAAGAAAAGGAAAATGCAAGAAGTACCTGTCCAGGAGGAAAGAGAAGTGGTGCATCAGTAACCACAATTTTGTCTACCTCCTCTTTTGCAGTTTCCTGGAAATGATCAAGAACCATAATGCAGAAAATTAGTGTGACATAAGGATATGAGCAGTCTATTTCCAAAAGTACACATTTGCAGCAGTAATATAAATAAGAAGAAGAATATAAACAGGAACATATAAAACGAAACAATTGACTTAATATACTGTTGAACGAAGATTCTATAACGCTTGGGTCAGAGGCTCTCACATACATAAGGCAGAAGCCATGTAATAACACTATTTGAAGTTCATCAAAAGCATGCAAATTTCTGAGCACAAACATCCCCAGCAGTATGGCGAAATGCCAGATGGCAGCTCAACCCACCTGCTTATTGTAGCCTTTAAGCTTAATTTCCTTCCAAGGGTCATGCTTCTCTAATGTCAAGCAACTAAGTTGATGCACATGGGGTGGTTTTGTGTTTACTTCCTACATGTTATACTTACAACTAAGGTTCTCACTCAGTTAGATCTGTTAAGAAGCGAATAAGTTTATTGAGGTAGATATACAGTTCCATAAAGTGCTAAAGACTGGCCTAGCGCATACACAAATATAACAGGGCAACAATTTGGCATTTCTCAATTGCATGTTCATCTACAAACAGATACGCTCAATTTAACAACGGTTTAAGGCGATGACCCACTAAGCATATGAGGTGGTTGTTGTCATAAGGAACTGGCATCGAAAGCTTTCTCCCTTGAGTTAAGTTCCTCAATAGGTAAAACTCCGCTACAATTGAGAGGAGATCCTTCATCTCAGCCCCACTAGCTGCGATCAAGACTACCATCGGAGTTAATGGTTATTTTTGAATTTCGGACCAAATCTCCCATGAAATCTGAGAGAGCGCTCTGAGTGGAAAATTGAAAGTTAGGGTAGACGAGAGAAGGAATGATGGGCACGTGATGCATGTCAGTTTCCACTGAGTGAAGACCCGTTAAATCAGATACTAGAGACATATCTAGTCCAGCCTTTTCAGCACAACTCAATCCAGACATGCTAAACTCAAAGACTTCTCTCTGCATGGTGGATTGTTCAGCAATTCCGGTGCCTAGGGGCCCAGTAGTTGAGTGGACATCTGCAATCATAATAAATAAACCATTACTTGACCATCCCTTCTCACGACAAGTAACCTGTTTAACTGCAAAGAGCACTGCAACACATGCCCTACAAAAGCTATATTGTTTTCTTTAGAAGCAGATCTTGGTTTCAGTGATCTCCTAAACCTATATAGATGGTTCAGCACTTTAGCCAGTTCTACCAACCTCAACAGTCATCCCCCATTTGTTGTTGAAATTCAGTTTCCATGAATTTTCTGACCATACAAATGCAAGTGCCATGAATAAATTGCTAGTTTCAGTTTCCATTAAGCGTATGATTCTACAAATTCGTGTGGCCTAATATAATTGCTTATACCATCAAGCACTTGCAAAAGGATACAAATTCATATTCTTAAGTAGTTTTGTGGTAAGATGATTTAAAACTGTAAGGGTGATAAATAATAATGGCCCCAAAAAATTTCATTATCTCTGTGGCATGAAGGGTGAGATTTTCATCAAATGAAATCAATGACTTGAAGCTTGTAATTAACAAATTTACATGAGAAATAAATTATACCCAGAAGGAACGCGAGCACTTTATTTCAAGGTCTCTCCTTTTGGACAAGCTGACATATAACGTGAATTGATTTAAAAAAAAAATAAAAAATAAAAAAGAGAGAGATCTTCAACTGAGTATTACGTGCATACCTTGCAAATCTAGAATCATGGGATCTTTCTCCACAGAATCAATCTGCACACACTGCTTTGCTGCTAACAGTACATATAGGGGTTCCACTGCCTCCTTGAATTGATTAGGACTGAGGGTCATGGATCCCAATCTTATAATGTCTTGTCTTGTCCTAGCAGCAGGCAAAATTGGCTGAAGATCCTGCACTTTCCATAATTAGATTTCCCGAATGCAGGATGCAAAATAACAAGGAACCGACACCTGACCAACATTAGCCATTTCTATAATCTAACATAGAACAAAAGAAAATCCCTAGCAAACATCACTGCACATAGATCTAAACCACCTAAACAATTGAGGAGGTCAGAATCAACAAAGACAAAGCTTCGCAACGTGCAAGCACCAATGAAAAGCAAAATTTAATTGCAACTTCGCAGCACTCTTTAAACCCGAAATCACCAAGCTTGGAGCATCAAGCCACGGAGGTCAAGATGGAGTTGTAAAATTTCAATCTTTTAGACAAAGAGTGGTGAAAAAACAAAAAACTCGTGATCAAGAGATCTTACATAGATGAATCTCCTAGAGAACCAGAGTTCTGCAACACATCAGAGGCCCAGTCAACGACGTGCACAGTGCAGCATCGAAACTCACAAAAGCCGCAGCTAACGACGAGCTACAGAGCTAAAACACCACACGACCCAATCAAAGACTGAACGCCAAGCAGCAAGCACGGAGCTGCCACGACAACAGAACAAAATCGACAACACCGCACAAGAATCAACCGACGGAAGCTATCCAAAGCGCTTCGGCAATCCCTAGGCACGAAACCCAGTTCGTTCCGATTCGAATCCGCGACGGACGGAATCGAGAGGAACCGAGAGAAGTCGAGACTCACCCTGACGACTCTGCTCGCGCCCTTGCTCCTGACCAAGAACGAGGCTCGGCGGATAACCATGCGAAGCCATCAAGCAGAGCTCCGCCATCATCGACCAAGAACGAGGCGAGGAGGGAAGCGCTTAGGGTGAGTGAGAGGGCTCGAGACAGAGAGGAGGGGGGCGCTTGGGGTGAGTGAGAGGACTCGGGACAGAGAAGAGAGGAGTGCTTGAGGAAGAGAGAGGCAGAAGCGGGAAGAAATAGCGCGCGCTCCGTTGAAAAGAAGAGAGAGAAAATGCAGCAGGCCTCTCCTTCTTCGCCGCGCCGTCGACCCCGCCCAAGTCCGCCGAGATCTCCCTCGCGACCGAGCGGGCTAGCGTCAGGGACAGCGCCCGGTCAGCGGCGGGGAGCCTGGTGCCGCTCGGGAACGAGACCGAGATGACCAGCGAGGCTTTTGGGCAGGCGGAGGCGGAGGCGGAGGCGGAGGCGGAGACGGAGCCGGAGCCGGAGGAGGTGGGATGCGCGGAGAAGGAAACAGAGGAAGGCTCTGAGCGTTCTCGGTTCTTTTACGAGGAGAGAGAGAGAACCGGCCTATTCAAGTGGGGAGAGAGAGAGAAATTTTGAGCGGGAGGAATACGCTGACCGTCCTTTCTTTTCTGCAGGTGGAGCCGAGCCGAGCCAGCCGAATACCAGCCCTTTTCTCATTTTCCAGGGGGTCCCGCTCGGGACAGGTGTCGGTACCTGAGTGGTATGTGCGCGCCACGTCAGCGGATGACGTGGCGCGCACGAACCACTGAATATTTTCTCCAAAGTAGGATACCCTGCGACCCAAGCTCAACTGGTCAAGCTCAATGAACTTGAGTTGATTGAGTCTTCATTTTCGAATCAGATCAGCACAGAGCCGAGTCGTGCCTTGATCATGTTTTCGGTCGACTGAACACGGCTTGATTGCTCACAACATTACTCCGTTCTTCAATTCTTGTTGATCTCGCTGAAGATTGCAGAATCCCAGAACGAGCTATCGGAAGTAAGGGCCTCCGGTTTTCAGGGATTGACTTCATCAGCTGCGTGCTATTTGGAATCACCTTCCGCTGCGCAGTCGGAAGAGATGTGGACAACGTTCAGCTCAAGACAGGAACATCCGCGGCTTTCGGATTCATTAGAGTTTCATGCTCCGAGCTCATGGACTGAATTTGGATAGTTTCCTGTCGCATGCCTTTTCCTGCGCGGTGTACGTAGCCGAGGGTCTGCTTATATTTGTTTTTGCAGCGGTCGGTCTAGATTTCTACTTCAAGACAGGAACTATGAGTCTGACTCGGACGACGTCTCACTCATCCCTTCTGAATTAGATGTACTAATGTTCTAGCAATGCTTTTCTAAATTTATTACGTCTCCTCATGCTTCATTTAGAACTTACCATATGCGACAATACCTATTACGAGACGTGTGAAATTTACCAACTACTTTGGTCATTTACCATAACAATTCATTGCTAATGGCATATGGGGCCAATTCGCACTTCACAGTACTAAAATTTGTGTATCGTGAATTTTTTAAGTTATGGGGTAAGAAAAATTCAATACATGTCCGGCACAAGATGTGGAGTAAGGAAAAAGTAAAAAGTAGGAGTCTAATTAGACACACGCCGAACATTCACAATAATCCCGATAGAGCGAAATGAAATAGATAACCACAAGCATAATCGTACTTATTTTTGTTGTCTAACTTATGTACTCTTGCTAAGTTTACGAACAGTCCTATGCTAACTTATGTACGCTCTTAGCCACTCTCCCTGTTAAATTAATGTCTCGAATTTATCGATAAAGATTTCCCAAGCCAAAAAGAAATTTTGTCGGTCTCCGAAGGATTATAAAATAAAAGGAAGATACGAAATTTTCTTTACCTGCGTTTGTTGGCCACGGTGGGGCCCATGCCATGGGCTTTCTTCATTTAGCCGAAACCCATTCGGACGAAGTCTTCTGCTTGTGGAATCAAAAAAAAAAAAAGAAAAGGAAAGAGGTGGAGCCCAAGGTCAAAAGTTTGACCTTGGGCACACACATATAAAAACAGAAGAAATTTGTTGCAGGTTTCTTTTTCACCCTACGAAAAGAGCCGCCGAAGCCTCTGCGAAAGAAACCCTACGTGGAGCGCGTGTCCAACGATCAACGAAGCCACAAGTCCTCCGCTCGAAGCTTGAAGAGATACGTGATTTCGTATGTACGCAAACCAGGCATAGCGTTGTGTTTTGAGTTTGAACGTGCGGTAATCAAGTGCCGTGAGTTTATTTCCAAGCGAGTTGTTATTTATACACTTTGGGTTTGGGGTTAAATCTAGGTGTGGGAAACATTTGAGCGATTGAGCAATTGTAAACTATGATTCTCCGATTATAGTGGATTATTTCTTTTGGGCATTCTCCCCGTGGACGTAGGTACCGATACTCGGACCGAACCACGTAAATTTCTGGCGTCCTTATTTTTCTCGTTAATTTCTCTGGGGTGATTTCTCATAGAAGTAAATTGCAATATTATGATGTTTCCGCATATTATATCCCAACACTCCCCACAACAAGGAGCACTTGCAAGCGGAGTGATCCTGCCTTTGGCCCTTTCCGAATTTGCAATAATTCTTGGGACACGGTTTCGGTGCTAAGGCCCTGTTTTTGGCAACGTGCCAAAAATGGATCGATTCCCGATTTTTGTTAGGAATCGGTTTGGGACGAGAATCGCGTTTGGTAAAAATTTTATTCCCAGGGAACAAATTTGTTCCCAGAATCGTTTTGGAGTAGATTTGAGAATCAAAAAAGTTGATTCTGCGTCCGAGAATCAAAAAAGAATCAACACAATAAAACTCTTCTTCTTTCCTTCCGTCATCCCGCGACGCCGCCCGCCGCCGCCGCTGCCGCCGTCCGCCGCCGTCCGCCCGCCGCCGTCCGCGCCGGCCGCGGCCGCCGGCCGCTGTCCGGCGAGCTCGCCGGAGGCTCGCCCGCCCACCGGTGAGCCTCGTCGGGCCGGGTGAGGCCCGCCCCGCCACCGGCGAACCTCGCCGGGGGCCGGGCGAGGCACGCCCGGCCACGTAGGCCGGCTCGCCTAGCTCGACCGGTGGCCGGGCGGGCCTCGCCCGGCCCGGCGAGGCCCCTCGTCCATCGGCGAGGCGAGGCCTCGCCGGATCCGGCGAGGTCGAGGCTCGCCGGGGCTAGGCGAAGTCGAGGCTCGCCGGGGCTAGGCGAGGCCCGCCCGGCCACCGGCCGGGCTCGCCTAGCTCGCCGGTGGCCGGGCGGGCCTCGCCCGGCCCGGCGAGCCTCGCCCGGCCCGGCGAGGCTCGCTGTCCACGGCGACGCTCGGCCTCGCCAGATCCGGCGAGGCCGAGCCTCGGCGGGGCCGGGCGAGCCTCGCCAGTGTCGGCGAGGCTCGGCCGACTAGGGCAAGCCTCGCCGAGGGCGGCGACGCTCCGGTGAGGTCGCCGGCCCTCGTCCGGCCCGGTCGCCGGACCGGCGGCCGGCCACAAGAAGAAGAAGAAGAAAAATTGGAGAAAAAGGAAAAAATGAAAAGAAAAATGAAAAAGAAAAGGAAAAAAGGAAAAAGGTAAAAAAAAAAAGGAAAAAAAGTAGAAAAAATTATTTAAAAATAAAAAAAATAATTTGGAAAGAATCAATGAACACGTTATCAAACGCTTGATTCTATTCCGAATCGAAATTTTAGACGATTCTACAAACACGTTCTTTACTCGAGAATCGGTTAGGAGCAGAATCAAAAATAATCATTTCTTGTCGAATCGGTTAGGGAGCAGGAGGAATCGTTCTTGGCAAACGCGCCCTAAAATTCCGATGTACGACGTTGACGACATTAGCTTCCTTGAATATATGACACGGCAGAAGTGTCTTGGCAAGTTCTTAGGAATAAAAAGAAATAAACGACACCCTTAGATCCCTTGAGAGTCAAATCAACGGTTGAAGACATAAGGACCCATCCCGATCCTTGTGTGTCTACCCAGCCCCGATGGTGCGAAGGTCAGAGGGAAATCACGTCCCCCCGAGAAAATATTCAGTGGTTAGTAACCACCACGTCATCGGCTGACGCGGCGTGCATATTCCATTGAGAAATCGACATCTGTCCGTGAGCTGGAATATGTAAATATTGAAAAATAAAAATCAGAAGGGCTCGGACGCTCTTTTCTCTCTCATCTGGCAAACCACTGACACAAGGAATAATAAATGCCTGTCTCCACTCAAGCCCTCTCTCTCATCTTTTCAATTTTTCGATTACCCGCGCGCACTCTCTCCCCTCTTTTCTTTCTCTCTCGTCTTTTCAATTTTTCAAGCGATAGGCTCTTCACCTGCTCTCTCTCTCTCTCTCTCTCTCTCTCTCTCTCTCTCTCCTTTTGGAGAAAATATTCGCTTGTTTCTCACTGCATCAACAAGAAGACGGCATTTTTCTTCCTCCATCTTGTCCAGAAAATCGAATGTTGGAGCGATTTCCATCAACGCGGATCAAGCAACAAGCGTAACCTCGGACGACCAGCGCACGGGGATTGGGAGATTATTTGCAGTCTCCAAAAAGAATGGGGTGCACGCTGCTGTTGGTCCTCCTCTCTGATGTTGTTCATCTTGTTTCTCTTGCTAGACGAGTATGCATATACTCTGGTTGTTGGGGGCATAATTTACACCATCACAGATGTTGAAGAACTGGGCGAATGGATGAAGGGCTGTTTGGAAAACCACCCATGTTTGAGGCACTGACGGAGGAAGAACTCGTGAACAATCCGGTGGTGAAGATATTGACCAGCGACCGAGGAAGGCCAAAATGTTGCCAGGAATGGTGGGCGGACATTTCAAGCAGTGTGCAGACGCATTGCCCCATCTCTATGATAGAAATCAACTAATGGCTTTATGTTTGTGTACCAGCAGTAATTTTTTGGGACCATCCTAAGTGAACTTTCATGCATTTTTTGGGATCCTTTGAAAGATTGAGATATTCTTTATAATGCAAAAGAGAAATTGCATACCCGTTTCTTCATTTCTTCTTATGCCTTCCTTTTTTCTTTCCTCTCGCCATTCTGTACTTTATTTTTTTGGCCAACTATGTATTCCCGTTATCATTGCATTTAAGCTTCGCCACTTCGAAAATTCCATCAACTAGAATTTTTTTAGCAGTGATAAAGCTTTAGTATCAAGACTTGATAGGGACGGCATAATTAGCCATCTATTTCAATCTACAAATACATATTATTAACAAAATGCTACGAGCGATCGTAAAAATTTGCCCTTTTCAACGTGCTTCTTCTCACATCCGACGATAGAGCTTTCATGCTTTTAGAGCATCAATGGTTAGAGTTTGCTATTGTGATGTCAAAAGGCCAATCTATATGGTCTAAGATAGAGGCGATGAAGAAGGAACTGTCGTCATCGATTTGTGCACATAGGTTCAATTCTTCTTTGCTGATTCATGCCGTGACGTGCAATCTCACATCCGACGATAGAGTTTTCTTCATTATTGCTCATCAGAGAAGCACAAACGCACCCAACCTCATCGACAAAGAGTGTTCGTTCCACTAGACTTAGCTCTCAAATATACGGTGACGAACTGCTTCCACGAGAAACCCACACTAGGTAACAAATGGTGGTAGGCAGAGACTCGATGCGCTTCGAGCGTCTTTTCGTACTCCTCGATGGACTTGAAGAGCTCCGAGAAGCTGAGCTTCCCGAATCCTCCGCACCCGCCCTTATGATACACTTTCCCGTGATCGTCCGTGAGCATGCACCCCACTCTTTGTACGATCTCTATGAATATGGTCGGCCTGCCCAGTCATGCAGCAAGAGAAATCGGATGAACAACATCAGAGAGGAGGACCAGCAGCGTGCACCCCATTCTTTTTGGAGACTGCAAATAATCTCCCAATCCCCGTGCGCTGGTCGTCCGAGGTTACGCTTGTTGCTTGATCCGCGTTGATGGAAATCACGCTTGTTGCTTGATCCCCGTTGATGGAAATCGCTCCAACATTCGATTTTCTGGAGAAGATGGAGGAAGAAAAATGCCGTCTTCTTGTTGATGCAGTGAGAAACAAGCGAATATTTTCTCCAAAAAGGAGAGAGAGAGAGAGAGAGAGAGAGAGAGAGAGAGAGCAGGTGAAGAGCCTATCGCTTGAAAAATTGAAAAGACGAGAGAGAAAGAAAAGAGGGGAGAGAGAGCGCGCGAGTAATCGAAAAATTGAAAAGATGAGAGAGAGGGCTTGAGCGGAGACACGCATTTATTATTCCTTGTGTCAGTGGTTTGCCAGATGAGAGAGAAAAGAGTGTCCGAGCCCTTCCGATTTTTATTTTTCAATTTTTACATATTCCAGCTCACGGACAGATGTCGATTTCTTAATGGAATATGCACGCCGCGTCAACCGATGACGTGGTGGTTACTAACCATTGAATATTTTCTCCCTACTTTGACACACTTGAGCTCATTTCGACTAGTCAAGAAGAATATTACAGAGCACAACTCGAGCTTGAACTTGAATTTCCAACTGGAGCATAAAAGACACAATAAACCAAAAATTGCAGTGATTCTAATGTTTTCACTAAGGCATATCGTGCAACGATCGGAGTTGTCAAAATACAATACTTGACGACCCGAACTCGATAAAACTCGAGTCGAATTCACATCAAGCGAGCTCAAATTGACCAGGAGGAGCTTGGAAGCAGCTCAATTCATCTACCTCTTAAAAGATCATCTCTCTCTCTCTCTCTCTCTTAAGGAATACCGCCGTAACTATTCGTTGCCACTCTCAAGCCGACGAATCGCTTATACGAAGTTTTTCCCAAATCTCCCTACGATCATGCAGAATTTCTTTAAAAGGAAATTTCAACAGCCAACAGACGATAAAAGCACCTCAGAAGCTCTGATCTTGAGCTGTTCGATGTAATCCCTAATCTGCCGGAGCTTCGACTCTTGCCTCTCGATCTCCGCGAGCTCTCTCCAGGCCTTGTCCACCCTCTGCGAAGTTTCTCTCTAGCCCGACAAGCAAGCCCCTGTTCTGCTCTCTGCCCAAGAGCTTCTCCATACGCATATACTCTTCGTCCAAGTGCTCGTTGGTTCATTGACTCAGGTACTCAAAACCATCAAGATCTAATGGTCTGAATTCGATGTGGCATAGGTATACTGTACTCACTCAATACTTGCTTATAAAAACAATGACTAGGAGCGGGTAAAAGGATGTCTGTTGTGACCGGATAACGCAGACTACGCTTGCGTGTGTTTCTTTTTTTTTTTTTTTTTTTTTTTTCTTTTTGTTACAAAGGGCCGAGGGCAGGATTACCACGGTCTCAATCATTTCTTATTAGGGAGGCTATTTTTCTTTTTGATTCTAGAGCATATAAACAATAATCACGATGCGCGGCATAAGCTCGCTCCCTTGAGCATTTCTTATTAGGGATTTAAGGCGTGTCTAGATAAATTTCTACCTTTTGCTTAATCAAAATTTTGCATTGGACAAGTATTGGCATTTTTTAAGGGTAAATTATCTAAAAAGTCCTAATTTTATAACATTTTTCAGTTCTCAACATTTTAATTTGTCAATTGAGTTTTAAATATTTTCACATTTTAACAATCGAATCAATTTAGTCAATTTTTAATTGAAAATCATTGACGTGGACAAGGGTGATCCTCATCTAGGACCAACGAGGGCCAGGAGAGGGCGACCCTCACCAGAGGCTAGCAAGGGCAACCTTCAAAAAATGGTACCTTGATTGTTTTTTTTGGTAGGATATTATTATCCGTGCGTAAAATAAATATATATAATAAAAAAAGCTATTAAACCAAAAATTCATAAAAATAAAGCACAAGACCCCAATGAAACTATAATAAAAAGAAAAAGAAAGGATCAAAAGCCAAAAAATTAATTCCACTGAATGAATCATATTATATCGCCATTATATGGTCCACACAACACGACGATGGATATGTCCCTGAAAGTAAACATGGTCGTCCCCACCGATGAGCTTCAAAAGACGTAAAATCTACAAACAATTTACTATCTTCAGCAAAAACATTAAGGCAAATATTGGCTTTATCATCAAATAACACTCAAACTATATTATTATTGCTGTTACGAACTTAAAACAATGTGCATTACATGACAATAAGATAAGGTTTGCCAAATACAGAACATGTATATGATGACATTATCTCTTCCCTAAATCTATTACAAATGACATGTAAAAAGATTGAAACACAAACATAATATGATTGTAGGAGCTTTAAAAATCAGCCTGCACTTCGACAAATGGCTCATCATTGAACAATTGAACAATCTCTTGAAGCCAGTTGAGAATTGGGGCGAGCACACCGAACGATACCAAAGCCAATACTAGCAAGCATATATTGATGACGAGCCAAATGGCTAGAGACAAGCTCGTCCAAAGAAGCAACTCAGCGCCGAGAGTCCCGAAAATGATGTACAAGTACTTGTATATTGGATTCGGACTCACAGGCCCAGTCACTTGGATTAGTGCTATTAGATAAATAACTTCGCAAATAATGTAAAATTGTAGAATTGGATGGCTCAACGTCTTGGTAGGCTGTGAATTGAAATGCGTAATAACGAGCAGTTTCAATGAGGTAAATATAATGTGAAGCCTTGAGCCAAAACTTTCTTGTTGTTGTTGATGTGGTGGTTGCTCGTCATTCCTACGACAAATCATGAAAGAAAAATAGATTCCAAAGAAAGAAGAAAGAAAAAAACCAGCTAAGCAAGAAGCGCTCTTAGTAGAGTTTTTAAGAGTATGTTCACGTTAATGAATCACATACCTTTGAGGTGTCATAGTATGATCAGCCATGTTCTGCAGAAGTGGAGCTCGTGTAGAGACCAAGAATTGGAAGACTGCTTCTCCGGCAGGAGCTTTTCCACCTCGCTTGAAAGTGTTTGGATCTGGTGGTTTTGTTTTGTGTATGGGGGTTGTGAAGTGGAGTCAAAGGGCTTGCTCCATGCTGCTTTTTATAGAAAGAGCGAGAGAGAGAAAGGCCTCGTTTGGGGAACTATTCACCTTTAGCGGCATTTCATTTGGGGAACTATTCACCTTTAGCGGCATTTCATTTGGTGAACTATTCACCTTTAGCGGCACTTCATTTGGAGAACTATTCACCTTTAACGGCATTCATTTCGTTTGGGGAATTATTCACCTTTAGCGGCATTCCGATTCACCTCCCCAAACGAAATGCCGCTAAAGGTGAATTCACCTTTATGACTTATGCAAAGTAGGAATTTTAAATTTTGTTGTGAAAATCAGAGGGACGGTAGGGTCAAGAGTTAAATCACGTCTCCATGGGTGGACACAGAAGGATCCGGATGGGTTCTCATGTCTTCAATCTTTGATTTGACGTTCAAGGGATCGAACTGTGTTGTTTATTTCTTTTTTCTCCTAAGAACTTGCCAAGACACTTCTGCCGTGTCATAAATTCAAGGAAGCGAACGTCGTCAACCGTCATACATCGGAATGGCCAAACTTACATTTCCATCGTGTAACGCACGTCTAACACCCGAAACCGTGTCCAAGAATTATTGCAAATTCGAAAAGGGCAAAAGGCAAGATCACTGCGCTTGCAAGTACTCAAGTACTCCTTGTTGTGGGGAGAGTGGCTATCTCTCTTAGCGATTCTAAGAGCATGCGTACGGTAATTAACATAGGACTATTCGTGAACTTAGCGAGCATACAGAAGTTCGACAACAATAACAGGTACGGTTATGCTTGTGGTTATGTATTTCATTTCACTCTCTCGGGATTATTGTGAATGTTCGGGGCGTGTCTGGATAGAGTTCTACTTTTTATTTCTTACTTTTTCCTTAATCCACATCTTGTGCGGGACATGTATTGATTTTTTTATTTTTTATTTTTTGGTAAGGGACATGCATCGAATTTTTCTCACCCCATAACTCAAAAAATTCACAATACGCAAATTTTGACGCATTAATTCATATATGTTTTTCGTAATTTTCTGAAATTCAAATAATATTTCGAATTCAGTTATTTTTCATTTGTTAAAGCATACACAAACATGCCTTAGTTTGACAAATAGGATAAGCTTCATTATTCCTGTCCTTTCATTGTGAAATAGTTGTTGTCTATCGTGAAGATGTTAAACTTCATTGTTGTAATGCTAGATTTGTTTGGAGAAAAATTATCCGAAAGGTTCTAAATTTATTATATGACGGACAATTTAGTCTTACATTATTTGATTTGACCCATTTAGTCGTAAACCTTTCGACCATTGTCAATATAATCATTTTGGCCAATTTTGGCCTCAAGGTGCTTGCAAGGACGGAGGTTCTCTTACATTATTCAAGATCTTGATGCTCTTGGAAAGTTGCTTGAGATGCTTTTTTACATGCTTCAAGGTGTTCTTTGATTGGCCAACCATAACTTCCAAGAAAAGCAAAATGGTGTTCATAGGAACAAGAGTTTAGAACCTATTTTGTTTCTTAATAAGTGCACTAAAAGTCCTAAAACTTCTCACGAAATGCAATTAGATCTTAAACCTTTTAAAAAGTGTAATTAAATCCTAAAACTTGTTTTGAAAATGCATTCGAGTGCTAAAACTTTCAAAAAGTGCAATTTAATCCTTAAATTTGTCACAAAAGTTAATTGAATTCTAAAATTTTCAAAAGGTACGATCAAAGGAAGAACTTGATTGGATCAATTTGATAAGTTTTATGACTTAATTGCACTTGGTAAGAAGTTTTAGGATTTAATTGCACTTTTTGAAAATTTTAGGACTCAATTGCATTTTCCTAACAAATGTTAACACCTCTATTGTGCAAATTCAAAGCTTACTACTTTTGTAGGATACTACTATACGCATGAAATAAAGGTATATATAGAATACAAGAAGCTATTATATCAAATGTCACAAAATTCAAACACAAAACACCCAAAAAAACCACAATAAGAGGTTAAAAAGGATCAAAAGCCTAAAAAATTAAACCAATGAGATGAACCAAATTCATTGACAGTATAAGGTCTACACAATTTGACCATGAATATGCCCCGATCGTATACATGGTCGTCCCACTTAACGAGCTTTAGAAGACGTAACTATGATTAAAAAAAATGTTAAGTCAAATAGTGATTCTCATCATCAAATAATAACTCGAATAAAATGAATGTTACATTTAAGAATTTTATGTAGTACATAGGCGAGCATGCTTCCGAAGAAAAAGAGTTTGACCTATCAAATGGGCTAGATAAGCCGTGAAATACATATACAAGATACTAGAGACATTATACTAACTAGGGTAGAGATATTGGGTCAAATATAATTGCCAATATTAGGACTCAATTACCCATTTATTATTTTTATTATTTTTAATTTTTATATATATTTATATTTTGACCCATCATTTATTAAAAAATTTTAAAATTGATCGCATGTCGAAATCACGCGTCGAAATTCTAAACTCGCATGTTGAAATTGCGGACTCGTGTGTAGGAGAGTGTCGGAAGAATTGACCATTTTCCGACACTTGTTAATCGCGAAGAGTGTCGAGAATATCAAAGAGTGTCGGAATATCCAACACAATACGAAAACTCTCGAAGAGTGTCGGTGCTCCCTAAAACAAAACAAGCAAAGTAACCAATCCTAAGTAGTTCCCAAAAGCAATTTGCACCGCTCCCACCGTAATGAATTAATTAGCAAGACAACAAGAACAATCGAGAAGGAAAGAGAAAGATAATGGGGGCCTTTTGCTTTGCTTTTTCCATGTCAAAAAAGTGGGTCATCCTCCCTCCCATCATTTTCACCGGCAGTCCCCAATAACATTCACAGAAGCCAGTGAACCGGTGCCTTTTCTATAGCTTGACCTAATTAGTACTATATTCAACAATTGGCGACTTATACGCGAGGGCAATAACTTGCCTTCTCTCATTACCGAATCCAGGTGAAGTTGTGTAAGCAAAGATTGCACCGTGGGCAAATGGCAATAAAGCACGACTTTATGCCTCCTCGCCCCTTTCCTAGCAGGCTTCGTGCCCACTTTAGTGCGTAGGATACTAAAAAATAGCCAAGGAATCTAGGGGTCGCAAAGATGATTTGATGTAGAACAATATGCAAATGCCTTTATGGAAACATTATAGCATTATAAGAGCGGGCGGTTCCACAAATCAAGGAGAATTGCGTGATTTTCGAGATCACAAATGAGTTACAATATTTGATTTACGTGTTTCTCTTGATTTTCGAGATGTCGCAGATTTTACACGCGTTTTGCAGATTTTCTAATTGCATTTTGATAACTTTCTCTATTATCAATATCTTTTCCTTAATGAAATAGATTGAATATGTTGAGCATTACTGCATCCTTTAGTCATCATTGATTGTCTCATAAGAGAGATAGTAAAAAAAAAAAAAAAAAAAAAAAAAAAGAGAGTTCCACTACTGACTAAATTGGATGAAGTTTGTGGGGACACATTTAATTCGACAAATTTAAGAATTTGATTGCATTTTCTTGAAAACTCAATGACTCGGCTAAATTTTTACAATAAATTCTAAAACTTCCGATATATTAAGATAAGAATATCATGACATCATACAATAAAGAAAGTAACATTCTACCCTGGTTTAATTACAATGACCTGTAATACTACTCAATCGACGTTCTGTTCCCTTGATTGCGAGTTTTGCCTCGGGAATTCTCTAGACTTTATATCTAACTTATCAATTATTTAAAAAAGAAAGAAAAGAAAAACACACGCACAAAATCAAAGTTCTCTAGAATTCTGTGATTGTTTCTGAGAATTGTGAATGAGTTAGCGGAACAAGCTCTTCGTTGCGTTATATATACTATAAAGGTAATCTACTCTGATATTTTTTGGTTAATTTAGTTGACGTGGACTTGACTTTTGCAATTCAGACTTGACCGCTGGATCGAGCTCGGGAGTTAAAATCAACGGTTGTAGACAGGAGTGAATTTAGCTCCCTTGGGACCAAAGGATTAGTAAGAATTTAGTTAGTTGAGACCAAAGGATTAGTAAAAGTGTTTGGGGAAAAGGATTAGTAAGAATTTAATTAGTAAAAGTAGGGAATTTAATTCCTTTTGAGATCAAAGGATTAGTGGAAGAGATGGGTCTCATGTCTCCAACCGTTGATTTTTACTCCCAAGGGGATCTAACGTTCCAGGGCTGACCCCGGAAGCCGAGATCATGCTCTTTTCTTCAAAAGAACTTGCCAAGACACTTCGGCCGTGTCTTATAATTCAAAGAAGTTTAACGTCGTCAACCGTCCAATATCAGTACAGAGCGCCAACTTCCATTTCCATTGTGTTTGCACGGCTAGCACTGGAAACGGTGTACAAGAATTATCGCATATTCAGAATTAAGGAACAACATGATCGGCCAAATAATCTTTGACACTACCCTTGCAAGTTGCAAGTGCCTTCTATTTTTTCTTGGCGGTTACAAAAGGTCAGGGGCAGGATTACGACGCCTGCAAGTACCTTGTTGTGGGGAGAGGTTATTTCTCTCTTCGTTTTGATGCGCATATAAATAATCAGCATGCGACTATTTGTGAGCCTAATGAGCATATGGAAGTTCAGCCTACATAGTAAAGCAATGTACAACTTCTTCAACAAAAGTAAGTACTGTTACTCGGAGCATCCCATAAGTTATGCTCAGGAGGAATTGGATTGGAACCATGGAGCGGGAAAATGAAGTTGTGTGACATGATTGTGATTGTTTATTTATGCTTGGTGGGTCCATAGAGGCAGTACCTAAGACCCCAATGCCCATGCTTAGGACTTCGGTGCCCAGGCCTGAGTCCATCAAGGCCGGCATGGGACACTCATGCTTGTGTTTGAGACCCTGATGTCCACACCTAGGTCCATCTAAGCTAGGCTCAAGACCCCAACACTTGAGACTGGGTCCATCATGGCTAGGCTCGAGTACATCAAGGCCAAGCCCGAGACTGTGGTGTCCATTAAGGCTGGGTCCTTGGCACCGCACCCAAATTTGTTGAGGTCAAGCTTGAGCTTGAGATCTCAATGCTCGTGTCAATTGAGGCCAGCCCAAGACCCTAACGCTTGTGCTCAGGTCCATCAATGCTAGGCCCAAATCCATGGAGGTTGAGTCACTGAAGGCTAGGACTCGACCACGATGGACGTGGGATCAAACGTTGGAGACATGGGTTCGATCTCAATGGACCTGAGTGTAATTGCAAGTGCTCGATGCACTAGCATCGAAGTACCGAGCTGGGCGTCGATGGACCAATGTGGGCACCTAGCTTGACCTCGATTGACCTAAGTTCAGGTGCGCGGATCTAGTCCTAAGCATCATGGTCCAAGGCTCGACCTTGATGAGCCCAAGCATGGGCATTGGGATCCTAGGCCTAGCCTTGATGGACCAAGGTTTGGGCGCTAGAGACCTAGTCTTGGGCATCGGAGTTTGAGGCCTGCCTCAATGGATTCGAGCGTGGGCACTTGGGTCCTAAGCTTTGCCTTCATGGACCCAGGCCCAAGTGCCAAGGATCCAATCCCAAGCTCTAGGGTCTCAAGCCCAACATCATGGACTAGGGCCCAAACATTGAGGTTTGGGGCATAGGGGCGAGGGTATTGGGCCGACCCTAATGGACTCGAGCCTATGCATTGGGGGCCGAGGTCTAGGTTCGATGGACCTTAGCACCATGGTCCCAGGCCAAGCCTTTGTGGACCCTAGCTTGGGAACCAGAAACCGGGAATTGGCATTAGCACTAGCATTGGGTTCTCGGGCTTGGCTTCTATTGATCCAAGAATGATGCCTATGCTCATGCTGGGGAGCCTAGGATCCTAGCTCGAGACTCCAATTCCCGTGCTTAGTTTTTCAATTATCCATGCACAAGTCAATAGTGTCCAAATAATTTATGTCTAATTAAAAACTCAAATCATATTTTTCTTACCAAAAGATTGAAAATATTTTTCAGTTCATTTTTATGTCTCATCCAAACATAAAAAAAGAATGTCATTTTGTTGAAAAATGACTTCCTAGAAAAAAAAAATTCAAAAAATGTCATTTTGAGCCAGATTCCATTATAACTAAGCCAATGAAAATTAGGGCTAAGAGAAGAAGCTAGAACTCCTGAATGTTTCCCTTTGATTTTTTTTCTTTCTTTACTATGCAAGGAAACAGCCATGGACTTACTAGAAAAAGTGCCAACCCTCGATTTGTTTGATGGGGATGCACGCATTCTACCCGATTCTTGTGGATCACTTCACCAAATAAATCTGAGAAATTGAATAAGCCAAATGGCTTCACTGAGGTTCACAAATCAATTGAAAGATAGGTCTTCTATCCATATATTGCAATTTGGAAAATCTTTGGATTTTCTTTTTCTAAATATATGCAAAGTTTTGTATATTTCATTTTGTGTGCTTCAGTTACGAACGGATTTAAATAGTAATGGTTAGAGCAGCTTGCTTGAAAAAAAGGGGGTCGGTCTACGACTGGTTTGATTGATCAAAATTCTATCAAAGAAAATTAGTTGATAAATCATGCTCAGAATCATCCATCTCCATTTCCAATCCACTCCTTGGGCCCTTTGTACTGTAAAGATCGCTGCCATTTGATCCATTGGCTCAAAAAAAAAAAAAAAAAAAAAAAAAAAAAGCCAAGGATCCACAATCCACATGTTGGGTGTGATAGTTAATTCAATCCTATTTGCAATTTAATCTTAATTTTTTCTACGAATTGCCAATTTACTCTTGTCAATATAGTCATTTGGCAAATTTTAGCCACAAATCTCTATTGCGGTGGCCTATGTTAACGTTGGCCTATCATGTCACGTAAAATGACTAATACCCACGTCGGTCAATAGGAAACTAAATGTACTAATGTTCTGATGATGTTTTTCTAAACAAAAAAACATTTGTTTGTCGCGAGATGGTTTTATGCCATTTGAGTCCGACTTGGACTCCCGGCTGCTTGCCACGTCATCTAGGTGACCCCACTACAACCCGCGTGGTCGCATCCTATTGGCTCGCCTCAACCGACGGAAGCATCCGACGTCAGCCTCATAATCTATATTTCTTCTTGAAAGATCCAATGACGAGACATACATCACTTTCTCTCTTTCCAATCTTATTCTCGACCTGAGAGAGAGAGAGCGCGCGAAAGAGGGGCGATGCTTAATGGACTCGAGTGCAATTGCAAGTGCTTGATGCACTAGCATTGAAGTACCGAGCCGGCCCTTGATGGAACAATGTGGGCACTAGGCCTAACCTCGATTGACCCGAGTTCGGATGCGCGGATCTAGTCCCAAGCATCATGGTCCAAGGCTTGACCTTGATGAGCCCAAGCGTAGGTACAGAGGTCCTAGGCCTAGCCTCAATGGACCAAGGTCCGGGTGCTAGAGACCTAGTCTCGGGCATCGGAGTTCAAGGCCTGCCTCGATGGATTCGAGCGTGGGCACCTAGGTCCTGAGCTTTGCCTTGATGAACCCAGGCTCAAGCGCCAAGGATCCTATCCCAAGCGCTAGGGTCTCAAGCCCAACGTCATGGACAAGGGCCCAAGCATCGGGGTTTGGGGCACAAGTGCGAGGGTATTGGGCAGACCATGATGGACTCGAGCCGGGCATTGGGAGCCGAGGTCCGAGTTTGATGGACCTTGGCACCAAGGTTTCGGGCCAGGCCTTTGTGGACCCTAGCTTGGTCGCCAAGGAACTAGGTATTGGCATTAGCAACAGCATCGGATTCTCGGGCTTGGCTTCTATTGATCCAAGATTGATGCCTGTGCTCGTGCTGGGGAGCCTAAGATCCTAGCCTGAGACTCCAATTCCTGTGCTCAAGTTTTCGGTTATCTACGCACAAGTCAATAGAGTCCAAATAATGTATGTCTAATCAAAAAACTCAAATTGGATTTTTCTTACCAAACTATTGGAAATATTTTTCAATTCATTTTCATGTCTCATCCAAACATAAAAAGATAATGTCATTTTGTTGAAAAATGACTTTCTAGAAAAATAATTTCAAAAAATGTCATACTTTTTTGCAAAATAAATAGAACCTGAATATCATCTTTTTGAGTCAGATTCCATTATAGCTAAGCCAATGAAAATTAGGGCTGAGAGAAGAAGCTAGAACTCCTGAATGTTTCCCTTTGAATTTTTTTCTTCACTATGCAAGGAAACAGCCATGCACTTACTAGAAAAAGTGCCAACCCTTGATTTGTTTGATGCGGATGCACGCATTCTACCCGATTCTTGTGGATCACTTCACCAAATAAATCTGAGAAATTGAATAAGCCAAATGGCTTCACTGAGGTTCACAAATCAATTGAAAGATAGGTCTTCTATCCATTTATTGCAATTTTGAAAATCTTTGGATTTTCTTCGTCTAAATATATGCAAAGTCTTGTATATTTCATTTTGTGTGCTTCAGTTACGAACGGGTTCGAGTAGTAATGGTTAGAGCAGCTTTCTTGAAAAAAAGGGGGTCGGTCTACGACTGATTTGATTGATCAAAATTCTATCAAAGAAAAATCAGTTGATAAATCATGCTCAGAATCATCCATCACCATTTCCAGTCCATTCCTCGGGCCCTTTGTACTGTAACGATCGCTGCCATTTGATCCATTGGCTTGAAAAAGAAAAAAAAAAAAAAAAAAAAGGGCCAAGGATCCACAATCCACATGTTGGGCGTGACATCTAGTAAAGTGTACATATTGTATGGGCCAGCATCATGAGACACCACATAATGACATTACAGGATAATTGTGAAAAATGTCCTAAATCTATTTTGCGATAGTTAATTCAGTCATTTTTGTAATTTAATCTTAAATCTTTCTATGATTTGCCAATTTAATCTTGTCAATATAGTCATTTGGCAAATTTTAGCCATAAATCGCTGTTGTGGTGGCCTATGTTAACGTTGGTCAATCATGTCACGTAAGACGACTAATGTTCACTCTAGTCAATAGGAAACTAAGTGTACTAATGTTCTAATGATGTTTTTCTAAACAAAAAAAATTTGTTTCTCGCGAGGTGGTTTTATGCCATTCGAGTCAGACTCGGACTCTCAGCCGCTTGCCACGTCGTCCAGGTGACCCCATTGCAACCCACGTGGTCACATCCTATTGGCTCGCCTCGACCGATGGAAGCATCCAACGTCAGCCTCAGAATCTATATTTCTTCTCGAAAGATCCAATAACGAGACATGCATCACTTTCTCTCTTTCCAATCTCATTCTCGACCTGTGAGAGAGAGAGAGACAGCACGAAAGAGGGGCGATGCTTAAACCCTAGCTCCTCCTCCTCCCTCCTCCCTCCTAGGCAAGCGCCCCCGCACCTTCGATTTGTCCGGCGAGAGCAACGCAGCCCTTGTTGTGGCCAGCAAGAGAGGATCGGGCGAGGCGTGAGCGCAAACGAATCGCTCAACCGGGTTAAGTTTGGAATAATCCTCAAGAGCTAATAATAACTTGGTCGCTTCTTGACTTCTTGCTAGAGAAGATGAGACTGTAAAAGCCCAGCAAAGATGATGGGCTGGGCCTAACGTGGTCGTGGGAATCATTCTCTAGATTGGAACCTCACTTCTTATTGAAATATTCCATAACTTTTACGTTTACTTGCAGGGCTCTTTCTCATGACTTCTCTCGTGGGCTTGCGCGTGTGGCTCGAATTCCTCCAAGCTTTGATTGAATTTCGCCTCTCATTTTTTGCCAAATTTATGCAAGTCTCGACCTGGCTCTAGCACCCTCACTTGGCTTCGACCATGATGATTAGAATGCTTTGGTCGACTCCTCGATTAAGTGGAGCAATTTTCACCCTTGAAGCAATGAAAACTATGCATGATCGAAGTATGCGTAAATTTTTCATTAAGTATCTCTAAAAACTAACTTGTTGTGGAAAATGGGTACCTATAATTACCAAATATAAAGGTTGCAACATGGTTACAACAGCATACAAATATAATTCATGTACAATTGTACAAAATATGCTCTATGTGTGCCCTCTTTTATTAGTACTCTAAAGTGAGAATAGCTCGTGTGCTATCAGCAATGAATTATTCTAGTAAATGACCAAGGAAATTAGTAAATTTCACCCAATGAAGCGTAATGAATTTCATTCATCAATGTTGAATTTACTTGATAAGTTTAGAGATACATTGTTAGAACATTAGTACACATAGTTCAAACAGGATGAATGGGATGTCCTACTTTGCTGCCAAACTTAGATGCCCAATGCAATGCCGGTGTTCGACATTGACCTAGTTTAGCGGTTGACCCGTTAGGAGTTAGAAACCTTCATTGTGGTCCAAAGGTCCATGCTTTTTGGATTTTGAAAACCATGAAGTTGCCACTAATTAGTTGTATCAACCAAGGCCGATTAGACCCTAAGATCCTAAATAGTTTTTAGGAAATTAAATTATCGAGATGCACGTGTGAAGGTGATTGATTTATTGGGAAGGGTTCGGTAGCGTGGGGAAAGGTTGCTGCCCTCATAAGGCTTTTTTTAATATCATATTTTCGATGAAAGCCTTTAAAATCCTTTATAGCCTAATATCCTCAAATATGAATACAATTTAGTCTGTGATATGGCATAATCAAGCGAAGGATTTGCATCGTGTTGCACCTTGGGATTGACTCCCTGTACCTTGTGTGCTTGTATATTTAAAAAAGAAATTGGCATACGTGATATGAAATGGAGTGTATTGTATGAAAACTTTGTCATGTGATTATGTGTCGCGCGATGTAATAACGTGTCATATCATAACATGTTGAGTTACGTTCCTTCTCTTGGAGTTTGATCATTTTTGCACGTTTTTGCTAGTAATAATAGTTAAAAAAAGCAAATTCGCATCTCGATAAAATTTCGGACGATTTTACCCTCGAAGGCGACGGTTTGACGCCGTCCGAGTCAGACTCGGACTCCCGGCCGCCGGCTCGGCACGTAGTCCATCATGGGCCCCACCGCGAGCCTACGTGGCCACCTCCTATTGGCTCTCCGGACCGACGGGAGCATCCGACGTCAGCTCTCCGAATCTACATGTCTTCTCGAAAGATCCAACGACGAAACGTACATCTCTCTCTCTCTCTCTCTCTCTCTACAATCTCATTCCCGACCCGAGAGAGAGAGAAAGCGCGAAAGAGGGGCGACGCATAAACCCTAGCTCCTCCCGCCTCCTCCGCCGCCGTCCGCCGCCGTCGAGCCTCGCCGGAGATCGAGATCGAGATCGAGAGGGATCGGGTGCGGAGGCTTTCGATTGGAGGGTGCTGATGGGGAAGAAGAAGAAGAGAGCGTCGTCCAAGGTGTGGTGCTACTACTGCGACCGGGAGTTCGACGACGAAAAGATCCTGGTGCAGCACCAGAAGGCCAAGCACTTCAAGTGCCACGCCTGCCACAAGAAGCTCTCCACCGCCTCCGGCATGGCCATCCACGTCCTCCAGGTCCACAAGGAGGCCATCACCAAGTACCCCCTCTCTCCCTCTCTCCCTCTGTCGTTGCTTGATTGTTGCGGTGCTTTTTGTTTGATGCTATCGGTTTCGGGCTGGTGGTTGGGTTTTTCCATGTTTTGTCGGAGAAATTTGGCGATCTTTTGTAGTTTTCCCACGCTTGGTGATCCGGGCGACGATTTTGGGATTGGGATGCTCTCTGGGTTTGGCTTGGTTGGGTTGGTATGGGTGGATGAGAATTCTATTTGCTGGGATTATCTTTAGCTCACCGAATGGTGATTGTTTGTAGTTCGCGTTCGATTCTCTTTTTTTTTTCTCATTTTTTTGATTTATGAGAAGTAGGCATTTTTTTTGTTTACAGTGACAATCCACCTAGTTTGAGCACGGAAAGTGGAACCGCGACCTTAATTTAGATGGTTTTTCTCCCTCTTTCGTTTAGTATGGTTTCCGATTGGGTAAAGGTTACCCTTTTAATAAAGTGGTACCTTGTATATGCTATAGACTATGCATTAGATTTGCCTGGTGTCTCGATTTTTTTTTTTTTTTTTTTAATTTTAATAGGTAAAAGAAAATATTACTAAGGGGAACCGAGGGGTACGAACTTATGTGGAAAAAGGGCTCGGTGCCAGAAGAGCTCATTTACAAGATAAATCATCTACAATGTCGATTAAAGCATTTACATCCACACATAACATTCCACTATACCAAAATATAAGATCTTCAGCCAACTTTCAATAATTGTGAAAGTAGGCGTCTCACTCTCTTATTCCGCTCTAGAGGGATTGAAAAAAATCCTCTTTTGCTTAGCGTGAGGCGGAAGAAGACCTTGCCATACCCATAATTCTTGTTCAACAGATCCTCCTATAACCCAAGACAGCCCAGTGCACGCGAAAGTGGTCGCCCAGTTTATCTTGTCCGTGTATAGTGAAGGAAGAGATGTCTCACTGTCTCTGCCTCTCACTTGCAACGAAAATCATCTATCGACCAACACAATCCCTCTTTTTTGCAAATTGTCTAATGCGCGATTATGTTCCCAAGATGCATCCCAAACTAAAGTTGAAACTCTAGTTGGTACTCTCACTTTCCAAATAGCTCTCCAAGGAAAAACCTTCCCCTACTACAAACAATCTTCTTTTGAAGTACAGAAAAAGGTCCATGTCTACCACTAGTCCTAGACAATAGTGAGGGAAATCTTAGAGTTACCTAACAAGTAAAAAAAGCTGACAAAGGACTCAAGACAAAGTGTCCATACAAGCGGCTGGTGTCCTCATGTTCTTTTTCAACTCTAGTTTCCTTGCTCTAATGCTTTTTTTTTTTGACAGTTTCTTCTCTGGTGCTGTTGTTATGCAGGGTTCCTAATGCTAAGCCTGGTAGAGAATCTACTGAAATTGAAATATATGGAATGCAAGGAATCCCACCTGATGTCTTGGCTGCTCATTATGGAGAGGAAGGTGAGGATCCTCATGCATGCATGCGGTTGCGCTACGTATTTATGTGGTGATTGAAAGTTTATTTGAAGTAACTGGGCATTTGGAGTGCTTTTATGTAGGGGTGTTACTTTTGTCTTATTCATTTTTTTAAAAGTAAATTAAGATGCTCGATCTTCTGGGGCAATGATATTCTTGATAGAGCCATTAAGATTTTAGAGGTCTAGCTTTGGTGTAACGATTGGGGTAACCCCTTGTGAGTGGAAGGTCAGGGGTTCAAGTCATGCAAATGACCTTTCTTCGCCCTTGCATAGCTGAGAGCCTCATACACTTGGGGATCATAATTAGGGCCATACAGTTTTGTCGAATTTATTGATCGGCTAGAGGTCCAATTACACCTCTGTGCTGTTAAAGTATACAGTAGATTCACTTTAAATGGGTGGATCATTTTTTGTTTTTCATGCTGACCAGTGGCTGAGTAATCTCTTTAGATTTGTTAATTGTTCCAATTATGTGTAAATGCTTGCCTAAACTTCTCTAGAAATTTTTATACTCTTGAA
The DNA here is from genome assembly GCA_014182515.1 of Eucalyptus microcorys. Classification (NCBI taxonomy): domain Eukaryota; kingdom Viridiplantae; phylum Streptophyta; class Magnoliopsida; order Myrtales; family Myrtaceae; genus Eucalyptus; species Eucalyptus microcorys. Next base: position 41,910,816 of record CM024566.1, read on the forward strand.
TTGTGGTAGAGGTAGTGTTTTTTTTTGGCAAGAGAGGATGTGGAATTATATGATGCAACCTTGAAATTTAAAAGGAAATGGTACAATAAGTACGGATTGCGTGTCTTATGGAGTACCGAAGGGCTTTGACTAGGGGTGATATGGTTGGATTTCCTAATGCATTTTTTTAGCCTCGTAATAACATGTATATTTAGGAGGTCCATGTGTGAAATTAAGTTGAGTTTTGTTTAAAGGAAAACATCTGCATACATAAGTATCTGATATTTTTAATATGTCAATTCAGTCTTCATTTTGACTTAAAACTGATTCGATCATTTGGGGAAATTATTTGGACCTGGTTGGGTACTTACCATGATTAGATTATGTCATTTTTTATGGTTTCTATGAGAAGCTGAACTAATTCTGCTATGTCCAGTATGCGCGGGAAACTTTCATAAAAAGAAATGGGTGGCAAATGATGGTTATTCAGTGTCTTAACATTTAGAACGTTTTGCAGATGATGAAGGTCCTCCTAAAGCAGCCAAAGTTGAGCCTCGATCTGCTCCGCTTGCTCCTAACATTGTTCCTGGAGCATTGGGGGTCGGATATCCTCCTCAGCCGACCTTAGGCACAGTGCCACCAGTGTAAAGTTTTTCCTCATCACTTTATCCCTTTTTGAGCTGCTTAATTTCTAATGTCAGTGGTTATTTAGCTTTAAAAATAAGGAATTTCTGTTTTTCTTAATGTTTATGACCTGATGATAATGTAGTCTGTCCTTTGGCTTTGCTGGTACAGTATGGCTCCCAGGACATCATGTGATAGCAATTATACAATTTAATTTGTTTACAATAAAATGTGGAATCATGAACAGAAAATGAATGAGGTTTATGTTGGCGAATGTAATATCTCGTCAGATGAGCATTATTAGCCCTCTGTAGATTGTTTGTAGTGCATCAGCTCTTTAAAAAGTTATTTCCATTTCTATTTTGTGTTTTCAGGTCAGGCAGAGCTGACTTTATGCTCTCATTGATTAATTGTTTTCGCAGTTATAATGCTTTATCAGTGCCTCCTGGTGGTTGGGCAATCCCTCCGCGTCCACAACCTTGGTTTCCACCATATCCAGCAGTTTCACTTCCTCCTCCTATGCCTGCGCCTTTGCCTCCAATGCAGCAACCGTTGTTTCCCGTGCCAACGGCAGTTCCACCCACATCATCTGCTACATATCCATCTTCGTTGCAGATAACTCCCCCTGGACTGCCTTCCTCCAGTACTTCTCTTCCTGTATCTCAGCCCTTGTTTCCAGTTGGTAATAGCAGTATGCCGATGCAAAGTACACCATATGTCTCACCAGGCAATGCTCAAAATTCCCCAGCGGATCTCAAGAGCTTGGCTGCCCATGCTAGTGTCAGTCCAACAATAGCAGGTAGTATTCTGCTTCACTCCTCAAAGGTTTGAATTTTCTTCGGAACTCTTCGATCCCAACAATCACTATTAGTCTGCAGTTATTGGAACTTGGAAGTCTCCTTTATTTTGGTCTTGCATCATGATCGTCATTGGACATAGTGTGTGTGAGAGCATTTGATGCTCGTATGCCAACTTTAGATAATCCCATTATTTGTCAAGTGTATATTTAAAGCCAGAAAGACAAATTGTTGATTATTAGGCCACAATTATGTAAATTATCAGTTGAATTGAGTTAAATTGCTAGGTTCCCAAAAGTAGTCGAAATGAATTAGAAAAGATGGAGATAGGTGTATAAGCATTATACAAAAATGAGGTGAAGCATTTAGACTGAAAAACTAATGTGGATGTATATTTTAGAAAGAGTGATTCATCATTGTCAAATTATTGAAATGTGAGAAACATCATGTCCGACTATAAGTCTGAGAAACCATTTTGTCTATCTGATTCTGATACAATGATATTTTGCATTGCTGGGTTAACAGTGTCTCATAGAAAGATAAAATGTCCATACCTAAATCTCGCAATCGGCAGCAAGGTTTTCATAGTGATTAATTTGTAAGCATTTCTATTGGTTAGACATTATCAGGTTTTTTATAGCAGCTTCGTTGGAATTGGACTGATCAAAAGATAAAAGAAGTGAGTCAATTTGGTTGAGTGAAAAAAATGTTAATCATCAAGAGAACCATGTATTCTGTAGCTTTTTTGTGTGGTCTTGCTTTACTGGGAATGTGGTTTGGGCTTCAACAATTTTCACTATTCGGAGATCTTTCAAATATAGCTACCCAAGCATGAATGATATTGCTATCTCCTGACCTTTGTAAGTTGCAGTAGATGTTACCTTCCTGTTGCTTCATTCTTAATTAATGTACTTAAACTTACATACGAAGCGTCTGAGCAACTACTGAAACTGAGCTAAGCTGGCTCTTAGATATGCATCAACCCTTCTGTGTCTTTCAGTATAAAACTGTGAGCGAAGCAATGTTCTTTGCCTTTATTTATTTTTCTTTTGCCAGACAACTGCTATTCATTGAATGTTTTACTCAAGAGGGTTTGCATCTAACATGTGTGTTATGTCAATGACTGTACATTGTCTCCTAACGTGAGTTAAGATTTCCATCATTTTGCACTCGATACTGACCCTTTGTGTATTATGGGATTATATTTAATTTTTTTATGGCATTTTTTTTTTAAATAATAGATGGGTCCATGGTGAATTCACATTCGTATGCATCCGGTCCAAACACTGGTGGTCCTTCAATTGGACCTCCTCCAGTGATTACAAATAAAGCTCCAGCAACCCAGCCTGCGACTAATGAAGTCTATCTAGTTTGGGATGATGAGGCAATGTCCATGGTAATTACTTTCTATTATATATAATGTCTTTTTCACTTTCTTCTATCGTTCCTTGGGCAATGGTTTTTATGGTTGTTACTGAAAACACTCGCAGGAGGAAAGAAGAATGTCCCTACCAAAATATCAGGTGCATGATGAAACCAGCCAGGTAAGTCTTCACTGCCTTTTCAACATTTGACGTTGTTATGCACTTCTAACCAAGTAAGTAGGCTAAATGCTTCCTGATTTTGGATATGATTGTACATGAGGTATATATAGAAGGTACTGCCTTAGAAAATTTCATTTTTTTTCCTTATTTAGAGTTGACGTACCTGAGAAAAAAAAAATCTAGAATCAAATAATTTACTGCATGAATCGCATTGTCAATGTCGAGCAATATATTTCTTTAGTGGCCTCCTTCCAGTCTGCAAGCAATTCACCAACTTGTGGGCATCAAAATCAAGTAGGTATTTGTTTTTCCTTGTATCAATCCCAAGCCTGTTGCCGTAGGAACAATGATACACAAAGCTAGCATCAACTCTCTTGAGGAGGGTTATTTAACTCTTACAATAATGCATTTCTGATTCTGCTCATTTGTCTTATTCCCAATTCCTAAATGTGGGTTTTGGCTGGGCTGAGGATGTACCAACAGATACTATTTATTGTTAGCATCATTACAATTTACTTTATTGATCGATCAGTCCATTCAGGCTTGGCTCAGGTCAGATTCTTTTGCAATATTTGGTATCTTCGAGGATGAAAAGCTTGATGTACGAGTTGTCCATGAATAGTGATGACTGCTGTCTTCTGATATATATGTTGCTTTATTTTGCAGATGAATTCAATTGATGCAGCCATAGACAGAAGGATATCAGAAAGTAGGCTTGCTGGTCGGATGGCATTTTAGTTCATCCCAGCACTCTGCAAGGGATTCTTGGAGGAACCTGAGGTGCCTTTGCATGTCACAGTAAGTTCATTCATTTACAGCAGGCAGTGTCACCAGTTTCTGTTGGGGTTCAACATTTTCTAACTGCTGGGCAATACAGTCAGAATTGTATCATTTGCAACCTGGGTGGAACGATAGTAATTCCTTAGTCGAGTTTTCCCTTGATGAGTTAGGAATGTCCTCTTCCATTTCTTCTTTCCCGAGGGATGTAAGAGTGCAATTTAACCCATTTGATTGCGATTATTTTTAGGTGACTGATTTGGCATGACTATTTGGTGTTGTAGGCTGGGATACGTGTATAATTCCTTTTTATCTATTCTTTCCCTGTGATATCAAAATTATGCAGTATAAAAGCTACTTTGGATTCTTGGGTATGAATTCATATTTACTGCTCTATTGCTGAAAATATGAGCTTGTGGAAACATGCTAAATGCGAAATGTGTGAGATCACTGAATCAGGGTGGTTGCAATTGTGTTGTCGATCCTCTACAGGCTGGCTTATCAGAATTCCTGTGTGCGTAAGCATGTTTCGTCCCTACTCATTCGTTCTTGCACCTGAAAGATATGCAAACTGGCGAGGTTCAATTAGTGAGCCACTTTCTTGATTTGTTCTTTGTCTAGAGTTATATTATGTTTATCAATGCCTAGCCCTTTTCACTTTTATCCCCAGTGTGATGTCTTATCCTATGAATTACATCCTTCAACAAGTAGTTATCTAGGTTTGGTTATGCATTACCATGGTAGCATCGCCATCGATGGTCTGTTATAGTCATATGACAAACCTGTTATCTTGCTCATGGTGTTCAGGGAGCTTCAATTACTCCAGGACCGAAGCATTCGGTCACTCCACCGATTGCTGTACATTGCATTTGTCATTTCATGTATGCTCCGACGTACACAAAAGGCGACTCAAATGATTCAGTTGACAGCATTACAGAAACTCCTATTTTGCATGATCAGTGCTCTGGTGCTTTATGCAATGCGTATGATCCAGACACATGTTAAGAGGCACAATGTTGCCGAATACACACTGAAAGTTCTCAATCGATTAATATGGAGAATGAAGGGCGCCAAGCGGTTTTTGTACAGCTCAAACGACTTAAATCTTATTTCCAGCGTCCTTGAATTGTTCCCAAGTCTGCCATGATCTACAAAAAGGCTTAAAGAAAACTGTAAAAAATGACGAGAAGCTCCCTCCACTTGGAGTCGTTCCAGCCAAATAATTCCACGAGGGTCATGTTTGATTTTTGTTTTTCCGTCAAAACAAGGGAAAAAATGATTCTTTTTAAAATTTTTAATGACTCTGAAATTATTTAAATGACTTTGAAATTGTTTTTATTTGTAAATGTTTGAGGTACTCAGCGTGGAAAGAAAAGGGGCTAATTCCCAAAAAACACACCCCAGCTTTAAGTTAAATTCCGTTGCTACCCTGAACAATTTTTCTTGTCAAAAAAAAAAAAATTAAAAAACCGTAAATTTCACTCTAGTCCCAAGTATGCTCATGTGTGCAAAAATCGCCATCAATTTTTTTTCCATATTATCTACATCAGCAGGCTGTGATTTTTCCATTGAATGAGGGTGTTAATGAAGATGCAAGTCCGGATTATTAACCTTTAATTAATCCTGATGTTAATAAATTTGAAAGCGCATTAGACTAAAGTAAAAGTTGGGGAGCTTTTTTTTGGATAAGAAAATGTTCAAAGTGAGATTTGGATTGGACTTAAAATTGGAAGTTTTATCGAGAAATTAGACCAAAGAAAATGATCGAATTTTCAAATGCTAAATGTAAAACCTAAAATGAAAAATCAACTGACTGGACTCTCTCTCTCTCTCTCTCTCTCTCTCTCTCTCAGTGAGAGTCATCATGATGTTCTGTCCAAGTGACTGAGCTTTGGGTTTTGTTTGTTTAGTGCTGTTAAGGGGAAGTAGGATCTGAGTCAGACGTTGGTTGTCTTGTTCGTGTCAATCCCTCCTTTTTCACTATCAATTGTCTCTCAGTCGATTTTTCTCCAGAAAGGGTAAAAGTGAAAGCCCATCGGATTTGGCAAAATTTGATCTTTCTTGTGAGGAACCTCCCCTTTAATGGGAAAAAGGAAACGATCCCATTTTTGGGATATTGCTTCTCTCCTCAAGTAACCTTTTCTCTCTCAGGCATTTGACAAGGAAAGACAAATATTCATTTCATGGGACAGTGCACGATCTTGATCTCGCTCCATTAACTTGAAGCCCTCTCAGCTACCATGCATTCATTTCCAAGCGAAAGCCAATGTCTTTGTGAAACTTTGGTTCGGCATGGATTGTTTGCTTTAGACTCTACTGAGGAGGTGGGAAGAGAGAGAGAGAGATGTTTCTGCGCACTAATTGCTGAGGAAAAGCTTAAAAGATCACAAGTTGAATAGAAAGACATTGCAATGCTAACAAGAAAGTGGGACGCATTAGTGATTAATGAATGATAAAGGATTTTTGGGGAACAGAGAATTAACCAAATATTGCAGTTCACTTGCTTGGGCTGCCCATGGAGCCTTGGAGTATACCCATTCTTGTTCTTTGTTTTGTGTTTACATTGTTGACTAGAAACATTAACAAGATAGAGGATATAATATCATCAATACCATAATTTGCGTCATCTATTGAATACACCTCGCAAAGATATACTCGAACATGCCAAAGGGAAATTTCATCACATTCCTGATTTATCAAATTAGAGGCAAATAGTAATCTTGGAAATTATCTCTCTTCTAGTTCCTTTCTTCACTTTGAGTCTGAGTAACTAAATCGTCTTCGTTAATTCTCTCCCTCTGGTGAGAGCTCTCTTCCACCTTTTGGTAGCTCGTCTTCCTCAATTGAAACCCTAATCATCTACCCATTCCGTTTTCGCTCAATCCCCTCGCTCAGTCTCCATCTCACGATATGGATTCTTACCCACCCACAAACCCTCCCCATCAGGGTAACCCCCATCTCTAGTTTCTTTAAATTTGGTCTTGCATGTCAATTACCCTTCAGTCCGAAGTCCTCGCTCGATTTTCTCCTTACATCGGTGGTCAACTAAGAGGAGTCTTCCTCTCTTTGCATTGCTGGACCGATGGTTTGTGCATTCCATTTACTATCTAGTTAATTCATAGTATTAGCCTGTCTTTGCGAAATGGACCGCCCTGGTGATGAAGAGGACGCTCGACTTGCTGCTCTGTGTTGCCGAATGGGTCGCCTTTGGTCTGAGCAGCCAATTGAAGTATGGGACAAGGCAACTCCTACAGAAAAAATAGAGGCATGTCGACTCAGCTTAGTAGGTAAAATCCTGACTACTTCAACTGTTAATTTCCAGGCATTTCAGAATTCTATGCAGAGGGCATGGCGTCCAGCTCAAATGTCAATTTCGCAAGCCGAAGATGGTGTTTATATAGTGAGATTCCAAACAGAGGATGTAAAACAGAGAATACTAGAAAATGGACCTTGGTTATTTGCCAATCATCTCGTTATTCTGAAACCTTGGGCCCCGAACACACCGTTGCACTGCTATGATTTTACTTCATGTGCGTTTTGGGTTCAAGTTTTCGGGCTACCTCTTGAACACTGCACTGAGTCAATGATCCGCAAAGCAGTTAGACATATTGGCAGGGTTTTAGACGTCAAAGTAGAACAAAGAGAAGGGTCTAGTTTTAAAGTAGTAAGGGCTCGAGTTGAAATGGACCTCCAACAGCCTCTGAAAATAGGGATTCTGATCAAATTGGAAGGGAAGAATCTTTGGTTAGATTTTCGATATGAAAAATTATCCCATTTCTGCTATTCCTGTGGCAAATTAGGACACTATGCGACGTATTGTCCAGACTTTCCTTTTGATGATAGTGCAATGAAAAACCTTGACAGTTTGTATTATGGTTCATGGCTCCGGGCAGAGGTAAAGGAACATAGCCTTTTTTGGCGTACCTTTTATTAGCCTCATCACATGCTGGACGACGATGCTGAGACCATTTCGGAGACCCCACAACCTCCTGCACAAATTCCTCCTGCATAGATTATTGTAACACAGGCACATGGTTCATCGCCTTCTTTGGACCAAGCACACAACAAGAAAGACAAACAGATAGTCGAGGTACCTGAGTGTAATCAGCTCATCACAGCTATAGCACCCCTTCAATGGCAACCTCTGGTAGTAGATTCTTCAAGAAGCGAGTGAGACAAAGAGCAACCAGTACCATACCAACGAAAGAGTCACATCAACGAACTGGCTACTAGTACTCAAAAGTCCAAAAAAGCAAAAAGTTTAACCTTGAGTGCAAGGTCGGGTCCAATCAAAAAAGCTAAAAGACACACCTCACACGACTTACCTACTCAGCTCCAAGAAGGACTTGATGAATCCTCTCTTCAAGAGACTCCTGTTATGGAGGCGTTTGAATCCCTCGGTTGGGCTATGGTGGCTGGCCCTAAACAGCCACCTTTTGAACAATGAAGTTAATAAGCTGGAACTGTCAAGGTTCAGGCAATCCCCTGACAGTTCGAGCTCTTAGGGTCTTAGTGACCCAGGAAAAGCCTGACATTTTGTTTCTAATAGAGACAAAGAACCAAGAAAGGCAGATTCTTTACCTGAAGAAGATGCTGAAATTCTCTGACTGTTTAATTGAACACCCGGTTGGTTTGGCGGGTGGACTAGCACTTTTTTGGAATAGTAAGGTTTCTATGGACTTGGTTCATCAGTCTTCGATCTTTTTTGACTTAATCAGTAAAGACTTGGAGGCGGCAATTGTAATGCGCCTTACCTATTTACATGCGCCAGCAGTCACTCATCGCAGACAACAATTTTGGGAAGAATTACGACTAATCAGTAATGAGAATGCTCTACCTTGGTTGTGTGTTGGCAATTTCAATGATCTTTTGTATCCATGGGAGAAATAGGTAAGCGTCTCGCTAAACCTTACCGTATGCAGTCATTTCGAGAACTCCTCAATGATTGCTCTTTAATGGACTTGGGCAACAAAGGCTACGCCTACACATGGACAAATAATCGAGATGGTGAAAATATTGTCAAAGAACGGTTGGACAGAATGTTATGTACCGAGGATTGGAGAATCACCTACCCTTTTGCTAAAGTATTGGCTTTGCCAGCTATTGCTTCTAACCATAGCCCTCTTCTATTGTTAACCGAAGCTTCTGGTGTTAGAAAACGACGCACCTTTTACTTCGAATCTTATTGGCTTCAGGACAAGGAATGTCGAGATATAGTAGCTAAATCCTGGCAGATTGGTCTAGTGACTTTACTTAAAAAGCTCCGAGCTACTTCCTGCGCCCTCTCATCGTGGAGCCGTTTGAAATTTGCCAATGCTAGAGAGCAGATAAGTCTCCTTCAGTATCAACTTCAATCGTTAATAAATCAGCTGTATGGACAGCACGACCAAGAGTTAATAGCCAATCTGAAGCAGCAAATTCAAACATTATGGCAGCAGGAGGAACAATTCTGGGCTATGCGCTCAAGGGTTAACTGGCTTAAGTGGGGGGATAGAAACACGCACTTTTTTCATGCATCAACTATTCAACGAAGACAGCAAAACAGAATATGCATGTTACAAGATGATCAACTTAGATGGGTGAGAGATCAGCAACAGCTTAAGGAGATGACGTCATCCTTTTTCCAGCAATTATATACAACAACAGGGAGTCGAGACTACAGCCCTACCATCGCTAAATGCAATCCAATAGTATCAGCGGAGATGAACGAGAAGCTTGTAGCAGAGGTTACTAGAGAAGAGGTACGCCTTGCTGTTTTTCAATTAGGCGGAGCTAAAACACCGGGCCCTGATGGTTTGAATGGGCTTTTTTATCATTCTCATTGGGATATAGTACATGATGATGTTTACATGGCCGTGCAACAATTTTTTCAGACAAGGGTGATGCTACCGGAATATAATAGGACTCATATTTCCCTGATACCAAAAACATCCAATCCAGAATGGCTAGATCAGTTTCGACCAATAAGTCTGTGCAACTTTATTTACAAAATTATCTCTAAAGTCCTAGCTAATCGACTCAAGCCTTTGCTAACAAAGCTAATAGCGCCAGAATAGAGTGCTTTCGTCAGCGGGCGCCAAATTCAAGATAACATCATAGTGGTTCAAGAGGTTCTTCACCACATCAGAACTCACAAAAGGACCAAACAGTTTCAAGCGGTGCTTAAATTAGACATGCAAAAGGCTTACGACAGGGTCGAGTGAGATTTTCTCAGAGACTATCTTCTCCAAATTGGATTTCATGATCAATGGGTTCATTGGGTTTTGCAATGTATTTCAACAGTCTCCTTAAGTGTAAAATTCAATGGGGAAGCTCTACCCTATTTTCATCCGTCACGGGGTCTGAGACAAGGAGATCCTCTATCGCCTTACCTATTTATACTGATGGCCAATGCATTATCCTTGCTTATTAACTAGGCAGTGCCAATGGGGAGTCTCAAAGGTATTAAATTAAATCGCTGGTGCCCTGTCCTCTCCCATTTGTTTTTCGCAGATGATGCTATTTTCTTCCTAGCAAGAAAGACCCTAGAGTGCCAGAATTTAGCTAATGTGATCAATGAATACTGCTTAGCCACAGGACAAATAGTGAATCGCAACAAATCAGGTATGTTTTTTAGTAAGATGTATCCTATTAGTTTGCAAGAGAATTTAGCCAGCGAACTTAGAGTCCCACTACTAGCCAAAACTGGCAAGTATCTTGGTATACCTTCAGATTGGGGACACTCTAAAAGGAAATGTTTTCATGGATATTGGGTCGGGTACAATCTAAGCTTGAAGGCTGGAAAGAGAGGCTGATATCAAAAGGGGGCAAGGAAGTTTTGATTAAATCTATAGTGCAGGCAATTCCCAGTTATGCTATGTCCATTTTCAAGATACCAGTGTCCATTTGTCAAATAATTGAACAGAAAATATCCAGATTCTGGTGGAAATCTAGTAATAATAGCTCTGGTATACATTGGATGAAGTGGGAAGCTCTTAAAAACAGAAAAGATGAAGGGGGTTTGGGTTTTCGAGACCTTATTGCGTTCAATAAAGCCTTACTAGGCAAACATGCATGGAGACTATCACAGCAACCTTTATCTCTGTCTAGTAGAGTATTGAAAGGACTGTATTTTCCTTTTCAAGATTTCAGAAATGCTTCGAAAGGTGCTCGACCCTCATGGGCTTGGCAAAGCATACTAATAGGAAGGGATTCGATTGAGGAACACATGCAATGGTCTGTGGGGGATGGAACTCTTATCAACATTCGACAGGATAGATGGTTGGCATCCGGAATCATAGGGGGACCAGCACCTAGAGGAGAACCAGAAAAGGTCGCAGATTTAATGGTCCAGAACAGCAATGAGTGGAATATTTCTCTTCTAAGACAGAATTTTGATAGTCATACAGTAGCAGAGATTATGTCTATCCCAATTCGGCCACAACATACAAAGGATAGACTTTCTGGAGAGGCAAGCAAAATGCTCTTTCATAGTACAGAGCTGCTATAATATTCTAAGGAAGCGACAAATCAATCACAACCCAAATCAAGCGTCCTCCTCTTTTCAGATCCCTCGCAGACTGTGGAATGCAATATGGAACATGAACTCATCACCAAAAATACGTTCTTTCCTATGATCAGTATGTCATAACGCTTTGCCTACTCGAGAAAACCTTCATCATCGACACATTATACAAGATCCCATATGCAGTTTATGCGAAGATTAGGCTATTGAATCACCAGAACATCTGTTCTTATTTTGCCATTGGACACAACAAATATGGGAACATCCATAAATCAACATCCAGCATCATATCAGAGGAGTAAATTGGATAGAAGCATGGCTGGTCAGCCTAATAGAACACAAAGGTGACTCACCTGACTTGGAAACGATCGCATCCATCCTATGGCACATTTGGAAGGCCTGCAATAGCTGCATATTTCGCCAGCAGCAACCCCAACCACACCATATAGTGCAGACAGCCATAGCCAGCGCCATAGCAAATCAGAATCCATCTCGGTAGAAACAGAGACAGGGCATGCAGCAACTAGATTAGCATTCGTTTTGGCGACCGCCAGATCAAGGAGAAATGAAACTCAACATTGATGTAGCTTACCAGCCTCATAGCGGAGAAGCATCGATCGCCTGTGTTTGTCGAAGCTCATCAGGCACTTTAATCGATGGCTTTGCTCGATCGGTGGTCGTCTCCTTTGCCCTGCAAGCAGAGGCAACGGCATTAAACCACACGCTCCAGTTTTTGCGTGAAATGTTTGTCTTTCGATATTATGCAAAACGCTCCTTCTACTTTTCGGTAGTAATAATAATATTACCTTTCTGACCAAAAAAAAAAAAAATTAGAGGCAAAACTACTTTTACAAGAGCGACAATGACCTATTTGTTATAGCCAAGATACCTTGGATGAGCGTACATTGATACTTATAAACAAGCTCACAATGATAAATTGAATGGCAATCTTTCTCGAGAAACCGTACAAGATTACTCAAAATCAAGCGTTAAATCAAGCGTTTTTCATTTGAGTTGGGAGACTCCCTCTCTATAACGGACATCATGCCAGTAAATACCATCAAGGAAAACAGATGTTCTAATTAGTTTGGTTACAGAATCACATCAGATTGTATGAGTCTTTTTGACGCAATATAACTTTGACTAAAGCTCATTCTAATGAATTGCGTGTGATTGAAGATGAACGAATGATGCCTCATCCAATGAATTACATCCTTCAACAGGAGATATTTCGAGGTCATTATGCTTTACCATGGTAGTATAACCGTTTGTCTCTGGACAATCACGCAACAAACCTAATATCCGGCTTATAGTGCATGGAAAGCTTCCATTATTCTGTGACCAAGGCATTCGGTCACTTTATCATCCGTTGGATCACATTTGTTACCTTATATTTCTTCATTTCATCTATGATTCAATGGTAGAAAAGAAGACTCAGTGATATAGTTAAACAGTGTTATATATTTTCCCCGTTGTGCATGATTGATGTCTTGCTGCTATATTAGACAAGCGGCTGATCATTTAGCTTTTTAGACGATACTTGCATGACTTGATATGTAATGGCGGGAGAACAAAAATTGCTAATTATATGGTGAGAAAACTTCCATGACTTAGAAAGACGAGTCTATGATCCAGACTAATGTTAGGAGATGCAACATTATTCGGTTAACATCTCTCTTGTAGTTTGCGGTTTTAATTCATTGTCGCGGAGAGAATAAAATGTCAATTTTATGCAGATCATTGCAATATTATTGCCTCATGCGCTCATAAGATTGTAGCTATTTTTTGCGGTGTAGTCTGAGGGGTAACTCCCGCATCTCTATGATTGGAAGCGAGAAGGAACTAGATCGTGCCATATATAATATGCAGGAAACAAATGGAAGGCAAGTAATTAATGGGACGATCAAACATGCAAATGAAGGCGAGAACGTGGATTACATAGCTTAGGACAGTAGCGGCTAAAACATCCTGCATGCAAAGTAAATCATACAAAGCTCACAAGCACAACCACAAGAAGATCACCTTCTTGCTTACATAAAAAGCCCTAGCACTTGTTCTAACAACTGAAAGACTGAAGAGGGTGGGTCAACTGGTCAAGCATCCCAGTGACCGGCGTTGCCAGTCTCGGCTCATAAGCAAACCCATGCAACTCAAACTCGCCACCGCTACCGCCACCACCACCACTGCAGCCCCGTCCGCCTCCGACAAACGGACATGGCGGCATCCACTGCCACCTCTTCCTCCACATGTCGAAAAGCAAGGCCTTGTCCCAACACCCTCTTATCATGATCACAACGAACTCTCCATTCCCAACGCAATCAAATCCTCTTCCACCTTCAATATCTGCAAACTGAATGTAGAGTTGAAGCGGCATTCTCTCCATTTCCACCCAAGCTGTCCCACAATCTTGGAGAAACCAAATCCTCAAGCTCTTTGGCACATTGAGCTTGCTCTTCTCAACAGCTGCCACTAGAAGCAACCTTCCCTTGCTCTCCACCAAACTCGGGGACCTCAAGAACCTCCTCATTGGGGCTTGAATCTTACACCAGTTGTTGCTCCCTATATCATAGGCCAAAACGCTAAATGGGTTATAGTTCATGCAGTAGAATTTCCCTTCCACGTACACCATCTTTCCTGATTCGAGGCTGCAAAGCCTAGGTAGAGAAGAAGTGGTGCCCCATAACGAGAAGAACCCGCCAGCATCAATGTGGAAGCTCTCAGAAGAGAGGTTTTTCACCGCGTATGGAGATATCAAATCGTCTCCGGCAACGGCAACGTCAATTGAAGATGGAGTGATGGTGAGGCCGATCGAAGGGAAGAGCCTTGGTCTAAGTGTTGGGGGCAGTGGAGTAAAGGAACCAACAAGAGGGTTACATAAGATCAAGCTCTTCGTGCCAGCCTCATCGGAAACCCAACACAATAGCCCGCCAGAAGAAGCACATGGGGAAAACCCAGAAGGGATCAAAGGAAAAGAAAGGCGGTGCCACGTTATTTCATAAGGGTTAAACAGATAGCCTTCCATGCTATAACTAGCAGATGATGATGATCTAGGGTGGTTGTTGTTGGAGTTGTTGTTTTGGTAAATGTAGGTGCTGTGGATCTTGTTCTTGAAGAAGATGAAACAATGGCGGTCAGGGGATACTTGGAAGCAGAGTTCAAGGAAGGTGTTGGAGAACAAGAGCCCATACCATCTCTTGCAAACCAAACGAGCTCGGAAGAAGGCAGGTGGTGGAAGAAACGCGATCACGCGATCGAGCAGGCTTTGAGGAAGCTTGCTCCATATTCTAGTGTCCATCCATGGATCGCCAGACGATGACGAGCTATTAGCAGCTGAGCCTTCACTTGTGAATAGGTATGAGAAAGGCAAGGGCATTGAGGTATTGAAGGCTTCCATATGGAAAAAGGAACCGATCCAAGAAGTTATGAATCAGGTTTCTTGAATAGGACCAGACAAACAAACTATGAAGTGGATTTGATATTTTTTCTTTCTTTTTGTCAACTCTGACTCTAAAGCTATAGCTAGCTAGACACAAAAAAGGGAAAGAAATGCAAAAAGAAACGTTTCAATAAGAAGAAAACCCTAGGTAAGAGTTAGAGAGAGCTCGGTGGTTAAAGAAAGTTCATGGAATTTGTGAATTTCATGGACGGAGGAAGAATTTGGAGTGCCCACATGAACTTTTGTGAAGTTGGGTTTTGATAAGGAGAGTTCTTGATTTTGGGTTGTGGTGTCGGAGGACGAGGAGGGTTTATATAAGGATTGGAGAGTAAAGCTATATGCATTTGCATGTCTGACTTCTTTTTTTTTTTTTTTTTTTTTTGCTTGTGTGTGCTCTATCATGTTTTGTCTTTTTGGCACAGATGAGTAATAATTTATTGAAGGGATATTTTTCAGCGATGATTTGGTGTGTTTTCTTTTCAAATGGTCGAGGACGAGGAGAGGGACAACTGGAGCAGAAAGAAAGGACTGAAAGAGTTGCAGCAGATCAGAAGATGGATGATGAGATGGTAAAGTGCCAACACGAGTCTCTCTCTGTCTGTTGTGTACTAAGTCGGGAGTAGAAATTGATTATTCAGGCCCACTCCACAACGAGAGGACTCCTCTCTTCTTCTCTCCTAATTAAACTCCGCCGGCCAAATCCAACCGGCACGAAAACCATTACGACAGCATTTAAGACAATCTCGTCCTCTACAAAACGATGTATTAATGTGTCCAAGAAAGCTGTTGGCATTTAGTTGTGCTTGCGTAGGGCTAGTTCTAGGAATTCAATATATGTTAAAAAAATATGGTAATTGAGTGTATATTTTCACCAAATTGCTCATATTCAAAGCCAAATTAGAAGCTGCAATAGAATTTTAGTTGAGTTTGAGTGTTTGGTGGTTTGACAATGAATATCCAAGCGATGTCTAGTAGGTTAGCTCAAGAATTAGATATGCTTGACCATATTGGCTAGTCGGTCATGAGTTGTGTATCTAGCAAAGCTAAGGCAGCCGTTTGGATGGCTCAATTGATCTTACGAATATAGAATGGTTATCTAACTTGACATGGACTAGCTAGGGTTTTTGAAAGATTTCTATTCGTTTCAAGTTGTTCTTCATTTTGTAGAATGTGCTGTGCTATCAAACGTGTGTGAAGGCTTCTCTAATTAAGGAACTTGGTCTTTAAGTGAGAAATTAAGAGATTAAGCGGCAAGAGAACGAATTATGTAGTTAGGACTTGGGGTTCAAGTGAGATACTAGTGCTTACAAATCACCATAAATATAATGACTTTTATCATTTCTCTTCATGGGCATAGCATTATTGCACATGTCAACCGGAGCACACAATATATAACTTATTGTACCCATTCTATAAACCATAACAACTTGGTATATCTATTAAGTTGCATGTGTGAGTTAAGTTAGAAAATCCCATATTTGACAAGTGGTATAGTGTGGAGCAATTAATATATCCAAGTTTGCCCATAATTCATTGGTTTAAGATTTTGTTTAGTGAAGATGAGTTCAACTAAACCTGTTGACAGGTTTGAACTTAGTCTCGGACTTCTACTGCACAATTCCATAATATCACTTTCAATGTAGTTACTACTATATGTTGGGTTTTACATGGGCATGGACTCTATACTTTGGATTGAGTCTCCATATAGGACACTTATGACGATGAGTATCAAAATTCTTTGGAAAATCAAAGCCAAGCAAGATGTTGGCTTGAGGTCTACATATGTGACACAGGTTGGGACACAAATGGGGCTAAATGGTTTGCATCCTTTGCAATGTCATTTTAAACAGTATTTTTATTTTAGTCGCCCATATGTATGTTACATATCATGATTTAGATTCAATGTTCTATTTAGCAATTGGATATGGTTAAGATGAAAAAACCACATAAAGAGTATATAGGTAAAGTAGAAATGTCATTATTACTGCGTGAATGAGGTGCATAATTATAGTTTTATTCCCAACACACAACAGAGTGCAAAAATTTCCACATTGGGGTCATTCACCCTAATTTTGGCTTACATATCACTTCATCCATGAGGTGAGTGATATTGTTTTTGGACCCAAGATTTATATAGATGGGCTTCTTTGTCATAAAAGAATTTTTTGAAAAAAACAATCCAATGACAAAGGAATCCTTTTATTGACCTTCTAACTTGCATCGATGTATTAGTCTCACCTTCAAGTTCTATTCTACGGTTGAAATCTTTGATTCATAAATTATATTTACCCAACTTATTCGTTCCACTAATTGTCATTGTCATTTACATAATAGAAAGAGATCCATCAATGTATATTTGAAGTGCAAAATAACGTAATATACTCATATCTTCATTTGATGTGAGTTTTTTTGTTTAACAAATTTTGGGGTTTCTTACGTACTTAAATGAAATAGAAAAAAGTGAAGATATATCTATGTGCTCCCTTTATGGACTAGTTTAAACATTTGGGGAAGACAATTGTGGAATTCAACCATTAATAAAGTATAATATAAGATGCACGAGCTCTAATCACAATACTTCCTATAAATATTTGCATGCGTACCAAATACACATAAAACCATTGTATTTCGCCCTATAAGCTTGCCATATCTTTCACGAGAGTTCTCCAACAGAAGGAATAGATTAGAGAACTTTTGTGTAGATTAATCGTAGTTAATGTTGATAAGACATTTGACTTTGAAGGAGTTTTTCCTTTTGATGGTTTGCTAATGGATGAAAAGAGAAAGAAGTGGGGACAGGGAAAAAGAAAACCCCAACGCGGAGTGAAGGACACAGCGCAGTTTTTGTCAGCTCATACGTCTAATCCCATTTTCAGTGTCGGTCTTTCCCAGTCTGGTGTGGAAAAAGCTTTCAAATCCGAGAAAGTCAAAAGTGATAAGAGAATCTCTCTCTCTCTCTCTCTCTTCTCTGTGAGTCATCAGTTTAAGTGACTGAATCTTGGGATTTGTTTGGTTTTGTTAGGGGGAAGTAAAATCTTAGTCAGACGTTGATTGTCTTGTTTGTGTCAACCCCTCTTTCACCATCATTTGTCTGAGTCTGTTATCTCCAAAAATGGCAAAAGTGAAGCCCACTGATTTGGTAAAATTTATCATCTTATAAGGAACCACCCTTTTAAGGAAAAAGGCAGTAATCCCATCTTTGGATATTGCGTCTCTCTTCAAGAAACCATCTCCCTCTGTCCACAGTACGTATACACAGGCATTTGCACAGTGAAAAACAAACGTTCATTTCATGGGGTCCATGATCTTGATCTCCATTAACTTGAAGTACTGTTTTTCTTTACGCTACACTCTCAGCTTCCATAAATTCATTTCTACTTGAAGTTAGTGCCTGCAATCTTTGTGAATCTTTAGTTCATCCAGGATGACTTGTTTTCCACTCGACTGCGGAGGTGGACTTAGTTAGCCATATGTAAGTCAAGCACGAACGAAACAAAATGGCCATTGGCGACATATACATAACAGAGAGAGAGAGAGAGAGAGAGAAGTTTAAATGTGTCTACGAAAATTTTTTTGACCACAAGACATAGGAAATTGAATTTGAAGAAATTTTGAAAGCAAAGGATGGTGATAAGAAACGTGGAATATGCTTGTGGTGAATGAATGGCAAGTAATTTTGGAGAGAGAGAGAGAGAGAGAGAGAGAGAGAGAGAGAGAGAGAGAAGTTTAAATGTGTCTCTACGAAAAAATTTTGACCACAAGACATAGGAAATTGAATTTGAAGAAATTTTGAAAGCAAAGGATGGTGATAAGAAACGTGGAATATGCTTGTGGTGAATGAATGGCAAGAAATTTTGGAGACAAGAGAGTTGACCATACATTTCAGTTTCGCTTGCTGGGGCTGCTGATGGAGCCTTGGAGGCAAAGAGAATAACATTCTTGTTTTCTTTTTCTTCCGTACATTTTTGACTAGAAATATCAACGAGACAGAGGATATAATATCATTAATAACACTAATATGATCAATCTGCGTCGTCTATCGGCTATAACCCACTACAGCATATGCTCGAACCAGCAACAGAGGCATTTCATCACATTCTTGATTTATCCAATTAGTGGCAAAGCCACTTTGGAAAAGTTGTCCAAAAAAATCATAAACTTATTGTATGACGATCTATTCGGTCATAAACTTTTCAATTATTCCAATTTAGTCATAAGCCTTTCGACAATTTGTCAATTCAGTCCAAGTCCTTTCAATTATACGAATTTAATCCTAAATCTTTCAACGAATTACCAATATAGTCATTTCTAACTAATTTTGATTGGATTTGCTAATGAAACAGTCCAATCGGTACTAGTTGTTCTATGTGGTGTAGTCGACGTTAACATGGAAATTATTTAAAATTTTTAAAATGTTTATGATTCTTTTTACACAGAGTTGGCTAGCCCACAATGCCCTTGCTGTGGCTATGAGGGTCTAGTTGAGCCCTATTTGCAATGCCCTCATTGGCCACAATGAAGAGCCCTCACTAGATGTGGGGAGGGTCGCGATGCCCTCACTAGATCTGATGAGGTGAGGGCATTGCAATCCTTGCCTAGGCCTTGTTGGCCACAATGAGGGCGAGTGAGGGTTGCAATGTCCTCACTGTGGTTGGCAAGGACCTCGGTGAGGGCTTGTGATGCCTTTGCCTAGAGGCCAGCGAGGGTTGTCGGCCCTCGGTCAGTGGTTGGTGGCCTTGCTAGCCATGTGAAGAAAAAAAGATAAGAAAAAAAATCAAACTTTTAAGAAGTTAAAAAATGGCCTAGGTTTGTGTTGGTCGCGCCATATAAGAAGATTAGCACCGGTCGCCACTTTAGGAATTTATGACCATAATTAGCCAGAAGGGTAATTTGTTAAAAAGGCTTAAGACTAAATTGATAAATCATTAAAAGATTTAGAGTTAAATTGATACAATAGGATTATGACTTTTTGGTCAATTTCCCCGAACTAATTTTACAGGAGCAGCAATGACCTATTAGTCATAGCCGAGATACATTGAATGAGCTTAAAGTGATTCTTACAAACTATTTTGCATTGATACATTGCATTGAGTCGTGAGAATTCCTCACTGTAACAGACATTATGCCAGCAAATCAGATTTGCTGGCATAATTGGACGGAGAGAAATTTGACTGAAGGACATTCTAAATTTGGGAACTTAGACTACTGAGATAAGGCTATTTAAATTGCAACTCACAAAGGAACATCTTCA
The DNA here is from genome assembly GCA_014182515.1 of Eucalyptus microcorys. NCBI lineage: Eukaryota > Viridiplantae > Streptophyta > Magnoliopsida > Myrtales > Myrtaceae > Eucalyptus > Eucalyptus microcorys. The sequence goes on from CM024566.1 coordinate 41,930,728, forward strand.
CATGGAGTTGGTGCCCAAGCTAGGCACTTATGTATTCGATCATATTAGATGTTTCCACCGGCGAGTAGACTCTCGGCGACAAGTGCTATACATTATCGGGTTATCCTCAAGTATCACGCGACGATGCTTTCGCTCCACTGAAAAGGTAATCAACTAGATAAAAAGAGAGCAATGAATATGAGGGGAAACATGCGAGTTAGGTGAATATAATTAATTCCAAAGTGCTGTGGCTCACGAGATGTACTCTTGGAGGAACGAAAAATGGTGCCTCATTTAAGAGACTTTCCATAATGTGATAAAAATCAAATAAATACACCGGAGATCTTCCTTTTGACCTGTTCATAGAGGGAAGATTGCGCCGGGGACCAACCTTGGAGGATGTAGTCGTGACATATTCGATGGTGTGAACATACTAGGATGGACTTTTCTAGGCCGTGTTGTCGTAGACGACACGGACTAGTGAGTTGCGACCTAGTTTTGTCCTCACAGACGATCATGTTGGAGTAGTTGGCTAAGTGCAGCTGGAAAGATTTGCACCAACATAGGACAAAAAGGAACCAAAAAGAAACCATGAGGAGAGGAGAGGTGGAGGTGGTGTTTGTGGCCACGCCGGCGATCGGGAACCTCGTCCCGGCCGTCGAATTCGCCCAACGCCTGGCCGATCACGACCCTCAGTTCCGATCCACCATCCTCGTCATCACCGATCCCCACCGGCCCCTCGTCAGCTCCTACGTCCACTCACGAGCCGCCTCCGCCGCTGCCGCCTCCGGCGATGGCAACCTCCGCTTCGTCCACCTCCCTCAGGCGGATCCGCCTAAGCCGAGCGAGTACCAGTCTGCCTTCGCTTACATCTCTTTGCACATGGCGAACCACGCGCCTCTCGTCAAACAAGCCATAGTTAACCTCAGGTCCGCGGGGACCCGAGTCGCCGCTCTGTTCTTGGATATGTTCACTATACCCATGGCCGACGTGGCTCTCGAGCTGGGCATGCCTCACTACCTTTTCTTTGCATCCCCAGCGAGCTTTCTTGGGTTCACGTTCTATATGTTAGACCCCGAAGCTAGGAGGGCGATCGAGTCTGAGGACATGAGCATTGAGTTGCCAATTCCTAGTTTTGCCAACTCGGTCCCTAAGCGAGTCTTGCCCTCTTTAGTTCTCAAGTGGAAGGATGCGTTTACCATGTTTTTAGGCCATGCGGGGAGGTATGGCCGGACCAAGGGGATTGCGATCAACACTCTCGACGAGTTAGAACGGCATGCGCTCCAGTCGCTGAGGGCGAGCGCATTGCCGCCGGTTTATTCGGTCGGACCGGTAATAGACCTCGATGGACCGGTCAAGTGGCACCCGCAGAGGGCCGAGCAAGAAGCCATCCTGCAGTGGCTCGATAAGCAGCCACCTTCATCGGTGGTGCTCCTGTGCTTTGGGAGCATGGGGAGCCTGGGCGCACCTCAGGCGAGAGAGATAGCGAATGGGCTGGAGCGGTCCGGGTTCCGGTTCTTATGGTCGTTACGCGAGCCACCAAGGGGGAAGTTGGACCTTCCAGGTGAATATGAGAAGATGGATCAACCATTGCCGGAAGGGTTCTTGGACCGGACGGCTGAGACCGGCTTGGTTTGCGGGTGGGTTCCGCAAGTAACCATCCTGGCCCATAAGGCTATAGGTGGGTTCGTGTCCCACTGCGGGTGGAACTCCATATTAGAGAGCCTATGGTCGGGCGTACCGACGGCCACATGGCCCATCTACGCGGAGCAGCAGATGAACGCGTTTCAAATGGTGGCAGAGCTGGGATTGGCAGTGGAGGTCAGGTTGGATTACAGGGAGGGGAGCGCTTTGGTGTCGGCTGAGGAGTTGGAGAGAGGGCTGAGGTGTCTGATGGACGGCGGCGGCGAGGTGAGGAGCAAGGTGAAGGAGATGAGGGATAAGAGCCGGGCGGCTGTAGCAGAACACGGGTCATCACATGCTTCGATGAGGCGTTTGGTTCAGCAGCTGCGGGATGGATTGGATTTGGAGGATGATCAAGAAACGAAGTTACCACCTATCATATGATTCTCGTTGTTTTCACAAACATGTATGATCCTCGTTATTTTCGTTTTTCTCATGTTCTTAGAACATCACCAGCGTGCTTATGTTTCCAGAAGAAATATAACCAATAAAACAACTCAGGATATGCATTATGTCTACATCTTACCTCCTGTTACGGAAACATCTCCACTTCAGCTGTCTTCCAATGCTGCGCCCACACTGTCCTGTTAAATAAATAAACAAATCGAACTGAATGCCGAGTGCAAGGTGTCTATCATAAACAGGTTCTTGGGGGCTCTGCAACTGCATGGAATAGAGCTGACATCTGCATATATTACTGTAGAAAAGCCTTTGCAGGATATCCATTGACACTGCAAACTCGAAATGCTCCATCCGCCATGGGCAACGGCGACATGTGGACAAAATAATCAGATAAAGAATGACAAACCTGCATATACATCAGAGTGCTCTTCAATCAATGAAAAAATTTTAGATTATAGAAACAAACGTACCACATGAATAGAATACTATACGACGGTGACTAACAGGATCCCGGGCCGTGAGCGAAGCAAATTGGCAATGTGGATTGGTGACATATACCTAACTGAGAAGGACATGTCCCTACGAACGAAACTTTCAGGATAAACATAAACGATAAGAAGCTGAACAGGAAGACGTTTCGGAAACAAAGGCCGATGTTAATCAGAACAGCAGAGTGCAGTAATGAAGTGTTCACTACAAACTTGGACGACTCGTAAAGACGCGCTCAAACAAGCAAGATAGAAATTCCATAACATTCTTGATTTATCAAATTAGAGGCAAAACTACTTTTATAAGAGCAAACAGTGACCTACTTGATATAGCCGAGATACGATGAATGAGTTTACAATGATACTCATCAAAGAGATTAGAATGGTACATGGAATGACATTTTCCTGGAGAAGGTATCCAGGATTACTCGAAACAAACCGGGTTTCGTTCGAGTGGGGAGTATCCCTCGCTATAACGGACATTATGCCAGGAAATCCCAACAAGGAAAAGGGATTTCCTGGGTCGTTTGGTTGATAAACCATGTCGGATTTGTACGGGTCTTTTCGACGGCAAAATAACTTTGACTAGAGCACATTTTACTTCTGGAAATCAAGACTGTCTAAGCAAGGTTCTTTAATTCGTAACTAGGTAATTAACATCTTTTTCATGAAGTTGCTGCCGAAGCTAGGCCACCTCATCTTATTTTATCTTTTAGATGTTTCCATGGCCGGTTGCCTCTGATGGACACATGAATTATGTATTTATGACTCACCACAAAGTTGAGCACAGTGCACAACACATGAATCTGTCATTATATATGCTTTTTCTCGATGAAGTGACAACTTTCGATAAATTATATACACTAAATCATCATTATACATTACACCAGTGTGAAGTCAAACTAAGATTGGTACATGTATAAATGCATATGCACTTCATGTTTGTAACAACTATTTATGAGAAATCATGCATTATTGGGTATCTTAAAATATCATGTGACGATACTCTCGCAGCAATTTGTTAACACCAATGAGAGTAGCCGATGAGAACGATATTTGACATTAACAATAATAGGCATAGTCGATAAAAACAAAGTTTACAAGCAATTAGTGTAAAGTCAAACTAAGATCGATACATGTACAGATGTAGATGGATTTGATGTATGAAACAACGATTTACAAGAAACCATGCGTTATTGGGTTATCTTAAAGTATCATCTTACACAGATATGTAAACGCCGAAAACAATGTCAACTCTTGGTTGATATCAGCAAGAGCCAGCTCAGCCGACGAGAACAAAGTTTGATATCAAAGAGAGAAGGCTCAACCGATGAGAAAAAAAGTTTAGTCAAAATAGAAGTCATCAATGAATAAAACAATCTGCTGACATTTAAGACTCATCGATAGTGCAAGATGTTGATACAAAAAGATGGTGAAATTAGTGCAAAGGCATTGATGAAGAGCTTCACCAATTGATAGCTCGAGGTTATCAATAGATAAAATCATTGACAGCATATGATTTATCGATAGACAAAATCATCGAAAGCAAACTATCTCCCATTTTGGCTCAGTCTTGGGGTTAGGTATCATTAGAGGATTGCCAACACATCAGTCTAAGAGAAGACAATAGATCGACACAAGCATATGATTGCTAAATGATTATGCCTTCAATCACAGGTTTTGTAACCTCGTGGATAAACACCGCTAGAAAATTGGAGATCGTGTCTACAATTTGTAACTTCTTAACAGTAACTACAGATAGTATTAGGAAGTCATCTATGGATTCAAAATCCATTACTACTTGTGAATAAATGTTGATAGTGGAATATAATAGTCTACATTGTCATCATTTTCTTCCTTGTTCAATTCACTATTGTTGATTTGAGGAAATTGCAATAGTGAGAACTACACGTCAACAAGAGAATGAGAATGCTGTTGGTAGTAAATAATCGCTTGGAGATGCTAATCTTTCATGACATCATACTGAGGTGCAATTAAGAAAAGTTGCACCGAATCCTAACATAGTATCAACTATGAGGAGGTTGCTTGAGGAACGGCAGAACGACATGACAAACTCCATCGTAAGGCACCTATCAGATGCGATCAAGCGTATGATCATTGATGCTATGAATGAAGCCATATCAAAACCAAGATCATCCAGGCAACAACCACCATTTCAAGGAACTCTTATGTTGTAGGGGTAAATTCTTAATCCATCTGGTCAACTCAATCATGCTAATATTCTAGGCCACACTTTTCAATCCTCGATAAGAAGTTTACCGAGGCCGGAATCCTCGAATCGAGGCCAACATAATGATAAAAAATCAAAACACTGCTGGTCAAAATAATCAAAAAGGGATTTGCATTTTGGCAGGCCAGACTGTTTGAAAGATTAGACAAGTGCCAAACATAAAAAAATTTGATGCCAATCGGTGTGGTTCTGCTACTGAACGTGGCAAACATTTTCTACAGACCTAATATGCCAGTTGAAATTAATTTAAATAATCCGACAAGACTAGAATCCTTTAGTGGGTAGCGAGATGAGTAACCAAATCACTTACTCTCCTCGGAGCATTTGGTAACAATGGTTCGGCAACAATTAAGGTTGGATAGAGGAGTAACTAGGACCTGTTTACGGGAAAATTCACTTTGATTGGATCCATAGTCAGCCTTTCCTAAGGGCTTCAAGATACCATAGTTTGACATTTTTACTGACGAAGATGATCGATCAACCATTGAACATATTGCTCTTCGTAGCCCATGTGGTGAAGCTGGAAAAAATGAGCAGCTTAGAAAAAATGAGCAAGAAAAACGTTGGTTAAAGGACTAAGCTGAATTCCTGGGGAAAGCACGCGTGATAGAAAAAGTTAAGACTTTAATTTTGTCCATTGTCTTTGTCATAAACTCCCTTTATTCGATATATTAACATGTCACCTAATTCGGTTTATTATCAGGCTGAGAGAGGAAAGCAATTACATCCTCAAGTACTACTGGGGAAATATCAATACAATAATAAATTGGTCAATCAATTCGTTTCTCGTCATTGTCTTTTTTAAGAATTTTATGTTCTTTACGAACTGGTATCCAGCTAGATAATAAGAGAGAGACAATAAAGCACAAGAAAATACAGGAGATGGGTTACTATCATGAGTTCGAAAATGCTGTCCATGATGATATAGACTCTTGGAGGACCTCAAAAAGCTACTTTGTAAGTTTAGGGACTTTCCCATTATGTGATAAACTAAGCAATAAGCAATCTCAACCGGAGATTTTCGTTCCACCTATTCATGGCATAAGACTTTAATTTTTTCCATTGTCTTTGTCATAAACTCTCTTTACTCGATACATTAACATATCACCGAATTTGGTTTATTATCAGGTTGAGAGAGAATCAATTACATCCTCAAGTTATACTAGGGGAATATCAGTACAATGATAAATCGGTCAATTTATTCATTGCTCATCATTATCTTTTTTGATAATTTCACTTTTTTTGCGAAATGGTATCCGGCTAGATAATAAGAGAGGGATGACCATACATAAAAAAAAAATAAAAAAAAATACAAGAGACGGGTTACTATCACGAGTCCGAAAGTGGTGTCCCTGATGAGATAGACTCTTGGAGGACCTCAAAAAGCTACTTTTTTTGTAAGTTTAGAGACTTTCCCATTATGTTAAACTAAGCAACAAGCAATCTCAGCCGGAGATTTTTGTTCCACCTGTTCATGGCATAAGATTGTAGCTGTTCACCAACCTAGGGCATTGACTCGTGACAAATTCAATGCGTCATCATATCATCAGAATGGAATGGCCTTAAATTATTTGGGAGTCGTATACGACAAATGAGTTTGCGAGCTGCTTCTCGTGTGTGGTGCTCGTGCGAGCAACTTTCTTCTTGATAAGAGTCGTCGCCGCCGCCGTACAGGACAAAAGCGAAAGAAGCCATGGCGAGACGACAGGTGGAGGTGGCGTTCGTGGCCAAGCCGGGGATCGGGAACCTCGTCCCCGCCGTCGAGTTCGCCCGGCGCCTGGCCAACCTCGACCCTCGGTTCCGCTCCACCGTCCTCGTCATCACCGATCCCCACCAGCCCATCGTCAGCTCCTACATCAACTCACTCTCCTCCTCCTCCTCCTCCGGCGGCGGCGGCCTCCGCTTCGTCCACCTCCCTATGGCCGATCTGCCTCGTCCGGGCGAGTACCAGTCCACCCTGGCTCACATCTCTCTGCACATCGCCAACCACGCGCCTCTCGTCAAGGAAGCTCTGCTCGAGCTCCGGTCAACGGGGGCCCGGGTCGTCGCCCTGTTTCTGGACATGTTCGCCATGCCCATGGCGACGTGGCTCGCGAGCTGGGCATCCCGCACTACCTCTTCTTCTCCTCCCCGGCGAGCTTTCTCGGGTTCACGCTGTACCTGCTGGACCCTGAAGCTAGGGAGGCGATCGAGTCGGAGGACATGACCATCGACTTGCCCGTCCCGAGTTTCGTCAGCTCGCTCCCCAAGCGAGTCTTGCCCTCTTCCGTTCTCAACGGGGAGGATGCGCTCGCCTGGTGGTTAGCCCATGCGGGGAGGTATGGCGGGACCGAGGGGATCGTCGTGAATACTTTCGAGGAGATCGAGGAGCATGCGCTCCGGGCGCTCCGGGCGAGCGTGTCGTCTCCGGTGTATCCGGTCGGACCGGTCATAGACCTCGATGGACCGGTCAAGTGGCACCCGCAAAGGGCCGAGCAAGAAGCCATCGTGCAGTGGCTCGATAAGCAGCCGCCTGCGTCGGTGGTGTTTTTGTGCTTCGGGAGCATGGGGAGCCTCAGCACGCCTCAGGTGAAAGAGATAGCGGACGGGCTCGAGCGGGCGGGGTTCCGGTTCCTATGGTCGTTACGCGAGCCACCGAGGGGCAAATTGGACCTTCCGACTGACTATGCGAATGTCGATCAAGCATTGCCGGAAGGGTTCCTGGACCGGACGGCTGAGACCGGCTTGGTTTGCGGGTGGGTTCCGCAAGTAACCATCCTGGCGCATAAGGCTATTGGTGGGTTCGTCTCGCACTGTGGGTGGAACTCCATATTAGAGAGCCTGTGGTACGGCGTACCGACGGCCACGTGGCCCATCTATTCGGAGCAGCAGATGAACGCGTTTCAGATGGTGGCGGAGCTGGGATTGGCGGTGGAGATTAGGTTGGATTACAGGGAGGGGAGCGCATTGGTGTCGGCCGAGGAGTTGGCGAGAGGGCTGAGGCATTTGATGGACGGTGATGGCGAGGTGAGGAGCGAGGTGAAGGAGATGAGGGATAAGAGCCGGATGGCCGTGACGGAACATGGGTCATCACATGCATCGATGAGGCGTTTGGTTCAGCAGCTGGTGGTTGGATTGGATTTGGATGATGATCAAGAAACGAAGTTACCAATCATCTGATGAATCTCCACCCGTTACCGACGATTCAAAATGCATGTATTCGGTACTCGTCATTTTCGTCATTTGCCGGTTCTCCAGAATATCGCCGGCTTACTTGTGTTGCCACGAGAGCAATGATTAATAAAAACAACTCAGGACTATGCATGTCAAACTTTCTGTCACGGAAACATTACTGTTCTTGAAATGCTGGGCAAACACTTGCCCATGAAAATGAAGAACAAATCGCATCGAATGCTGAATGCAAGGCAGGTTTCGTCGACCGTGTTCTGAGGATGGAATTGAGCCAAAACTTGAATATATTACTGCATAAGAAGAAGCCTTTGCAGGATATCCATTTGACATTGGCAGTCTACAAATGCTCCATCAGCCGTCCTCGACGATAACATTGTAGACACGAAGTAATCACACGAAGAATGACAAAACCTACGTGTATGTATTGGAGTGCTCTTTGATCAATGAAAAAATTTAGAATACAGAAACAAAAGTATATTCTGATACACTATTATACAGCTATGATCAACAGAATTCCCGCACCGGTACTTCTCTTTCGAAATCCCAGACTCCAGAGAGAATCTGAAATGAGAAATCACCGAGCATCTAACATACACCTGGGTGGGATTACTCAGTCACGAGCAAGCCCACTGGTCAAAAAATCTCTAGCAGATCGAAATTCCCGGGCCCATAGAACGGAGGGCGTGCTTCCGTTCCTCATGTAAGAAAGCATAGGCTCGTCATGTTGACACACAAAAACCATGCAGCAGAGTGAAGAGTAACTTGCAAAATCATCTCTCTCAAGATTGACTGACATATAGTACAGGGACGAGCCCAGCCATTTTCCCATCCCGTCCTGGGCGCTTTTTCTTGACCTGCAGGAAGAGTAGAACGGAAATTTGAATGGATAGGAATAAATCCCGATACTTCCAGTTAACAGGAAAGACGATTAGTTCTGAAAAGGAGATGGATCATCCCGAAAATTTGGTCTACTAAAATATCAGATAAATGAAGCATCATATAGCATAGTTATATAGATCATGGTAGCAACAAAGTTAGATTCTGTAGATTATATAGGTGATCCAATTGAAAAGAATGTCAGAAAGTTAAAAAAAACTGGGTGTACTTACATAAAACCAGCCATCGACTTCATACTCAATTTCTACCTCTTCGCCTGCTGTCAAATTTAACTGCAAGAAATATCACAAATAGTCACAAACATGTCTCTTAGACAAGCTGATATTTGTAATTCATGAGAGCTTGAAGTAAATGTTCCGTAAAAAAGGGTGGGCTATAGATGAGGCTAAATCAACTGTCTAATGTAATTCGAGATACCAGAAGACTGAGAAAAAGCTAGACAATTGCTTCCAGAATTTGTTACTACATTCTACCAAAGTAACAGATCTCGAGATTCCCTATCAAAGTAGAAGCGTAGAAGTTGTGCACAATTGGTATTTTGGAAGTTTGAACATTCAGTAATCAATTGCCAGTTATTTTTCTGCTCAGTGAATAACCTCATCATCTCCCCCAGCGGTGAAGTCATATAGAGCTGTTCCAAATTGTGAATTCCCAGATGAAGTCCTGTCATCTTCCTGGGAACCAAAACTTTGGGAGCCACGCCCAGCCAAAGGATTCTCAAATGATTCATACCGCCGCATAACAGATGATTCGTATGACGGAGGCTCTTCCCTAATCTGGGGGAAAAAGGTTAAAGTCACTTGGTCAGCCAGATTAGAGCGCCAATAACTAGCCAAACAGAAAAAGGCAGATAGAAAGAATATCATTGCGGGATATTGAGAACTAACCGGAGAGCTTACACCCTCGTATATTGAGGGACCACCAACAGGCATGCTGCTAAACCTGCTTGTTCCAGACCTCTCCTGTTCATTGTCATTACAAGGTTTCCAAGTTAGCTTCACAGTAGCACACAAACACTAGCTCTTTTCTCTTTCTTCATTTTTTTGCTTTGTGGAAAAAACCTTATATCATTTTTTCCTTCTGATTTTGTTTTCTCAGGGAAGGGGAAAAAGAAAAAGATGATTAAGAGATTAAAAAGAAAGCAGCTTCAACAAGCAACACATTCTCACAGATAAACATTTAGATCGCTATAGACAAACTAAATGGCATAACATGCACACCATTACCTGTGAAGAACCATAAGATGGTTTGGAACTGAACAACGAAGGATAGTTCATTCCACTGAAGTGGGATGATATTGAAGTTTCAATCGATCCTGTCGACTCTGGGGAAGATGCACCAGATGATCTTGCATCATCTTCCTGCATATAATTCATGACAGATACGGCAAATTAGCTTAAGGCATGCATGCAGCCTCCCTCAGACACTACTATTGCAATCATTGAACAGTTTAGCATAGCTCACATCAACTTCTGGAGTTTCCAAGAGCGTCTTCGCCCACATATCATCATAACTCACTGAAGCCCGAGAAAAGATGTTCTCCTCCTCAACATCGGGAGCATCAGTTCCAGCACCAGCAAGGAATTCATTAACCTGAAAAAAGAAAATTGGTTCACTATATACAGGGACCTCGAACAATGTCCTGACCATATAATATTCAGCATGACACTTAAGTTGATGTCTGAACACACTACATAATGCCTAATTATTACACAACCTAGCGAGGGAACACTTATTGAAGAAAACAGAATGCACAAGGAGAGACGGGAATTAGAAATCTCCAAGGTATCCAGCACCATTAATCAAAGGTGCATTACAAGGTCAACAGGGCTATTGAATTTTAAAGAAATGAGATTAAAAAAAGGGAAATGCAGAATTATCTGAAAACTAAAGTGTCTACATACAGACAATCTCCTTCTACATGAAAGGATAATCCACCATATTATCTTAAAATCACAATTAGACCTCCAGAACATGTATGCAGATATATCTTTTAGTTACATGGAACCGGAGAAGGGAATAGACTCAAACCAGACCTCTTGCTCAGTAAAAGTAAACCTCCTAATCACGTCCATGATTGACCTATTAGTGACTTTTTAACAAGGCAAAAGAGGGGACAAGAAAAATGACATCAGCAAATGAGAAGTTCTAAAGAGTTCCAAAGGAAAGTAATCCCCCAAAAAAAATCAATAAAAACAATAGTCATTCCAGGCACACGTGCAGATAGTCTAAGAGAGATCAGCAGATTAATGATCACAAGTTTTAGCTTTCAGTTTAAGCCGGAATAGAAGTAAGGCTTCCTCCTCAGAATTAGAGGAACGATTTCAAAGGAAATATAGCAGTTGTTCTCTCTTTTAAGGATAAAAAGTAATATATGGACAGAAACAAATATGCCATCCTAGACAAACCAAACTACATACCCTGCTCATAGCTGGCGCATTTTTACCCCACAAGCCATCATCACCAAGGTTTGTGGCCCAAGCATTTACTAGGTCATCGTCAAGTGTCTCTGGCTCAGCAGGAGTTGGTTTGGAATTATATATTAGATCTGATATTCCAGTGGCGACAGCTGGATCACTCAAACCAGTCGATGCACTTATATTATGCTTCGTCCGGTACACGTCAATAAGTTTTGAACTGTCATAAGATTCAGGGCAGAAAAGTGCAAGGAAGAATGAGTCGTAACAATATGTAAACTTTAATAATTTTATTCACAAAAATGAGAATAAAACAAATCTAATTAGACATTGCTCATAAATCTCCCATCAGATATGAAGCTTTTCTTAGTAACTGAAAAATCAATCCACTCACTTAACCTAGTTCAACCTCACTACTGATTAAAAGGACTTCCGCCGTCTTGGTGAAACCATTCATTAGTAGCAGAACTAAAGATTCTCAAACCCAAAGGGCTCTCAAATATCCAGTCTCAGTGAAGATTATAATTCAGCTGAAGGATTCTTCTTTTCCCTGAATGATTTCCAAAATTACAGCAAATCTCGGACGAAAGAATAAGAGAACTGGAACTTCAGAAGAGTAAATTAAATTTAGGTTTTGAAACTCGGAAACTTTGCTACTAATTTGAGCAATTGATATTGACAAGAGATCACTGTTTAAATTGATATTGATGAAGCTAATCCTTTGGAGGAAAAACTTCACCAGTCTGATTAGCTCTCAGCTCTGGCTGATGTCACGGTAAGTACAAAGTTAACAAAATAAGTCCCCAAGATTAAGCTTGTGCTGAACATCAGTACAGAAGCTTAAGAATGGATTGTGAAGTGCCAAAACTTGATAAAGGTACAAAACATTATCTTGAGATATGTCTCTTACAAGCTTCACCAATGATCCCACTCCAAGAACATAATAATCAACAAATCCTATGGTATAAAAACCAAGGCTAGAACAATAAGGCATACTGACCCATGCAATTCAAACAAGTAATTTAATCAGAGGGAACCATCACTGCATAACTAAGTTTTGTGGAAGTTACATCTGCATTTTCATGAGAAACACCTCATAATATTAATCTTGATCAGATGATTTCTCTTAGACCGTGCACTATACTTTGTACAATTTTTTTGAAGTACATAGGGCTATGAGATTCAAAAACCTAGGGCCATCAAACTTTTAATTACACGAATGGATTTATATGGTCATGAACTCCCAGGGTTTACTTCAGAAACAACAAGGCCACTGCAATCATTGTTTGATGAAAAGCTATTTCGGAATGAAAATGATTGAACACAACGTTTCTTGCCCATCCTTTTTTCCTTGAGTAATCTACCTACATTGTTCTGCACTCTTTAGCATAAAATCTGCACAAAAAATGACTGAGTGTTTAATACAATTGTACCTTATTGGGCCCAAAGGTAGATACTTTGCTCTCGGAACATAACAGAACAGTGAAACCTGATCTAACAACCTCTCATGTGTTTCATATAGCTTCTTCAATTCTTCATCTGTCCATTCCTTCTTTGCATTATCATGGTGACGTATGTCCCTGAGTATCCAAATAGGAAACATTCTCAGGATTTCTGAAACGAGAAACATAGACACAAAAAAATACACGAACGAAACTTACTTAATCAGCTCATCTTGTGCCATATACATTTCATCAAGAACCTTTAACATTGGACTTATTAAAACTCCGAGACCAGTACCACTGGCACCTTGATCTTCACCATTACTGACATGCATCTCTGAAATTTGAGACTGCATACCACCCTGAGCTAAGGCATGCAAGAATTCATATATCTGTAGTCTAAATGGCTCGCCAGATCTGATTGCCATGGTAGTGAGAGCTTGGGCAGCAATAATGCGAACCTAGAGTTTTAATAGGAAACTTAGCTTTATAAGGGAAAGAAGAAATATACCTAAGAGCAAAAGTAAACAAATTTTACAGCTACCGAACTCATGGGAATACATTTGTTGTTTGCCAAATAAATACACACGCAAAGACTTGATGCTTGATAGCTAGTGGCGAAGAGACAACCTGATATTCCTACTTGCCTGTAGAGTTGGGCAAATGAATTTTCAAATTTTCAGAAATTTCTGGAAAATCAGCTCTGTAATATTCTCATCATAAAAATCTCCATCAAATACCTAATAAGAAAAATTCTTCAAAATTGTCTCCTTTTCACACACAAACGTAACATAGAGCAGAACTTGGTTTCACATGAACGCCCTTTGGAATAAAATAGCAGGAAAAATAACCCGAGGCATGATAATAGAGTGCTTTCTATGACTAATAGAAGGATGACAGTGTGTATCTTAGAGAAGTTGTTATTAAAAAGTGCACCTAAAGACACAGGAGCTAAGAACTTGCACAACATCCTAGCCAAAGCATTTCAAAGTTCAAGGGAAAAAAAAAATGGAAATCCCCAATATCTCTGGATAAGAACAGCATTGTTCTGAAACCATATCTAATCTATTATATGGACAGCACCTTTGAAACTTAGAATACATGGATTTCAGTGCATAATTGTGAGAAAATTTCCTAACAGAGTAAAGTAGACTGCCTGTAGTCTTTAGCGATATAGGATAGTTGCAGAAGAGAGAGTGCACCATCTGTTATCGCAAATTTTTTGCATGACTTAGAGAGTGTGACAGGATAAATAGGTCTTCTGCTGAGTGCAGTCAAGGTGAAAATATTACCTTTCTTATTTACAGACAACATTCCACATGTTCTAATGCAGAAGAAGAATTACAAATACATCTTCAATGACCTTAACTTTCTTTAAAGTTGGAAATTTAAACTAAGTTTCAGGGGTTTGGTCGTGTTATTATACAGAGGAGTAACCAAGCACATAATAACTCATACCTCCCAGCTGCCACTAAAAGCACATCTCTGCAGTCGAGTTAAGGCACCAGCTAAAGTAGGATTACGAGAACTAGCAGCTGCAACCATTTTATCTGCATCCAACATCATCAAGGCAGTACCAGGAGGAGTTGCAGATTCCCAGGCATATTCAGAAGCAGCATAGTTTGCATTTTCTCCAAGGAACCAAACCTGCTCAGATATATATTCAATCATAAGGAGAAATACATTAATGTCAAAATCCAGATCAACCAAAAACTGAACCAGAGTTTCCAAAATTTTTTAAACAGGAAAATGAAAATCTTACTGCTGCTTGGACAAGCCTCTGTAGTGCAAGAGCTGACTTTGGATCGGACGCAGACACAGTATCAACTGAGGTAAGACCCAACATAGACCCTGGTTGAGGTGGTGGTAAATCAAGAACAACAGTAACTGCTTCCAAAGCAGTGTGCTTCCCATCAGGACCAGCTCCAACAAGACATGTCTGATAAGAGGGGAAAAATACATTAGTATGTGTTAATGCAGATGATATCACCAATAGCGACAGACAAGCAGGTGAAAATGGATCATCAGCACCTAAAGACTAGTAATTTAGTTCACTTCACAATGCAGATTAAGATGTGAAAACAAGAAATATATAGGACTGGACAAGCGAGACAAGAAAGACAACAAATAGGTCACAAAACACAGAGAGAGAGAGAGAGAGAGAGAGAGAGAGAGAGGGATAACAGGCAAAAGTTGAGCTCCAAGAACGGAAAAAAAAAAAAAAGCAGACATAAATAGGTGCAATCTTTGCCATAGGTGACTGTGCAGATACAAATGGTAACAGGTGGCATATATGTACGAAAACAAGTAGATTGGTAACTTAAAATGTAAAAAGCAAGCATTTGCCCATGTAAATACAAGCCTAAGTTTTAGCTGTTGAGAGTTATTTTAGCCAGAAGGAGGGGCAAAATAGGGTATGACCAACTGCAAAGGTACACAATATTATCAGAAAACAACAATAAATTTATTGGTCAGACAACATACTTTCCACAGTAATTGTAAGACATCAGCGTCTATCTTCCCAGGTACTTTCGTTGCGAATATCCTGCAATTTCAAGAAGAGTAACAGCCATATCTGGAGTAGCCTGAACAACAATAGCCCATACATAGATGACTAACATTATCAAAGAAAGGACAAGCTACTATAGGGAACAAAAACACACTGTAAAAATTGGAAGATCGGGAACACAGGAGATATAATGGAAGCAGGCACATTGAATTCAATTGACAACTAGTTCAAACAATCTCACACAGAGTATAATAGATCTTCAGCAACTAGCCTTTTTATTATCAATAGATACTTTTCCCCCTTAATCAACATCTTCAGTTGCTCTCCACAATAAATGGAACAGAAGACAAAACAATGGGAAGTAGAAGACACCACCTTCAATGGACCTCGTTTGTTTCAAGGTTGTGGGTTACTGAAGAACCACTATTCACATTAAATAGTTTATTAGAATTAGTACAGTTTTGTATGGGGGTAATACCCCCTTGGTAACTTTCTCAAGAAATTTTTTCACTCTGCTTGCCGGGGGGGGAGGGGAATCAGCCTACCTACTGCACGGAAACAAAAGTCTGTTCCAAACAAGAACCAATGAAAATGCTAGGGGCCATAAGAAATCTGAATTAGGTGGATCATGGATATAAACGCAGCGGTACATCAAGACTTACACCCACTGGTCACAGCCATGCTTTTTCATGTAAGCCATTATGACAATTAGGAGAGTCACATACCTTAAAACGAGCATGCAAAGTGAGCAAGATGTCATTCAGAAGTGGTGCAGGCCAAGATGGATCAGAAAGTTCTGATGCAATAATAGATCCTAGTTCTTCAAAAGATTCATATGGACTTTGCATCCAGATCAATGCTTTGATCACCATTGCTCGGATGTAAACACACTCGCATGCCACTGTTGTCCTCACCACTTCCATCAATGAAGCCAAGAGACTAGCTATTGTATCCTTGCTACCTGGCCCATTAGATATAGAAGAGGTTCTCCGACTACCTATATCAAATAATGACAATAATGTTCAGTGAAATAATTAATCCAAATCATCTGAAAGATAATCCAGAAGATTGAAGCCAATATTGCCAATAGCATGTTAAGGAACTAAGCCACTGAAAACCACACGGGTTCTTTAGCATCCAGATGAACAAAGAGACCTAAGGGTCATGTAGAAAATAATGATGAAGAACAAAAAAGAACTGAAATGTACTTAACCTCCCGAAAATGGATTTTCATTATCTGGATCGACTGATTCTACACTTTCAGCAAATGTGTTGACCTGAACACTTTCATCAATATCCTGTAAGCCTAAAGCAAACGCAGCAGCTCTACTCTTCCCCATTTCCTGCACCACTCTAGCAGCAGCATGAAGTACTGGCCTAGAGAAGCTACGAAAAGAACTCTCCAACCTGAGAGAAACACAAGGACCAAAAAAAAGCTGGATGACTCAAATTTTTGTATCAAAAACACAATATAGACCACAATTAATTTGATTAGACATCAGATGAACAAAACATGAGTTAGCTATACTGAAGATCCACCAAGTCAGAAAATAAAGGAAAACAAGGCCTCTCACCTTCTCATTACTAATTTAATAAGGGGTTGAGGGCGCTTAGTCTTTTGAGATTTGTCTTTACTTGGCTTTGGGGGAAGAGCGTCTTTTGATTCAGCACTAGAGTCCTTAGATGACACAGAAGGTGCTTCCGGTATCTTGAGGATCTCCCTAGTTAAACGATACCAACCTGCAGCTCTTTCCTCAGGCCTGCACAAACAGGGATAGTAAACATATCCTGGTCAAAAAAATAAGAATAAGCATAGGAAGAAACAGGTATAACTTTTGCATGGTGTAATTGGGGGGGATATGAAGAAACAAATGTTCGTAAGAATATAAACAAACCTCTCTGTGTTGTCATATTTTCCTAAAATACATAAGATTGCCTCAAAGCATACTCTTTCACTTGGGTCTAGTAGAAGCTGATAGAGCACAGAGTTGAACTGAGATTTGATATCGGGCCGCTCTGCAGCAAAAAAATTTCAATGACCAAGTCAATCTTCATTCTCATGGGCATATAAAAATAATGATATGATTTATCAATAAACTCACCATCCAGTGCTCGAGCCCTGGAAATGCTGTGACATAATCTGGCTAGTGAAACTCTTGCAAGAACATCATGTAAATGCAAAACATCCTGCAAGGCACCTGATCCACATAAAAGCAAACATCTTAGCAGCATAAAAGTGAAAATGCTGTCCCCTTAATGACAAAGATCCATCAGTAGATCAGCCGCAGCGTGCAATGTAATAATAGCAAAGATGAGATAACAGTTTGTGGATAAGTGCAGATATATCTGCCTCTAGAACCCAACAGATTGTTCAAAATAATTTGTGCCAAACAAAAAGACACCCATGAAAACTCCCTCTCTTCCTAATAAGGCAAGAAAAGGCAGTGTGGGTGAAGAGGATTAAGCACCAGCCTACTTGGTTGATTGGAAAAGATCTTCTGAAATGAAAACAATTTTTCTTGCATCATAGCAAACTTAGAGATTGATTATTTTTTTCTTTTCTTACAGTAAGAAGCTAAATACATTGGAAAGAAGAAGATAAAATCTCAGATAAGTGTCAAATAACAGGTTACTAATTCAACTTCTCAGGGGGAACATGACTTTCAAGGTGGGAAGAATAACTTCAAAGCAGAGTCAGAACAAGCTACAAGTACAGAGGACACTGTGAGAGAGAGAGAGAGAGAGAGAGAGAGAGGGACGGAGGGGATGTACCTCCAGGTGCTACAAGCTTTCCTGCAGAAAGATTGTGTAAGAAGCATTAGACAGAAGAATTACCTCCGCTATCAATATAACTTCCAATCAGCAAGGACAAATAAGAATTCAAACAATACTAAGCAAAAGAATTGTATGAGTATTCTCAATTCACCTAATGCCATTGCAACTCCATAAGGATCTCTTGTAGCTAGCTCACAGATGATTTCCAAAGAATGCCTCACAGCAACAGGATCAGCAAAGGAAACACTGCAACAAAAGATGAAAAATAGGTTTATGTATATCGTAAAGTAGCATTTAATCTAATAAACTACGCATCTTCACTTTTCTGAACATCGAATCCTGAGAAACATTACTATCCTAATTGACTTAACACATTCCAATGGCAAACTAATGGAGGAAAACCAAACTAGTGCATGTAACTTCCTTAACAGAATAAAAGCAGCAATAAACCTTAGTATCAAGATCACATGTGTACCATCCCAAAAAAAAAAAAAAAACAAGATAGCCATTAACAGAGAACAGAGTATGTATTTACAGTAAAGATACAGCAGTGACTAGAATAAGCTAAGCACAATTAATACAGTGCACTAGTATTGAAGACCCTTTCACTAATTTACCACAATTGCACAAGAATAAATGTAATATATGCTTTAATTTGCAGCATCAGCCTCAAAAGCACCCTGCCATAAAGATGGCCATTCTTTTACATGACACTAAAGCATGATTTGAACATGCAAATTCACTTAGAAAATCAGGAAAACGAGAGGACAATTTGAAACTGAAAGAGTTGACTGGTCTTTCACCCATCGTTAATTAAAAAAAACTTGTAATGATGTTAAAATATATTGGCCCTAATATGAAATGACATGAATAACCAACATGAATTTGATGAAATGATCCGACACGAATTATCAGCCCTACTAGCTTTTCCTTCTTTATTCACCAAAGAATTCCCTCTTTTTTTGTCTTGAAAGACTTAATTTCTATTCCAAATAGATTTCTGACAAATATAACTATAATCTAGCTGTCACTCTAGAAAAACCCAAACTCATACAACCTAAAAAAATACGTTCTGAGTCTCCAATTAATTGTTCCAAAAACATCAAGAAATGGTTCTAAACTGAATAGTACAAATCTTCACTGTCATTCCAATAGGTTCTGCCACATACCAGTACAGATTGACAAATGCCTGATAATAAAAATTGTCAAATATACATGCTACAGCAGAGTATTTGTCACGAAAAGATATCTGAATACCCAGATAAACCAAATCTTACCCCTGAACCGAGCGATGAAGAAATGCTGGATTCCCAGGATCAAGGGGGAGTCTTCTCAAAGCACTCATAGCAGCATATTGCAGATTACTCCGGATGATAGACTGATAGTCCATATATTAGAAAATCAAGAGATCAGCAACATAACTTGCCAAAAGTAAAAAACCAAGGTTCAATGGGCATTTACAGGGACATTAAAATTGGAATAGCAAAAGAAGGGAATAAGAAAATGGTCAATGAAAGATGATCACAAAACTAACAAAGAAAGTCATGAATGATCTACTGAAGCTGATAATTTACCTCCTTATCACCACCTTTTGTCCCAAATACACCTTTCTTACGTTTCTGGTTAGCATCTGCAACCTGAAACCATATACATGTGGAAAAAAATTATAACCAGATCACTTAAGTCAGCTATGAACCAAAGCAGCAAAACCATTCCAACACGTCTAGAATGTACCAATTCAGAATGCATGCGACAATGTTGAATTATTAGTAAGAGTTGAAAACTCCAAAGTTCAACCTTTAAACCACATCTAACTAAAATAAAAACTGTTCTTGAAAATACAAAGCTGCTGCTTATGATCCACAGAGCCATCTAACACTAAGGAAAGAAAAAAGTACTCTTTTTTTCTTTGGGTTAAGTGGGAAAAGAGTACTTATTTAAGAACTTCAAACTCCAACTCCATCCAAGCTCTGAGAAACATTGGGAATTCCTCCCTAAAGTATGAAAGAAGGAAGCTCAAACAACAGCATCACAAGTTAAGCATTCTAGGCATTTTTCCAGCTAATTTGTTCATACAGATGTCATAGCCTTACATATCAAGGGTGTCTAGAATTCCTCCTCTCCCTTATCTTTATAAGCTCCAGAACATATTCTTCTCCCTATTCCCCAGGCCAGTGATGTCACCTAGAAATCCAAACCAAGAGGAATGTGTCATCTGGTGCTAACGAGTGACACCTAGACCTAGACTTTCTTTTTCTTCCTAATGAGAGATATCAAACCTTAGTAGCAATCTACCTATATTTACACTACCTAAAGCTAGCGAACTTCATCAACAAGCTAATTTAAGTCCACTTCCTCACATGTGCCAAACAGGCAAAACATCCCTCAAGTTCATAGACTTCAAATTGTTCATCTGCGAGGGAGCATAATATCAACCTTCACATGATACTCTTTATCCTCCCACAAACAAAATGTAGTATTACACTAGAGACTAAACAATGATTCTAATAACTTTTTTATTCTCTAAATAATTTTTCTGATCTATCATGATGGTGCAACTTGTCAGGGAAAAGGGTAAGATGTCACAAGTACAACCTTCTTAAAACAGAAATGCCACAACTTACAAAGGGAATACAAGAAAAATGCTTAAAATTTGATAACCATAAAGATCATCCAAATATGTTTAATCAACTTGAAAAGATAGAAACACAAGAAAGGATTCAAAAATTCAGTCAGAACCAGGCAGATGTTTTTAAAGGGGCAGTAAGTTAGCCAAAAGTGAACCATATCAAACAATTAAAAGGTTATTGGAGGTAGAAAAACATTACCATGGAAACACAATCTACATAAAAATTTCTGAGGAAAGCATAATTGAAAATCATATATTGACACCAGACTGACCTTATCGAGAATATCAAACACGATTCCGTACAGGTGGGACAAAATCTCTGTGTTGCTTGAAGGAGCATATGTAAGGGCCTTCAAAGCTTGCAGCCTCCTTGCATGATCTTCAAAAGATATGGCAAAAAGTCAAACATTATCTCAACCATCAGAATTCAAATCATATATACACTGTGACAAGTGAAGCGAGCAACACAGCAAAAAATATGGTTTCAGGAAAGCCATTCGTCATGTAACTGAAAATATATATCGCAGGTTCCCAAACAATTATTTTCCCACGCATTATAATTAGCTTCCCTCTGGCATAATTTTCAATGGATCAGAAAGCAATCTGCAATGTGTGTGTGTGTGTGTGTGTGTGTGTATCAAGCTACACAAAGACCATCCATAATAGAGTTAGTTCACAACAATCCAAAGTCCATGTTCAAATGCTATAAGCAAATTCTGAGGGACCATCATTGCATTAGTAAATAGAACAAAATAGGCTTTCCCTCTTATATGAGCATTCTTAGAGAATCCCACATTGCTTAGGGTTTCAATGGGCCTTATATTCATACAGTCCCCCTCCACCTTTTAACTTAAGTTTTTAGGTTGAACTTTCACACATAATGCTGGAACCAGGTTTCGCCCCAATTGACTCCAAATGTGTGGCCCCGGTTTGTTGATCCCACACGTATTGCTCTCAGTCCAGTTTGCACGTAAGAGAAGCTGATACAGAATCCCACATTGATTGTCTATGTGGTTTCGATCTCCCTCCACCTATTAACTTAGGTAGGATATTCTAACATGCACTATTTGCAGTAAATAAATATCACCACAAAAGTTTCAATTTCATGGGCTTTCTAAAGATGATCCTGAGAAAGAAGAATGTCATACTAGAAGCGGTAGAAGCGGAAGAAGTACGTTATGCAAGTAGAGATGGCAGGATGACTGAAAAAGATTACTCTAGATAGAGCCTCAAAGTACGGGGAAATAAAATGAAACCATGCAGAGTTACACATGAAGGTAAAAAGTTATTTACATTCCACATCTACAATAGCGGCCTCTGTGATGAGCTGTTTTACTACTCGCGGTACAACGTCAGCTCGAGTCACTCCTCCAACAGCATCCATGTCAGCGAGGGCATCCCAATTAGGAGTCGGAATCCCACCTCCAGGATTTGAACCTTGAGTACCCGTGTCGGATAAAATCCTAGCCAAGTAATAGTATACATAACGAAGGACATTCCTATCCTCACATTGCTGACTGAGCTGCCGTAGGAATAGAGGCATTAATTGGCATGAAAAACTCATGTAACGATGAATATGATACACAACGTGAATAAAAGTAAACCAGTCCAGACAAGAGAATAACATTTTAACTGAAATAAACTTAACCTTTGCAAAGCAAAAAATCCAAAATTGTTGTGCTAAAATAATTAGGCAAATAAGCAAACCAAATAGATAACGATAAAGACCAACTAGAGTTTAGTAAAATGAAGAAGCGGAGCATTCCCCCCCAAAAAAAAAAAAAAAAAGAATAAATAAAATAACTCCCAACCATAAAAAGAGAATAAAAACTACAAAGTTCAAGCAGAAACATACCATGAGAAGAGATGGAGCTAAAGACGGATCAACTGAGTTGTACACAGCCAGTTTGGGAAACACATGATGCACTAGCTGCTTTATAGAACTTTTCTGTCAACACAAGACAAACGACACAACTCAGGAAATTTCAAACAGAGCGACAAGAAATGGAAAACCAAAATTTAGACTTAGGGAAAGCCTTACCTGATCATATGTTGCAGCTAGTTCATGAATACTCCTAGCAAGTTGAGAATAGGAGACGGGCTGTAAATATTTAGAGCAAAGAACAGGACATCAATTATCAATTTCTAACATTAAAGCACATATCTCCACGTAAACAAGACTTTCACCTCACTCATGTATGCTTAGGCCAGCAAAGATGCATGTTAGCTGCTATGTCAGTAGCCATCAAACTAATAAATGACAAAACACGAAGGAATACTATAATCAATAATGTGGGTTGCAAGTTTTGGCCAGGAGATCCAAAGAGAAATCATTATAGAATTATAGCATAAACAAGGCAAATAACATGATGTTGTGGCAAGAGACGATAGACCATTCTGCAGTGAATGATGAGAGTGAAGGAATTTCTGATTTTTAATAGGAATGAAAACCCATTTTCCTACCCAACCACGGGCAGCGCAGTTGGTGTGCGTTCTCCCTTCCACCGGAGAGGTCGGGGGTTCGAGCCCTCTCGTTGCTAAAGTGTCTTAAGCGGGGGGTCCTGGTGTTGGGGTCCTAGGCTAGCCTCCCCCGAGGTTTTACGTCTAAATAGCGGCTTGCGGCGAGGCTTGATGGTGCCACTGGGCACCAGCGGGTCGTGTGACCCTGATTAGTGTAAGCAAAAGAGGGCTCCGACGGTTCCTCAGTTACCAAAAAAAAAAAAAAAACCATTTTCCTTATATAGACAACAATTTGCAACTTCAATTTTCCTTAAGAAAGAAGATGGGGCAAAACTCTTCTCAAGATGAAACCAAACAAAGGCACTTTATATTTACAGCATATATAGGCAACTGTTGAAGGAGACGAATCAAAAGCACCCCACTGTTCAGGGACATAAAATGATGAACCTAACAAGTGCCCAGCCAAAGACATTTATTGCCAATATAACCCTCTTTTCTATAGATCGTGGAAATTGAGTCTATCGTACCTTGGCATTCCACATGAGCAAAAGCCAAATGCTAGCAAATAATTTTATACAGAAGCAAACATAACCAGCCAGTCTCTCATCTCGAGTTTCCAGCTAGTGTGAGACACCACCAAGAAATATTTTGCCCTCAAATCAAGGCTCAACTCCATCCTACCATTTATCTGCACTGACTTCATTCTCTTTCATAGGACATTATACATATATGTAGCAGATGTTTTCCTCAAAAACTGAAGTTGTCATGAGATAGATCCATAATGTTAACCAAGCATATTTCCTGGCATTGCATCTTGGATGTAAGCCAGACCTTGTGGACAAAATACAGCATGTGCAACATAGTACAAAACTGAGAAGAAGAAGAGGAGGATAATGGGAAGATAGACACAATGACGATGAAAGGATGTGCCAATTTGAACTCTTGACCTGTATTCTTGCTCTTCTAAAAACTTAAGCAGCCACAAAACATGTCCACACTGATCATCAAGCAATTCCTTGGCAATATTAAAAGGGTTTAGAGTCTTATCAATCTGAAACCTTCCTAAGAAATGAAAAGGGCACATCTAACACTATACTAAGTACAATATGACATGGAAGGTTTCTTTTCTCACATACTTCATACATGACTATTCAAAAGGCTAAACTCTAATGGGCCTTGTGAGTCTTATGCACAGATCATGCAACAAAATCTGGTGCCACATGACAAGTTTCCCAATGATCTATACTTTCTACCATAACTTCACCATCGATTGCATCATATGCAATACATATGAATATATAAAGAAGGATCACCTAAGATATGTCTACCAAACTACTGCAATCACCGAATAAACTTATCCAAAAATGCACAGCCTTGTTTTTTAATACATCAAACAGTGAGATGGATCGTTTGTTTTGTTTGATCCAAACAATTAATAGCTAAGAGATACAAGTCCCTAGCCACACCTAAAAACATTCCACATCACCTCCTCTATTGAACTTCACTCTTTATTTACTAAATGAAGCCTTCCATATCTCCAATTTCAGAAATCAGCAGCACTCTGAGTTAACATGCGAACAAGTGCATTACACTTGTAGGATCCACAGAAGAATAAGCCTTCTCCATTTTGATGACAAATGAATTTCACTTCCATGCCACATTTTACATGGTTTCAAATCGACAGCCTCCTCTATTAAACATTCACTCTTCAATAGTTAAGCGTAGCCTTTCATCTATCTAAATTTGGAAATCAGCAGCATCCCGAGTCAATATCCGGACAAGTGCATTACACCTGTAGGATCCTCAAAAGAATAAAACTTCTCCATGTTGATAACAAATGAATATCACTTTACTCTAAATTTGCATGGAATCAAACCAATCAGTTCTTCCCTCTAAATTTGATCCAAGGGAACAATTAGCAATTTGCACAGCCTGCAATTGGACTTTCACGAGAAGAAACTCATATACCTACGTGGAAGAGTGATCTCAGACCTAATTAAAGCTCTAAAGGGAAAGGGAAACTTCTTTAACAGCATATATCAGCTGGCGATATTAACCATAACTCGACAGTTCAGACAGAACCCGTTCACTCCTTTATCGTCCATCAACAAGCACTCAACTGATGCACTCAAAACAGGAAGAGGACGTGAGAAAAAGGGCAATCTAAAGTCCACTAAAGGTAAGCTCAACTTGAAGTCAATCAAGGATCAAAGTAGTCGAGAAGCAAATCGATCGGAGCCGCGCCAAATGCAAATTGCACACGGAATCGGACACGAGTGGAGTAGCAGGATGGAACGACTAACCTTCTTCTTTTGCCTCTGGGGCATGATGTTGGTGCGGACGGGGCCGAGAGCAGCTTTAGCGGCGGAAATGGTGTCGCTCTGGATCTGCATGAGAGTGGTTTTCTTGGGCTTCTTCTCGTAGGCAGGCGCCACCGGCTTCCCCAGCGCCGTCGGCTGGGCCGCCGGAGCCGACGCCGCGGACGACGACGACGTCGTCGACGACGCGGTCGACGGATCAGCGGTTATGAGATCCATGAGCGTAGTCCCCGCCGAGTCCTACAAAAACCACAACAACAACAAGAAGCGGAAGGAGAAATTGAGATCGGGAATCCGGATGCCGGCGCGAATTCTGGATCACGCGAGGTGCTCGGCGGCGGATCTGAGGAGGAATTTACCGCCATTTCCGCGGAGGCAGGCGGCGGCGATCGGGGTAGGCGGGGAGGGCGATTCCTGCTGAGGGGCTCCGCTGATCGGCGCCGGCGGGGAGGAGAGGAGAGGAGAGGAGAGGTTCGACGTGGGAGCTGCCGAGGACGGAGAGGCGATGGAATAGGAGCGGATTCGAGCTTTCTCGCCGGAGAGCGGCGGTTGCGACGGAGGGGAGATGACGAAGGAGATCGCTCTGCCGGAGGCGGGAGGAGGTGGAGGAGGTTCTGTGTTGACGTTCGCTGCTTCAAAAATTCCTTTTTCCCGGTTGGGCTTGGGCTTAAGGGATTTGGGCCTTAAGCCCAAATCACTATGTACTCACGTTTGTACCTTTTTTCCAATATGAATCGGATTTTGATCCGATTGAAAATGATCTGATCCAAATTGATCAATTTAACCCGTGTGAACCTATAATATAGCGTTTCATACTTAATTCATATCCAACCCGACCCTTATTGCTGAAATACATATTTAATTCAATTTAAAAAAACTTATATCAAAATTGATATGAGAGTTCAGAACGAACGAAAATAAGATCGAATAAACGTAAAAAAAAGAGTTATAAAGGTATGTTAAACCTAAATTCTTTTTCTTTTTTTTTGTCGGTCCTACTCTACTCCTATTCTAACTCTCACTCTCAAACTCTTGCCCAGCCTCCTTGCAAGGTGTGAAAGTCAAAACTCACACTCGAAATTAAATCGTCCCCACCCCAATCCCGAAAATATGGGAATTCGAACCCCCACCTCCCCTTTTCATGTTAGAAGGGTGGCCCCAGCCCCAGTGGTTAACCTAAATTCATTTAACACCTATTATTTTGGACTTTAACATTATAAACCATATAATAACTCAACCCATCAAATATAGGTAAAAAAATGGGTTTATGACCTATTTTGACAAGTCTAGCTTTTACCAAAGAACGATTACACTGAATTCTTTTCCTTGTTTGGTTTAGAACCTTGTAGCATATTCATATTGAGTGTGTGATGAAAAGAGCTCCCGCGCTATAGGAAATGCTGGAACAGCGACTGAGATGGTGTCTAGGATGGTCCGGTTGAGTACGGAGGAGGCTGCTTCCATGCTTCTGCAGAACTTAATGTGATAAAACATACAAGACTGATGCCCCTGTGGGCTGCAGCCAGTGGTGTGGCTGGAATGGCGTCTGACTCCAGTATGCTCAGCGTTGCAGCGGCAATTCAAGTGCAGCCATATGCTTTTGCTCCCAAAAAGAAAAGCCAACGCCGGCTGAACAGCTTGTGCAGTCTAAGTGCCAGGAATTGGCGACAGGACAATTGCCAGAATAGATGACATCACTTGTTGAGTCTAATTAGATAGATGATGCTGCACTGTTGCTAAGGAAGGGCAGCTCCTTGCCGAAAATTTGAAACAAGAAAATGAAAAGATATAAAACAGATGGAAATTCGTCATATAATGGTCACAGGTATGAACCATGACAGGACCATTTATTTAGTATACAGGCGGAACAGTTCATTCATGTCCAGCAATTAGATTCCATCTGTCATTCTAAATATCCAAGTCTGTATGCATATGCAATGCATTATGCAATAGTACACACGGCACCGTTACAGAGCTTCGAACTTTAAGCAGCCGCTTCAGCAGCAGACGATACCATCTTAACGACATTGACAGGATCTCCAACCTTGATGACCTTGCCCTTCCCATCCTTGAGGAAGTCCTTTAGAACCATGTTCTGCCCCATGAAAACCTGCAAAGCCAGGCAAAGCAAGGTGACCTGTCTCTTCTGCGAAAGCTGGCAATAAAGGAATTTGAAAGTTCATGGGCCATTTACCTTTCCCTGCACCTTTCCAGTTAGGCGCAATACTTTATCCGAGCGGAACGTTGTTAGAGTTTCGTTAATCTCTGGCTTAGCTACAGCAGTCTCTTGATCAATCGTCGGTACCTGAATGCAAGTTTGTAGAATCTTCAAGACATGACACAGCAAGCGATGCACTCATTCAGTCATTGTATGCATCTAGCAAATACAAGACGACACCCTAGGTGCAAACATTGCTGCTGAACATGACATCTAAGTAATCGGTAGGAGGTGAAGTGAGTAGACAATTTGGGAGCTAGGCACCGGAACAAAAACGCTTAGCCATACAATTCAGTACAATATCTTGGGAAAGAGAAGAAAAACCTGACACGACCGGGAAAGATAGATGACTTGCTTGTGATGATTTAAAAGATAAAGACTTGCAGAGTCCTACAGTGTCCCTTGTTTTTCTCCATCACTTACATTGTCACCCTCGATACTAAGCCTAAATACAATCTGTAGTTCCTTGTACATTCTTCAGAGATACATCCGCACTTGTGGAGTTTATCGTCTTTTGGAGTTATGGTTTCTTGTGATGAGCAGATAGCTAACGGTGATCCTGCTAGCAGGGTTAGCTAACAGCTAGGAAGGCTCTTGGTGGTTGTATCACAAATCTAGAACATCATTCTCGTCGCACTTCAGCAAAGGCGATAGGTCGTGAAGAGGATCTACCATGATCTAGCTCACCATTAGCTATAACTAATGCATAAAGAGACTGGTCAAGAACATAGGATAGCCTTGTACCTTACAGCGGGAGCACAGCTTGACACCCTGGAAAGCGAACTTGTTAATCTTGATCTCTGTCCATAGGTCCTCGGAGAATGGTTCACAGCCATCAACCAAAATGCTGTTGCATACAACATAAAAGTCAACAACATGCTTGTCTCCTCCATTCAACCAATTGTCCAGAGACTTGGGACACTAGAATATTTTACATCATCTTTGATAATTGGCCTACAGTAAGTAGTAACAAAGAACTTTCCAATAATTACTTTGTTCTAAAACGATTAACTGGCACTGGCTCCTTGAGCAGATTATTGAGTGCATCCATTGATCCCTGCAAATGATAGCTGGTAAGATCTATGACTAGAATTCACCCAGGATTGAGGTCAACTTAAAATCATCATTCGCCAAGACTGACCTGAGATAACAGCAAGAATGGATATCCGTCAGAGAACATGACTTTATGTCCGTTAGCATATTGAGGATCCACAGGCCGAGTTTCTGATGCTGTATATACAACAAAATTGAACACAAATCACTTTCAATTAAGTACGGGGCATAGATCCAGATGCTAACAGGAGGAAATTTGCAGCAAGCTTGTTCTAATAAAAATATGTTGCAGAGTTCTGTTTTCTGAAATTACTTTATCCACCCCACCTGCATTGAAACGAACTAGTCGACCAGGTTTTCCAAGATAGTTCGAAAACCAGTTCGCTGCTTCCTGTCCTTCATCCCATGCAGAGCCGGACCATTCCCACACCGAGATGCCATCAGTAACCTCACGGGGGTTGCTCAAAGAAATCTTCAGCTCATTCATGCCAGGAGCCTTCAGTACTGAACATAAAAGATGCGCGATAAATCACGAATCTTTACCATATGAACTGATGGGACTAATTAATTTCTCCCAATCCCAATTTCAAATGGCGGAAATCGGATAATATCCACCAAAAAAAAAAAAATTTACCCATAAAAGAATTGGCAGTCGGTAGCCAACACTCGGAAAAGGCCTCATCAGGAAGCTTGACAGTCACCAGAGCAAGCTTGGGTTCAACTCTTTGAGTGTATGCCCTGCCTTTACTGTTCACGACTAACCATTGCCGGTCCCATCGAAATCCTGCATACGCAGCATCCCATCGATATCAAAGAAAAAGGAGTACTCAATGCCGGTTTGCTCCTGAATCGAGATTTCGTATTTCGATTAGTTCACTAGATTAAGTAAAGCAAAATTATCAAGAGCAGCAGCCGCCTATATTGACATTTTTTCTTGTTCTGACTTGGAATCAAGAACCCCACGCCCACATGAAGAAGATAAAAGAGAAGAAAGATCTTTCAGAACTAAACCCAGTTGATGGAAGAATCTTGTCGGCAAAGAGCAGTGTCTCTCGTGATCAACCAAAGGTCAGGGACTAGGCAGAGTTCCACTTCTAGGCAACATGACCGAAACTGTGAGACGATCCCAACAATCATCTATGGTTGAGTACAGTGAAACCCGCAGACTTCGGCTGATGTAGAGAAATCTCATCTCGTGCAAACCATCCATGAACACAATCAAGAAAGACGAAAGGAGTTGACAGCTGAAGATGAATACTGAGGTACCAGTGCCATGAAATTGAGTTTCTCCACCCAGAAGTGGACAGAGACAACGAACAGAGCGAGACGGCAGAGGAGTTCGCACCAGGGAAAGAATTCAAGAAGAGCGGGAAAGAAAGAGAAAGAAACGAACCGGTGGGGGTGAGGGGTGCCTGAGGGACGGAAATGCCGCGGCAGGACTTCACTGGGTACACGAAGATTGACGTGACCCTGGCTCTGGTCTTCTCCATCTCTGTCTCTCTGCCTCCCTCTCTGTCTCTCGGTTGCAGCAGCAGGAGAAGTGGAATTTGAACTTTTGAAGGAGCAGATGCTTCGTGGCTCCCAGGATAAATACAGCTCGGGGGGGAGTCAACTTCAGAGTCTTACCAACCACAGCGATGGAATCACGTTTTTCTTGGATGTCCTGTTAGGCGTTTCGTTTTCCATGTGGATATACCTTGGTCCAGCTATATCACAAGGTGAGAGTGCAAAACGAGTAAGTTTGATATCAAGTAAAGGCAAGAGAGGGTGCAATTATGAGATGGATAGAATTTAAATAAGTTGTAATCTTATTTAATATTTATATTATTTTGAGATTTATCGTTTGAAACTCATTTTTAATCCATTTTCTTAATATATACACATATAACAACTCAACCCAATAAAATATAGGTCATGAAATAGATTTATGATCAATTTTAATAGTCTCAACATACGAGTGTTTTTCTTCATATTCTATGTGTTTGTCTTGTGTCGAACTAGCGTCCAATACTCGATCCCTATCTTAAAATGATGCTCTGTCGTGGGAAAATCTGATCAGCACTCTAGCAATAGCCTAAAGAACATGGATTTTATCAAATAGATTTTCGGTGAATTGGGAAGAAATTACCACCTTGCCAGAAACCAACAACTAGGGGGGACCAAAAACCCTCCATACGACAGCACGTGAATCTTGAAAATGGCCTGTCGATTATTAGTAGGGGCAAAGGACACTGACTCTCAAGGCAGAACAAACAAGCACCGCTGTTCACTCCTGTACTAAAACAGGGAAAAGCTCAAATTTGGTATGCTGATCTTATTATGAGCATCTCTCATGGTATGGACGATCCAAAAACAGAGGGCGGGATGGTCCTCCCTTCTCACTTTACCGTAGTGGATCCTCCAGGATGACAAGGGATAAGCTGGAATCTGGAAAGTAAAGCACTCCCTTTCTACCGACTACCGAGCTGTATGAAAAAAAGAAGAGATGACGGAGCTTTACATAATATGCCACTTCTTTTAAATCCTAAATGAGTGCATGCTGTAGATATTTCGGGAGGCGGCCGACATTTCATGAGGGTATTTCAGCAGATGAGAAAGTATCTGCAATTCAGCTCCATGATGAACTGCTCATATGATACCACAACTTTGAATGAGAATTCACCCACATCAAACTTGGTGCTGAACTCTTTATAGGCAGCTGAGGGACAAGGCTGTCAAATAGCACATCTATTCATCGATGTGCCAAGTTTTGGTACCAGATGCTATACACTACCTTCTTCTTCCAATGCACTGCTCTGCACAACTATTGCACATCCATATCGCATTGGGGTTTTCAGTACCATCACCATCGAGATGGAGCTGAGAACTTAACACATTAATATATGAGACAGCCACTGTATACTACTTCCAGATTCCAGTTCCTCCACAGGTCTCGTAAAATGGGCATGAAAGCAAATAATCCCCGACTTGCAAGATTCATTTTGTATTTTAAAGTTACTGATGAGTTCACAATCTCGCATGTCAACAACGCATCCATCCAAAAGAAAAACAAAGTTCAATAATAAAAACTATGGCAATCCACTCACTTTTCTTTTGCCTAAAGGAATACAAGCTAAAACACGAAAATGAGGACAGTGGGGCTGATGAGTTTCCTGGATTGGGTTCCTCACTTGCCTTCCTTAGACATCCAGATATTCAGCAAGAGGAGAATCCCAGCCCCGCCATAACAGCAGTGACTCAAGTGCACGGTCATCTACTCAATCATCCTCTCTTTCCGGTGGTAGACCACATGGCAAGAGCATTTTCTACACAACAAATGACACCGGAAGAGAAAGAGTTCAGCACCAAGTTTGATTAAACAAAATGAAGCAACATGGTTCAGACTTTGAGGTTAATCATAGTGGTAAAAATATCAACAGAATAGCATTACGAGTATCAGGTAGACTTCAGAACAAAGTATGCCAATATATGCTCAGGATGATTATTGACCTCCACTGGATAACATCTAATTTGTCCTTTCAAGTCCATGAAGTAAGATGCACACTTGAACGGAAAGCCGTGCAGCACATCTATAAAACTATATGATGAAACTACCATACAAGGCTATTTTACTTCCATTTTTCACCAACCCAGCAAGAGGAACGGACACAAAGCATAACCAAAGCTCCCTCTTTAAAACTCCACCAACAAAAGAGAGCTCGAACAGCATTTGTTAAAACAAGAATGAAATTGCACCTAACTTATGGATCACCTGAAAAGGGTTAAACTGGATTATGATATTATCATGCCACTAGTGGGTATAACTCGCACTTTACAACTGACACAGCAATATCCACTTAGAATTGATGGGATCTATTGTACGGGTCAGATCAGCAAAAAATATACTGGAAATTAAGTAAGTTTCTCAAACCTAACTCCAATTGCAGTCTTCCTCACATCCTTTATCATTCACAACTAGTGACAACCTTAGCACAGAGAAAGAAGCAAAAAATTTAAAACACAATGAACGGCAAGAAGAAAAGTTGAATCAACTAAGTAAAACAAGATGCTCTCACATGCCTACGAAATCGGCTTAGAGTCTCATATCTCCAGAGTATCAAACAAATAATAATCCTATAGCCCACATACAATGTTGTCTCAACGGATCACAACCCACTAACTGACTATAGACATGTAGGCAACAAATCGTGCTGAAAACCAAACTTACGCTAAAACAAAAGGGAAATTATACCTAACTTATGGATCACCTGAAAAGGGTTAAAACTGAATTATGACATTATCATGCTGTTATTGGGTATAACTCACACCATACAACTGACACTGCGATATCCACTCAGATATTGATGGGACTTATTTTCATGGGTGATCAACAAAAAATATACTGGAAATTAAGTAGGTTTCTCAAACCTAACTCCAATTGCACTCGTCCTCACATTCTTTATCGTCCACAACTAGTGACAGACCTAGCATGGAAAAAGAAGCTTAAAATTTATAACACAATGAATGGCAAGAAGAAAAATTGAATCAACTAAGTAAAACAAGATGCTCCCACATGCCTATAAAATCAGCTCAGAGTCACATATCTCCTGAGTATTAAACAAAAATAATCCTATGGCCCACATACAATATTGTCCCAATGGATTACAACCCATTAACTGACTATAGATACTTAGGCAACAAATCGTGCTGAAAACCAAAAACTACACAGCATCAGTCAAACTACCATTGGTGTCCACATCACACAACAGAGGATGCCTAGCCTCAACTTACACTACCATCAACACCAGTTTATCAGGACTAGACTTGAGGAACAAAGACAAGTCGAGAAAAGATTAGGATTGCACTGATTAAGCACGATTCCATGATGGCAAAGATGAAACCTTTCAACTAAAATTGGACCCAGAAACCAAACCCTAGCCACTCTCCGCATCCCTTAAAGAATCATGCTTCTTCCATACCAAAAGACTCAATAATTCTACACTTATTGGGACTCACTTGGGTATGGAGGGAAAAACAAGAAACAGAATCACGACAAAAGACAAGTTGAAAAACGATTAGACTTAAGGAACAAAGACGAGTTGAAAAATGTTTCAGATTGCACTGATTAACCATGATCCCATGCCAACAAAGATGAAACCTTTCAACTAAAATTGAACCCAGAAATCAAACCCCAGCCACTCTCCACATCCCTTAAAGAATCATGCTTCTTCCATACCAAAAGACTCAACAATTCATCCACTTATTGACACTCACTTGGGTACGGAGGGAAAAACAAGAAACAGAATCACAACAGGTCAAGATCAAGCACCGATATAAGCAGAACAAACACAAGCAGCGAGAGCTAAGCGAACCTGCATAAAGTTGTAGCGCTCCCTGCCGATGGACTCGTTCTCAGCAATAGCAAAGTACGCCAGAATCGGGTAATGCCCGATGTAGGAAGCAAAGCTGTCCCGCTGGATGTTCACAGCCCACTCACTGAAACCACCCACCCCCCAAAAAAAAAAAAAAAATATATATATATATATATATAAAAACCGAAACCAGAGACATCCCTGTTAGCAGCAGCCAAAGAAAGGACACCCGCGAAACCCGAAAGGAGATCGGGGGGGAGAGAACTCACAATCGATTCAGGTCGGCATGCCCGGTGCCGACGTACTTGGTCTGGAGATGCTCGAGCTGGGAGTTGATGTTGAACCTGTCGCTGGCCTGCACGAGAAAAAAAACGCGAAAGGTTACAAATTGGGGAGGGGTAGGGTTTTTGGGGGGCTCGGCTACGAGGAGGAGGAGCAAGAAGACACCACCGCCGGCGGCGGCGGCGGCGGAGGCGGCGGAGAGAGATGGCGGCCTACCTGCATGATCGGATGTTGAGAAGGACCTCGAGATTGATTGGTGCTGTGGGGAGATGGAAGGGGAGAAGCTGGCTCTCTTGTCGATCTGATGAACCGAGTTCGCTTTGATAGAACCTCGTCAAGCCTTTGGCTAGCCCTATTTCGCCCAAATTTGTTGTTGTAGAACCCATTTTTCTTTTAAAAAAAATTTAGCTATTTTGGTTTATGAAATGAAAACTCTTTTAATTTTTGGATAATTACACAAATGATTTGTCAAATTTGACCGAATATGTAATATCGCATGAACTTTTACTTTGTTACTTCAACTTAATGTACAAAGTCATTTTATCTATTTAATGTGATTCATAAACTTTTTATATATGTTCAATTTAGTCCATATACCCCCTTCTTTTACCTTGAGAAAAATTAAGCGACACTAATATTGACACGCGACACGATATGATTATACATCATTTCTAAAAAAATAGAAAATTTTAACACATTGAGACACATTGTATAAGTATAACCACTATTTGTTAATATCATTAATTATTTCAATTTGATAAATTCAACTATATTCCATTCAATAATTCATAAAACTAGGTTAAAAAAAAAATCCACGTTTTGCTGTCAAATATAACATAAAGTCTTTTCCCCTTTATTTTTTTTATTTTTTATTTGTTTACATATCTATATTTTGACCCATTATTTATTGAAAATTCTATGCTTATTGAAATTATTTGTCGGAATTCCAAACTCGCGTGTCGAAGTGTATTAGAAGAGTTGATCACGTGTCAGAAAAATCCAACACGTGTGGAATGTGTTGGAGTATGTCCGAGCGTATCGAACATGTTTTTAGCATTCCGTACGACACGAAAACTTCCGAAAAGTATCCTACTTTTTAACACGCAAACTCACTTTTCTATTTGCATCGATTGCGGTCGACAAACTCCTCACCTGAATACAGACCGGGAAGTCTAGGGAATTGCGAATAAGGTAGTCGACTCTTACACGGGTCCGCTGAGCTAAGAGCTTAGACCACTCTAGGACCACTTTAGGAACTATTATACATTGGGAATTGGATAAGGTAGAACCTAAAGATATTCATAAGGGGCGAACGTTACTCGTTGACACCTCTCACCGCCACCTCTACCTCAACTTCTAAACCGTCATACCAGACTGCAACCTAAGGTAAACAAGAGCTTATGGAATTCAACCGATCAAGAACTTCCGGTCATCCAATTCTTAAGCAATTATAAAAATATCACATGCAAAATTTATAAGCCAATATTAATATACCAAGGGAATTTCGGGTCTTCCAACTTAAGAAGTCAAAAAAAAAAAAAAAAAAAGCCTAATCAGCGAAATTTAGACCAAGTAAAAAAGCGAAATGCCAAAATATAGTGGGGGGTGGGGAGAGAAAGATCGGAGCGACAGCCACCTTCCTCCTCCACCAGCAGCAGTCTCTCCAGCAAGGTCCAGTCAACGGCGACTGTTGACTCCCCGAACACCAACCAAACCCACAACCAAAGACCAGAAAAAGAATTTTTTTTTTTTAAAAATGAAAAAGAAGAAGAAAACTCCTCGGAATTAATGGCCACCGCGATGAAAGCATGAATCTTGTCACCTACCCACCATCCCCCTCCCTCCTCCTCCTCCTCCTCCCCTCCATTCATTGCTCCCTCTCCGCCGCTCCCCGCCGCGCCGCCGGGTCGCCGCCGCTCCCGGGACGGCCGTGATGGGAGGGGGCCTCGCCGTCTCTCTCCTGCTCCTCTCCCTCCCCGCCGTCCTCCTCGCCGCCGCTTCTTCTTCTTCGGTGGTCCCGCTGGCGGCGTCCAGTGCTGTGAGATTTGTTTCTGGGCTTCCGTGCTTTGTTGCTAATCCGTGGTCAGCGATGTTTGTTTTCGGTGGGCGCTCATTCTCTCTGGCTCTCTCTGTTTTCAGGTGCCCAACGAGACGCTCGACGGCGCCGGCGGTGCTCCCGCGAAGGAGGAGCCGCGAAATGGTACGTAGTGCTCTTCGCTGCTCTTTTCGGGCACGCCAGGGGGCTGCGAGGGGACGCGAAAGATGAGTTTTTGAGGGTTTATTTTCGTTCAAGATCGGAACTTGTCATGAACTGCGGAATTGGGTTTCTTTAGTGTTTGTTTTTTTTATGCTCTTGATTGTTATGTTTGTTCAAGAACGGCTTGACCTGTTGGTTTCTGCTCGCTTTCTTCTGTTGGAATCTGTCTGGCCCTCTTCCAGTTTATCATTATCAGCAGCAGATGGTGTGTTGAATGCTGATAAAGTGTGAATCTTGTCTTGGACGTTCTTGTTTTAACACGATAAGCAAATTTGAAAAAGAAGAGATTTGGTAGCTGGGAAATGAACTGCGAGGTGTAATTGTAAAATGACCTTGGATAAGTTGGCAAGGAGACATCTGCTGCGTGACCTGCTCCGTAACTTTTTGAGGGGAAGTATGTATTGACATGCCAGATGAAACGTCAAAGTGGTGGTTCTGCAGAACGTAGCTCCCATGGAATAGAAATTGGCTATGTGAACTGGCCTTTCTTGCTTTCGTAGTTATTTTGCTGCAGCTGCATTCGAGCTTCCATGTTTAAAGTTCTGTCTTCATTATTCACAGGAACGTGTCCTAAAGGTTGGGTAGTTGGCCCGAGCGAGGGGAAGTGCTTTCGCTTCTTCGCAACACGCCTTTCGTGGAATGATTCGGAGGCCTCCTGTAGAAATGAGAGTGGACACTTGGCAGCTCTGGTATCAATCAAGGAAGTGAATCTCACACAACAGCTATGCAATAGCACCAGCAGCGGCTGCTGGGTTGGAGGAAGGAAGGTTAATTCTTCTGATAGTTTTGGCTGGAAGTGGTCGGACAATTCTTCGCATTGGAATGGATCCATCTTCCAAAATTTGACATCAACATCCAATTGCTCTAATACGGCTTGCCAGCTCAATAGCTCTGTTGATTCATGTACACTGGTGACTAATGGATCTGCATCTCTCTTTGTTGAAGAATGTCGGCAACTGCACTCTTTCATTTGCGTGCGAGAAATGGGTAAAGTCATTATTCATATTTAGAGAGCGCGCACTTTCCCATGTGATTGCCAATTATACTGAGAACCTTTTCAATTACTTTACATGCAGAAAGCAGATGTTACCACATGCACTGCCACATGGAATATTTCATTATTCTTCTTGTTGTTAGTGGAGTAATTTTTTGCACCACCTTGGCTGTTGTCCTCTGGCTTCTCCTTTACAAGCAAGGCAAAAGGCGCAGAAGGTCACGCAAATTATCCAATCCAGCCTCTTCTGCATTTGTTCCACCATCGTGGAAAGTCTTCACTAAGGAGGAATTGCGGTCAATAACAAAGAATTTCAGTGAGGGAAACCGTCTACTTGGAGATGCCAAGACAGGGGGAACTTATACTGGACTCCTGCCAGATGGTTCTAAGGTCGCAGTCAAGAGATTGAAGAGGACTACTTTTCAGAGAAAGAAGGAGTTTTATTCTGAAATTGGAAGAGTTGCTAGACTTCATCATCCAAATTTGGTTGCAGTCAAAGGATGTTGTTACGATCATGGTGACCGTTACATAGTCTATGAGTTTATAGCTAATGGGCCGCTAGATAGATGGTTACACCACATACCAAGAGGTGGCCGGAGCTTGGATTGGGCCATGAGAATGAAAATTGCCACATCACTTGCTCAAGGAATTGCGTAAGTTTAACCCTTTTTTGATGATCATGTACAGGCTCTGAGATGCTTGCCCTCTTTGTTGTGTCTTTCTTTTCTTTTCCAGTGCTACCTTCAGATTGGTCTTTGAAGTGTGGGTTTCTATGAAAATTGAAAGCACAGCAATACATCGATTGCCAATAGTTGGACTAGAAAAAATGGGAACATGATTTCCTGTGTGTTATTGATCTAAACAATGAGAATAAACCGGATTAAAGTTTTTGTATACTTTCTACTGTAGCATAATATGTTTTTCAAGATTCTTACTTTGAAGTAGAAATTTCCTGTATGATGAACAGAATCCTACTTTTTTCTTACTTCTTTTTCTTTTTAGCTTGGCATACAGAATCTTACCTTGTTTTGTTTTACCTCTAGATTCCTGCACGACAAGGTCAAGCCTCATGTGGTGCATCGTGATATTCGTGCCAGTAATGTATTACTCGATGAAGAATTCGGAGCCCATCTGATGGGGGTAGGCCTTTCAAAGTTTGTGCCATGGGAAGTGATGCATGAGAGGACAATGATGGCTGGTGGCACACATGGGTACCTTGCCCCAGAATATGTGTACAGAAATGAGATAACTACAAAGAGTGATGTGTATAGTTTCGGAGTGCTCCTGCTTGAAATTGTAACTGGGCGTAGGCCTGCACAGGCAGCTGACTCCGTCGGTTGGCAAAGTATATTTGAATGGGCAACGCCTCTGGTGCAGGCTCACCGGTACCCAGAGCTATTAGATCCACTCATAACTTCATCTTCTTCCGCTAACATTCCAGAAGCTGGAGATATTCAAAAGGTTGTGGACCTTGTTTACACGTGCACACAGCATGTACCATCCATGAGACCGAGGATGTCGCATGTTGTCCACCAGCTGCAACAGTTGGTTCCGCCGGCTGTTATGTAGTGACTAGCTAATGCATCAACACGAGGTTTTTATTCGTTGTACTTTTTGTCTAGCAACTAACTGCTACAGATTCTCTGGGGAAATTAGAAACGTGGATGAAGGGTTTATCTTCCCTAACTGTTTGTAATTTAGGTAATTAAATTCTGAAAGTGAGAAAGCAGTGTTCTAGGTATGAAGGGAGAATTTGGTCCTGGGATACTGATGTAACATGCACTTAGAATTGGATTTTTGTTTTGAAAAGAACTCTGAAGTAGTTGGTACTCTCTCTCTCTCTCTCTCTCTCTCTCTCTCTCTCTCTCTCAGAGTTAATACTTGAGCACTACAGTAGTAACATATTGGTGAAACTGCGAAGCACTACCCAAGCAGATAGTGAACAAAGGCAACTAATTTGCTCTTTTCACTCTGCAACACTCCTCATCCTTTTATACATCTAGTGGCTTCGTGCTTTCCCAGTTTTGTTGTTGTTTTCTTTTGGGGGTCGTACCTATAAATGAGCCTGGACAGGCTTGAGGCACGTTGCCAATTGAGAAGTAGGAAAATTTTTAGATTGTTCTTGTGCCTATTGTGCTTCTCTTTCTATGAAAAAGAAAACCAAATAATCATTAGAGTACTTGAACTCGGTATGCTGTCATTTGGTTGATTCGTCCCGTCTGCTCATATTCACGGGGTTCAAAGATCATCTTTAGTTATTGATGACCGGAAAATAAGATTATGAGCTGCTCGAAGAAACCTGCGGTGCATATAAAGAACCGTGCATCTCTTGCATATTTCAGGCGGGAAACAGGCACTAGAATTGAAAACGGAATTCAGTAAACAGAAACCAGCATCATGTTGGTGAAAGAGGAGGAATATGTATAGATCTAACTGCTTTGGTATTTCGTCCATTGTAAGTGCTCAAGTACATTATATGGTTCTTTCACCTTATTTTTTAACATCTAATAATCGCATCAAATCTCTATGTGAACCCCCAACTGAGACTCATCATTAATTCACATATATACAACTCAACAACTCCTATCTAGAGAGCAAGAGGGGTTCTGCCAAGACGTTTCCTTGTGTGATATAATTAGCACAATCCTAATGCGTGTCATGATGAACAGAACCCGACCCTCTCCATTTCTCATAAGGAATGCAAACCATGGATCAAGGAAAAGAAAATATAGTCCAACGTCTGCAGGAAGCATCTTCTTCATGTCTCAGCTTTTGCACAGCACGGTGTGTATTGTCTCTCCCTGCCAAAGTAAAAGAAAACAAAGGATTAGTATGTAAAAGCCTGGCTTCCTCGAAAAAAAAAGGAGGTGAGGATTGCAGTACTCGTCGTGTCACTTACATCACACCGTTGTTCCTCCTCGGAGTGGCTGCACATCTGTTTGAGCTTCAGGTGCGTGGTGGTTGTCTAGCGGCATGTATTGAGACATAATTGCCATGATCTCTGAGTCCATGTACGACTGCAAAGTGCAAATTTTCAGCGAAATATCAGTTCATCGCCAAGGTAAGAGAAAAGGATATGAATCTGTTTCAACCATGTTCGTTTCCACATACCCTGAGCCTGTATTTGTAGAATATATATCCACCAACTGCAACAACTGCCACAGCTGCCAATACCAATAATGTGACGAACCATCCAAGTCTAGAGCCATTCCTCTCTGCAGAATTGTTCGCAAAGGGACAATTTTTGGTGAAAAAGAGGTTTGTGGAGTTTTTCTTTTTGGTAAGAACAAAAATCTAGCCACGCCAGCTGCTTTCTTAGCTCATCTCCATTCTTTTGTTAGGCCCTTCAGGACATATGTATGACTATCATCTATCATGCATAATTCTCTCTCACCAAGAGAAAAGATAGCAAAAATAAGAAGCAGAGGCAGTTTCATAATCAGTACAAAACTTCCACTTTTGGAAGCTCATTTCCGATGAAGAGAAATTTTTCAAGACTGCTTCCTGCAGATCTTGGCTAGCACACAAACGG
The DNA here is from genome assembly GCA_014182515.1 of Eucalyptus microcorys. Classification (NCBI taxonomy): domain Eukaryota; kingdom Viridiplantae; phylum Streptophyta; class Magnoliopsida; order Myrtales; family Myrtaceae; genus Eucalyptus; species Eucalyptus microcorys. The sequence continues at coordinate 41,971,836 of CM024566.1, forward strand.
TTTCACAAGTAGAATACAATTGCCTTACCAATGCATGTATTGTTCTGCGCGATATATATTTGGTTTCCCTTGCACTTGCAGTCAAATCCACCCCATTTGTTTTTGCATGAGCAACCATCGCATTGACAAACTAAATGCTCCTTGCATTCATCAAGATCTGGGAAGCAATGATAGCAGAAGGTTGATGCATTGTTGATGTCACAGATGACTATGTAAAAATAATTTCTCAAGTCACATGGGTAAAAATTTGCACCTTCACACGTGAGACCATCCCCGTGAAATCCAGGTGGGCATCTGCATCCAGACAATTGAGACTCCTGTTGATATGAACAAGGACAATGAGCGAGACAAGTTATATGTCAGAACAAGTGAAACTTCTGGTGGTGGGTAACGTTGTTATGAACTGAAACAAGGAAACTAATGCAAACAAAAAGCAATAAGTAACAGTACTGAACTGAGCATGCTGAGCGGGTTATCCCATTTTTGGTATCTGACCAGCAACCTCCATTGCTGATGGCACACCTTCCAGGTCCATATGCTGCCATTCATGGACGAAAGAATGAGTACCAAGCTAATGCATTCACTATCTGGTCTCTTGGTTAGCTAATATAATGGATTAAACAGAGGCAACGATATCTTTAACCCAGCAAGGAAGGTGCGGGAGCATGGCTTTGCAAAAAACTACTTGCAAAAGTGAATTTATAGCCAAATACATGTCCTCAGCTACATATCCAACAGTCGGCACATACCAACCAGAAATAATTTCTCCGTCTCTATTTAGATATTCCCATCATTCACAAAAGTCATCACCAGTCATCAGCACCCAAAACTGGTTTCTCTTTTACCCTTTTCCATTCTAAATCACTTGCTCAAATGGTTGGATGCCGTGAATGCTCTACACTTCAGGGGAAGAAACAACACATCTACGATATGCCAGTCATTGGTGAGGCAATAAAGCTGTACCTTCGCAAGAAATATAGCCATCTCCTTTGTACTGAACACCTTGTACACTGGGGCACTCGCAAACTCTTCCTCTAAACGTGTCCTGGAAAAATAACAATTCGGTTTAATTGCAAAACTGACACTTGTGGACAGATGCAAAATATTTGAGGAAGGCCTTCAGAGTGTACTCTGCAAGCTGTAACATTCGACTGGACATCGCGCCAACAACCGCCATTATTTTCATGGCACTCATTGGTCTCAAGATCTGTGAAGAAGTATCAGACCATCAGGAAGTGTCGAATAATATTGCAAACATTGAACTGCAAGTCATCAATTGGGAAAAGGACATAGATAAAATACAAAGATTAACCTGCACTCAAACAAACTAGAGGATCCGTCCCCTCCTTAAATCCAGCACATATGGCTTTCAGCACAGCAGTTCTCTCCAATTTTCCTAGAGAGTAACAAATAGATGACTTCCTCAGAAAGTACACATTTACCTTACATACAAAGATAACGATAGATACTGGGCAAGCGTAGATATTGAATCAGTCCGTAGCTATTTATACAGGAGAGAAATGCAAACGGCTTAACTACACAAGCAATTGGGAAGATCCCACAATTTCAATTTCTAACACACTATAACACCGAGAATTGTAAAACAAACCTCGATATTGAACATCGTTGATGACTAGCGTTGGCAATATGGTCACATCACCTCGAGATCCTCGGCCAACCTAGATATCAGTTATATAGATAGAGAAAATTAGAAAACTTCACTTGTATTTTTGTCTTTAAATTAGCTCTAGAGAAACTTTTGAAAAATCTACTTATTTCAAACGCGCTGCAAAAGAGGAACAAAGACTAGCATTACCTGGCGCTCCTGCTCAGTTTTCAGGACTTCATTCTCAACATCAGCTTCGGGATTCCCAATGCATCTTTGAATTTCATTAACAGGCAAACCTGGCCAAATAGTCAACCTCATTCACAATTACAGTCACACAAGCGAAAAACTAAATAATTCCCAAGAACAGAACTCACCAAGTGATTTGATCACATCCTCGCCGCAATCTTTGCTATATTTCTTTTCCTTCATGGAACATCTGATGTGAAAGTCGGTCACATAGTCCCACCAAACCCAGGAGTGGTTGCTCTCCTTCGCGACTTGATGAACACAGAGTTGCCTCAAGTTCTCAAAGACCACATCCTTTCCATCGTATCCCTCCCCAAAGTCCTGCTCCGGGTCTGGCGCGCAGTATCTCCCATTGTTTATGCACTGAGACTTGCATTGGTTGCTCTCAATAAAAGCCTGAGGACAGAACCAAGTGATATAGTGCGGCGTGAACAAAGTGTAACCACGCTTCTCGAGGATCTGAGCATGGCCCTTGAAATTCTTCACGAAGTTCATCTGCTCATCACATCGGATCCCGCACTCGTCATTGCTATTGGTCCAGAACTCATACTCGACTCTGTCATCAGGGTGAGGCATCGACTCTCTCCAATCCAGTTCTATTACGACCTCTTCGTTTTTCTGCAACGCTTGCTTCAAGCTCTCCCCGAACGACTTCTCTATAAGAGCTGATGGAATTCCAATCTTCTCAATGTATCCGTCAGCGTCAGAGCTCTCCTCAGGCGAATCCATGGTTATTAAAGGCTCATCCCTGTTATCAGTGACTAGCACCGCGGCAGCTCCGGCCTGCTGGCCGTTCCACACTTTCTTCGCGAAATAGCAACCTGAAGCAGGATTGAATTCAAGAAGTTTGTCTTAGCATCTAAGCCACGAGCCGTACCAAACAGAACTGTCCTCCGAATTCAAGAACAAGATTTGTCTTTCTGATTTCCATCGATGTTGAAAACAAACCAATAGAATCAATCTTTTCATGCCAGCAAAGTACCGTGATCCCACATAACTAGTCTAACCAACAATGATCACGGGGTCTAAAGTTGAAGACCTTTCAGCAAAGTCTATCACAATAACACAGAAAGGAACTACACGGACACATCTAAGAATTTGAGAGAGAGAGAGAGAGAGAGAGAGAGAGCGGTTACCTCCACGGTCAAGAAGGAGGATGGTGGGTCGTAAGGACTTGGGCTTGAAGGGCCTATCACCATCGAAGGCTGTGCAACCGGAGGAAGCATCCTTGCTGGGATAGGCCACAGAGCCAACCAGGATGGCTCCATACTTGGGCACTCCGAAGTTGCCGATGGCTCCATCGTGCTTCGACCTCAGGGTCAGCGGTGAAAGGACCTTGATGCTGCTCTTCTCCACTACGAAGTGAGCCCAGCAAACAGAGCTCGTGGCCAATGCAAAAACCAGAAGCAGGGCTCCGAGCGGAGCCATGGTGGGTGTGGAATGGATTGGAAGGCTCTTCCCTGATGCAAACGTAATGGTGTTTGTATCAAACAGTGAGAGAGGAGTTTAAGGAAGAAGGAAGGCGTTAGTTGACTATTGGACAGACTTTGGAGGGAGGGAGAGAGAGAGATTCACCTGGGGGTGGTTTGATGTCCTTGTAATAAGAAATATATATGTATATATGTATAATATATATAAAGAAAAATGTAGCTGTGACGTAAAGAAAAAGGGAGGGAAGGAGGGAGGAGAGAGAAGAGGAGGGAGGGTGGTTGACGGAGTCTGCCCAACGACCATGCTTGGTGCAGCTCAGCCACTTGTACTTTACAAGTCTCTCCCATCTCATTGGACTTGGTCTTCTGCCACAATCATCCCCTGTTTTAACCTTTCTTGCTGATTTGATCTGATCTGGGTTCTTTAATGGCCTTGCTCCTTCATCAGTGTAGTTCTATTCTTTACCAAAGCCATGAACACCCAGTGAGTTCCATTATAAAATTCCAACATATCTCTTTATCTCAGATCGCTTGTATTAGATTTGATGTGCTGGTAAATGAATTTCTTGTAGCCTTCGACTAGCATAAAGCTTTCTAAAACCATGCAACGCCGGTGATCTGCTACTAGAATGAGCAATGTCACACTAAAGATGGACCCAAGTGCGACTGCCTGGAATGGTACCAACGCTGTACTGAAAAATATTCCTAAGAGATTTTGATGTTAACAAAACTTAACCCAAGTATTTAATAAGTTCATTTTAGTACGCAGAGGCTCATATCTAAACATGCAGAAGCTAGGATTTGATTCTACAAGCATTTTAGTCAAATTTTGCTAAGTCAGAATCTACAAAAGGAAGGGTGTAGAACCAAAATCTTGGTTCTGCAAAACATTCAGACTTGATTGTCGAGCACTATTCATATATAGATTCGTCGATCATTAAAGCATTGAAGACCCAGGTCGTAGCAATAAAGTATGATATTTCGAGATTATTTATGCAATAGATCATAGATTACTTTGCTCAAGTGATAGGTGAAATGGCAGTATCAAAACTTGTCCCCAATAGATAACTCCCCATTAATAGAAAATCCAATTAACAGCCCAAATTAAGGGAAGCATGTGCACATATTTACAAATAATTCTTCTGAGATTGTAATTAGATGGACTTACAGCCCAAATTGGGTCTAACATTTAATCTATAGCAGGATTGCTATAGAAATTAGTCAAGTTCTGTGTGGCGGTAGGTTTTACACTAATAATAAGGCGGCATTTGTAATCGTGGCATAACTGGTGGAATTTAGCATATTTGGGCTGCTAGAGCTAGAAGAGAGAAGTAGGCACAACCAAGCCAAACCTCTGTAGTTCTCATTTACAATATTAATCTCCCTAAAATTGTTGAACGTTGCTACTTATATTGCTAGCTCATTCTACAGATGGAGGCAATATTTTATGGGGTTGGTCCTACAAGATTAGGTTAGGTTTTCTTGAAAAACCAATTCGCCGCCCTCCCATCCCCGTTGCTTGTTTGGACCTAACAAATTATGCTAGTAGTAGTTACAACCTCAACGTAGCATGAAGCGTTTAAAAACAGTGTAGAATCGAGTGAACCATGACCCACAGACCTAGATGGAGTTCCCTACGATTAGATAAGCCGTCCTTGAAGCAGAAATTGATCCCGCAATTAGCGTGGGATCGGCGACACGATTTATGGTCTGTGAATTGAAGGACGAACAGGTCAAACCCCTTTTGAAACTCCGAAAAAAATCCCCTCTTCCATCTAAATCTTTTCCAATTTAGACAAAGCCAATGCATTACATCCTCCATTGGCCTGAGATAAAGGTGACGCGAAAAGCTTCGTGGGAGAAGGACAACCGAGGTGGATTCCATACACAGTGGAATTTCCACAACAGTAAAAGATTTAGAAAAACCAGACCCTTCAAGAAGGAAGAGAGAGAGACGTGTAACTCGTTTGCGTAATATACTTTTGAAAGAGAGAGAGATGAATCCATCCTTTTCATTTGGTTAGTCAATAAAGATGAAATCCCTCTTTCTGAAGCGTTCACTTTGCTTTCACCTTATCTCTCCCTTTTCTTCCAGGTTCATCAAATTCACGTCATCCCATCCAGAAATTGCTGAATAATCAAGGCTAAAATTGATGTTCTGTCTGAGACAAGATTAGTCCGAGGCTCCGAGCGAAGCAGGTTCCTAGAATCGGGGATGGATTCCTACCTTATCGACAGCATATACAGAAAAGTCTGAAAAAGGATGACTCCACTCGGCGAAAGCAAAAGTGAAAATGAAAACCCGAATAGGGTGCGCTCGTGACAAGTCCATCCTCACGGATTAAAGCCAAACCAATACACGATTTCACTACCAAAATACATGTAAGATTGGCAAAAGGGTAGACCAAAATGACGCAATAGTAATGAGGGAGTGCAAGTTGAGAGGTGGCTTCCAGAGCAAACGGATAAAGAGCACGTGTCGCGCATCGACTCGGCTCGCTTGCACACCCTTGCAATCTGATTGGGGGAGGCCATTGCAGAGCAACAAAGTCAAGCCAACCCTCTCTTTCTCATCACCCTCTTTTATTTATCTTTTCTTTTCTTTTCTTTTCCCGGTGAGGTCAATCCGATTTGTTTATATGCCTCTGGATCTGTCGCGGGAGTAAAAGAATGTGCATGATAAATTTTTAGGGGGGCTATTTTCGACAGAGGTGTACGTATGCATATTCTATTGAGTTACTACTACTAGGGTAGGTTACATCATTGATTGAGTTGACTTGGAAATGCGGTGCAAATGCACCAGACTTAGAAAATTCCAAGGGGTTCTTCTTCGTGCGAGAAGGGGCAAACCAAGTGCGTGCGGGAAGGGTTTGAAGTTCGAACCATACGACAATGAATGACGATTGACATTTTTGGGAGACTGGGTCAATGAAGACTTTGAAGGACCTACTCGATCGAAGGCAGCAACCGGGAAAGATCATTGGAAGAGCAAGAGAGTAAGCTAGACGGCATGGCAGATGTGGAACGAGGACTATCATCTTGATGTAACCTTCTTAATAGTCAAAATTACGTGTATATGGCTTAAATCTAAGCATGATCTTTACACTACGTCAAATTGAATTTATATGATTTTCAAGCGGCATGAAGCATGAGGGCGTAAGATAGACGGCATGGTAGATGTGGAACGAGGGACTGTCATCTTGATGTGACCTTCTAAAAAGTTCAAATTGCGTGTATATGGGTTAAATCTAAGCATGATTTTTACACCGCGTCAAATTGGATTTATATGATTTTCAAGCGGCATGCAGCATGAGCTCGACGCGGTGTAAGAGTCTTTACCATAATGAGTTGGAAATTGCCATTAGGACTGAGCATGAGAGAGACGGAGCGTTGAATGTGGAACGAAGGACTTGTAACCTTCTTAATAGTCCAAATCATGTGTATATGGGTTAAATAATACTGCATCAGACTGAATTTATAGGATTTTGAACCAGCATGAAGCATGAGCTCCTTGCGACGTAAGAGTCTTTCCATAGTGGGCTGGAAATTGCCATTCGGGGTGAGCATGATTGAGATTGGGTTGGTCCGGCACTTAATTCATGAACCAATACGCATAGTGTTGGTCCCAAATTCTTGGAATCAAGGATCGGACAGAATCCGATTCAGTTCCAAGTCAACTTGAGATCAACCGATTATTTTTTTTGTTTCATTTTGGTATTCTTTGAAAGAATAAACATACCATTGCAAATTACATATCTATCAACAATACAACATTAAATAATTAAACTATGAACACTAATACACATCAAACATAAATATAAGATAAAGGAACAAAAAAAAAATCAGACTTGCTAAAAAGTAACAAATCATAAAAGTGAACACATAAGGTGAGGACCAACCCAGTTCCCTTGGGAACCGGATCAGGATCAGCCGGGGTGGGCCAATCCAACCCCGGACCAATGCTCAGCCCTAATTGCCATTGCCATCACAAATCATCCATGTAGGATTGAGAATCGAAAATGCTATCCATTGATGGGGCTGGTTTGGTCAACGGATGGCCCAATCAAAACTTCAAGTTCATACCCTTCGAGGATTTTAGGCCCGGGAAGCACCGTCTGATTAAGTCACAGAAGACAGCCCACCAGGACAGAAGCCTAAATAATGATGGTCCTCCTAGTCTTAAGTGAAAAGAATAGGGAAACGTCCGGTGTTCTTTACAATAGCGGCCCAAACGATCCTTAGTCGATCTTTGATTATTCACCATGAGCCCTAGAGATTTGATCAAGTAATGGGTCCCCTAAACACGAAATGTTATACACCTAGTGACAGATGGTGAAACTGCAATTATATGTACCGGGTTCGTATGCCAGTTTCTTTAGAAGGATACCATGCAACAGCAATTGCAACAGAAGTAGAGATTCTCATTTCTCATTCAGGATACATAATCCAAACAAAAACTCTGCAAGTACTAGGAACAAAATTGCATTCTGGTTACATAACATGAACACTCCCCCACCAAACTTTACGCACTACTACTAAATTGTTAGAAACATATTAACTAAGCATAAGTAAGCCTTGTACCCGGATTAGGAAGCTTCTCCCACGTCCAATCAGCCAAAAAACTTCGATACGGGACAATATTTCCTCCGAAAGGTGTTCAAATGTTGCGCTTTCTCCTGAACTTGCCCTTACCACTGCGCTTGTTTTTGCCCACCTTGAATTTCCTCTTGGATTTCTTCCCTACACCACCAGCTGGCTTCAAGGAACTCTTGTTTTGATTGTCATCAGCCATTTCTACATCTGTTCGAGCACCAAATCATTCAGACAATCTAACCACCACGAAAGAAGCTACAGCACAGAGTTGATACTACAATGGCAAAGGCAACCAGGCAAAAACATAATGAATCCTTCCAGTCTCTCAGCTTAAGACTTATTTCCATTCTTTGAGGATCCAATCATTTGTCAACTCCTAGTTATGTCCGAGACAGCAAATCAGGACAATTGTATGCAAGATTGAGAAGAGAACTACTGGTCACAGTGCATGCAGAAGTTCAGACCAGAACTCGGAGCAATTTTTGGCTAGGAGTTGAAAGAAATTATTTGTTAGAAACCGAACAGAGTTATTCAATACACAGATAGCATCTGAATACAATTGACTTCCTTCACCGATCTTTTAGCCACCAACTTTCTAACTGGAAACAAGAACAGATTTGTTCAGCTAAAATCTAATAGATTTTCCTCATGTCCTAGCAAGTCAGTCAGTCAGAACAGGTCATTGTCATGCACAATAGAAGGAAGCAAAGCAGAATTGCCAATTGCAAGGGTCTTTCAGCATTAGAAAACCCCCCTCCTCATATCATTATTTCGCAGCTGCACACTAAGGTAGCACCAGGCTAATCTACTTTTCCTAAAAGCTCGACCTTTGAGTAAAGCAGGGGTTCTTAGCTCACGGTCAAATTACCAAAATCTCCACATAATCACTCGGGCAAGGGATACAGCCCAATTCGCGAGTCATTCAAGTCAAAGAGACGAACTTGCCGCTGCATCAGTACGATCCAGCAATGACGCCTCCGTTGCGAATTCAATCGCCCATTCCGCAATCCAAATTCCACAACGATTCATAAGTAAGTCCCATTCAGCAGACGAATTGGACGCTACTTGGAACTAAACTCTCCAATATTCACCATACAAGCTTGCTTACAAGCACCGAAGTCACAACCCCAAAATTCCATCAAAACCAACCACTCGAAATCATAGACATAACGGCACAAAACAGAAGCTAAAACACGAGAAGAAGCGGAGAGAGCGCGTACCCATGGAGGCGGCGGCGGCGGCGTCCATGGAGGTGGAACTGGAGTTGGGGAGAGCAGCGGCGGCGGCGGCGGGGGAGCTTCGGGGCGGCGAGGGCGGCGGCCTGGGCGGCGAGCTTGGCGGCGTCCTTGCCGTCGTAGAAGGGCTCGACGATCTCCCTCCGGATGGCCCTCAGCCTCTTCAACTTCTTCGATCGCATCGACTTCGCCATCTCTCTGCAACAACCGCGAACCTCCACGAAGGCGAGACGTTCTGGAGAGCTAGGGTTTTGAAGCCGAGCCGCCTTTATAAACTTTTCCATCTTGCAAAAAGCTATAGCTACTTTGTCAAAATTACATTTTCGCCCCTACATTTAGAATATTATTCTATTTGGCGTCGCTACTTTTGTCTTTTTTCTTGCAAATTACCCCAGGAATTCGCCAAAAATCACATTCCCGAATTTTTTTTCTTTCCAGTTTGGTCTTTTACAATTGATGAGAAGGGCTTCATTGTCATTGTGTCACTTTTTGATCTTACTTGGGTGGACTGTGCTTGATACTCTTGGATTCTAATACCAGTCGACAAAAATTTCTCCAAGGAGTAAATGAACAATATTCAGGAGTGTTGGTAACGAGTAATTTGAATTCTGATTCTAGTTGGCCATAGCAGGCGAATGCGATGTTTGGACCTTGCCCTAATGCCTTCACAAGTTTAATATATAGCATATGTAAAAAATTTCTTCACTTTAACCTCATGATAAATAGGGTTTTGAGATTTTCTCATTTTTATTCAATCGCTTTCCGAACTATGGATGAACGAAGTGACTTGCATATATGCACCACTTTGGCTGTTCCGTTTTGATCTTCCACCTCTAAGCGGTAAGGCTTTGCCTATATTCTTTGCATGTTTCCAGCTTTTTCAGGTGTTCTATACACTATAAATGCATCGGGGAAGCCTAAGTTTTCATTTTGCACCATCTCGTTGCTCACTGAAATAAGCTGTATGGTTATTGATAATATCATTGTTCATGCAAGTATCAAATTCTACCAATTTCAACTACTTCAGATATAAACGACCGTGAAGTGAAACAACACGATGGAAGTGCCTTTACAGAATCCGCTATGGCAACACTCAAGATCCCAATTTACATGTGAAGAAAAATCTCCACCACCCCCCTCTGTTGACGACATTCGCCGGTGATGCGTAATGCATATGCCTCGTCAAGCCTTGCCGATGAACTCCACGTCGAACAAGAGCACAGACTCCGGCGGAATGATGCATGACCCTGCACCACGAGAAATTGAGCTAAGCGAAACTTGTTTACTGATGATGATGAGGTTGTCATGATGAATGATCAATGGAGTTTTACCTCCTTTGCAGCCAGCTCCTCTCACGCCATAGCCGAGCTCCGGAGGTAGCTTTAAAATCCGTTTTCCCCCTGTAATTGCATGGTATTTAGACAGATGTGCAAGAATGCGTTGCATCATCGCATCAGATGGAATTCATTACCAGCAAGCATAGGCGGCACTCCATCCCCACCTAAAATGCCTTCATCCCAACCTTTGATCACCTGCACCAAATTCCCATACAAAACTAGCTAGTTCAGGTCATTCTGGATTGAGAATCATTCCCTCACTGAACTCAAGAGGGACTAGAAAATGGTAAGGAGTACCTCGCCGACCCCAATTTTGAAAGCGAGAGGCTTGCCGCGGCTGTAGCTGCTGTCGAACACCGTCCCGTTCTCCAGTTTCCCCACATAATGCGCCTGTAATCGCTTTTCCCTGTTTCTACACACGTTCTCTACTCCAAAGGAACCAAGAAAGAAAGGAAAAGAGATCAAGTCATGAGACTCCTAACCTTAATGAGCTGTCCTTTGACAGCCTCAGGCCCGGTGCCCACCACTTTGTCGCAGTAGGCGAGCCCTGAGGGCGCCACCGTCAGCTCGCACGGCGCCGTCTCGGCCGCTCCTGCAATCTGGGATTGCCAGGCAATGAGCTGCACGAGGCCTAACCCCATCCCAATAGCTTCTCTTCTGCTGGCAGTGGTGCTCAACAAGTTCGGCTTTGCCCCGACCGAGCAGCTTCCTTTGCTGGTGTTCCTGGATTCATCCGCATTGTTTCTGATGACAAATGATACTTCACTTCTAGTCTTCGCGACGCTCCCGGGATCGAAAGTCCCCGCCGGCAACGGCAGCGAACGGGAACAGCTGCTCATTGCCATTAACCCACCAAGCAAGGAGGACAGGAACTGGAAGTAATATGGATAGGCTTCGATATTTCTGGTTTGTGTGGACAATAATAATCGATCTTCTTCTTCATTTTGACCAAAAACTAGGAACTGGATCCAACACAGGCTCATGGGCCTCATTCAGCCCAAGCTGACAAGGCCCATCCCATCTTGGCCATCACCCTCCACCCATCACTAGATCATACTCAATCCAATCGACTGGCTCTTGAATTGGGCTCTTCTGTTTCGCCTTTAGCTCGTGATTGATTTAATACCGGTAGCTTATGGTGAAAATTGAATGGATCTCTCTAGAACAAAATTGAGTTGTCCCGAGGAGTTGAGATTGAGTGGTCAAACATTTGCAGAACCAAAGTTTCATGGTAAACCCGCCTTCCATTCAAAATAACATTTGAAATGGTCATGTTAGACACCTTATGGGTGAAGTCTTATTTGATGCATGTGGACAGGACGGCTTACAAGTATCCATGAAATTTATCGATTTTATGTTCAAATACGACTGATATACTAGGTAAAAAAAAAATATAGGTAGCACTCAATGTGTAGATTTCAATATCAAAAGCAGGATGAAGACGTGATCCATTTGTCCTCAATTTTCCAAGGATTGAACTCGTCACTGAGAAGCCGTTGCTGCCCTTCAAAGTGATCAAAGAATATACATATATACATGATAGCTGATTTAGGAGTGAACGCCTTTATTTTCAGGCCAGCTGGGGTTCTTGAAGTAGAAGGCATGCAAAGAGACTTTTTGCATTCACCCTCTTATTAAAAATTCTGGCAAAGTCTCAATATCATCCATTTTCCTGGCTGCTTACACAAGCTTTTGGATTGATGGGATGATACAGGAAAGGAGTAAACCCGAAGCCAAAGATAAATCAGCCAAAGCCCATCTCTGTCGCTACTGCTAACAAGCCAGATCTTTTGTCCCATCACATCTTCACGCATCTGTATAATTTTCAATCTTCCTCTCGCTAAAATATTCCACGGCCATGGTGTAGAAACTCGATCTCTGCGAGGAGGGTAGCTTCTTGGTGACGATGGAGTCGACGACCGGGGGGGGAGAGGCCGAACGAATGGACGGTTCTTTCTTGTGCTTCACACCCATTTGAAAAAAAATAAGATTCGACGATGGAGTGCAAAAGTCATTAAGCAGATCCACACTTCAAGATATATATATATAGACTCATGACTCATGATGATCTGGTTTTTTCTTCTTCCATTGAAGTATGGAAAGGATGCAAAGTAGGGTTACGCTTGTATATACTACTTTGACCGGGCGTTGCCTCCATTTGGTCCTTTCGTCGGTTGATTATACACCATGATTGATGAATGGCCCTCAAGTTTCCACCGAGTTGTTACGTCGTCTTCCTATATAGATTTAGAGTAGTGGTGTGGCTGCTGCGTACGAAACTTGGGAGGCTCTTTCGCCCAGAATTTCTCCGTTTCTCTCTTCCTTATCCCTTCGTGTCTCTGTCAAGAGGCAGTTGTGGGACGACTCTTGTTGACAAACACGCAAGAGGAGGAAGAAAAAGGTTTTGCTGCACGACCAAAGGGGCCAGATTAGAAGCTATATTAGTTATTGTTGTCGTTCGGTTTAAGTAATGCAATACCTATTTCTATGCTTGATTTCATGAATGACGCATTTAGTCAAGGAAAAATGGTATCGGAATTTCTCGAAATTATAACTATACGGAATATGTTATAATTATCGCTCTAATAGTTAACCATGACTCATGAGTTCATTCCCACATGTAAATTACTCATTATACTACATTTATTTATCTACTATTGTATTTAAAAGTTAAGCACACAACATGTGATCGTGTTAAAACAGTTTTATGTATTTGTAATCATCACTTTAATAGGCAATCGTGAGTGCAATTCCCCATTTATTTTTTCTCTTGTTTAATTAATTATTTCATGGTTATGATTTACTTCTAATCATAAAATTTGCGATTATATGTAGAAAAACTAATTACCACATAATTGATAGTATGATTGAAAAAAAGAATGTAATCACAATTTGAAATTGATTAATATAGTTAGTAATCATGATAATCATCATAGTACGAATGATACAATATTAATTTGTGAAAATATTAGTAATCGTCTACTTAATAATGAGCAAATAATATTATGCTAATTATCATATTAAGAATACCATTTAGTGAAATAAATAACTATGTATTTATCAAGATGATATAATTATTATTACGTCAATTATTCACCTATTATTTCATATTTTATTTGTTACTCTTATAACAGTTGATTGAGTCAAATAATTAATAGGTGTTATCCTTACAACTATAATTAAATAATTTTAGTTAATTTGGGAATAGCTATTACAACCAGGCAAAATAATAGCAATTACATAGCGGTATTTTGGAAAAAGCAATAACAGCACGACTATGATAGATACTATGCGGAGAGATACGGGAAATGTTTATTATTGTAAGCAAACTTGTAATAAATATGTAATGTGATAACCATCGCTGCAACCAAACATGTTGTGATTCAAACAATATCATCTTTAGGCCACATCTCGAGTTTTTGTTCACTTTTTAAAGTGACTATGTGGTTAAGAGGGTATACAATGAGCCAGAGAGTACCTAGCTACATAAGGCTCATCAAAAAAGTCCAAAATCTTTTGCATTAGTATCGAATTTAGTTTTAAATCTTTCAATTGGACTAATTTAGTTTTGAAAATTTTATATTTGTACCGATTGGGTCCATCCAGACAATTTTTACTGGAAATCGCTAACATGAAAGCCATCCATCCTTGTGACACGACTGACGTTGACATGAACAAAATTTACAATTCTTTCTAAAATTTTATTTTTTTTACCTTACTTTTATTTTTCCCATTGCCATAGGTAAGGACTTGCGATCTCTCACCGGCCTGCTTATAAGGGTCATGGCCCTTGCCTAGGTCATCGCCAGCCACAGGCAAAGGTTACCAAGCCCTCACTAGATCCAGCCAAGGTGGCTTTCCCCAAAGATCGTGAGGCCCAGCCTTCAACCCCACGACCTCTAGCGAGGGGCCCTCAGCCAAGGCTAGCAATGGCCTAGCTTGCCAGCCTTAACCAAAAATAAAGAAAATAAAGAGAAAAAAATATAATATAATATTAATAAAAAATTGTAAAATTTGTCCAAGTAAACGTCAACCGTCACATAGGACAATTAGTGTCTATGTTAGTAATTTGTAGCTAGAATTAATTGGATTGACTCAATTGGCACAAATATAAACTGTTTAGGACTAAATTGATCATATTGAAAGATTTTTAATTGAATTGATATCAATGCAATTATTTTAAAGTTTTTTGGTACTTTCCCTAACTATGTCATCATCGAAAAGAAAACCTTTCTTCACATAGATGGTTAAGAATAATGTTAGATTTATTAAGACTTGTATATGAGATTTATCTACTAAGTGATGCACGCTCGATAGGTACTTGAATAGGTCCACTTAATTTATCTTAATAACATACTAAATTATATCATTCATTAATCTGATTTAGTCGATGAGTCTTGGTGTCCCTAACATTGTACATTTACTAAGACTTATTATCTAAATAATCGGATTATTAAGTGATGAGTCGGACTTGAAATGGGTCACCTTCAACGGCCAATATCATAAATCAACGTTGAGTAAACCCGGCATTCGTTAAAAAACAAACAATTACTTAGGTGCGTTTTTCGCCATCAAGCACGGCCACACATTTGGTTCTTCCTTATAGGAAATGCCAATTGTGAAGTTAACTTATGAAACCGGTCATGAACAAGAGCGTTCCCATCCCTTTCTGCGAACCCTGATGAGCATGCCTTTGGGTTATCATTATTATCTATTTGCACCGAGATTAGTTAGTTTACCAGAATATCTAGGACGAACCTCGGTGAATTCAGATGTCTATCCTCGCACATATCCATTGGATGGAAACGTGAAACATGGAAATGTCAATAGCCACGAAAATCATCATACATTAGTAATCACCGAAAACGACGGCTGATATAATATTAGTTTAGGGTCTTTCTTGCTGCTCCATTTTCCTTTGGCTGCACTGAGTGTGTAACCCAAACCCGCTTGAAGGTGACAAAAATATCCGTGGGTAAAACAAGCAATCCCATCACGTACGAAAAGTATGTCTCTATATTTTATGAAAACCCTAGAGTTGATAGCCCTAGAGAATCCATTAACCCTATCAACAAAGATCAAACTGTAGACTGGAGGAGGAGCCTCGTTTCTTATTTTTCGGGGTTGAATTGAACTGAATGGGAGGCAGAAGGTAAAACGGAGTGAGGAATGAATGAGTGATTCGCGGGAGATAGCTTCCCGAGTGGGGAATGCACAATCGATGTGGTTTTCTTTCTGCTTTTCGACCATGAAAAGGGTCTAAAGGGAATGATCATGCAACTGTCGGCAACGGAGAAAAGAATTATCCGGAAAAGTATGAGAAATTGGGGAATTGTTCTCACCATTTGTCACCTTAGTCAATCTTCATTTTCATCGTGAAACGCGACCATTGATGACCTACAAGCAACTGTCTTTTCCTTCTTTTCCTCGTGATAGATCAACACATAGCTTTCGTTTCATTGTTTGGTGTTGAGGTCGAGCGGCCTTCTAATTCGGTTTTTCGCACCTTATGTAGTTGGTTTCCATCGTCGGTCCAATCAAAAAGCAATTCATCCACATTACGGTAGAGGATTTGTGAGCGATTATATCCTCGTTATATTTGAGACTCATACATCTTAAGTGTACGAAATCCTAGTCTCATTTAGTTTTGTTGAGATGTGCAATGGTATTCAAAAAGTGAAGTCTATAAGAAAGAGGCCAAAGTCTTAACTCGCTTACATACCTAATTGGACCCAACATCAACGAGTAAGTCAATTTTAAGCCATCTAATTATTATATTGATTGATCCTTTTCACTACAAACATTATGCTGTTGGATTCTAAAATTAGATTCACCCTCAAATTTTTATCCTAAAAAATTTAGTATCCGAAAGCTTGCAACAAGAATTAGAGATATGTTATGGATATATTTGAAATCAACGTGTAAGATCATTCCTGCAATGCTGCTATCTAGAAACACTTTTATGAGATACTTCACTTGCCTGACTAGTATTATTGTACGAAGTCAGTTAAAAATGTGTGGGGAGGTACCAGAAAACATTCCGACATGCTGCAAATTTCACAAATACTTCATCAACACCTTGAAGTAGTGAAATGTGTCTCATGCAACTGCTTGGCTCATCAGTGGCCAAAATTAGTGAAACAACGATGTTTTGAGCAAAGTTATCCACGTCAAATCATTAGCCTTGACACATAGGATGATAGGCGGTGATTACATGCCACATCAGCAATTTCATGTGACACTTGGCCAAGAAGATTTGATTATAATTTAACTCCAAAGTTTAGGGTTTTCTCTGTGTGAAGTTCTTTGAAAGAGATTGTGAAATAAAACATGGAGGGGGCACCTTGAGGTGTGATTGGAGAGGTAGGGAAACACTTCAAATGTTTTCGAGCGATTCTCAAGTATGGCTCAATGTTCGGTTGTATTGCTTCATCTAAATGTAGAAGTTTTTTCGTTTTTGCATATTAATAGATGTAGATTAAACAAACGGAACCACATAAATCTATTGCATTATTTCCTCCGCCTCTTTGTTTATTTCATTATGGCGTCACTTGTTTGCTATAATGATACTTGTGCCCGCAAATTTCAAATGATGCTTCATGATGATCCATGTTTTCATCATTCACTAAGAATCTATCAGGTCAATTGGCAAATCAATTTTGATAACCCGAGTGTTTATTTTCACCAATCAATATTAACTCCTCAAGAGATATATCTTGCTTCAAGGTATGATTGTTTTTTCTTTTCTTTTTTTCTTTAAGGTATGATTTCTTTGTTTTTTTCTGGGTGAAAGCATGTTTGTCCATGCTTATTTCTATTCAACCTGTCCTTATAGTGCAAAGAGGGACAGAAAAAGACAGCAGGGAGAGACATGTCAGCATATATGACACGTGTGAACCAAATAGAATAAGGAAGCCGGAACACGTCGGGAGGGGGGAGGAGGAGAGAGGGGGGAGGGGGTCAAAAATGAGAGTAATGATATCGGACAAGGGAAGTCAAATCGACATTCATAAAAGGGCGGTTGCTTTTCTACGTGATTTCCTCCGGTAGGGAATTCTATATGATAAGTACCTCTCCAGAGAAAAAAGGAGGGGAAAGAGAAAGGGCAAAGAACATGGAAAGCGGGTTAACCCAATCATCTCAACCTTCTTGGACACCAAGAAAATGACATATGAAGCAACGGTTGAGTAAACTAAGGATACATCAGTTTGCTAATTGATCTTTTATTCTCATTATTTAATGCAAATACTTGTGTAAGGTGGGGAGAAAGAGGGAGGGGGGCTTGGGTATATGCTCCTTTTCTGTATGTCAAGTTTGGAGGCAGGCAGCAAAATGATGGGACCTCTCTTTCTATCATTATTAGGTCTTCCCCTTCCAAAATGGCCTACTCATTATCTCAATCCATCGATATTCGGCTGTCTTTTTTTCCAAATATGACATGTTATCCTACAAAATCGATGAGTAGTTGGAGCAAAGGGCCTTGTTAACATGCTCTATAGTCATCAACTCTCACAATTTATATAAGACGAGGGAGCCATCGATGTCAGTGTTGGAGGTTGTGGTGGTGCTTGGGCAGCGGGGCTGAGTTATGCTCGGAGATGGTCAGATTCCGGGGGGGTAGATTGGTTTTCGGTCGAGTAATGGATGTAGAAATACAATTTGAGAACAAATCGAAAAGGGGTTTCGATAATTCTAAGAATGAATGAAGTGAGCTTAATTATTGAAGCTGGGGGTTATACAACCACTCTTTTAATGGAATTTTAGTAGAATAGATGGGCTGGTGCTGTCGGACAAAAGGAAAAGAACTGAGCTCCTAGCAAAGCAAAGCTACTACGAGTGCTGTTTCGTAAAGAGAGGCGTGAAAGAACAGTGGCAAAAGTCATTCAGACAAAAGGAGAAGAAAGCGCAACCGGCCACTAGCAAGTCAAGTGTAGAAGGTCTAAAATTAAGTTAATTCAGTTAAAACACGTTCGATGATAATAATGGAGGATGATGGAACATTGCGGACGAGTAGAACTCTACTCACAAGAAACAAAGTAAAAAACACTCAATTGAGAAAGATCAGACAGTGGTCCTCTCATCAGTCATGAGTACACCCTAAGTTAAATATTTCCAGCACATCTCTCTCTCTCTCTCTCTCTCTCTCTCTCTCTCTCTCTCATCATACACGAAAAGAAAATTAAAGCCTTGTTTAGAGCAAACACAATTTGTAAGGTTTTGTACCAAGGTCCACTTTCCCTAATAAAACTGGAGGAAAATATAAGAAACCCCACCCACTGGTGCCCACTCCAGGTCGATCACTTGAACCTGAGTGGGTTTTTTAGAAGGGGAAGGAGGAGGAGGAAGAGGAGAGAAGGATCAGTAAATGGGTCACCACTGCTGCACCAAACAGAAGGTGAAGAGAGGGTTGTGGTCTCCCGAAGAAGATGAGAAGCTCGCGCGCTTCATCACCACTCACGGCCACGGCAGCTGGAGTTCTGTCCCTAAACTAGCAGGCATGACGATCAATACCATCCAGACCTTGCATCTTTCCTTTTCTTTAGTATTTAACCTTCTTCTTTGCTCTTCTGCTGCAATTAATAGTCTAATATATGATAAGCAGGGTTGCAGAGATGTGGGAAGAGCTGCAGATTGAGGTGGATAAACTACCTGAGGCCTGACCTGAAAAGGGGTTCATTCTCTGCCCAGGAAGAGAGGACCATCATCGACGTGCACCGAATTCTTGGCAACAGGTGGTCTCAGATAGCCAAGCACTTGCCCGGTCGGACCGACAATGAGGTCAAGAACTTTTGGAACTCCTGCATAAAGAAGAAGCTCCTCGCTCAGGGCCTTGACCCCAACACCCACAACCTCCTCTCCACCACCTCGTCCCTCAAAAACAACAATGGAGGCAACGTCAATTCCTCATCGTCCATTTTCCACATGAGCACCGACTCAAGTACTAGCAATTGTTCCATGGATTGAAGATACCCTTTGTCACATTGCCTTCTGTTCCTTGTCCTGATCAGGCCACCAATCCTATTTGTACTGGTCTGTTTCCCCCAATATTGCATGCAACTTCGTCCAGCTCAAACTTAGTGTCATTTGAATACCACCAACAAAACCCTAGTGCTTCTTCTCCGCATGGGTTGATGGATTTAGCAGCTGCAGGCAGGTCGCCATCATCTTTCTCTTCTCTGTTGAACTCGTTTTCTTCCGGGTTAGCGGGTAATGGGGAGGAGAGTAGCCTCTGGGATTGTGGCCTCGAGGCTAATGCTGTCTTGGCAGCGCCTAGGCACGAAGACACCTCGCAAGTGCAGATGCAGCAACAGCCTTTAGGACTCAAGCCGGCCAATGAGAAGAACGGAAAATTAGGGGTGGAAAGCGACAACTGCGATTTCATGAGTACCGCTGCGATGGATTCTAGCTTTGATTTTGATTTCGTGGACAGATCGTCGGCGGGACTGGCTGCAGGTGGAATGTATTATAATTTGAGTCCCATAGACCAACTTGCATGGAATTGCTAGGGGTCATTTCTTGAACCCTTGTATATTTTGTTTGACTCATATACATTCTTTCTAGAATTTGTTATATTGAGATATTGTTTGGCTCATTGATCTAGTATACTCGCAGCTCCCAATTCGGCTGGTGAAGATCTCTTCTCTCTCTCTCTCTCTCTCTCTCTCTCTCTCTCTCTCTCTGAGTTGGCTCTAGACAGAATCACATTCTCTAGAGCTTTGTTAATACCAACTTATCTGTGAAATAGATGAATCATGTCGAGGAACCTCCTACCTTATCAATTGAGTCATTAATCAACATGAATCACCGTCTCCATGGATGGAAACATGTTCTCATGTCATTAATTGATTATCGAATTAGCCTCCGCATCGTGGGTTAGTCACCATATATGCAGCTACTACCAGCTAGCCATCATCCCGGCTACCATTTTGGCTTGTTGAAAGAGAATGCACAAGTACATATATCTGGAGAAATGACATTTAGAAGGGTCTGGTTTCTAAAAGTGGCTTGCTATCTTTGGACATAGAAAATAGACATGATGGTTTACTCTCTCAAGTACTAAAGTGTAGTTAGCTAGCTCATGTGGGCAATTCATAGTTTCTCAACGTCAGATATCCTATTATGACATGCCAAAAAAAAAAAAAAAAGGCTAACTTGAACTATCAAGAACATTAGGCTTCACATAACACATGTCCTTCGGTGATGAACAAGTCTCACTATTTCTGTAGATTTGAAGTGACTATACAACAAGTTAAAAATGTACAAACCGTACTATACTAAGAAATCATTATATGAGGATAACACGTGTACTAAATCAAATCTGGACCATTGAAAGTAGTGGAATCCCATGTGAGTATCGTGTGTATCCCACCAGATCCGACCGTCAAAATTCGTCTTATGGATGCTAAGTTCATGAAGTATCAGATCATAGTATAATGGAATACCCGTTGAGGGAAGAAAAGGAAAGGCAAGGCAATGAGAGACAAAGGGGCCTGTCAATTGATTCTCTCTGATCGATGACCTGGGCTGCTGGAGTTTGACTGGGCTCTCATCATTTTACAGCTCATACCAAGTGAAAACAGGCTCAAACCCCAAGGCACAACCAGACATGGCAAGGCCCATTTTGAGGAATCGTCATGTGATGTTCATGTGAAGTTGCCTGCTTTGCAAATCATTTGTCCTTGCTTTGACTATTAAGTCATGTACTATTTTTAGGTGGATGATTCTACTCCAGCTGGCATATTTCTGGAAGAGTTAGAAAATGCAAAAAGTTGTCATGCAAAAAAATTACCAATCACCTGATTTTTCGATATTATATTGGTAACTTACTACATTTTTGTAAAATTACTAATCTCTTTTTGAGAGCTCACAAATCTTCAACTCTTCTCATTTTTTTCCTAAATTTTATTTATCTTTGTACGGACATCAAATATACCAATTATTATATATGAAATTACTAATCTTAATTTGAGTAACTTACCAACTTGGTTTTGATTAAATTACTTGTTGATTTTGATTTATCAGTTTTATTTGAATATTTTACCAAAATGTTCATTTAATTTTTTTCTAAATTATCATTCAGCAACTTTTATTTGTTTCTATTATAGATGTCTTCAATTCCAATTTATGAATTTTTATTTGTGTGACTTACTAGTTCTCTTCCATTAAGTTACCAACTAGTTATGATTTATCAAGTCTCATTTGAGCTACATACCAATGCTTACTTGGTTTTCTTTTGAAATTCACTAAACTTTTCTATTGAGTTACCAACTTTTTATTTGCCTTACTTAGCAAGTCATTAAAATTACCAACTCCTTTTAGAATTACTAACCTTAATTGAAATGATTATCGACTTTTCATCTAGTTAAGTTACCGGAGTTAGTTACCTATGTTTCATCTTTGTTTTAAATTCAATCACCAACTTTTCTTATCCTTAACGGAAAAACGGACTCTCATTATTTACCAACCTTTTTTTTACCATCTCCCTCATTTTACCAATTATTATTCGAAAGTACCAACTTTTGTTGAATGACTTATTTCGTTGTCCTATCAAGTTATTAAGTAGTTTTAGGTTACCAGCTGTATACGCTGCATAGGAAAAAAAGGATTTGCAGAAATGAACGGGCATTACTCGATGGATGTCAAGCGGAAAGATATGACTGTTTATAAAGTACATGGATTTTTTTTTTCCCATGTAAGTCGCTAAAAAAAATGGAATGGTGAAGGGGATGTAGGCGGCGACAAAAAATGTATGTCAGTTAGTGTATTTGATCAGATCGAATGTTACCTAGGAGTTATCACAACCTCTTTTGCACAAACAACTTTTTATGATTAAAAAAAAAACTTAGTTATTAGAGATAATTAAGATAATTATTTATGATATAGTACTCCTGATTATCTCAGATACACCTAGTGAGAGAACTGAGACCTTCGTGGGATGCAACGCGAGGAGGAGGACCCATCTGACTTTAGCACGCAAAACAACGAGTCTCCGGTCAGGCCTTGAGCCTTTTGCTTTTTCTCCTTTTATCATTGCATTCAGCCTCGGTCTGTGCCCAAAGCGCAACAAAAGAACAAAAAGAAAACCTAAACTCACAAACGCATTTCGCAATCATTTATCCCCCTAATTTACTTGCTAATCACCGAGCTAAACCGGTTCACTTGTATGTTGTGTATCCAGATGAGTTTGCATAGGTGAAACTCTGTTCTCCCGGCCCAACCCGAAATGCAGGAGCGATGCTGCGAAGTTCGCTCGTCTGTTTGTCTGACGATCATCTCTACTCTCGAGCGTGTATAGATTATTTGATCTCTATTTGCTGAACGTATATTTACATATCTATATGGACCAAAGTTTCTGAAAGGGGGAGACTAGAGATTCATGGAATGCACGTATAATAGGAGTCGATGATTCATCAGGGAAGATAGAAAGCAAGACTTGACCTACCTACCTTTCTCTCGAGTTCTCACACATTTAACATACGACGCCTCCCGTGAACGATGAAGGTGTCTTACTTTTAAGGAGCCTCAACCAGCCAAAGGAGCAAAAAGACAAGCGTACAACATATGAAACAATATAAATCAAGGAGCGGGACAAACATATCAGTATACCGGTTCATTCAGCCAAATGAGAAGGATTCTATGTACCTATAGACGGGTGGGGTGGGGTGTTAATTTGAAATGGGGTTGGGACCACTGGGAACTTCATGCGCCCTCGCTTTGAACATATCCTCTTTCCATGGCCGAACCGGTGACCGATGGCTTCGAACTCCTGTCCCTGGCGCCCGCATTCGTGCTGGAAATGGCAGCTTCCAGTGCTTGCCGACAGGGTGTTTGGATCGCCCTTCTCGAGCTGCATGCCATTTGATTCCGGCGTCCTGGTTGGCGGAGCCCATGGTGGTGGGATGTTTCGTTGCTCTTGCTCAGACAGCATGGCAATGCTCGGAATCATAGCGAACAGAACGAGCAAAAGGGTTAAGTACGAAATGTTGGGAGACTCTAAGCCTTCACTAGCCATCTAAACTTGAGCCTACACTCTTTCAGCAGAAGAGACCCTTGTACCATTCCATTGACTTCTCCGAGAGAGAGAGGGGGAGAGAGAGAGAGAGAGAGTGAGTGAGTGAAGTTTGGTATAGTGCTAGGGGGTGGAGAAGAGAAAGCTAAGAAAAGAGCAAAGGGGTGTTTGTCGTCTCTTTTTTGTTTGACATGAAGTCATTAAACCTAACGGAGACAGAAAGAGGATGGGACTGGGGTGGTGACAAACGCAAGATGTCAAAGGCGAGGGGTGCTGTGTTAGAATAAACACAAGCACATACAACCAACATTGTCTTTACAAAAAGATCCGCCCCGCTCCTACCAAGTGCCTTGCCCCAAACATCGAGTACAAGATACGGTTCTTCCGCTGAAAAGGAAAAAGAAGAAATGACCGACACCTTTGCTCTTCGCTTAAACATCTATGCTAAGCGAGGGATGTTTTTGGGTCCATTCAAACTCGGTCACTTTGATCTTGACATCTAATTGAGTAGCCAGCGGGCTGCTTAGTCAAAATCTGAGTGAGGTACCAAATTGGACAGGAAAATGGGGCTCAATATCCAACGAAAAGTCAAATTTTTATGCCTGTCAAATGAGAAATTTGGAGGCACGATCGCTATGTAAATCCTTCGACTCAATATTCTCACCTAGTAGCCTCTAGCTCATTGCATGACAACGAGTGCGCGGACAGACACATTCAGTAGATGTAGATCTATTCTGTTGTCTTGAAAGATGGGATCATGGGATCATGGGATCAACGATATCGAGACACTATTCACATCATTCGACATCTGACTCGACATTGACTCGACATTGAGAGTTATCAAACACTGGCGAACTTAACCTGCATGGCACCTAGCTGCTCAGAGGGCAAGAGATGGCTTAGCTCGATTTCAGTTGTTCTTTTATAAGTGATACAAAGGAGGAAAAATTTATGGGTATGTTATTCATCCCAGTTCTTTATGTGACTCCCTCTTAAGTCGGTCATAAAAAAGCATGTTCATACAATAGTCCTTACTGGGGTCACCGGGCGCTACGTGCCAGCATCAACTTACTTATTTTAGTCTTCATGGCATAGTCCTCCCGTAGCACCACACGTTCTTACGATAAAAAAAAGTGAAACAATTGGATTTTGTAAACTTGATTTGTTGGGATCTTTATATGGTCCCAATCCTAGGGAAGAAAAGGTTCAGTCAATCCGGTTATAAACTCACGATGTCACAAGTTGTAAATTGCAAATGCCATCAAGATTCTTGTACAAAGATCTTAAGATCCTCAATCCAATATTACAACTTGATCCTTCGGACACACTCGTTGATCCAAAGTAGGATCCTGACCTTAACAATCTTAGCTTGAGGTAAGAACAACATGGGAGAATGGTTCTGCCTACAATTGTATCCACCAAGGATCCTGAATAATAATTGCTTGATTATAATCCCTACTTACTGCAGACTAGGAACCGTATATACCAGCACAGGATCCTAAACTACATCGGTGATTTATGCATTCTACCAGTCTGCAATAACATAAAAACCATGTAAGGAATAGTCATTCTCTGCATGCATACTTATCATGACTTTGGATCCATCAATGACGTGACTAAACAAGAGACTTATCACTGGCAGATGACGAGAAGTTACCATAGAGTGACGGAACTGCAGTTTTCAGCATGCACAGTTATATGAGTTTGGAGACTAGTCATTCCATGACCAAATGAGACTGATCATACAACAACAGAACACCTGACCTGCTTTATGACAAATTACCAAGGTAGTTAATGAATTCCCTAGCTCGACAGCTGAGAACTGGAAGAAAATCTCAAGATAACCATCAATCATCATGATCATCTCGTGAAAGTCAACTAAGCTATGAGAACATTCAGGCCGAAGTTAATTGAGAACCTTCATCATGGAACAAGGTTCCACAAAGCTGTTGGTAGGGTTAAACAGCTAAAAGATAGCAGTAAGCTTGCATTGAACTGGCCAATATTTATCTGAGGTTCCCCCATATGTTGCAAAGTTTCAACTGTATAAGAATGAGTCAATTAGAAAATATGTAGCAATATTAGAATACTGACCAAGTTTCGAATGTCAAATAATCAAGAACCAACTCGAATTCTCCATCCATTCTCCATAACACTCCTAATTGGCAGTCCTATTTTATCGACAAATATGGAAAAACAATGAGGCAAAGATCATTGTCCACTAGGATCATTTAGTTGCTGGGATACCTATCATCTAGTGTAAGAGCAGCCTGCCAGTTCACTAGTTTAGAATTCTTCCTCCATACACATTAAGGCCCTCATAACTCGATTCGCAGAAAACCGAGCCTTACCTGCTATAGAATTATTAAAAATTCCAGTATGATATTCCACCTAGTCCCAAAGCTCGACAGAAAGAGGATCCAAATACATCACACTAATATCACAAAAAGTAGGCCTCTGAAAATTTTATTAATTGCAATGCTTGAGGTCTGCATGGAAAAATGAAATTCACATAGAAAATCATACGTGAAACTGGAACAGCACTGTATAGCAAAGATGTGTCTGCATCCCACCAAATAAAAGGATGAAAATTCCACCAGGATATCGAATTTTGCTACTACTCATCATCTTGATCTGCAAATAAATGAAGATGGAGTCAGAATGCCATGTATCACCAACAATCTTTGATAAATTTAGTCAATGTACTCTACTTCCACAAACTCCTCAGTCAAGATAGCTTCTCAATTCATTTTTCCATCAAAGCACATTTTATTTAGGACTAAGTAACGACTTGAAAATGACGCCAGTAATCGATCTTCCATGAAAGCAGCCCTTCGAAACAAGTACTTAGTTGAAAGTATTCCACTCCTCAGGTACACGTAGACAAAGCACCCAGGACAAAGACAAATCCCACATACACTGGAGCACCGAGGAAATTGCACAGCACAAATGCCATGAACATTTGTGATAAAGAAACCAAATCATTTGCTTTTTCCCCGAGTACACAGAACTCGGGACTGGTTCCTCAGCTTAGCAATACAAAGCCAGTCAATGAGTGCTTGAAAGGGAATGCCAATCGAGAACAAGAGGATCAAATCACTAAGGTTGCCGCAACCGCAGCTCCTATCAGAACAAGAATCGAAAAAAGAAAAAAAAAAAGAGCTTTAACCTAGAGATAGAAATTCAAATGGAACCCCACCAAATTACAATCATGAACTCAACATTAATGCGGCGATAGAATTCAGGGATGAACAAGTTTGAAACTTTAGCCAAAAAAACCGGAAATGGGAACGAGGGCATCGAATTGGGAACGCAAAAGGGTGGGAAAGGAAGGAGTGAGGAGAGGAGATACCGAAGTAGCGGCGCTCGTTGGCGGCCTTGGCCTTTTCGAGCATCTTGTCGAGGTCCACCTGGAGCTGGGCGTCCCACTTCACCAGCTGGTTCACGAACACCACCCCAAGCCCCATCCCGACCGCATGCTCCCAAGGATCTGAGCGAATTCAAAGGATTGAAGAAAATCAAGGAATAATCAATGCGAAATTAGGGTTTAAGAAGAAGAAGGGATTGGGGAAGGGAGAAAAATCGGAGCTTGAGGACGTACGGCGCATGTAAGGGAGCTTGCGGAGGGCGTTGGAGTACATCTGGGTGCCCAGTCCCAGCAGCGCCCCTACCATCGTCGCGCTCCACACCATCTCTCTCCCCTTCTCTCTCTCTCTCTCTCTCTCTCTCTGCGTTTGGAGATCAGCTGGAGGTTGGAGCTGCAGCAGACAGGCTACACACACAGTCTTCGCCAGTGGCTTTCACGGGCTCGACCGGCCCAAGAGACTGCTCCCCCAATTTTTTCCGGAATTTCGATTTGTGCTCCCTCTAGTTTACTGTGAAATTCAATTTGGTCCCTAGAAAAGAAAAAGAGCTATGAGATGATAATATAAATTATCCATGAACTTTGACTCAATATATTGTATGGTGCATGAACTTTTACTTTATTTAATGTGTATCTGAACTTTAGTCCAACATGTAAGTCCTTGGATTTTATGAAAATGTCCAATGTTATTTATGGTCTTAAATTGACAAAATGATTACATTGACCATTTTCATATAGTTCAAGAACTCATTAACTATGTACTAAAAGTCCAAGATCATATTGAATAAATTAAAAATTCAAAGATCTCATTAAACATTAGGCTATAGTTTATAGATCATATTCAACAAATTATAAGTTTAGGGATCATATTACATAATATGGCTTCATGTTGTAAATCCCCTTAGTGAGTGATAGATTCCCTCATTTATGATTGATTAATTGGAACTTTTGCAATGATGATAAACTTTCGGAGACCGGAAGAGTGAAGTTACAAGCCTTGGTCGGCGAAATTTCTACCGGCCAAGAGCGTCTCGACCCAATAAATTTTAGTCGCCCATTTTAAGAAATTATTCTACCTTCCAAGTAGAGATGATAGGTAGGTTAGCCAATCATGTGATCTTAAATATTTTCTTGAGTACGGACTAATAGGCATTGGGAATTTGCTCTACAACCATTTACGGGCAAAACATTATGAAAATCTCATAGACAATTTGATAATTTTCCATTTCTACGAAATAACTCGTGATGTCATATCTCTTTCAAAACTGGAACCTTTTATCATGATTTTTACTTATTATATACGGTCGATTTACTATGATTTGAATATCATTTTCCAACTGCAATTTAAGCGGCATGTGGCAACCCTCTTCTCGTTCCTTCAAATCCATTGGTATCCACGGAAGAGGATGAAGAAATTATTCAATCTTATAGAGCTGTAACAATCGTGATGGTACCCTTGAATTTGTGTGAACACGAGCAATTTCCTTTAGCATTTGTACTCTAACCTAATGACCTCAAAGAGGCTAGCGGTGGCCCCCTCGCCTCTCACTAGGTTCAACAACCAGTTGTATTGAATACGGCATTTACAAAAAGGAAATTTATCGATCCATCATAATCTCGATTCCTCAAATCACAATTGCTTACGTGAACCACTACGAACGATCCCTCGCGAACCCAGTTTTAATATAGAATTCGCCGTACTTGTTACCATCCCATAACCAAAATCTATGGTCAGCAAAGCTAGCAGTAAATCCACTGGACGTTGACTTCACTGTAATCTACGAAAGCCCTTGCACAATTGGAAATCAAATCTCTGTGTTCTTTAATGATATTAGACCAAGACAAGAGGGAGAGGACGATGGGCGGGTGGCGCGAGGAGGGGATGAAGACGAACACTCCATTTTAGGCAAGTGGGTGGGGGTTACTGCAAACTTCGGCAGGTGGACCGGTCAACGCCAAGATTCAGGAAACTAATCAGGATCTGGAGGGACAAGGCGAAAATGGGCAGCGCAATTAAAGGCGCCCCAGCTCAGATCCGGTCAGAAGTCAAAGATGGCAAGAAAACGGAGAGAGAGAGAGAGAGTTGGGGAGGGGAAGAAGGGGGGCGAATTAGGCAAAACAATGATGAATGCGAGAATGCAGAGGAGGGGAGAGGAGGGTCTTAAAAGCAGGTCTATTTTTGGGCGTTCTTCGGGGATTACGATCTAGAAAGTGGGACTCAATAAGAACCGGGGGCCTACGCTCGTGCCGCTTTGCAACGGCTCCAAGAAAAGAACCAACGTCCGTCCTTTCCCCCCCTTCGATTCTTCCTTCGGTTGTGCTCTGTTTCGCTCTGTTTCGCGTTCTGTTTTTGCTCTGCCCGGTCCGGATCCTTAGCCTCTTCTTCGTCCCGACCCATATCGCCACATCTCTCTCCCTCTCTCCCTGTAGGTCGAGCTGTTAAATGGGGTGCCTAATTATAGGCTGAGAAATGGGGCTGGAAATGGGGCTTTGAATGGGAGCTAGCGGACGAATTTTAAGCGCCCTCTTTAAAGATGGATTGATGGGTTATATGGCGTCGTCAAAGTAGTTAGTCGTTGCCCCCCTCTCTCTCCCTCTCCCTCTCTCTCTCTCTCCTCGTAATTTTGGTCTGGAGGAACTCGTCAAACGATGGAACAGAGGAAAAAAAAAAATGGAAATCCTAAAAAAGACGAATTGGGTTTGTCAGACGGATTCTTGTGCGATTGATTGATTCCTCTGTCGATCTCGCCACCCATTTGGCTCCAATGGGTTCTCCCGCCTCAAATTTGGCATCTTGAGGGAAGTAATGGCGTCTTCTCAGGTGGAGATCGTGGCGGCTTCGTCTCCGTTCGGTTGCGTCTTGAGGGATCACAACCGGCGAGACGGATGCAACAGAGACTTCCGCAAGAACCTTAAGGACCTGGTCAGAGATCACCTCCACACGTGCCTCCCCGACGACAATGCTTCTTCGCACGGCCCCATCGCCGCCAACAACCCCGGCACCAACAACGACAGCGACAGCACCGGCACCAACAGCGGGGAAAATCGTGCCAATCTAAGACCTCTGCGCGGCTTGAATGGCATTGACGGAGACAGAGACGGAGACAGAGACAGAGACAGACAGGAATTGTCCTCGCCGTGGCCGCTGACGCCGAGGCAAGCTCGGGGTCTTGATCGATGGGCTCCTCAACAAGCTGGAGATACGGTGTCCTCCACCTCGGAGATACATCCTCCTCCTCCTTCTTCCTGTATGCCGAATTCGCAATCCCAGTCGGAGGAGAGCGGCGACAATAATTCAGGGGTTGGAGGAGGAGCTTCTTCTCTTGTGCAGATGTGGGAGGCCAGGCTTAACCAGTCACCGAGCATCAACAGGAACAGTAACATCAATATTAGCATCAACATCGCCCAAAGTAACGCTAACCATGTCAGCAGCGGCGTCGGTGGCGGCGGTGGCAGCAATTCATATTCTCCTTCATCGGGCAGTTGCAGCAGGAGTCCTAAATCCAGCGCTTCCACAAATATGGAAGATTCGTCGACGGTATGTGAGTTGGAATTGTGCGAAAGGATGGTTGCTTCCCAGGACCCGTCTCCTTCTTCATCATCGTCTGTAGCAGATAGTGGAGGAGGAGGAGGAGGAGGAGGGCAGAAACAGAAGGTTCGAGTGGCTGATATCATCAGGAGATTGACTACTTCTGATAATGATCATGACACGAATGGGAGCAGCGGATCGCCATCTCTATCGGATCAGATGGAGGCACAGAGGGGATTCGTGCCAGTATTGAATTCACCAAGGATCAGAGGGCGACAAGCCTTTGCCGACTTGCTCATGCAGATGGAGCGCGACCGACATAGGGAGCTTGACTCCTTATCTGAGCGCCGAGCTGTTTCCCAGTTCTCGCACAAAGGCCGCATTCAGGTAAAAATTCGAAATATTCATCCTCTTAGTCAAGTGCCATCCCTGTATAATTGGTGGGAAGATAACAAAAAGTGGAGCATAATCGCATGTTTTATCTCTGTTTGGTATCCTGAAATTTGCATAAGTGCTAATTCTTCGTGCAGTCGATGCTCAAGCTTAGATTTTTGCAACGCGGGATGGTGGACCGCAATCAGCAGCGCCTCATTTCAGGAGCCTTTGGAGGAAATTCCTCGCCTCATAACAGTTCAGCTATCATGCATCTCAGGTATGGCCTTTTGAAAGCCTTCTTCTGTCAGATTACCAGCAATGAATCGTGTATTTTGGTATATAAGGAAGAGTGAGCTAAAAAGGGGAAATGATCTAAGAAAATGTGATTTTTAGTGCAACTTCAAATAAATGTTTGGCTCATCAGAATAGAGCCTTTGTTAATGACATATTGATTGCGCAGTCATCTTTTTGTTTGAGGAGACCTGTAATTAACATCTGGAAAGCTTCTATATGAGCATATGCCAAGCGTTACTAGGTCTGGCCGCTATGCACAACTAAAGAATTAGGACATCCTGGTTCTGGATGTGCCAAAATGATTGATAAAAATTGCATTTTCGAAGATTCCTCTTGGCAAAGAGATTCTAACATGGTTAGGACATTATTCTGTTTGGATTAACCTGGGATCTCTAATAAAACAGGGAAAGATTTAGCACAGCCATGGAGCATGACCAGGGAGATCAGAATCACCCAGTTGAGCCAAGAAGCTCTCCTCGGCACCCACTATTAAAGAACTCCGGCACTACAAACACTCAGTATCAGAATAGTCATCATCAGGAAGATGATGCTAGCACAATTGAGCAGTCCCATGCTCTCCCAGTTCCTTCATCAGCACACTCTATTGAAGATCTTCCTGATGAGGCTAATTCAACTTCAAATGCCATACGTGAAGATGTTACAAGCCTTGAGAGTAGCAATAGCAATCTTGAATTAGAACAAACGACTGAAGTGTCCAAAGCTCTCCATGAACGGGCAAGTCAAGCTTCAATTGTCGTATGCGAAGATAATAGAAGCGTCGAGAGTAGCAACAGTCATATTGAAAGACAACAGATGATTGCTGCGATCTCACCTCTTCATGAAGTTGCTAGTCCAACCTCTGATGTCATGTCCCAGGCTACAAGCTCTGATGCTAGAAATGGTAACAATCTCGAATTACAACAACCGACAGATGCATTATTATCTCTACATGAAGAGGCAACTTCACCTCTGAGTGTCATAAGTCAAGGTACAAGCTTCGAGGGTTGCGACGGAAATAATGTTCAATCCCAAGCAGCAACAGACGCATTATCATCTTTGAGTGTCTGGTATGAAGATGAAATTATGGAGGAACAATCTAATGACAATGCCAATGAAGAGGAAGAATGGTATAGAGAACGTGGAGGCACATATGACTGGTTCAGAGATATATCTCGTCCACGAAGTTATTGGGAGGACCGAAGGCAAGAATGGTACAGAGAGATGCTTGGAACAAACTCTGTAAATGAGGAAATCCGCCAACTTATTGAGAGGTACGCCATCAGAACTACTTTTCCACCTTTCTTCCTCCAATTCAATCTAATTTTGCCATTCTTACAAGGACAGATGCGCTTCTTAATATATTTGAATTGCATTACAATCTATGGATAGGATGGATACTGGAAGATAAGCTTCTTGACAAGCAAGACTAAAGCAAGAATTATTACAATACAGACTCTGCATTAGACATTTGAGAAGAGCCAAATAACAAGTCTTTGACTATTCATTGATTGCTGTATTACATATAACATATATTGTCTCGCATTTACACCACTGAAAGCATGTTATTAAACTAAAGGACCTCTTCCCTAAAGAATCAATCGTCTTCTGTGCCTTTCTTGATGCCCCATGAATGGTTGGTGCTGTCCTTCTGAACTCACATAGGATGAGAGAGTAAATTGTAGATTTTTCATAGCAGTTAATCCAAAAAAAATGTGAATTTTGTCTGCAAAATTTTGCAAGACACAGGTTTGATCTGTTAAATCATTGGTTCAGGGGCAGAGTATCCAGTTTCTTGTCTAGTGACTTCCGGGAGAGAATGGACGAATTGATGACGTCTCACTTACAAAGACAAACCCAGCCATTAGGCCACCAAGAAGAAGAGCAAGATGATTTAAGCAGTCAAGAGAGAATGGAACAATTAATGTCATCCTTGTTACAAGGCCATGAACATCCAGTTGGCGACCAACAAGGGGAAGAAGAGCATGACCAACTGGGACAACAACAAGAAGAGGAGGAAGAGGGGGATGCACCAGAAGAAGATGAACAAGAATATACTGTTGCCTATGAGGAGGAGGATGATGAAGAGGAGGAGACAGAGGAGGAGGACAGTGATGAAGAAATGGAGGATGGCGAAGAAGTGGAAGGACAGGAGGAGGAAGAGGAGGAGGAGGATGTTGAGGAGAGAGGAAGCCTAATTGGACATCAGTATCATGAAGCAAGTGATTATTTTGATCATTCCACAGCTTCATTCCATATGCCTTCTCAATCTCTGAGATCGTGGAGTTACAATGATAATGAAATGAATGACAACCATGATCAAGTTGCTTCTACGTCATCCGAGCAACCTCCACCATCTCATTCCTACTATGAGGATCCTCAGCAGCATTCTACCTGTATGGATAACCTTTCGATGGTGAGCCGTAATCCTTCCTTCTGATGTCTTTGTGCTTCTTATATCTGTGCTCACTGAACATCATACTACTTGAATTGTAGGAAATGGAACTTATAATCGATCTGAGAGGACAAATGAGGCAACTCCAACGTGAGATGTCTGAGCTCAGGAAATCAATAAAAAGCTGCATGGATATGCAGGTGACATTGCAGGACTCCATGAAACAGGAGATGAGTTCTGGTGAGTTGGATAAAACCAATCTGTTCACTGTCAAATCATTACTGCATTTTTTATGGCCTTGTGACTTTGCTGGAAAACTCTGTTTTCAATACATGCTTTCTTGTAAAGTTGACCTAAGCATACTGTACTTGGCATGGAAAGATGCATTGTCGAAGCAGTAACTTTCCAATGGCCACTAATATGACATACATATTGTGGTCAGTGGAAGTTGACACTGCTATTGCCATAGTTTTACCAGATTGCATAGAAAATGCAAATACACTCGAAATAGTGTATTTCAGTGCAGGAGAAACTCTTGATCTTCTCTTACCTCAAATATAATCACGATACTGTCAGATTGGTAATGTTCTCTATCTCAGTATGTCTCATGAATGAATTTGAATCAATTGTTGCAGTTCGAGGTGATGCAGCGAGGTCAGTAGACAAAATATTAAGAAAAGGGAATTGTTGCATCTGCTATGAGAAGCAAGTGGACTCACTACTTTACAGGTACTTGTCTTTTATTAGATTATCTTAGATGCTCCTCCTCTTTGTAACTGCCACAGAAGTTCAGAGATTTTACATGTAACCAACTTAATTATCTACATGCCATTCAGATGTGGGCACATGTGCGCCTGTCTCAAGTGTGCCCATGAACTGCAATGGAGCAGCGGGAAATGTCCAATATGTCGAGCTCCTATAGTGGATGTTGTAAGGGCGTACACAGATTCATAGGTGTGATGATCGAGTTCTTGCTTCAGAGGACCGTCCCAATTCGTGCCAGTAACCTCGATGAAAGTTGAATCAGGAGACATAATTGATGAATATCCGAATGGATTTTTGGTTGCGGAAGATGCTAATCTTTGTACATGCTGACTTTAGGATTGGAAATCACTTGACACTTGGCTGAATGGGCGGTGTAAATTGTTTGATGAGCTAGGCTACTGAACAAAATCAGCAATTTATCTCTGTGATAACAACTTGGAGAGAATTGCCTTCAGACATCAGATTGGATGATTATCTGTCCAAAATAAGAATAATGAGCGGCAATAGTTATGGAAGACTGATGTTTCTTTTTACCTGAAAAGAAAAGGTGGATTGTGGTCGGCACAAATTCTTGCTCCAAGATCTATTGTCAATTTATTCTGCAGCAACTGTGAACTTGGAAGCCTGTTTATGTTGAATCGTTTCGTCTTTTATAAGGTGATGGCGATGTGAACTTTTAAGGGCTTGTCCAAAGGAATGAAACTTGACCTGTATCTGTGACAAACTGTTCTACTTGCAATGCGTGTACAGCTTTCAAGCAAATTCCGTCCATCCTCTCGTTGGGGATTCTGCTCAGCTGTTTCAGTTGCAACAATGCCCCCTCTAATCTTTGTATTCCTATGGTATAAAAAAATTCCACCAGTTGCCGCCAAAGCATCATTGTACTATTAGTTCTGTTCTTGAATTCTTGGGTCCCCATAAAATAGCAACAGTGATATAAGGCATTATAGTCCACAAAAATTAGTGCGGAGGATCTAAACCTAATTGAATGAATGTTAAGTCTATAGCCATCAAAGAATACCTTCTTTCGTTGTAAGAATTTATAATATCCAATGCGAACAAATTAATTATGTCAAACTAGTATTCATTAGAAGCCTAATGAAGATCCCTCGACAGCGCAACATGCAAGCTCGCCCTTTCAAGAACATGCTTCCGGCTCTCTATTTGCACCATTCCATCTCTCAGGTTGACAAAGCAAAATGTGAGAGAGGGGTTACTGTTAGTTTATCATGGTGTGCGGAGTAGGCTCGACCATGGATGCCGCGTTGCTGTTGCATCTGGACACTCTCCACCTTAGATCTCTACCTTATGCCATGGAACTGCTCCGGCTTTCTGCTCCTGTTTATGCCATCAAACCGGGTTTTCTATTTGACATCCTGCCCCAACACGGCTTGGCTTGGACAGGGTGATCATCCTGTCGACTCGAACATTTTTCAGATCGCAAATATAACAGGTAAATTTGCGGGTGAATTGAGTTTGACTTAGCATGTGCAAAGAAGTAGGCCCAGATCATAGTTTCCCTTCTTTCTGTACCATCTGTATCACTTAAGAACCGGTTCAGCTAATTCTTCAGTGCTCGGTGTTACCAATATCACATCAGCTGCTAGTGCTGGGTCAACAGAAGGAACTTTTTTATTTTCATCTTTTGACCCCCCAAAATACCCGTAACATGGACAAGTGATTTTAACGGCTTGGCCTGGATGGACTGATTATCCTGCTCGCATGAACATTCTTTAGATCGCAAAAATAATAGAGGCCACATCCGGATCTCTGATCCCTCTTATGTAAAGCAACTAGAGGGTAGAGTCGAGGATAGAGCTCGAGAAATATACTGTACCAATAAGGAAGGTGGGGCGTGCAGGCACCGGCACATTAATGCAGTCTCACAGCCAGCCGCAATAGCAGACAGGTAGAGACGGCCCCATCGGAGGAAAATCCTGACTCTTGGTGAGGTAACCCTTGTAATCAAGAACCTAGGATCCAAGGACTGCCCCCTCCTTGGTGAGCATAGCCTCATCAGAAATGTCCCCAATTCTATAGGTCTCTTGCTCAGATCAAAATTGCAAATGAGGTGGTGTAAACGTACCTGGCTTGACGAAAAATTTCTTTTTCGTCAACTCGAGTACGTCCTACAGTAGGTTTTTACAGGAAAAAAAGAAGATGCACTCAGTTGTCCAGCTACACTGGTGTTGGCTTATACAAGAGATGAAACACCACCCAAGTGTTGGAAAGAGGATATGGCTCAGGAAAAGTACACAGCAGAATACAAACACAGTCCACAAGCAGATTTGAAGTTCGAAGTTCTGAAAACAAACAGGTTTAACATGGAATTGCAATCACTCTTCTTACGAACCTGGCAAAGAACGTCCATAAGGAGGCGAGTTCGCAGCTGATGACTGCTAATTGGATGGGTACCACATAGAGGGTGCATACTGGGTTTTTGTAGGAGTTGTTGCACCTGAAGTTTTCTGGGGTGACCCAGCAGCTAGGAGAGCCTTTTGTAGAAACTCAATAACATATCTTTCCATGAACCAAATACAGCTTCATGTGTTCATCCTAGCTAAAGATTTTCCTAGTTTCTTTAGCCTCACCTATGTCTTGTGTCTATGACAAAAAGCATTCATTCCAATTTGACACGCTTACTATTCATCATCTTCAATTATGCATTTACTAGTCATCGTCTTTAACCTCGTAAGCACTTGGCCAAAGCTCCTCCAGCACTCAAAGTCTTCACGCATGAGGCTTCCCAGCAAGAGGTTTTTGTTGAGATAGTCAGAGTGCTATTCATAGCTATAAGTTGATATTTGTACCCTATTTTCTTTGATTACGTGGGAGTAGAATTGAACTGCTATATTTTATTATTTTGTTAAGCATTTGAGATTTAAAACAGTTTTTCTAATGCGTTTGAAATTATGGTGTGAACTTTACAATAAGGAGAAATGTCTTTCATCTTTGGGAATAGAAAGATTTTTCCTAACGCTGCAGCAAAAGAAAAATTAATGGTAATATTTTCTATTATGTGACCCAGTGATATTTTATAATGATATTTGTTTTGTTTCCTTTAGATGGTTTATTTATCTGCTATAGAAACAAGGGCGTAATTTGATGAGAGATAGTTAAATTGCAAGAACGACTTTAAAGCTCCAACTGCTTGAAGGAGAAAAGTTTAGGAAGAAACAATTGTCCAATAACTCTAAAATAACATATATGAAGTTATAAACCACTAAAATCTTCCTTAATTCGGAAATAAAAAGTCAAAAGTTTTCTGCCGAGTACGTCCATCCTTGTTGGGTGATGGTCTCGGAATAAAAAAATAAAAAAATCATCAAGGCTGAAGATTAGAGGAATTCTTGTCAATAACATTTCATGAACCAAATATAGCTTCATGTATTTATCTTGCTAAAGATTTTCCTAGTTTCATTAGCCTAACCTGTGTCTCATGTCTATTCATTTTAGAAGAAGAAGGAAAAAAGTATTCATTCCAATTTGACAAAGTCTCATACACGAGACTTCCCAGCAAGAGTTTTTTGTTGAGATGTTACAACTGGTTCAAATTGCTATTGATGGCTCTAAGGTGATATTTGCACCCTATTTTCTTTGATTATGTGGGAATAGAATTGAACTGCTAGATTTTATTATTTTGTTCAGCATTTGAGATTTAAAACAGTTTTTCTAACGCTTTTAGGATTATCATGTAGAGATTTTCTTTTTTTTTTTTGTCGGTAAATTATCATGTAGAGTTTACAGTAACGAGAAATGTGCCTTTTTTTTTTTTTTGTTGATTTGTCGCAATTGAAGCTGTTGCACTTTTGTAGAAAAAAAATGAATTTCTTTATTTCAGGAGTAAACTCCATTTAAAGAAAATAATAAAATCTAGAAGTTCAATTCTATTTCCACATAATCCAAGAAAATAGGGTGCAAATATCACCTTATAGCCATCTATAGCAATATAAATAGTTGTCTTATCTCAACAAAAACCTCTTGCTAGGAAGCCTAGCGGATGAAGACTTCGTCAAATTAGAATGAATACTATTTTCCTTCTTTCCCTAAAATAAATAAACATAAGACATAGGTCAGGCTAAAGAAAATAGGAAATTCTTTAGCCAGGATGAATACATAACATGAAGCTGTATTTGGTTCATAAAATGTTATTGACAAGAATTTCTCTAATCTTTATCGCTTGAGAGTAACTCAATGCCTTGACCAACAATTCCCATCAACATAAGATAAAAGATGATTTTTTTAAAAAAATTTCGAAACAATCACCCGATGGGCGTATTCAGCAAAACACTTTGATATTTTAGTTTCTGATATAAGGAAGATCTTAGTAGTTTATAACTTCATATATATTATTTTTTAGCTATTGGACCAGACGGTTACCAAAAAAGTATTATGTTGTTCTCCTTCAACTAGTTGGGGCTTCGCAGTTGACAAACGTTCTTCCAATTTAACTATTGTCCTCTTCTACTCATCAAATTGCATGCCTATTTCTATAAAAGATAAATCAGCCATCTAAAGGAAACAAAACAAATACCATTATAAGATATAAAGTTAGAAAACATCACTAAGGTCACATAATATAAAACATTACCATTAATTTTTCATTTGCAACAGCAAGCTGGTGTTGCAACATTTGTATTTGCTCCAGTTGAGATGAACATCTTCCCTATAAATAAAACAAAACTTACATAAATTTATTTTTAAACAAACATATGCATCCAAACAGGGAAAATGGATTTAAAAAACCTCTAACGCTTGGGCCTCTATCTTCAAGTTGTCTAGATGCGTGAATGAACTTTCACAGCTTCCTGAAGATGGTAAAATTGAGCCGATAAGGCCTGCACATGTCTGATCCGGTGACCACGATCTTCTTTCACACTAAGCAGTTCTTCCTGAAGGCATTTTAACAGAAACCTAACCCATAGAGCACTAATATGCTTAAGATGTGTTCACATAAAATAGCACCAATATATTAGACTACTTAGTTGCTCTTGGAGTGTGTTGTAAAGAAACTCAACATACTAAGGCTTTTTACAATTGGCAGTTTCTCCCTTATCCATTTTTTTAATGACTCGTTGGCAGATTTTTCTTTTCCATGAAAGAATTTGATCTTACCTAGGGAGGAGCAACCAATTCCTCTCGTTTAGTTTTGCCAAGGATTGTAATTGCTTCTTTCTCTTTTCTTAGCTTCGTCAAGGATTCTAATTTCTTCTCTTTCTATAATACAGCCAGCGATTATATGCAGCCTAGTAGACAAAACCATGAATAGTAAGGGAAAGACAACTATTGCAATTTAAGTCAAACGCAACTACATGAGTAGCAATTTTACCTCTACCGTTGCTTTATTTTTTGCAAATTCCTTTTGCAAATCAGAGCATTTTTTTCTTGATTAAGCAAGATTTTCATTGAGCTCACCTAGCTTCTTTTCTATCTCAAGCTCTGCATGCAAACAAATTTGTCTATTTCAATAAGCATACAATTGTCACTAATCACTCCCACGATAATTGATCCCATATCAATGCCACAGAACTTGCAAAAACACTTCTCATGTCATAATCAACATGACACTTGTGCATCATTCAATGAAATGTATTGGCATGTGATGATTAGGCTACGCATCACACAAGATTAAGACTTATCCAGATGGTTACCATTATACAAAAGCCGTGAAGGGATTTGACCAAATTATAATACAGCAAGCAGGTAGATATATAGCCTTTTGAATCGTTGCTTTCCTCTATTGCTTAAATTTAGGTGGCCAATATCTAATTACAGGCTCAAACACACTTCAAGATCATCAAAGCGTGTCGGTGTACTTATACAAGAGTAGTTCGGCTATATTCCAGGAAAGTCTATACACGCAAATGCCAACTAAAGGCAGTGGCTCCATAAGTTGATCAGTTAAAGCATGAATCATTAGTTGTTGCACATCACGCCGATCAATGACTTTTGTTACCGTTGACAAACTACTAATATCTTATTCTATTCAATGTTAAAATTGTAAATGGTCCTGATGCTTTTGACAAGCATGTGAAATATCTAATCATGAATGTGCATACTTAAAATTGAGTGCTATTTCTGCATATATGGTAAATTTTGAGCACATTTTTCGGATCAAAGGGTTTTCACTAGTTAACATGAAAAATCCAATAAAGCTAGTTCAAATTTAATTTCTAAGTTTTTTTCCAATTTTTTTTTATTTTACAATATTTTTAATATTATAATTTTTTTAATAAAAATATATTTCATTTTTATCCCAAAATGGGACCCGGGTCGGGTCTCCGGATCTGGCCCGGGTCAGGCCGAACCCTGGTCTAATTGGTACGGGCCATGGACATACATCGGGCCTTCAAGTCAAGTCCACTTGACCGAACCCACTTCACAAAACTCAAACCCAGCCCAAACAAAATTAAATCCAAACCCATTTAATAAACCAGGCCCAACGCTTAGACCTAAACCCCAGACCTTTGCAAATGAGATGAACCCATTTTTTTTTAGCCGGTTCTCCTCCTTCGCCCGAGAACATCGTTACTCTCGGGCAACCGACCAGAACGTCCAACCGTTTTCTGACCAGAACATCAAACCATGGCGCGGATTCGCGGGACACCCTAAACCGTCAAATCCGTGGCTTCCGCGGATCCGGCAACGTCAACGCCAACAGAGACACTTCCACGGAGCAAGACAAAGCAAGGACCGACTCGGTTTTGTCCAAAAATCAGGACACGTCGCTCGATCTCATGAAGCATTTCGTCGAACGGGTG
Organism: Eucalyptus microcorys; assembly: GCA_014182515.1. Taxonomy (NCBI): domain Eukaryota; kingdom Viridiplantae; phylum Streptophyta; class Magnoliopsida; order Myrtales; family Myrtaceae; genus Eucalyptus; species Eucalyptus microcorys. The sequence goes on from CM024566.1 coordinate 42,012,775, forward strand.
AAGGGCGCTCGGGAATCGTGAGGTTTCCGACCCAACCGGGACTCGAGGTGGGGCCGGGACTCTCAGCAAGCGACCAACAACAGACGGCGACCTAGCTAAGGACCTACGGAGGCCGGAGTCCGTGTGAGCCGGACAGCCCCGCGAGTTCCGGCCCGGCGTGACCGAAACAGGGCGAGACAGGCACAAAAGGGGGCTTAACGGCTTCAGCTCGAGGACGTCGGCGGAGAGAGGTCTTGGGACGGGCTCGCGCGCGGATGAGGGGTCGGCCGAGACTCTCTCTCGCTCTCTCTCTCTCCCAGTGGCTCCTTCCCTCCCTCTCTCTCCCGGTTTCTCTCTCCCACTCTCGGTCTCTCACTCTCCCGAACCTCCCAACAAACCAGCCCCCGCCCTCGCTTTTAAGGACCAACGCGCATTGGCATGGCCTCCTGCCGTGCCAGCTGCCGCTGCCGACCTGCCCCCAAGCGGACGCCTCTCCCTGCTGCTTGTCCCCTGTCCTCTGCACATCCTCCTTCCTTTTTGCAGACCGCGTAGGAGGCGCGAGGGAGAAGGAGGAAGGAAGAGGTCCGCGGGCCGGGCCAAGGACAAGGGGAAATGGGCTGGCCCGTGTGGGAAAAGAAGAGAGAAAAGTAGAAAAGGCCGGGCCGGACTGCCCCGGCCCAGTCTCGCTTTCTTTTTTAAAATGATAATTTTTTAGAGAAAAGAACAAATTTTAAAAATAATAATATTTTTAAATATTTTTATTAAATTTTAATACTAGTAATGCGAATGCTCCTAATGCCTAAACGCGATGCAACTTGATGAAAATTATTTTTGTTAGGGGTTAAAAATTAATCATCAATTTTCTATGCAATTAATAAATGAATAAATGAGCTATCAAAATTTAAATGTCAATATAATGGTAAACTGGCAATCAAAAGGACAAGATAAACATAGAGAGCACAAACAATGCTGCATCAGCACAATGCATCACAAAGAAATGAATTGCTCTCAACAGGCTGAAGGTTTGAGGCACGGCAGAGGAGAACAAGGACAAATCATGGGCGACAGGATATTTAACGTATCCAGTATCTCGCTATACTAACAGACATCCCGAAATAAGGTTCTCACATACCTAACAAACAAGCTCACTGAAGTGCGGCTCTCTCCATTCTCAGCTCAGAGACCAGAGTAAATCAAACAAAACTTAATCAACGTCAGGAAAGCCTACCTTCGTGTTGGAAGTGACTTTACAATCAAGCTGCTTTATACAACACCTCGTAAAGCATCAAATCAAAAAACTTCGGAAAAAAAAATTAAGAAAATATAATCATAGACAAATGAGCAAACTCGACCATCAAAGAGACGCTGAAATCTGCACGAGAGGAGTATTAGAGGGATCCCAGGATGGGGAGACCCTGTGAAACATCGAGAATTTTCTTCTTTAAATCGGTTTGCAGAGGTGCCTTTGCAAGTTTGGATGAATTGTGCTAGAATACAAGTCGCCAGAAGTAAGATGCCCTGTAACAATGCCCAATTCGTGCAGTCTTAGAGCTTTAGGTGCTCAATCAGGTACCAAAACGAGAAATGAATAGCTTTTCCCCTGCATACGGGGAAATGTTTAATTTAAAAACTGTAACTACGATCAAGGTTCTGCTTGAATACACGACACTCAACAGTAATATGCATCTTTGCTTCTATTCACTGTTGAAAGAAGTATTAATGGTAAACCAGCGATAGAAAGGACAAGATAAACATAGAGAGCACAAACAACGCTGCATCGGCAAAATGCATCATAAAGAAATGAATTACCTCAACAGGCTGAAGGTTTGAGGCATGGCTGAGGAGAACAAAGGCAAATCATGGGCGAAAGGATATTTAACATATCCAGTGTCTCACTACCCTGAAAGATACCCCAAAATCAATTACCTCAGCCATCGGTCTTAAGCCAAAACCCCAAGCAATTAAACTATGGTTCTCACCTACCTAACGAACAAGCTCATCAAAACAGAATGGCTCAAAAATTGCAAGTGCAGCTCTCTCCATTCTCAGCTCAGAGATCAGAGTAATTTAGACAAACTTTATTAGCATCAGGAAAGCCTACCTTCGTGTTGGACAACTCAGGTTTGCGGGTCGACTCAAGTCAAAGAAACAAAACGTCAGAAGTGACTCTACAATCAAGTTGCTTTATATAACACCCTGTAAGCCCACAGCCGAGGTATCATTGCTAGAAAAAGAATCCTGAAAGTTATCAGCTAACCATTGGATAGAGATAGAAACAACTAAAATGTCCATATCTATTGGCTCGCGCTTGGCAAAAAAGAGTTGTGAATAGATCATTTTTCTCAAAAGTTCTAACTTTTACGAATCTAGCCCACCAGCATACTAATTAATAGTCCCTTTCTCACGTAAGTCAGACCTTACATGTGAATCACAGGACTTGGATTATATAAGATAAACAGAGATTAAGACACAATAAATAGTAAGGAGTGTCAAAATTCCAACCCTTAACCAGTGCTGTGATATCGTGTGAATTGTTCAAAAAAGAGTGTCTTAGCACATCTGTTAACAAGAGTAATTGCTTATAAGGCTGCAGCAAGTTCTCTAAGCCTTCTCCGCTGGGGGTAGCCCTTACTAATACTCATAATACTCATAATAGAAGCCAACAGGCAATTGGGTCCTTTTGGTAGGGCGGGGATGGGTTTAAGGGAGTTTGCTGGGTTCGATACTCAGCAGATTTAACCCAAAGTGGCAGGGGGCACTAGCCATACGAGCCAGCTAATCTGACCAGCAAAGTGATGTAATCGGGTGCATTGAGGCACAAATTTTGTTGCATTTCTTCTCATCATTGCTGAGTAGTGAAAGGGGAAGTGGCCCACCTTCCACCTCAGGACCTTAAAAGAAATACAAATCTTCAACTAGAAAAGGCAAGAAAAGGCTAATAGCACTGTTTTGAAGCCGCTGTTGATGTATATTGTATTTTCTGTTCTTTTGGCCAAGTCAAGTCTCGTAAAAATTTGACCAGGAAAAAAAAAGTCTCGTAAATTAAACAGGAAAAAATAATGTTAGTACGGATGTGCATCAGGTTCGAAACTGTAAGCAGCAGAATGGAAGACTATTTCAAAATCGGAGCTTACCACCGAACACCTGATAGTAAAACAGGTGAAGCTTATAGCTGTAACAGATCCAACCTGCAAGAGAATGCAGATCTTGTGTCGGAGTAATTAATATGAAGTCAAAGATCCCTTTAGACATTCTTCTTAAGTTATCTTTGTGCAATGTATTTGACAAATGGCTCGTCCGAAAAGGTGACTGTTTTTGTCGAATTCCTTCAGCGCACTGGTTTTGTGGCACTTCATCCAAAGAAAGTTAGCAAGAGGCGAACAAGATATTTTGCAGCCTCCAAGGGTGGGTGACTCGAGTAGCATATCCAGGATATAAACAGCAGCAGCTTATCACACTGTACCACTTCCGTTCAGCTTCCACTTGCTACTTTCAGATCACAAATAGAAATGGATGTAGAGAACAAATATAATCAGGAGTTCAAGACATCTGCTATGTCCCAGACAGGCATGCCCTAGTGCTGACAGACCTCATATAGATGCACAGATTGATAATGATTAAACTGGATAAACACTTCAAGCATGGTTTTCAGGCAACGTATAGATGGGCAGTAATGGAGATGGCCGTGAACACTACACAAAAAATTCTTCACACTGAGCTAGTACTTGCGGTGATCCCCTTATCAGTTTGTAACCTCCGATTCTCTGGTAAATGGATGTTGAGACAGACACATGCTGAGATCATAAAAACCCGACAAAATGCTTAAAGCCCACTACAATATGATGAGAGGCTATGCCTAAAGCCTGCTACAATATGATGAGCGGAAGGAAAAATTAGACAAGAGAAGGAAGACTACATACCTCATGAAGCTTTTTCCTCCTCCCTTTAGATTCAATAGGAAAACGCCTTAGCATGGAAAATAATCTAAAGCGAGTCATGATATAAATGGAGTTATTCAGCCAATGTACAAATAAAGCCACGAAGATAAGACAGCATTGAGTAAACAGTATATGAAGGCCTAGATGCAATGGTCGCACTGTCAAAGGTGCTGCTGAACCCACCTTCCTCCATATAATAAGAAACACAAGCAGCTATTATTGAGGTAACTGCAAGAATCAAGTATAAAATGGGGTTAGTGGAATGACAGGAACTAAAATAGCTACGAGGGAAGTGTAATAAAGGAAATTATATTTTTACTCTAGAGTAAAAATAGAATGTCACCTGCAATAAATATTTTTTTGTAACTTTTTGTTCCAGTAGACAAATTTGCTCCTGAGAATAGATTTGGAATAAAATTAAAATGTAGAAAAAAGTTGCTTCTTTATTCCTGAGAACAACTCCAAAATTAAGTCTATTTTCTTTTTTTCCCTCTTTTCTTTTCTTCTTTTCGGCCTCGCCGGGGGCTAGCAATGCTTCGACGATGTCGCTGGTGACGAGGTCATTGGCCAAAGGAAGAAAGAGAAGAAGAAAAGGAAAAAGAAAATAAAAAGAGAAAAATATAATAAAATTATTTAAAATTAAAAAAATTATAATTCATAAAAGAATTTGAGATTTTACCAAACGCATTTCTATCTCAGAAATAACAATTTTGAACAATTACCAAACGCCTTCAAATACTTAGAACTCAAAGAACATAATATAAAAAAAAATCATTTTTATTCAGAAATTGTTCCCAGGAACAAAATAGTTACCAAAATGCCCTAAAAGAGCAATTATCCGGTGCATGATGGTTCATGTGAATCTACCGTACGTCCTCGAATCATGTGGATCTCATATGAAGACATGTCGATTGAGGCACTAATGAATTACTGTATAGTCCTAAAATTTGTCAATTTCATGAGTTTCGATTCTTTTGTCGGGTACCTAGATCGTGTAATTGATAGTCAATAAGCTCGTGGGTATTGAAAAATGGATGCCTATGGTATACTAAAGAACAGAGGACAAAACGAGAATTTTTTCGAGCTCATGGACAAACGAGCAACTCGATCATCAAAGAAACGCTGAAATCTGCACGACAGGAGTATGAGAGGGATCCTGGGATGAGGAGAGCCTATGAAACATTGAGAATTTTCTTCTATCAATCGGTTTGCAAAGGTGCCTTCGCAAGATACTCGAAGGAAGCGATATCTGCTCGTTTTGGATGAATTGTGCTGGAATGAAAGTCGCTTGAGACTTTTTTTAACCTAAGAGATTTTGCTAATGGTTTCGGGTCGGTTTGGGCGCTTATTGAAAAATTAGAGATAATCACACAAACAGTCCATAAACTTTGACTAAATATGCAATTTAGTCCCTAACCTTTGGCCAAATAAGTAATGTGATCCCTAAACTTTTATTTTGTTCAATATAGTCTTTGAACTTTTTATACATGTTCAATACAATCCCTAAATTATATGTAAATGTTCAATGTAGTCCTTCCATTAATTCAAGACGAGGGACTATGGACTACATTGAACACTATCATACAATTCAGCGACTGTATTAAAAATGTACCAAATATTTTGAGACAATATTGAACAAATTAAAAGTTTATGAGCCAAATCACATGTGGAATATATCAAGACTGAGAACGTACAAAACGTATAGGTACTTGGGTTCAAGACATAACTATACTCAGACTAATACTATACAGGTACTCAGGTTCAACATGTAACTATACTCAAACTTAGAATGTACAAGTACTCAAATTCAGAACATAACTATACTCAAACCAGAACATAGTAGAAAACATAAAAGTACTCAAGTTCAGAATGTAAATATACTCAGACTCGAAACATACACATACTCAAGTTCAAAACATAACTATACTCAAACTTAGAACATACACATAGTCGAATTCATAATGTAAATATACTCGGATCAAGATGTACTTGAGATTCATAACATAAATCAGACTCATCCTTTCTACATGCAACATTTTACCACATTCCAAGGAAATAACTCAAATACTTGCTAGGCGTGTAAACATTCATCAAAACATATTTAAACATATTAACACACCACTATTGAATCAAGTCATACAACAATCAACCAAGTTAAAATCTAAGTCACCTCACCCAACCAAATTTAATGCTTAGTGTTTTCACTTATTTCAAAAGTCTTTAGATTCAAAATCTAAGTCACCTCACCCAACCCAAAAAATCAAGATAGAGTCTTGATATTTCAAGAGTAGAACCTTAGCTTCTATTTGTTTTTGAAAGTGAAAGATTAGAGAAAATAATTTGGCGATCGGTAGATGTTGGGAAATCCTTCTACACAGCCAAGAATTTATAGAGGAATGAAGTGAAGTTAAGTTGCCAAGTGCTCCAATAGATAAACTTCAAGTGTTCCCTATGAGTCTAGGTAGTGAACAAATGGCCCAATAGATGAAATCCAAGTGTCCCTATGGAACTAGGTAGAATACAAATGGTCCAATAGAAATTTGACACAAGAAGATATTTTGGAAGGATAAGAATAAGGCTCTTTCATTAGACCAAGCAAGTGCATGAATTATCCATGCATTAATGAATGAGAGTTAAAATTGTGATATCATGCATAATGTCATGGCTACCAAGTTCAATATATTAAATAAAGCATGTGATTAAAATTTTTGATAATGAAAAGTGGCGAGTCAAATGAGAAAAAATAGAGATTTAGGAAATTGACTTTCGTTCTGGACATCTCATTCTAAACATGTGTATGACTAAAAAATATATTCAATCCACAAAATAAATGAAAAATATTAAAAATTAGGAAAATGTCAAGATAGTAAATTTAAAGCCCGAATATCTTCAAGATGAAATTCAGAACATATGGACCAAATTCTACCGATAGTTTAGTGGGGGATCAAAAATGGCCGTTCTACACCACTAATAGGCACATCAAAATCTATTTACTAAAATGCTATCGCCTCAAACTTCTAGCAATCCAGTCGTGGAAATTAATCCTAAATAGTTGTTGACACACGAAATTTTCGTCGACATTTTAATCATCCATTTTGCAAAAATATAAAAAAAATAAAGAGCCAAAAAAAAAAAGTAAATAGAAAGAAAACAAAAAAAGAAAAAGAAAAAAAAAGAAAAAGAAAGAAAACAAAACAAAAAAAAAAAAAATGAAATGAAATGAAAAGAAAAAAAAAAAAAAGAGAAGGAAAACGAAAAAAAGAAATAAGGAGAGAAAAAGAAAAATAAAAGAAAGAAAAAAATAATTAGAAAAGGGGATTGCGGGATTCTCTCTCTAGAACGGTTTTCTCCCGCCCTCTCACGCTCTCTCTCTCTCGGTGGGGGGGAAAAACGGACGGCTCTTCCTCTCTTTCTCGGCTCAGAGCTCACGAAGAACCGAAAAAAAAAAAGACCCAAAAGGATCCATCGATCGACTCCACCATCTTCGGCGAGAGAAGCTTGAGGAAGGAGCCGGCCATCGCCGCCTCCTCGCGGCAATCGCCGTCCTCGCGATCGCCTCTCTCGCGATCGGCGTCGGATCCGAGGCCTCTGACCACCGTTTCTTTGATCTGCCGTTTTGCCCTCCAACTCTCATAAGGAATCTCGACCTCTTCCTCTCGCATTTCTTCGAGCCCTAAAAGACGGTGCAGAACCGGTGAAGGAGCTCGAATCGCGAAGCTCGGCCTTGAGGATAGAAATCCGAAGCTCAATCGATGGCGATGGCGGCAGCGGTTTTCGATCACCTTCTTGTTCATCAACTACCGTCGGGGATTTTCTCTTGACTCGTCTCGAGGATCGGAATCTCTCGATCTAGCCGGCTTGAGCAACCGCCGGTTGAGGAGTTGGAGGTGCGAGGTTCGGATCCGCGCTAGGTTCGTAGAAGGTTCAATAACGACTTCCCTTTGGATCGAGTCACTTCCGAAGATTTTCCCCGGATCTCGGTGTTTGGATCGGTCATTACTCGAAGAACAGCTTCAACAATCGGAAGACAGACGCAGCAAAGCAGAGCTGATCTTTTCAGAATGCTTGAAGAGAATAGCTGACAAAGCGGTTGAGTCTTCATGAAGGTGGAAGAAGGTTCGATTATCTTTTCAATGAGCTATAGAATGCCCTAATTAGACCTCATTCGATATGGTTTTTGCCTGTCCAAAGTCTAGTCCAGAATCTGCCAAGTATTTGTCTTTCTGTTTCGAATGACCTTTGCTGTTTTGTTGATTTTTTTTGCTGATTTTTGTGCTCTGAATTTTAAGTCATTTCTTTCAAGAACATTGCTCACACGTGTATCTCTAAAACATGTAATTCTTCTAGAATTTCTGAAGGTCATACAAGTAGGTCGATTTGCATTAAGCCATACATGCTTGAATCTGGAATTTGCATTGATCTATAGTACATGTTTTGTTTTTATGACCTCGAATTTTTTTTTTTGGTTGTGAATTTGATATTAATTTTTATGTGAGGAATCTAGGATTGGTTCCTTCATGAAAGCTGTCCATAATATCCATATCCATCCCATGCTAAAATTTGAGAATTTTTAAGGTCAAGTAACCTTAGAATTCAAGTTGACATGTAGCAATTTAAATTGTTATGCATTTTGCTCCTAATGACAAGTCACATATCAATGTTAATGAATTTGTGTGGCCTTTTGCACATGGATTTAGGGTTAAATGTCTAAATCAAACTTTTTCTTCACATTTAACCCTACATCATGTTCAAATTTCATGATTTTCATGCATTGATTAGGTGGCTTAACAAATCAGTTATCATGCATCATTCTCCGATTTGATTATGATTGATTCGCATGCTTTTTAGCGATTGTTGCTTTTCGGCCATGAATTTGACTTTACTTGAGCTTGATACACCTCAGGAAACTTCATTCATGAAAATTGTTCTTCATGGTGTGCTTGATGTTTTGTGCTTTCCTTAGAGCAAAATATTCATGGGTTTTACCCCATTTGTTTTGATCTTATGTGTGATATTTGATGATTTCTGTTGTGATTCTTTGTTATGATTTCATTGTAGGATTTCTTTTAGAATATCTTGCATGCTGAATTGAGATTACTTGTCTTCATGAAAATTTTGAAAATTGCTTGATGTGTTTGATTGTTTCTTTCATTTGTACGCACCTAGTTATAGGTTTCTTAGGCTAAGATTAGATTTAGAATCCCGAAGGTGGAGAAGGCGTGAAGATGGTGGAGGTCGATGTCCATTCCGACCATTGTCATGTAATATTCGTTTTCCCGACATATGTCTCGGGTATCATGCATTGTATAAAGCCCGACGAGTTGCGGGTTTCCTTTCTTTCTCGATTGTGTTCTCTTTTATATTCTTTAGAATTGCATGATAAGATTTACTGCTTTATCTTGATTGTTTACTTCATGTCTTGCAATTTAATTTTCATTTCATTGTTTGTTTTCCTTTCATTTCTTAGGAATAGAATAGAATGAAAGTAACCCACCACGCATGATCATTTAGTATAGAATTGACGATCCTGAAAATATAAAAAAAATGCATGAAAATGTTAGGAAAAACACAACATAACTGTTTAGGTACCGAAAGGGCGCTAATAGCATATTAGCGTAATCCAAGTCCCCGAACCTAGATATCTGGTTGCGTAGGAATCGAGGGAATACTCCCGACCCTCGATTGGGTTTCTAGCCGACCCCCAAAAATGAGGCTAGTGGCGACTCCTGTATATTTTTAGGTTGTTATAAATAACTAGATCGCATAAATAAACCCGCTATCGCGCGGGGTACGAGCTTGGGAGAGCTCGTGATCTTGAGATCAAGTACCCCTAAACCCGACCTTCCCCACCTTGGACTTTTTTCGAGGGCGGCGAGATCGGGTCGCGACAGACTTGGCGACTCCGCTGGGGACTGGTTACTAGATTAGGAGGACTTGAAGCCGTTTAAAAATGGCTGTTGTGTTTTAAATAACATGTCTTATGTAGGATCGCCTGCATGTCAAAGTCGCGTGGAAAATCAGGTTAGTCGCTAACCTTGTGTTAAATGGTCTTGTAGGTGGGAGTTATAAGGGGAGGCGTATTTGTAAACCCTTTGTTTTGCAGGTGGTGTAAGGGTGTATGAATGTATGAGGATTTTTATTGAAGTGCTGGATGTTTAAATTTAAGTGCATGTTTACAAGCTTTAGCACGACACTGCACACACAACCGCGGTCTAAAACCCCGATCGCCCAATCTAAGACCTTAGGAGGGTTTATGGGTGGAATCTGCGAGTGGATGCTCGTGGTAATCCATTACTTACATAAACCCGCTCATCCTAACCGATAAAGATAGCACTAACCGACGATAGTAGCGGTGGGTAAACTATCTTTATCCTTTGGGATGGGAGCCTTGAGCCTTTAGAACCCTTACCTTAGGCGTCGACACCTCACAGTTTCATTCGACATGTTACTTGTGTTTGCCATGTGTTCAGTGGGTAAGTGATCGTTTTCTTTTTATCATCCTTATCTTCTTACTTTCCATATTTCAATTATGCATTCTATATTCCAACGGCGATATGTTTTAATCCTGAGTGCCCCTTTAGGTTTAGGTTTAGATGGGTAGACCCGAAGTGGACATGATCCCCATGCCTGAAGATCTCAAGACTCTATGGGAGAATCTCGACCCAAGACATCAAGACTACGTGGAAAAGCGCATAGGCTTCCTCCCGACTTTATTAAAAGTCGAACCACGTATTGCAATGGTCAAAGCATTGGTTCATTTTTGGAATCCTATGACTTCTACTTTTGTGTTTAATCAATATGAATTGACCCCTACAATTGAGGAGTTCCAGAAAGCCATTGGATTAGGTAAAGCTTCTTTAGGTTTTGTCACTCCTTCTATTGGCCAAAATCCAATCTCTCTTCTAAGTCAATTCCTCAATATCCCTTATGATAAAATTGATGCTATTCTTAATGGAAACTCTCATGCCATGCCTTATAATTTCCTTGAAAAACATTTTCGTAGCCTTGAGCCTAAATCTGGGAACCAAATTCCTCGTGTCTTCCTACTCATATTCTTTGGTTTTGTGATATTCCCATATACCCGAAAAACAATGGATCCTTTAGTCACACACATTGTCAACCAAGTGTGCGCATTTAATTGTTTCACACATATGATCCTTGCTGAAACTTTTGTGTCTCTTAATCGGTTTAAAGCAAATGGTCGAGGAACTCTTAGAGCCCCATTAGGACTTCTCCAAATTTGGCTCTTTTCACATATCAAAGAGTTTGCCCCTCTCATGAAGATTATTGACGTCACAAAATATCATCATCCAATTCTTAGATTTTCCCAAAGAAACGAATCCTTTCCATCATGGTCTTTCTCTATGTGGTTCCATTTCCTTAAAAGCCTCAACCCTAGCTTAATTCAATGGCATGTTCGGTGGCTTGGGAATCCCGAGGTGCGCCTTTTTAGTGGAGTTGACAATCCACTTCCCCTCGTGGGACTGACGGGTTTAACGTCATATTACCCTTTAAGGGTACTCCGCCAATATCGCGCCCTTCAAACGATCCCGCCGATCCTCAAGCTGGGGTTATATCGTATTGATTATCATGATAAAGTCATCAAGGAAAACCAATTTGACCATATCAAGGCCGCAATTGAAGCTGCTATTGGGATTTGGTACTCCCATTCCTCGCATTACGTGGTTGCCATCGATGAAGCTGATTTGGAAGGAGAGATGAAGACTCATCAAGCTACCATTGATTACATATACCGTCAAGTAGAACTGGAGCTCGAGGTCCAATTGCCGGATATTCCTGAACCTCAGGGTTTTCGACGAGCTCATATTCAGGAGCAAGAAGACAGTGTCCCTATCGATGAGGAATGCTTGGCCCATGAAAACAAGCGTCTCCGCACGATCCCACCTAGTACTTAGGTTTCCATTTCATATGCTTTTCTTGTAAAGGGATTTCCTTTGTGTTTCCCTCCTTTATGTTGACGTTTACTTGTATTCATTTTCATATCTCATGTAAACATCACATGTAAGGTCGAACCTTTTTGTAAGCTTCAAGAAAGCAAGGTTTTGTTTTCCCTTGTAATTGTTCAATTGAAATGAATGAAATTCATGAACATTTTCATGTAATTTTTAGAAAAGGGGCATTCTGATTAAATATTTGTCGTCGTTCCTTTTCAATTGTATAATTTCTTTTGAAGAAATTTTGATAAGAAGATGTTATATGATACTGGGGTCATATACACTTCTTATCATTATTTCATCTTAAGAAAATATAAAATTGACTAGGATTTGTACTTTAATGGTTTCTTTTGATGGATACTCATCCGAATCATTTTCTTTTACAGGAGGTTTTGAAAAACGGCCGAAGAAAGATTTGTTATACGAACTCGCCGCCAAACAAAGATGGAAAACGAAGATACCCGAGCCCGTGTCATTAATATGGAGAATCAAATGGCACAACTGGTGACGTTATTGGCTGATCTCTCTAGTCAAGTCAAAAACTTGACGTCTGTAACTCCCGCTTCTTTTACCATGAATATTCCTACCGCGCCCCTTGAAGTGCCGGTAGTAGAGCTCGTGGGAAAAGGGCCTGTGGAAGAAATTCCCACCGCAATCCCGATAGTTATCGGTCCAGAGCCTCCATCTAAAAAGATTCCAACTTCGCACTTCGATGAAGAGAATTCGAGGCGCTTAGCAAAGATCGAAGAACGCCTTTGCATGCTGCAAGGCTATCAGTTGCAGGGGCTTGATAAATTGTCACCCTTTGCAAAAGTTATGGTCCCCGAATTCTATAAGGAACCGGAGTTCACCAGAAAATACGACGGCATCGGATGTCCTAAGACGCATTTGAAGTACTATCTGGGTAAGATGGCCCGATATTCAGATAATCCCCCACTCCTGATCAATTCATTTCAGGACAGTTTGGTTGGTCCTGCGTTAACATGGTTTATAGAGTTGGACATGGAGAAAATTCTTACCTGGGAGGATCTCGCTGATGAATTCCTTCAGCAATACAAATTCAATACTGAAATTGCTCCGACTCGGGAGGAATTAGTCCGGGTCGAGAAAAGGAGAACTGAATCATTTAGGGCCTACGCCCAAAGATGGAGGGTCACTGCGTCTCAAGTAAAACCGCCATTGTCTGAAAAAGAGACCATGAAATTGCTGCTTCAGGCTATGCCCCGTGATCTTTTTGAGAAGATGTATAACCATACTTGTATGAACTTTGCCACATTTGTAGAGTTGGGAGAACGCATCGAGGGGATCATGCGGGAAGGAAAATTGACAGAGAGTACAAACCGTCGATATGCCCCAAGGAGAGATAAGGAATCGGCTGTGGAGATCGCCTACATACAAAATTCCTCTTCTCAGAGGCCGTACAACCTTCAAGCTCACAAACCTGCCATGGAGGTAGGGGGTTCTTCTAGAAACTCTGAGCATAAAGGAAAAGCCCCTCAAAAGCAATTTACTCCATTGCCTAGGCCCATGTCCCAACTACTTCCAATGCTGATCGAAAATCATCTTGTCGCAAAAGAGATCCCGAGGAATAATCCGCCAAAGTTTGCCGGATTCGACTTTAATAAGACATGTGAGTATCATATGGGTGAGAAAGGTCATCATGTAGATAATTGTCTTGTGCTCCGTTATAAGATCCAGAATTTGCTGGATAAAAAGCTACTCACCTTTAAGGATTCAGCACCGAATGTCCAACAAAATCCCCTTCCAAAGCATTCCGAAGATGTCAACATGATTTATGGGGATGTTGACGAGAATACACTCTTGATGAATATCCAAGAGATGGAACGGGGCATGCCATTTGATGATCGCCAGTTGAAAGGTCACATCGTTCATGATGAAGAAGACTTTATTTCAATTTTGCCAAAGGATAAAGAAGTCTACTCCTACAACGAGGAAGAGGATGAATACAAAACTTCCCATTCAGACCGTGAATTTGTGAGGAAAGCCCGTGAGAAGGGTGAAGTGGTAGACACCTTGGGACAACCAAGTGGGAAATACGACTTTATGGTCAAGTATACTCCTCCTCCAAGTTATTTCCAAAACTCTAAAGACATCATCCCTAGTGGATGGGGAGAGGAATTCGAGGATGACTTCATGGCTATGATTGAACTGTTGTGATTGATCTGACTAAAGGGAAAATCCCATGTGGGAGTGATACCACTGCCAAGAGTGTCATCGAAGTCGGCTCATTGGTTGATAATTTTGGAGCCATGAAGATTTTAAACACGGGTTTTGGTCCCGTTGTGATCGAGTTGCCACTAGAATTAGGGGAATGTTCCAACACTAAAGTGATTCATACTTTTGACACTAAGGCGGTCCCTTGGAATTATAATACAAATGAAATCGACGCCGTCACTCGATCGGGTCGAATCTACTCACCGCGTGAAGGTGAGGAAAAGAAGGCCGTAACTGATGAGGAAGCTGAACAACTCCTCAAAACACTCAAGACAAGTGAGGCTGAAGTGATTGACCAATTGCGCAAGATGCCTGCGCAGATTTCTCTATTGGAGCTTTTCAAGACCTCTGAAAAACATAGAAATGCTTTCCTCAAAGTTTTAAATGAAGTTCATGTACCCGAGGCCATTGGAGAAGTACAGTTGGAGGAGTTTGTGGGTGCTATACTTCTAAGAGATCAAATTACTTTCTCTGAGAAAGACCTCCCTCCTGAAGGCCAAGCACACACTAAGGCGTTATATGTGTCCGCTCAACATTTTGAGACAAAGATTTCGAAGGTCTTGATCGATAATGGCTCTGCCTTGAACATTTGCCCTTTATCCACCCTTCACAAATTGGGGATAGGAATGGAAAATGTCTCTTCTCCAACAATTCCCGTTCGAGCCTTTGATGGGATGAGGAGAGAAACAATAGGGGAAATCGATTTACCACTGACGATTGGCCCTATTACCATGACTCGAAAGTTTCAAAACTTGGATATCCCGAGCAACTTTAGCCTGCTATTGGGACGACCTTGGATCCATGCTGCAGGAATCATTCCTTCCAGTCTTCATCAGATGATGAAACTTCCTATCGATGGAAAGATTGTGACTATTCGACGTGAAAAAGATGTGGAGACTTTCCATAACACGGCCATACCTTTCATTGAGCCTGAGGTCAGTGGAGAGTCGAGCTATCACTCGTTTGAGATGGTGTCTGTCACCCATGTGCCTATTGGGTCGATTATCAGAAAGCCTCGATTCTCAGAGGCCTCCCTGATGGCAAGTAGAGAACTGCTCAAGAACGGTTTTGCTGTGGGGAAAGGTTTGGGTAAGTTCGCCCAAGGCATGCCAGATCCTATTGGGGTGGTCAAAATCAATAAACGTGAAGGCCTGGGTTATCAAGGCGACCGTAAGGGTCAAGGTAATCATAAATGCCCAAACATCAAAGGTAAGAGCTACCAACGCCTCTTGCCTCCACCTTTGAAGGATTTCTTTCCCGGTCCACCTAAGCTCTTGCAAGAAGAAGAGGCCAATGTCTATCACTTTGCTGATTTGTTTGAGGATGGTCTAGTTGGCACTATTAGTGAAGATGAAGAGCCTACAATTCCTTTGTGTAAGGGATGTTTTTAATTCATGCATTTAAATTTTAGTTGTACCCCATTCATTTCTCCCCTGCGAGGGAATTTCATTCATTTCTCCCCTGCGAGGGAATTTCATTCATTTCTCCCCTGCGAGGGAATTCCGTTCATTTCATTCGTTTGTGCTTGTAGTAATCTGGATCATAAGCTTTCTAGATCCAAGATGATATACGTTGTAATACAATTTTCGCATATCAATAAAATTCATGTTTTGTTAATAGACGTGTGAAGCCCAAATCAGTCCTATGATGATGCTTTGAGGCCTGATCCTCCACACGATCTATAGTTTCAAAGTGTTTTAGTGGAACGAAGACGTCCAATGACATGAGGGCTAGTTCCCGATGAATTTTTCAAAAAAACAACTTGAATTCGAAAGCAAATTTTCATGACATTCGTATACCTTACATTCATTCATATGTATATATACTAATCGTTTTTCAATTGCATCTCAGGCATGACATTTCACATCACGATAGTCATTTACACGGCTTGGATTTGCATTCAAAAGATTTTGACGAACCCGATTATTCCGACTTAGAGAATGAAGATGATCCTCGAGGTGTTGAAAAAGAATGGCTCAGACATGAAGAGTCCAAACCTCCTACCACCGAACAGCCAGTCACTATAAATTTGGGAGATTCAGACAACCCTAAAGAAACCAAGATTGGGGCAGGTCTCTCTCAAGTGGATGCCAATAGACTAATTGGGCTTTTGAAAGAATACCGAGATATTTTTGCTTGGTCATATGCTGATATGCCGGGTTTAGATCCTAAGATCGTGGAACATGCGTTACCACTTGATCTTAATATTCCGCCGAAGAAGCAAAAGCTCAGAAGGACGAAACCTGAATTGTCAAAAAAGATTGAAGAAGAAGTCATGAAGCTCTTAAATGTTGGTTTCATTGAAGTCACCCAATATGCGGATTGGATTGCTAATATAGTCCCGGTTATGAAGAAGGATGGACGAGTCCGAGTATGTGTTGATTACCGTGATTTGAATAAGGCAAGCCCTAAGGATGATTTTCCTTTGCCACACATTGATGTCTTAGTTGATAGTACTTGCTGGATTTGAATTGTTCTCCTTCATGGATGGTTTTTCTGGTTATAACCAAATTCGGATGAAAGAGGATGATAAAACTAAAACTTCATTCATCACCCCATGGGGAACATTTTGCTACAAAGTTATGCCCTTTGGCTTAAAGAACGCAGGGGCAACATATCAAAGAGCCATGGTGACACTATTCCATGACATGATGCATAAGGAGATTGAAGTTTATGTTGATGACATGATTGCAAAGTCAAGACAAGGTGAAGATCATGTTGAAATCTTAAGAAGATTATTTGACCGATTGAGGAAATTCAAGTTGAGGCTTAACCCCGCAAAATGCATATTTGGGGCAAAGTCGGGAAGCTTCTTGGATTTATGGTTAGTAACAAGGGTATCGAGATAGATCCCTCTAAGGTGAAGGCCATATGTGATTTGAAACCTCCTTCTACTGTTAAAGAAGTCCGAAGCTTGTTGGGAAGATTGAATTATGTTGCGAGATTTATCTCTCAATTATCGGAAACCGCTAAGCCGTTCTTTAAGCTGTTAAAGAAGAATGCCAAGGTCAATTGGGGCGAAGAATGTCAGAAATCATTTGAAGAACTGAAGCGATATCTTTCGCACTCTCCTATACTTGTACCACCTATCCAAGGCGTGCCTCTGATCTTGTATCTCACCATTCATAAGGAGTCTTTAGGAGCTATGTTAGCACAAAAAAGACCGAAGGATGGAATAGAACGTGCCATATATTACCTCAGTAAAAAGTTTACTACTTCCGAAATTCGATATACTGAGGTGGAAAAGACTTGTGTAGCCTTGATTTGGGTTTTACACCGGCTGAGACAATACACTCTGCATCACCGCATCCTTTTGGTGACTGAGAATGACCCGATCAAATATCTTTTAGAAAAGCCTGCGTTGGTTGGAAGGCTCGCTAAATGGCAAATATTACTCTCTGAGTTTGATATTCAAAGTATGGCACAAAAGTCCGTCAAAGGGCGAGCCATAGCTGATATGTTAGCCGAAAACCCCGGGAAGTCTAATGACTGGGATGAAATCGATGAACGGATTTACTTGGTCTCGCCTGACAAGTGGACCATGTATTTTGATGGTGCCGTTAACCTTTCGGCTCGCACCTTTGGGGCGTTTTAATATCCCCGGAAGGTCAACATTATCCAAGAGCTGCAAAGTTGGTATTCCCTTGTACCAACAATATTTCTGAATATGAAGCGTGCATCCTTGGCTTGCAATTAGCCATCGATATGGAAGTCAGAAAGCTTCAAGTTTATGGTGATTCCGCACTCATCATTCTCCGGACAGAAGGTGAATGGCAAACACGGGATGTAAAATTAATCCCTTACCATGAATATCTCGAAGACTTGGTCAAGGAATTTGACGAGATCTCTTTTGGTTATCTGCCGAGATCACAAAATCAATTTGCTGATGCCTTGGCAACTTTATCTTCGATGTTGCAAGTAACTGATGGTTTGAGCGTTGATCCTTTGCAAATCGACGTTTTGAAAAATCCTGCTTATTGCCTGATGATAGAAGAGGAGCCTGATAGTCAACCTTGGTATTATGATATCATGAACTACCTTCGAGAAGGAAAATTTCCCCAAGGGAGTCAAACCAATGATCGAAAATACTTGATGAAGTTGGCATCCAAATTCTTCCTCAGTGGAGGAGCCCTCTATAAAAGGTCTTTTGATTCAGTTTTACTGAAATGTGTGGACGCACAAGAAGCTAAACTCCTTGTGAAAGAAATACATGAAGGAGAGTGTGGTCCACATATGAACGATTATCTCTTGGCTAGAAAAATTATGAGGCTCGGTTACTATTGGTTGACCATGGAAGCCGATTGTATTCAACACGTGAGGTGTTGTCATCAATGCCAAGTCTATGGGGACAAGATCAATGCTCCTCCTAATGAGTTACATCAAATGTCCGAGTCTTGGCCTTTTTCAATGTGGGGCATCGACATCATCGGACCGATTAATCCTAAAGCATCGAATGGACATCGTTTTATCTTGGTAGCCATTGATTACTTCACCAAATGGATTGAAGCCAATTCTTATGCTCATGTTACTGCAAAGAGTGTGGCAAAATTCATCCGTCGTGATATCATCGCTCGATATGGAGTTCCTGAAGCGATCATCACAGATAATGGATCAAACTTGAACAATAAAGTGATAGATGAATTACTTGGAGAATTCCACATTCACCATTTGAATTCTTCTCCTTACCGCCCACAAATGAATGGAGCTGTGGAAGCGGCAAATAAGAACATCAAGAAGATTTTAGCCAAAACGGCGGAAAATTATCGTGATTGGCATGATCGGTTGCCATATGCTTTATTTGCTTATCGAACTTCAATTCGCACTTCAACTGGGGCAACACCGTTCTCATTGGTTTATGGGATGGAAGCTGTATTACCCGTGGAAGTGGAAATCCCTTCACTGAGGGTACTTTCTCAAATCAAACTCTCTGAAACTGAATGGGTTCAACAAAGATTTGAACAACTTAATATGATTGATGAAAAGAGGGTAAAAGCCTTATGCCATGGACAAAGCTATCAGAAGAGAGTAGCTAAGTCGTTCAACCGCAAAGTTAGGCCAAGACATTTCGAGATTAACGATCTTGTTTTGAGAAAGGTCTTAGCTATCATTCCAGATCCTCGTGGGAAGTTTACTCCAAACTATGAAGGTCCATATATTGTAAGAAAAGTGCTACCGGGTGGGGCATTAATCCTTGTACAAATGGATGGTCATGAATTGCCAAGACCTGTAAATGCTGATGCTGTCAAGAAGTATTATCCATGAATAAAGTGAAAGGCCTTTGAGCCATTTTTTGATTGAATCCGAGCCACTTTAGGATGTTTGCATCATGCATTGCATGCATACATATTGCATCTGCATGTTTGTTCATTTTGTAGGATCTCTGATGAAGATTTTACTTGTCTACAAGAGGTTCATTTCAAGAGTGCAAAACTTTCAAAAGTATCCATTCTTCTTTAGAACTTAGAAGTGATTCTATCCTTTAGAATTCCAAAAGAGTCGGTCAGAACTCTAGAAGTACAGTTAGAACTCTAGAAATGAACCCATGTGCTAAGCAAAGCCTGTTCTGTCTACAAATTTTGTCCAATCTTACTTCCAAAAATCTCCCCAGTAGGGTCAAGGAAACATGTCCTTTCAGAGAAAATTTCATTATATTTTCATTTCCCCAAGGAGCTGAATTTAACCAAGTGTGCTTTGGAAAACCTGAAAATGATTGTTAAATATGCCATGTGGTAGTGCCTAAAATGATGAGAGGCAACCCCTTTACCAAACACGTCCTCATACACTCTTTGAGAGAATTGAGTGGAAAGAACCATGTCTTAGGGCATAGGATTCATTCACGGTGAATACATGATTTGAAATGATAAAGGCATTTCATTTCTCAATCCCAAACACTATTGATATCCTTTGCAAGCCACTTCGAGCCAAATAGGAAGCATTTCCAAAATAACCCTGTCAAGAACAACCCCACATTGGGGCAAAATAAGGGGTCTTGGTCGAAAATTATGGAGCAAAAGATTAAGAAAGATTTTATTGCTTTCACTTGCATCAATCTTCTTGTGTTGGCTTCAGGTGATTTCTTATCGAAACTTGAAGCATCCCAAAGTGACGAAGAGCATTCCGTTCACTACCACAAACACAATTATCCCTTGCTTAGCCAATTTGAGCCTTATACAATTCTTTCATAACCCCAGGTGATGATTATCTCCCCACACTGGGGCAAGGCACATGATTTACCAACAAAATTGAAAATATTGGTCATGTTTGTAAATGCTACTCGAGAGTCCTAGATGCTCAAAAGAGAATGAAAACTAGGGGGCATGAAAAAGCAGTGTGCATGGTAAAAGCAAGGCCAATGCCCATGAAAAAAATGCAAAGAAAAGCAAGAATGCAAAAAAGAGCGAAATCCATGACCATGCAAAAGATCATTCATTGAAAAACAAAAGAAACATCTTGCAAGAGAAAGCATGTATTGCAAGCAATATCATTAGAACAGAGAGCGAAGCTCTCATGTCTCAAGACAAATTACCAAAAGGACTCTCGAGATAGGTTAAATTTCAAGAGTTGAATTTTTGAAAAGTCGTGTGATGGTAATGATGCCAAGATAATCACTTACTTTTAACCCTTTGATATTTGAAAGTCTTTCAAGCCTTTCTAAGCCTCACCCGAACCAACACTACAACCCTTATCCGAAGTCTCTTCCGATTGGGATGGTTCGAGTTGAAATGAGAATATCACATAGGAGCTACCACTAGAAGGAGTGGAAGCAATCCTATCTTATCTTATCTTCAGGGTTCTTGACTTGTAAACCTGATGAAGATATTGATTGAATATTCATTTCTTGGCCTCAAAGTGCATACCCTTTGTGTAAGCCCATGACCAAGCCATCATTACGGTCCCTTTAAAAGACCTTTTGATCGATGGATTGTATTCACTGTGAACGTTTCCGAAAACCTGACATAGGTTGAGTGAGATTTCTCCAGTGAAATTTAAACAGTTTTCCCATATCAATGGTTGGGACCAAAAGCCCTTTTTAAGAGCTAGTGTGAAAGACCTCTTTTGATTAGAATATTTCCACTTGGCATATTTGATTTAACCCTTAGATGGTTAATCAAATCTCATTTTGTTAAAATCTTCTCTGAAAGAATTTGGCAATCAATATTGTTGCGCAAGATTGGTTCTCCAGCAATTTCGAAACTCACATCCAGTCGAAACCCGTTTTTATACGGTAAGACCATTTTCCCAGTTGAAACCCGTTTTTACACGGTGAGACATCACATCCAATCCAAACCCGTTTTTATACGGTGAGACATTTCTCCTAGTCGAAACCCGTTTTTATACGGTGAGACCCTTTTCCCAGTCGAAACCTGTTTTTACACGATAAGACATCACATCCAGTCGAAACCCGTTTTTACACGGTGAGACATCACATCCAGTCGAAACCCGTTTTTATACAGTGAGACATTTCTCCTAGTCGAAACCCGTTTTTATACGGTAAGACCTTTCTCCCAATCGAAACCCGTTTTACACGGTGAGACATTTTTCTCGGTCCAAGCCCGTTTTTACACGAGATAGAGCGAATAAACCCCAACAAGAGTTCAGATACCCTGATGAGCAAAGGTAGGTATCAGGTACGTCCCTAACCAACCATCATTGCTTTTGTCATTTTCTATTTTTCAAAGTCGAGTCGACTAAAAATTTCAGGTATCAATTTTATCTTTGAGTGGAACCTCTTCGAGCTCTCACTCAAAGAGGGGCAGCTGTTGACACACGAAATTTTCGTCGACATTTTAATCATCCATTTTGCAAAAATATAAAAAAAATAAAGAGCCAAAAAAAAAAAAAAAGTAAATAGAAAGAAAACAAAAAAGAAAAAAAAAAAAAAAAAGAGAAAAAGAAAGAAAACAAAACAAAAAAAAAAAATGAAATGAAATGAAAAGAAAAAAAAAAAAGAGAAGGAAAACGAAAAAAAGAAATAAGGAGAGAAAAAGAAAAATAAAAGAAAGAAAAAAATAATTAGAAAAGGGGGATTGGGGGGTTCTCACGCCGGGGGCTCTTTTTCTCTCGCTCTCTCACGGACTCTGGGGAGCTCTCTCTCTCTCTCTCTCTCTCTCTAAAAAATTTCTGGGCCAGGATTCTCTCTCGGCGAAAGGAGCGAACGGGCTCGCACTGTCCCGCTTTTTTTTTCCGCCGTAACAACCTACTCTCGAGAGCTCTCTGGCGACTCTCGGTGGGGAGGATTCTCTCTCTGAGTTTTTCTGATTTTCTGGGGATCGCTCTTGGAGATCGAGGACCGGTGGTCGAGGATCGGAAGGGAGACTCTCAATCGCTCTCGATTTTGGTGGTTCTAAAGGTTTCTCGGGGATCGATCTTAGCGGCGACGACGACGCCAGCGGTTCTGCTCGCTGGATCTGACCCGATCTGAAGCCGATTGGAGATCCGCTTCATCTTTCGCCATTCTCAGACCTAGAAGACGAAGTGTAACAATCGGCGATTATGATCGGAGGATCTATCCATCGTTCGAAGTTCGCGGCGCCGGAGTTGAACTTCTACCGATCTAACACTTTTTCGAGATCATCGGCTCGGATACCGTCGCGATTCTTGGAGAGGCCCGCTTGACTCGAATATCTCTGGATCGAGCTCACCAGATCGGTTAGGTAACTCCCCTGCAGCAGCGGTGACAACGTTGACGGCAGCGACGGCTTTGATCCTTCGCCAATTCATTCAAGCTGAGCTTCAAATAGTGCGGTATTCCTTCTAAGGTAAGTTTCTTGACTGTTCCTTACTTACAGAGACTGTGTCATGCATTCTTGAACTTTGCCAATCTGCGCCGTTTCTTGGTTCACTTCCAGAGAATATGTCATGAATCAGATTTTGTGAAAGATGACCTTTTCATTGTTCTTCAGAAATGAATAGATGAATGGCCATTTGTACTTATTTTGTCTGTCCTTGGATTGTATGTTTCTATCGTATCTTTTCACTATGAGATAGCTCGTCTCTAGATTGCAAGTCTGGCAACCTATGCTGATCAGAACAAAAGGGTTTTGACAATGATCTCTACAATCCTTCTAAGCCTTGTAAGCTTTGAAATCTTTCAAGTGCGATTCGTAGAGAATTTCAGAAAATTCGATCCCATCTCTTTGTAATAGTTTGGAAAGCATTTGTTTCTGCGTTACATTGATTTTTAACATGCTCCAGCTGTATGAATAATATAGAAGTAGTTTTTTTTTTTTTTTTTTTTTTTTTTTTTTTTGTGGGTTGGTAGTGTAAAACAAAATTTGCATTACAATTCAATGTTCTGCCAGGTCAATTTGTATTACCATTACAATTCACTGGTTCATCACTATAGTCTCAGTTACCTTTAGATAGTCTAGATGTTATTACTTTTGCTTATTACAGAATAATCACATCTTTGTAAATGGGTTTAATGTCCCTTTCAAGACTTTCTAAGGACTTCTCCTCGATACCTCCAGTCAACTCTTTCTTCAAGACTGACTTGTAATGCATGTGTTTTATCATCTTGTATCTGCGTAACATACTGTGGCATGAATGACCTCACCACATCTTGTGGAGTTTAAGAAATGTTCCACCGAGCAGACTATAATAGCTGCAAGTTTCATGTTTTGATATGACTACTTTCTTCTGATATTTGCTTGACTGACTCGCCTAAGGAAATTTTTTTTTTTTTTTCCTCTGTGGCTAGCTGCTGTTAGTATTGAAATGGAATAGTCGATGTGTCACGATTTCGTATGCCTGATATGTCACTTTCTGTTTTGGCTGAAATGAGGTGTTAGATAAGTTTTTTTTGACTTCGAGCCCTTCTAAACATAAAAAATATACTTCTCAAGCTTCGATTTGATATGTCGCATGCCCCTAATAGATGTCGTTTGGTTGCTGAAAAACGCCTACAAAGTCTGTTGATTCTGCTCTGATATTCTGTTTTTTTTTACTGATCTGACCTTCTGTGCAAATGACTTTACATGAGCTGATTGTTGTGATTTTCTGTGTTTGAAGTCTTCATGAAGGTGGAAGAAGGTTCGATTATCTTTTCAATGAGCTATAGAATGCCCTAATTAGACCTCATTCGATATGGTTTTTGCCTGTCCAAAGTCTAGTCCAGAATCTGCCAAGTATTTGTCTTTCTGTTTCGAATGACCTTTGCTGTTTTGTTGATTTTTTTTGCTGATTTTTGTGCTCTGAATTTTAAGTCATTTCTTTCAAGAGCATTGCTCACACGTGTATCTCTAAAACATGTAATTCTTCTAGAATTTCTGAAGGTCATACAAGTAGGTCGATTTGCATTAAGCCATACATGCTTGAATCTGGAATTTGCATTGATCTATAATACATGTTTTGTTTTTATGACCTTGAATGTTTTTTTTTTTGTTGTGAATTTGATATGAATTTTTATGTGAGGAATCTAGGATTGGTTCCTTCATGAAAGCTGTCCATAATATCCATATCCATCCCATGCTAAAATTTGAGAATTTTTAAGGTCAAGTAACCTTAGAATTCAAGTTGACATGTAGCAATTTAAATTGTTATGCATTTTGCTCCTAATGACAAGTCACATATCAATGTTAATGAATTTGTGTGGCCTTTTGCACATGGATTTAGGGTTAAATGTCTAAATCAAACTTTTTCTTCACATTTAACCCTACGTCATGTTCAAATTTCATGATTTTCATGCATTGATTAGGTGGCTTAACAAATCAGTTATCATGCATCATTCTCCGATTTGATTACTTCATTCATGAAAATTGTTCTTCATGGTGTGCTTGATGTTTTGTGCTTTCCTTAGAGCAAAATATTCATGGGTTTTACCCCATTTGTTTTGATCTTATGTGTGATATTTGATGATTTCTGTTGTGATTCTTTGTTATGATTTCATTGTAGGATTTCTTTTAGAATATCTTGCATGCTGAATTGAGATTACTTGTCTTCATGAAAATTTTGAAAATTGCTTGATGTGTTTGATTGTTTCTTTCATTTGTACGCACCTAGTTATAGGTTTCTTAGGCTAAGATTAGATTTAGAATCCCGAAGGTGGAGAAGGCGTGAAGATGGTGGAGGTCGATGTCCATTCCGACCATTGTCATGTAATATTCGTTTTCCCGACATATGTCTCGGGTATCATGCATTGTATAAAGCCCGACGAGTTGCGGGTTTCCTTTCTTTCTCGATTGTGTTCTCTTTTATATTCTTTAGAATTGCATGATAAGATTTACTGCTTTATCTTGATTGTTTACTTCATGTCTTGCAATTTAATTTTCATTTCATTGTTTGTTTTCCTTTCATTTCTTAGGAATAGAATAGAATGAAAGTAACCCACCACGCATGATCATTTAGTATAGAATTGACGATCCTGAAAATATAAAAAAAATGCATGAAAATGTTAGGAAAAACACAACATAACTGTTTAGGTACCGAAAGGGCGCTAATAGCATATTAGCGTAATCCAAGTCCCCGAACCTAGATATCTGGTTGCGTAGGAATCGAGGGAATACTCCCGACCCTCGATTGGGTTTCTAGCCGACCCCCAAAAATGAGGCTAGTGGCGACTCCTGTATATTTTTAGGTTGTTATAAATAACTAGATCGCATAAATAAACCCGCTATCGCGCGGGGTACGAGCTTGGGAGAGCTCGTGATCTTGAGATCAAGTACCCCTAAACCCGACCTTCCCCACCTTGGACTTTTTTCGAGGGCGGCGAGATCGGGTCGCGACAATAGTATTATCAAATATGGGAAATTTCTGGATGTCACAGTACGGGCGGTGTAAATTGTTTGATGAGCTAGGCTATAACAAAATCAGCAATTTATCTCTGTGATAACTACTTGAGAGAATTACCTTCAGAAATCACATTGGATGATTATCTATCCAAAATAGGAATAACGAGTGGCAATAGTTATGGAAGACTGGTGTTTCTTTTTACCTGAAAAGAAAAGGTGGATTGGGGTCGTCACAAATTCTTGCTCCAATATCTAATATCAGTTTATTCTGCTGCAACTGTGAACTTGGAGGCCTGTTTATGCTGAATTGTTTCCTGTTTTATAAGCTGATGGCGATGTGAACTTTTAAGGGGCTTGTCCAAAGGAATGAAACTCGACCTGTATCTTAGTATTCCTATGGTATAAAAAAATTCCACCAGTTGCAGCCAAAGCATCAGTGTGCTGTTAGTTCTGTTCTTGAATTCTTGGGTCCCCAAAAAATAGCAACAGTGCTATAAGACATTATAGTCCACGAAAATTAGTGTGGAGGATATACCCTAATCAAGCCTCTTAGATTTTAGGTAGACCATCAAATTGCTCTGATGCGGTTCACATGGGTTGTTAGGGTGCATGTGACAGAGACAATCCACTTCCGTATATCTGGCAAATCTGCTTGTAGAAGCGTATGCTCATACTCATAGAGCTGACAGTGCGTACATGCTGCGCAAACGCATGTCTACAATGACCACTCCATTGGTGATTCCACTGCTGATGGTGTTGTTTTGTGATACTCAATGTAAGTTATGGATCTTCTAATCATTTGCGTCAGTCATCACAATTCTTGAATTTACTACCCTTTCTTTTTTAAAGTCGCGCTGCGATATGTTGACATGATACACTATCCCGCCTATAAGATACAAGTAGCTTAGTTTCACTGTTTCTCTTTCCTTATCATGAGGTTCTCAAATTGAATATTAAAAAATTTTGCCACTATTAAGTTTTCGATCGAAATTTTACCCTCGGAGATTCTCCGTGGTTGTACCAGTGCTGCTTTTCAGTCCTTTTGTTAATCCCTTTCGGTCCATCTGCAGGCTTCTTCATACCAATGCTTCGGCGATGTAGATCACAATTTAACTTAAAACAGACGAAATCATTGTAGCCAGGAAAGAATTTTTGAGACCATAGCTTGAGCATACTAAATGCAGATGATAATCTGGCTAGGGACATGTGAGATATCTGTGTCACAGTTAATATTCATCCAATTTGGTGGGCTTTCAATTGTCCTTTACTACCAAATAAATTCATGTACTCTCAAATTGTTGTTCTTAAAGATAAGATCCATGATGAATGACAGCAATGTTTCACATTGAATTACATAATCCCCTGACTAGAAGATAGTTCGGCGTTGCATAACGGCAGGAATTCAGTGAGGCAGATCCATGAAGCCATGATCAAAACAAGAGGGGTGGGGGCATTTTTCGTGATGAATACTCGTGCTCCCCTCTTATTACTTTCACAAGATTGATTATTGCAACTCTTCATTGGCACTCGACACTACCCTTTGATGATTATTTTTGATGGTTAGACTTCACAGCAATCATCATTGCAAAATGACAATAGAGACGCTTAGCATATTGCTCCGGAAATTTCTTTTCCGAGGCGCAACCTGTTTTCGTGAGATTTGACCATTGCATTTTTTGTTTGGTTTACGTGATGAGATTATCAGGCGATACTTGCAGCATCTTGCGGGAGGGGCCGTTTCCAGGCAGACGGACAAGTCCCATATAAAACGAAGGGCTAGTGGATTCTGGACTGTGCACGGGCTGTGAACGAAATGAATTTTCCGTCGGAACATCCCAAAGATGGGTGCAATCTTAATCCTCGGCCACCCGAGACGTGAATTCCAAAAGTAGCTGAGGAATATAACTTTGGAACAGGAACAGCTAAGTTGAAATTGGTGAGATATACATAGATAGATAGATTGATGGATAGATGTTCTGTTTCTTCAAGTAATTGAACAAACGCATGTGGAATAGTATATTGTCGAATCATTCCTACAATCTGGAACGGCTGTCTTCTCCCATTGCTAGATCTGAGTACGTACATACTGTACCGCACGTGAATGGTTTCTTTGGGGCATACGTTTCTCTCTTCAAGACAAATTGTTTGCACGTGCTAGTACATATTAATCTCCGAGTCGCGAACCATCGAATGCAAAATCAGACCCAGCAAAAAGCATATTATATGCAACATCGCCTTGAACTCGGGACATCAGAAGAGAGTAACACGCCCGAGATGATGTTATTTCCAAGCTACAAGGCAGCTCTGTGTCTAAGGAGGTCGTTTATATGCATAACATCGAAGTGGGTCGTCGTGCTAAAAGCGCATTAAAGCTGTGGAGGAAAAATGGAACGAGCATCAAATTGCATGCACTTTTTAGTAGATGAGGCTGTGGAAAGAGGCATGTGGGCTTGTCCATAAAGTTGGATGAATGAGCAAAGAGGGGCCAAGTGGCTCATAAATCATGAAGCAGTGGGCAACTCCATGACAGGGA
Source organism: Eucalyptus microcorys (assembly GCA_014182515.1). NCBI lineage: Eukaryota > Viridiplantae > Streptophyta > Magnoliopsida > Myrtales > Myrtaceae > Eucalyptus > Eucalyptus microcorys. The sequence goes on from CM024566.1 coordinate 42,041,144, forward strand.
AAGATGCATTCGCTTCGACCGCCCCAAACTCCAACACACCATTATTATTGTCATGTGCCGTGTCTTCAAATTGCAGGTGGCAAAGCTTATCATATGACACTGATTGCTGCTTCTAAAGAAGCCGGCATCCCACGATCTCCCCAGTTCTCTAAATGATTAAAGTAGGAAAAATATGCACATCTTTACATGAATCAAGCTACTACAGACAGACGGGGGTGCATGGAAAAATACCCCGAGCACGACATGCGTTCGACTCTTGTTTACGAATCTACTTTTTTTTTTTTTTTTTTTTTTACAGCGAGGATCTACATTTCAAGAACTTGTCGTAGCTTCTCGAAGAATACAGGCACAGAAATGGCACTAATAATGTCGAGTGAACAGGAAAAGTTCCCTGTTGGACCCATTGCAAAGTGTTGTTGGAAACGACACCTACTAAATGTGGGCTTGGTGCGGTTCATGTTTTTATTTCACATTGATAAGAAACACGCTGAACCATAGGCAGCCAACCTTTGGACAATGAATGATGATTCCTGGATGATGAGCATGACAGAATTGCACCATCAATCCGATCCCCAATCTGAATTTGGTCCCTCATATCGACCTCCCCAAATTCTGGGGACCGGAAGATAGTCAGCTCCAAAAAGCACTTGCCACTAGTCATCTGATCAACTTGTCCATGTACTACTACTTGCAGTCGGGTTTATTTGATTAATTGAGCGACTTTTTTTATTGCCCCTTTTTGTTTTTTTTTAATGAACAAACTCACAGGCCCAAATCCAGGCTTCAGCTACTTAATTGTCTGAACAGTTGTTAATATTTTAAAGAGATTCTAGTGCCAGCAAGACAGAGTAAGCAGGAGCAGGCAAAGCAAAAGGACTTGTCTCTGTCTTTCTTGGAGTTGTCCAAGAAAAGAAAAATGAAGTTCATGGCCCAACTTTGGATTAGGAATTGGTGTCCTGTACACTTCGCTTAGTGTAGAAAGAGGGTCCAACTCAGAGCTGGCGCTGGCACCACCATCGCTCTGCCCCCACTCTTCCCTCTTTTTTCTCCCTTCACAAAAGGCTCATCATACATGCCCTCCGATTCCACTCTCCATGAGGGCAGTGGCATATGTAGGCCCGTGTCATTTTTGTCATCTTCTTCTCAACTGTGATTGGCTATGTCCACCGCATCTTCCTTAGCATTGCCCTACCCAGTGTTTACTTTTTGGACTGAGAGTATAGAGGAAGAATCGCCTCAGGCGCGTAACAGTGCAAGATGTGTATCGTTACGTCAAACTCTTGAACAAGATGCGACGGCCTTTCTTCCCTACCATGTTCTTACTTGTCCAAACCTGTCCCTACAATTATAATCCACGAGTATAAAAACACATCAGCTCCTCCTAAACCTCTCATTAAGCCCCTTCCTCTTGCCTCTCCAATTCAGTCCCTCCTTACATTCCGACCCTGAAAAGCAAGATCTCACGAAATGTGCTCCTTGAAGACCAGAGTTCACCAGGCCCCGGCTATTGCGCGGACCAATGGGCGTCCTGTCCTCCAGCAGCATCCTTGCAACCAAATTCCCTCTCCCGAGCAACGTAACTCGCTTGCCAAGAAATCGCTGCCCCCGAGATCCCCTCGGCAACTATCCAACTCCAGAGCAGATTCACCACATGACCCTTGTACTATTCATCTCGCTCCTCCTGATAATGTTAAGCTAGCATTGACCCCTCCAATTTCTCCCAAGAAAAAAATGCCAAGAATCTCAACTTTAAAAAAGGGAAATGATCCAACAACTGCATCTTCTGCCTTGTCCGGTCCTGACAAGGTTTTGGCTCTACAATGCACGACCAGGTCGACAAACAAATCGGTCGGTCAAGCACTACCTCCTAGTCCTGACACATTGTTGACCAAATCAGTTTCAGCTCCTCCTGGTAGCATCGCAGCTGCTAGGAAAGAACAAATTGCTTCGTTGCAGGAGCAGAGGAAGCAGAAGATTGCCCATTACGGAAGAGTTAAGCCTTTCAAGCGTGAGGGCAAAGTCGTTCCGTTCAACCCCTCTTCTGCTCTAGCTGTTGCGGACCGTGAGGAGAAAAGATGTAGCTTCATTACAGCTAGTTCAGGTATAGAAAAGGCTCTCAATAGAAACTTGACTACTTGTGTAGCTTTAAAACTTGTCTGAAGTAAGTGCTGATATGTCGTTTCTCCCTGGTCGATGCCTGTGCAGATCATATTAATGTTGCTTACCATGATCAAGAATGGGGAGTGCCCGTCCATGATGACAGGTAATATCTTCTTCCCTTTTTTTGAGTGCATCATATCTCCCTCCCTTACTCTGCCTATTTTGAGTGTCTGTTTGTGAGTGCACCCATCAAATGCTTAGACCTTGAATCGGATTATTATATGCAGAAAGCTATTCGAGCTGTTGGTACTCAGTGGAGCTCAAGTAGGATCAGACTGGACTTCAGTCTTGAAGAAACGTGAGGTGCTGAGGTAATGTGAAATTGCTGAGACCTACTTTATGTGGGATTTGTTCTGGAGACATATGCTTAAATTGGCAATTGGGACCCTTCACTTTGCAGGGAAGCTTTCTCAGGATTTGATGCAGAAATTGTGGCCCAATACTCTGAAAAGAAAATAACATCACTGAGTAGTCTCTACGGCCTAGAGTTGAGCCAAATTCTGGGAATCATCGACAACTCCAAGCGGATTCTCGAGGTGACAACACTTCAAAGTCCTCCATTGCTTGAGAACCTTGATCTTTTTTCTTATGCATTCCTTTTCCCATTAGGGTTCCGATTGTTTTTCTGATTCTTACAAACTTTAGTTGATCAGTGCATTGCAAGTATTCCCCTATTAGCTCCTGATTTCTCATGGATGTTGTCCGCACTTGATGACAGGTGAGGATGGAATGCGGATCTTTTGACAAGTATGTGTGGGGTTTTGTGAATCACAAGCCGATCACCACAGAGTACAAGACCTGCCAGAGGATACCGGCAAAGACATCAAAGTCGGAGACGATGAGCAAAGACATGGTGAGAAGAGGGTTCAGATATGTCGGCCCGACCATCGTGCACTCGTTCATGCAAGCTGCTGGTCTCACCAATGATCACTTGATTTCTTGCCCACGGCGCCTCCAACTTCAGTGCCGCTGATTACAAATATTAACTCTTCATGCAGCCGTAAATATTAAGAAAGAAAAAGGCATTAAAAGGACCCTGACAAAGGTGGAGCAAGATGAGTGAGTAATAGTGCATGATCATCACACAAGCGAGCGACAGGAAGGGGAAACAAAGAAGATGACAGGTTCGATGGACCTGTATTGCACCTGCTCTGTTCAAATTCCTTGGAGCTTAATCAATTAAACAACCACCGATTTGCTTTTCTGTTTTTTCCCTCCTTAAAAAGAGGAAGTGACCTGTGTTTTGGGTGTTTTAAGTTGTAAGGAGAAGTAAAGGGAAATGCTTTCTAGGGCGAGGTGAGAAGAGGAAGGAAAAGAAAAGAAAGAGAAGTTATCATTTCGTGTATGGCATTTGGGCATAAAGAAACCATGTAACGAAACGTAATGAAGCAGACATTGTTGAAAACTGGTGCTTTGTAGTCTGGACGTGGTACGTTTATGTTGTTATCAATTCATTCATTACACACCGAAGATGCAGCAACTGCAAGGAAGAAAAAGATCAGATAATGCTCATATCACAGGTGGCTATCTTACGCGATCCAATTCGAAGACATCTCCATGTAGCAGTGCTTTCAAGCATTACTTTGGAGACGTACATTATCTTTAGCTTGAGTCTAACTTGACCCAAAAAAAAAGGAGCTGACCCAAAATCAGTGACCTTAAAAGACAGTAGCCACCGGATGGAATTAGCAAAACAAACTAGATAATACTAGGTTTCGGGACGGACCATATATTTCAAGCATCCAGGGTGTGCTGTGATCCCTGGTTTTTCCACATACAGAGCACATTACTTTCTCTGCTTATTTGCGGGCGCGATGTGCTTGGAGCCAAATTCAGTAGGAACTCTTTCGGGGGAGACCCACCAAATTTATCAGTAATCAATCACGAGTTGTTTCGCTAAGCCAAACCGGTCACTTCCATCGGTTTGTACGGCTTGAGAATAGGGATCACGAGTTGGCATGATTGAATGAAGAATCAAGAGGGTTGGGGAATAAGAACTGTCAAAGCAAGTCCAAAGCCCACTGCCCTTTTCACGTGATGGAATCTGAAAGATGGTCTGGTGCAGCACAAGCACCAGCACCAGAACAGGGTGTTGGGACATGAGAAATGGCCTTTCTCAGCTTGAAAAAATTTGAAATTTGGAAGATGCAATGGGATTGAGAAAGGGGTTTTCCTTTTCCTGAGAGCAAACAACATTGTCAGCCCGAAATCCTGACTTGGGTTGGCTCTTCAAAGAATCACGTACACAGAGGTCGTCAACAAAGAAGAAAAGCCTCATTCACATCCTTTGAGACCGGAAACTATTCTCGCCTTAGTGAATAACTTAAGGATAGCACAAATGACCTCTGAACTTTGGTTAAATGTACAATATCATCCAGAAAATTTTAATTTATGTAGTGTGATTTCTAAACTTTGACTCAATAAATAATGTCGTTTCAATATAATCTTCAAACTATCAGTAAATATTCAATATAATCACTGAAATATATAAAATTATTTAAAAATTTAGAGATCACATTAAACATTATATTAATGTTCGAGAATCACATTAAATAAATTAAAACTTTGTAAACCAAACTTAATGAAGCATTTATATCAACTTCTCAACAATTTAAGAAGCAACCTCGTGATAAGGGAAAACAGGGTTTATGCTGGGGGAGTTTGCCTTTACGTTAGCAACAAGTGTGGAATGACTGCTCTTTTCCAAACAATTTTCAGGCTTACATCACACTAGGAATGGAGATTGCTTTTGAACATGAACTTGCTTGCTCACGAATCCCGGTAACATACGATACCGCCTAGACTCCGGAAGGAGCACAGTCAACGACGTTCATCTCGTGTCTGCCGTGTGGAAAATGAAAGGAAATGTGTTTGATTCTGAAGACGAAGAAGAAGAAGAACGGCCCATTGAAATAAGGGCAAGTGTCCGATTGAACAGGGAAAGTTGAAAATTCGCTGGATTGCATATGCAATGCCCCCTGCTTTTTCCCTTGACCATGTGCAACATTGAATAATCAATCCCCGTTCCCATGATGGAATATTCTAACTAGCACACGACACCTTCTTTCTACTCTAACATAGAACCCACCTGCCCTTGTTTTGCTCCTGGACTATTGGCGCGTTTGGGAGAGAGCATTAGGGGAAAAACTGCCTTAAATCAAAGGGTTTTCACGAAATGCAATTAGTGTTTCGTAAATGCTTTATGTTGCAAATTGCAATACCACATTGAAAAGTAATTAAAGGGAAAAGAAGAAGAAGAAGAAGAAGATGGAGGTTGGATGAGCTCGCTTGAGGGCGAAAAGCCACCGAGGCCCTAGATGACGGCCCATCGTTTTAGATCATGTAGCCCTTCCATGTGCTGTTGGTGTCCATTCTGCCTCACTAGTGGTCAGATCTGAGCTAGCCATCGGGGTCACACGATACCGATCGGATCTGCATAGGATGGTGAGGGGAAGGGTCAAACTGAAATTTAACTAATTTA